>CM066040.1:4899125-5499125 GCA_033557465.1 Ichthyophis bannanicus
CTCATGGCCTGGCTGCGGAGAGGGTAGTCCTTGCTCCTCTCCTCTTGCCGGCAGCGGTGGAGGAGGTCGTCTTGGCTTCGCGACGGCCTTCTACCCCGCAAATGCTACGCCCTTAAATGGCTTCGGCTTTGCACAGTCTGGTGGTACCCAACAGGTCCCTCAGGATCCCTTCTCCTGCCCGGGTGTGTCGGTGATCTTACAGTACTTGCTACAACTCTCGAATCGGGGACTTAGGAGGTCCACTCCGTCAATAAGTTCACCTCAAGTGCTCTTTCCGCACAATCATGTGCCGGTGGACGGCAGACCTCCTCTCCAACGACCCTCCGTAGCAGAGGTTTATCCGAGGTCTCCTACTACCTTAAAACCACCTCTGCGCCCGCCAGCGCCTGACTGGGACCTGAATGTGGTTTTACAGCGGATCACCTGTCCGCCTTTTGAACAGATGGCTACCTGCTCTCTCCGTTTTCTGTCTTGGAAAACGATGTTCTTGATAGCCCTCACTTCCGCTAGGCGCGTAAGTGAATTGCAGGCCCTCGGGTCTGATCCCCCCTACACTCGGTTCTACAAGAATAGGGTAGTCCTACGGACTCACCCAAAGTTTCTGCCTAAAGTGGTCTCCCCTTTTCACTTGAATCAGGAGGTGGTACTTCCAACCTTCTTTCCCAGACCACACTCCAGCCGAGCTGAGACGGTCCTCCATACCCTGGGACTGTAGAAGGGCGTTGAACTTCTACCTTGACCGTACGCGGGAGCACCGTAAAGCTGCGCAGCTTTTTGTGTCCTTTGACCCCAATAAATTGGGGCTCCCGGTCTCCAAGCGTACTCTGATCATCTGGGTTGCGGACTGTAATCTCTTGGGCTTATGGGGCAGCCGTACTCTCCTTAGAAAGTCGAGTCACGGCTCATTGCGTTCGGCCAAAGGCTACGTCAGTGGCTTACCTCCGCTCTGTTCCGCTGGCACACATCTGCCGGGCCGGTACTTGGTCTTCGAGCCAGACTTTTGCGGTCCATTACTGTCTCGGAGAGGAGAGTCCGTAGGGACAGTGCTTTCGGACAGGCAGTCCTCCGTAATCTCTTTGAGGTCTGAGCAACTCCTACCCTCCATCCCGGATGTGGGCTACCGGTGGGTGATAATTCAGCGAAGATTCTTTCCTTCTGTGCTGCTGAGCCTAGAGGGAGCTCATTTTGTGCTTAGGGTCTCCGGTAGCCTTGAGCTTGGGAGTCCCATAAGTGAGGACTGACTTCCTGCTTGGTCCTGGAGAAAGCGTAGTTACTCACCTGTAACAGGTGATTCTCCAGGAGCAGCAGAATCAGTCCTCACTACCCTCCCTCCTCCCCTTGGAGTTGCATCGGTCTGCTTATGTTCTTTTTTGCAAATTTTTATGCTGTCTTTTTAGCTATGTCATCTTACTGGCTAAGATGGCACCTTCGGGCGGGAAGACTACCGCGCATGCGCGCTGCAATTCCCAAAGGCTTTCTTTGAAAGCTGGGGAAAATTGCTCCGCGAGGGCTCCGTCGGCGCCGACGTCACCCATAAGTGAGGACTGATTCCTGCTGCTCCTGGAGAACACCTGTTACAGGTGAGTAACTACGCTATCTAAATCAAACACTTCCTTAGGGCTCCAATTTGCAGGCACAGTCATAGAACCTGTCAAGCCTGCTGGGTACAAACGGAAGGGATAAGTAGGCACAATCTCACTTCCCTCAGCTGCTGTTTCAGATTTAACTGTGTTAGAACGTAATTTATTTTGCTGGTACATAGCTTCCTGAATAGAACCTAGAGCATGATATAATCTGTCATGCCCCTCTTTATAAGTTTCATAATGTCTGTCCAAATCTCTCTCAATTCTGTCAAGTTCATCGGTAACTCTTAATTCTTTTGCAGTAGTAACACTATGACCTATTGCCACTCGTAAGGTCCCTATTACTTGTACAACACTCTCTATTTCTCTGTCCACACGTGCTCTCAATTCTTTGAGCTGGGAGACATTACAAATATCCAAATTACACAATTCTACTCCCCCTAACTTCTGTTTCTCTTAAAGTATTTCTTCTCTTAGTTCTGCTGCACGGGTGACCCGCACTTGCTCAGCTGGTCACTAGTTTTTTCCCTAACACAAACAACTTTTGTTTTAAATCTTGAACTTCATTCCTATTTTTTTCTTCATGTGCCATCCTTTTCCACCATGTAAGCACAATCCATTCATGACTATTGCACGGTTTGCCTTTAACCGCCAACTCATATCTTAGGTAACAAATTTTATCTACAGAGAAAGTTCCCTCCAAAGGAAACTGCAAATTCTCATTACCTCTAGTCACTGAATCCCAATGTGCTACGGAATCGATGGCTACATCACCATTCTTCTCATACATACAACAGAAGCATACAATAAGAAGGGCTACCTTTCTTAAACGCTAAAGCCTTAGCTCTGTCATGCCATTCACACATCTGAGACTGAGCCTGTCTACTTAACAGATTGCCCATCACTGGTAATACTCACAAATCTTCTGACATCTTCTGTCTCCCTTGCCTTGAATGCAGAGACCGTATCCGGCATGGCACCAACTGAAAGTGTACTCTGCACTTCCCCTCACTGGTAACAGCACCTGGGCTCTTGGGTAACGGATTTCCACACTCAGAGCAATGAGAAGGAAGCAATAAACATTAATAATACAAATCACACACAATTGTATTATATAAAAAACACCAAAGCTTTGGGAGAGAGTGCAAAGCTTTCACCTTGCCTCTCTGACATCACAGACTTCGGCTACTATATTTATTGGTCAAAATTCAATTTCACAGCATAATTTCCACCTTATTTTTCTACGTCAAGCATCACGTATATTCATAATGTGCATCTCTTATGTCTCTGTCATAGGTCAAATCTTATTAGTATAGGTCATCAGGAGGAGACATACATGTATTCCCAGACATAACTTCATAAACAATAATTCTAACACAAGCAGTTTTCATATCTTTGTTTCAAGACTGAAAAGAAAGTTCTTTCCTGCACTTTATAAACAAACCTAGTTTCTCTGTTATGTGAAAGTTCAGCATAGCTTTTCAGTAGAGTCTTTCAAGGTCGTTAGCTAAGTAATAGGTCCTGGAATGTCTGAGCTACTGAATCTGTGGTGTTAACTCTTTCTGAGGGCTTTCAGTAATATAGTATTATTAAGTACCCTCATAGTGTACACAGCCCTGTACAGACGAGCTTCCTTTCACAAGCTTTAGTGGCTGACTCTCCTTATACATGTGGTATGAGGAGTGAGGGAAAATTGGTATCCACTGTGACAGAGGGCAGCAACTGAAGCAGTGTCATAGCCAGGTTTCAGTAAGAGCAAGAAAATTGGAGTTAGAAATGAAAAGGTCATGAGTAAAGGGGAGTTTATTAGAAATGGAATGTGCATACCATAATGCACAAGAGAAAGGGAGAGCAGAGAGGAATATAGATGAGATTAAAACGGTTGAGAGAGGAATGAGAGAGAGTAATCTAGGAGCCAGGGTTAGGATTAATGTCACTAGAAGAAAGAAGGAGAGTAGTATGAGGCAGAGGGGAGACAGAATGGTGGAAACAAGGATGAAGTATTTAAGAGAGGAGGGAGAGGGAAGAATGAAAGCAAGAAAAAGGCGGAGTTCAAGAGCTGAGGAAAGGGAGGAAGACAAGATTGGGGAAGAGATATGCAGAGAAAAGAGAGGAAAATATGTTGAGGAAGATGGTATGAGGGAAGAAGGTTAGGAAGTGACAAAAATTAAAAAGAGAAAATAATGTGGAGCCATGAACTGGAGGGGGAAGCAGAATAATTAATTATCTTAACAGTATTAATAGAATTAAGTGGCAAGAATGACCAGTCATACAGTGCAAAGACATAGGCAGTGCGGCATGGACAAATGCAAGAGACTGTCCTTTCAATTTATTTATTTTTATTTATTTTATTGAACATTTTTATACCGCGCTTTCCAATGGATCAAATGCGGTTTACAATGAAACAACAAATTGAACTGTACAGCTAAAAACAGGTACATATTCAGGTTACAATTAACAATGCATATTCAGGTTACAATTAATGCAAATATACTGTGGCAAGGTCATCTATCCTGAGTATGGGGGAGGTGAGAAACGTAAAGAATTCACCCTAGTAAAGGGTCCCCTTTTAGGAGTGCAGGGTGAGAAAGCCACAGCCACACCTAAGAACCAGAAAAACCCCAGCTGGAACAGGTTTCATGCAGTGTCTGATAGAGTAAGAGAGAGAGATTACAGGCACGAGGTCCAAAACCCTTACTTCAACAAGTTCCCTTATTACTCAAATACCAGAAGGCAGGGGGATTGCCAACACCTGGGAAGGAAGGAGGTGGGGCTAGAACCCTGGAGGTATAAGCCTATGCTAGAGTATACAGACAGAAAGGAGAAAGGAAAGAAGAAAGGAGGAGAGGGAAGAGAAGGCAGAGAAGGTGCTGACTCATACAGAAGAGCCGAACTACCAAGGGCTGAGAGGGCTGACTTCCCTGCAACAGGTTGGCAGCAGGGGTTGGAGCCAGGAAGTGGAGAAGCTCTCAGAACACCGGAGAGGTTGTCAGCTGAGCAGTCTGACCGGGTGGGTGAGTCAGAACCCATGCAGCTGGGAGAGCCAGTGTCAGAGTTGGGGGAAGAAGACATCCTTATGGATTGCTCTCTGTGCCAAGCTTTAGACATGGAGTCTTGAGGAAGAGCCAGCCCTGAAAGAATTATCCTCCTTGAAAAGGTAACCATAAGAAACAGGCAGTGTGGTGGTAAATTCCCATATGTTTTTAAAAGGAAAGTTTACTGAAATGTAAGGATAAGCAGGAAGCTGTGATTCATGCTTGTTATCCACCTGTGGTTTGAACTGTGAAACAGCACGAAGCCAATTTATTTGCTAGAAGAGTTTTTCTTTGTTCCTCTCTTATGTGACAAGCCTGTTGATAGTTTTTGATGGCGGTCTGAATGTTTTGAGTTCTGTTGTACCTGAAATGCAGCTTAGAAGGAATTGAAGCTGATAAAAGCCAAACTGCCACAGGACATTAAGCTTGTTTGGACTTTGTGCTGTAATTAGCAAGGACTAAAAGCAAGGTGGCAGCCTTGCTATCAAAGGCTGTGCTTCTGAAAGTAAGAAGACTTTAAACAAGCCATTTTTGGGTTCTTTTGTTTACTTTGCCAACCATCTGCTGTACCTTAAGCAAATCCTACAGAAATAATCCTGTATATGGTACTTTGAATCTTTTTGTGTGAAATAAATTTTCTGTTACATGCCTTACCTCGGTGGCCTTAACTACAACCTTCTACCTGAAGCATAAACACATCTTAGCAGTACTACATTTCCCAGAAGACACCACAAGGAGATAGGCTGCTAAGGCTGATAGGGGAAGGTTCCTCCAATCACCACACCCCTCTACAACTAGAGGCGAGTGGCTCGGGCGTTTTGACAATACACAGTAATTAGGTCATTGTAGGGTATAGGCTGAGTCTGTTAACTGATAGCACACAGTCACTGGTGTAGTTCAGACAGACAAAAGTGTGATTCACTTATCAGTATATATATCTTGCTAGAGGTTCAGCCAGATAGGTTGGTCTGCCGGTCTCACTGTTTCCTCTTGGTCAAGGACGGCACGTGCAGCCAGGTGGCACTGACCTATCTTTCATTGGGTACTGTGGCGGTAGTAGTAGTTGTAGCTTCTGCACAGCAACCTCCCAGAGTCTTGGATTATCTTAAACTCCTCGGATTGATGGCGGCGACCATAGAGATGGTGCCATGAGCGTCTGCTCACATAGGTCATGTGCTATTTTTCTGCTGTCATGTTTTAATCTAGTCTATCCTTCCATCTTAACGGCAATAGTCCCCTTTTTTCCTTTAGAGATCTGTATTTGTCCCATGCTTTCTTGATTTCAGAAACTGTCTTTTCTCCAGGACCAAGCAGGAAGTCAGTCCTCACATATGGGTGACGTCGGCGCCGACGGAGCCCTCGCGGAGCAATTTCCCCAGCTTTCAAAGAAAGCCTTTGGGAATTGCAGCGCGCATGCGCGGTCCCCTTCCCGCCCAAGGGTGCCATCTTGCTCAGTCTTCTTTTATCCGTGGAGCCCTACAGACGCTGTTTGTGATCACCGCAGAAAAAGTTGATTTTCTTTCTTATTTACTTTCTCGGTTCGATGCCGGATCCTTTTCCCGCCCGGACCCGCTACGCCGGTATCGGGTCCGTTCTTTATTTTTTGGTTTTTTTGTCCTTCGTGACAGCGTTCGCGCCATTTTTTTATTTTTCACTGGCAGCCCTGTCTTTTGACCTCGCAGGGGCCCTTTTTCCCTCGATGGCTGCCAGCGGGTTTAAAAAGTGTGATCGGTGTAAGAAACTTATGTCTCTTACCGACACACACGACTGCTGCCTCCGCTGCCTCGTACCCGATCATGACCCGATGATCTGTGGTCCGTGTAGCAAGATGTCTTCAAAAGCGTTGAGGAGTTGGCAGCATCAAAGGGAACGAATCTTCTCTGACTCCGCGTCCGGCCGGGCCCGGACCTCGTCAGAGGCTTCGACGTCCTGGGACTCCGGTCCTGAGCATCGTCGGAATTCCTCTGAGAGGGGGTCTCCTACCCGGGAACATCATAGGAAGAAGAAACCCGCGAGGGCGTCGTCGGTGGACGCTCCTGGTTCCTCGAGGGCCAGGTCGCATAGCCTCGATAGCCGTCCCGGGTCCTCGGAGTCGGAGAGGCCTTCGAAACATCCTCGTCTCAAATTGGAGTCGCCTGGACACGTGAGTACTGTAGTCCTCGTGGACTCGCCTCCGAAGGAGCCGACGTCAGGCCCGACGCCGTCGGTGCCCGAGTCGGGGGCTGCTGGGTCTCCTGAGCTTGGACTCAGGTTGATGGCCTTGGAGAGCAGTTTGGCTGCCTTCATGGACCAGCAGCGGGCATTGATCGCTGGCCTCGCCAATGTATCTGCCCCGGCCACCGGGACGTTGACGTCCAAGTCGACCCCGGAGACCGAGCCGATCCTCGAGTCCATTCGAGCTCGAGTCAATCCTCGGTCGCGGTCTCCCTCGGCCTCCCGTTTGGGCCCGAGGTCGTCGACGCCAACACCCTCGGCGTCCGGGCGGAGGGCATCGGTGCCCGCCCGACAGGAGCCGCTCGATTCCTCCTCCGAGGAGTCGGACTGGGAAACGGAGGACGAAGAGTCACCTGGTTCTTTTCGGACTCAGTGTGTTCCATCGGACTCACCTGAGTCCGAACCTCGGAGACGGTCCCCCCCGGAGGACACCCGGTTCTCAGACTTCGTGCGGGATATGGCCAAGGCCTTGGCATTCCCCGCGGATCCCGAGGAGGAGCCTCGAGCCGAAGAGCTCGATGCCCTCCAGTATGACTCTCCCCCGAAGGAAGCCTTTACTGTACCGGTTCCTCCGATGCTGGAACGACTTCTCTTCCGCATGTGGGAGAGCCCGGCGTCGGCGCCGGTGTTAAGCAAGCGGGTCGGTTCCATTTATCGAGTCCGCAAGAGCCCCGGGTTCCAAAAGGCACAACTACCGCACCATTCCATGGTAGTGGAATCGGCCATGCATCGACTCAAGAGTCAGAAGATGCACTCCTCAGTACCTCCCGGCCGGGAGGCCCGGAACCTGCATGCCCTCGGTAGAAAGTGCTTCCAGGGCTCTATGCTTGCTTGTCGAGTCCAGACCTACCAGCTCTATTTGGGCATGTATCTCCGAGATCTGGCAAAAGAAATTACCGGGTTCTCTGCTGGTCTCTCCGAGGAACCTTTGCAGAGGTTCCAAGACTTGTCCACTGGTATTCGAGAGTGCTCGAAGTTTATCTCTTGAGCGGCCTACGATGGCTTCGAAGCATCGGCTCGAGTAACCAGGACCGGCATCGGTGCCCGCCGACAGGCTTGGCTTCAGTCATCCAACCTCGAGCCATGGGTCCAGGACAAGTTGGTCGATGTCCCCTGCAGAGGTGAAAACCTCTTTGGCAAACCCATGGCTGAAAAGGCTGCACAAATCGAGACCGAGACTCTGACCAGAACTAGGCTGTCCAGAAAAACCTCTGCCCCTTCTCAGAAGAAGAAGGGCTCGGGGAAAAAGCCCTTTTACCTGAGGAAGGCGGCTGCCTATAAACACTACCCTCAGTATCAGGCCTCAGCAGCTCCCCAAAAGGGTCAGCAGGCCAAGGGACAGGGTAATGGGTCCCGTAGGCAGCAGGCCCCCAAGCCCACAACACCGGCCCCTGCTCAGCAGGGTGGGGGTTTTTGACTCCATCAGCATAGCCTCTTCCCCTCAGCTGGTTTCTCTCAGCACAGGAGGCCGGCTGGTCCACTTTGCCCATCACCTCGTTTACCTGGATGCTTCATATAGTTCAGAAAGGCTATCTTCTACACTTTCACCAGGTACCTCCCTCCTACTTTCCAGGGGAGCCTCCAAGACTCCCTCTGCACAGGGACTTACTCCTTCAGGAGTTATCATGTCTTCTTCAGGAACAGGCTGTGGAACCGGTGCCCCACCACCTGAGAGGTCACGGCTTTTATTCCAGGTACTTTCTGATACCAAAAAGAACAGGAGGCCTCAGACCCATCCTGGACTTGCGAAACCTCAACAAGTTCCTGGCAAGGGAAAAGTTCAAGATGCTTACCCTTGGAATCCTGCTGCCCTACCTCCAGCAGGGAGACTGGCTATGCTCCTTAGATCTCAAGGATGCCTATACTCACATCCTTTATTCATCCAGACCACAGACAATATCTCAGGTTTGTTGTTGGAGGAAATCATTACCAGTACAGAGTACTGCCCTTTGGCCTATCCTCCGCCCCCAGGGTGTTCACCAAATGCCTAGCAGTGGTGGCGGCCTATCTAAGACTTCAAGGCCTTTTTGTGTTTCCATACCTGGACGACTGGCTCATCAGGGCCCAGTCTTCCCAAGAGGCCACCCAGGCCACTCATCGCACTGTGTCTCTGCTCCAGCACTTGGGCTTTGTCATAAACTTCGCAAAGTCCACTTTGCTCCCCTCTCAAGATCTCGAATTCATCGGCGCAAGGTTAAGCACACTTCAGGCGCGGGCCTTCCTGCCTCTAGACAGAGCACACAGGCTCATGGATCTCGCCAGCCACTTTCACAGCAATTCCCTGGTCTCTGCCAGGCAATTTCTGAGACTGCTCGGCCATATGGCTTTCACGGTCCATGTGACCCCCAATGCCCGCCTGAACATGCGACCTGCTCAGTGGTGCCTTCGCACTCAATGGCATCAGGTCACGGGGAGCCTGACGGACTCAATACAGGTCTTCGACCTGCTGGTCTCTTCTCTGCGGTGGTGGCTTCATCTGCCAAACCTGCTACTGGGAGTGGATTTTCAATCTCCTCCGCCTTCTCAGGTACTAACAACCGATGCTTCTCTCCTGGGTTGGGGAGCACATTGCCAAGGGACATGTACTCAAGGCCTCTGGACTCCTTGGGAGTCTGCACAGCAGATAAACTTCCTGGAGCTCAGAGCCATCCGCCTAGCTCTGAGAGCCTTCTCCCACCTCACTTCTCACCAGTCTGTGCTGGTCCAGACGGACAATCAGGTTGCAATGTTCTACATGAACAAACAAGGGGGCACAGGCTCCTTCCTTTGCCAGGAGGCACGAAGATTGTGCTCTTGGGCCGTCCACCACGGCATCCTCCTCAAAGCGGTCTATCTCTCAGGTCACGAAAATTACCTGGCAGACAAGCTAAGCAGGATCCTCCAACCACACGAGTGGAGATTGGATCCATTAGTGGTTCAGCGGATCTTTCTCAGGTGGGGACTCCCCACCATGGATCTGTTTGCCAGTCCTCTGAACCGGCAACTTCCCAGATTCTGCTCTCGACAACCGCATCCTCTCCGAGTAGCGGCAGATGCTTTTCTGATTCCATGGTCCACAGGCCTCTTGTATGCCTTTCCTCCCATGCCGCTGGTGTCTCGGACACTTCAAGGTTCTCAGAGACAAAGCCTCGCTGATCCTAGTGGCTCCCCGGTGGCCGAGGCAACCTTGGTTCCCGCTTCTAATGCAGCTGGCAGTGGACACTCCTCTTCCTCTGGGGTTTCATCCCGATCTCCTGACACAGGATCACGGGTCTCTCCTACACCCCAACCTCCGGTCCCTTCATCTGATGGCCTGGCCGCTGAAAGGGTAGTCCTTGCTCCCCTCCAGCTGCCTCGGGAGGTGGAAGAGGTTGTCTTGGCCTCGAGGAGGCCTTCCACCCGGAAGTCCTATGCTCTTAAGTGGCGTCGGTTCTCCATTTGGTGTACTCAGCAATCTGAGAATCCCTTCTCCTGCTTGGTAGCAGTGGTCTTGCAATACTTGCTTTACCTCTCTAATCTGGGCCTTAAGTCCAACTCTGTCAGAGTCCACCTCAGTGCTCTCTCTGCACATCACGCACCGGTGGATGGCAGGCCTCTTTCCCACCACCCTTTGGTGGCTCGTTTTCTCCGAGGCCTTCTTCTCCTTAAGCCTCCTTTTATGCCCACTGTGATAAGGAAGCTTATCATAGCTCAGGTAGGAGCTATAGAAAAGATGATGTGACTCTGAACAAGCAACCTGTCAGTTCTGGTAGAAGTAAGAAAACAGAGTTTTCACATAAAAGACTACCAGTCCCAGAATGCACCAGGTTTCCAGCAGCCATGAGGGGGGCTGAAGTGAGAAAACGTGTGTGCAATCAAGAGAGCTATGAGGTAATCCCTAAGCACTCATCTCAAAGGGCAGGGCCTGATTCAACACAGCTGCGCTGTGTTAGGGAGGAGCACACATTAGAACAGAATAAGAATAGAGCTTATTCTTCAGATAACAGCTACAGAAAGAGCTTCAGACACAGATACAGCAACGGCTACAAGCACCAACATCACTTGGAGAAGCAGAAGCCAAGCCAAGCGGATAGAGAAAGAAGGAAACTCTCTGGAAGGAAGAGAAGAAGGGCCATTGGAAGGTCTGGGAGAGTCCAAGGCAGTACCCATACTGGGAGGTATTCCAAATGCCAGCAGAGTCCATTGGACTGGAGTCAGCCAGAGGAATGGATTGGCAGAGATAGGAATCACCAGTGGCTACCTGGAAGAGAGAAGACTGCACGTGGAAAGGACTTTCAGACCAAGGCCAGAAGGTATGTGAGAGGAGATCCAGTGTCCAGGGATCAAGATTGGAAGGCTGGACATCAGAATTGGATTACATACTGGCCAGGCTATACAGAGAGGAATTATGATAGCAGGAGAGGCTCAGGTATGAACACTGATCCAGACCCTATCTATAATAGAGAATGGCAGCAAGGGAATAAGCATTCTCATGATAGTGCCTTATGGAAAGACTCGTCTGTGCCAATGTATGATAGTGACCCTATGCTGATTGATGAAGGGGGAGATACAGCAGATGAAACTATTCATTACATGGACTGTTCTCTATCTAAATGCTATTGCTAGCTTTCTGTGAGCAAACACCTCAGCCATCATGAAGAAACCTAACTTTGTTCTTTATTTCCACTGCAAACAGCTCTTAAAGCAGGATTTGGGTTCACACAGTAGCAGCCAGCCAGCTAAAGGGTTTCAGCTGGTCAATTGATAGTAATTAAAGCTGCACCTGATTGTGTGTGTGAGCAAGGGAGAATCACTGCTGGGATCTGCGTGGAAAATAAGCAGAAGTTAACCTAACAAGCAAAGTTTATTCATTTCTTTGTGCCTTTTTATTTGGTAATTATTTGCTAAGAAAACATTAGCTAATTGCCTGACAAGCTGAAGGTTGTTTTCTGATTTGCTTTGTGACTTTGTTATCCATTTAAACACTGCAAGCAAGTAACCTCATTTATATTGCTAACAAGCATACTTGTGCTGGGTGAATTAAACCCCATCAATAAAAGAAGTATTTTATTGGCCTTACCACTGGTATCACAACTCAATTATTGTCTTCAGCTGTGTTTGGGAGTGAAAGAACTACATTACCCACAATACCTTGCAAGAATCATATGAATATATGCATCATCAAGATTGTGTAAGTTCTCTCCCTAGGCAGCCGTCTGACACCACCAGCCCCTGAATGGGATCTGAATGTGGTCTTGCAGCGGATTACCTGTCCGCCCTTTGAACCTATGGCTACCTGCCCTCTTTGTTTTCTTTCTTGGAAAACCTTGTTCTTGGTAGCCCTTACCTCTGCTAGGCGCGTTAGTGAACTGCAAGCCCTAGTGTCTGATCCTCCTTACACTAGGTTCTACAGGAATAGGGTAGTCTTACGGACTCACCCTAAGTTTCTTCCAAAGGTGGTTTCTCCTTTTCATCTCAACCAGGAGGTGGTTCTTCCGACCTTCTTTCCCAGGCCGCACGCTAGTCGGGCTGAGATGGTCCTGCATACCCTGGACTGTAGGAGGGCCTTGTCCTTCTACCTTGACCGTACGCGAGAGCATCGGAGGGCTGTTCAGCTCTTCATTTCTTTTGACCCCAATAAATTGGGGCTACCTGTCTCCAAGCGTACTTTGTCCATTTGGGTAGCTGACTGTATCGCCTGGGCTTATGGGGCAGCCGGCCTCTCGTTGGAGGGTCGAGTCACTGCTCATCGTGTTAGAGCGAAGGCTGCGTCAGTGGCTCATCTCCGCTCTGTTCCGTTGGCAGACATCTGCCGGGCCGCTACTTGGTCTTCAAGCCAGACTTTTGCGGCACATTACTGCCTGGAGAGGGAGTCCCGCAGGGACAGTGCTTTCGGTCAGGCAGTCCTCCATAATCTCTTTGAGGTTTAGGCAACTCCTACCCTCCGGCCCTGGTGTTGGGCTACCAGTCAGGGGCGTTTTCAGAGAAGATTCCTTCCTTCTGTGCTACTGAGCTAGAGGGAGCACATTTTTCCGCTTGAGGTCTCCGGTAGCCTTAAGCTAGGGAGTCCCATATGTGAGGACTGACTTCCTGCTTGGTCCTGGAGAAAGAGTAGTTACTCACCTGTAACAGGTGTTCTCCAGGAGCAGCAGGAATCAGTCCTCACAACCCTCCCTCCTCCCCTTGGAGTTGCAGTCCTATCATTTCGTTTTTGCTAATTTTTTGCTGTCTTTTATCTATGTCATCAGACTGAGCAAGATGGCACCCTTGGGCGGGAAGGGGACCGCGCATGCTGCAATTCCCAAAGGCTTTCTTTGAAAGCTGGGGAAATTGCTCCGCGAGGGCTCCGTCGGCGCCGACATCACCCATATGTGAGGACTGATTCCTGTTGCTCCTGGAGAACACCTGTTACAGGTAACTACTCTCACCTGTACTACCTCTACTGGGAGACTATTCCATGCATCTACCACTCTTTCCATAAAGAAATATTTGCACATATTACTCCTAAGTCTATTCCCTTTCACCCTCACCCTATGTTCCCTCATAGCAGAGCTTGCTTTCAATCAAAAGAGGTTCTCTTGTGCATTTATATCATGGCGGTATTTAAATGTCTCTATCATATCTTCTCTTTCCCGCCTTTCCTCTGACATATACATATTAAGATCTTTAAGTCTGCCCTCATATGCTTCATAATGAAAACCATTAACCATTTTAGTAGCCATGCTCTGCACCAACTCCATCCTGTTTATTTCCTTTTGAAGATGTAGTCTTTAGAAATGCACATAGTGCTCCAAATGATGTCACCCAGAGACTTACACAGAGGCACTCTCTCCTTTTTTTTTTCTGCTGGCCATTCCTCTCCATATGCACCCGAGTATCCTTATGGCTGTTGCTGTCTCCTTTTCTAGCTGTTCAGCCACTTTAAAGTCATCAGAAACAATCATGCCCAGGTCCCACTCTTCATTCGTAGACAGAAGTACTTCACCCCATACACTGTACCGCTCGCTTGGATTTTTGCAGCCTAAATGCATGACCCTGCATTTTTTTAGCATTAAATCTCTTCTGCCAAATTTTTGACCATTCTTCAAGCTTAGCGAGATCCTTCCTCATATTATCTACTCCTTCCTGGTTGTCTACTGCAGATTTTGGTATCATCCACAAAGAGGCAAATCTTACCTGAGAGCCCTTCTGCAATATCGCTAACAAAGGTGTTAAATAGAATCGGACCAAGGGCAGATCCCTGCGTCACACCACTGGTTAACCCCCTCAGAATGAGCTCCATTTACCTGTACCTTTTGTCGCCTTCCACTCAACCAATTTCTAACCCAGTCAGTCACTTTAGGGTCCATCCCTAGGATGCTCAGTTTGTTTATAAGTCACCTGTGTGGAACGGTGTCAAAGGCTTTACTGAAATCTAAGTACACCACATCTAGGGCTCACCCTCTTTCCAACTCCCTGGTCTCCCAGTCAAAGAAAGAAATCAAATTTTCTGACAAGACCTGCCTCTGGTAAACCCATGCTGCCTCGGATCCTGCAATCCATTGGACTCGGGAAACCTCACTATTTTCTCTTTAACAGCATTTCCAATAACTAACTAAACACAGAGATTAGGCTAACTGGCCTGTAGTTTTCAACCTCATCCTTGCTTCTACTTTTGTACATGTGCCTTTCTCCAGTCCTCTGGGACCACTCCAGGCTCTAAATAAACATTGAAAAGTTCAAACAGTGGAGCCACTAGATGTCCCAAAGTTCCTTCAGTATTCTCAGATGTATCTCATCTGGTCCCATTGCTTTGTCTATTTTTAGTTTTAGCTAGTTCCTCATGAACACAGTCTTCTCAAAATTGTTCAAGATCCCCATCATTTCTGTTCCTATTTGTGAGCGTTTTCTGAGGTCCTGCTCCTGGCCCTTCATCTGTGAACACAGAACAGAAATACTTGTTAAGCAATTTTGCTTTATCCCCATCAGCTTATGCATATTCCTCCACTACAACTTTGAGTCTGACAATACTACTTTTGCCCTTCCTCCTCTGACTAACATATCTGAAAAATGTCTTATCCCCTATTTTATTGCATTGTCTGTTTCTTCTTTTTGTATCTTTGCTTTCCTGACTGTTTTGTTAGTTTCTTTAAGATTTTCTGAATATAGATGCTTGTCTTCCTCTCTCTGTGAAGGCCATTCTCTCTTTCTTCACCTTTTCAGCTATTTCTTTTGAGAACCATAGTGACCTCATTTTCCTTTTCTATTTATTTACTTTTCCTCTCAGTTTTGCACATTTCTTGTCTTCGTCCTCCAGCTGTTCCCATCCCGCTAAAGACTTCTTGAGATATTGTCCCATCTTAGCAAGGTTAGTTTTCCTAAAGTCTAAAACCCTCGCCTTTGAATGCATCTTATCAGCCCTAGCCCTAATATTGAAGCACACAATCTGGTGATCACTGGATGCGAAATGATCTCCCCCTATGACATCAGAAACACTTTCCCCATTGGTGAGCACCAAGTCTAGTATGGTCCCTTCACGTATGGGTTCTGTTACCAGTTACCAGAATAGTTCTCCTGGTAGAGAAACCAGGATCTCCTTACTTCAACATGACACCGCAGCAGGGATGTGCCAGTCAACATCTAGCATATTGAAATCACCTATCGGTAGCAGCTTCTTTCATGGCAATATTGCGTTTGTCTCCTATTAAGAACATAAGATATGCCATATTAGGTCAGACCAAGGTCCATCAAGCCAAGTATCCTGTTTTCAACAGTAGCCAATCTAGGTCACAAGTACCTAGCAGTTTCCCCAAAAGACACAAGTTCCACAATGCTTGTATTGGGTCAAGCAGTGGATATTCTGGGTCCCTATTAATAATAGTTTATGGACCATTCCTCCAAGAACTTGTCCATACTGTTTTTAAACTCTTCTACACTAACAGCTTTTACTACATCCTTCAGTAGCGAATTCCATAGTTTTATTACACATTGAGTGAAAAAATATTTTCTCTTATTAGTCTTAAACAGGATACCCTGTAGCTTCATTGCATCCCCCCCTAGTCTTTCTATATTTTGATGGCGTAAACAATCGATCTACGTTTACCCGTTCCACTACATTCATTAATTTATAGATCTCTAACATATCTCCCCTCAGCCGTCTCTTTTCCAGGTTTTAGAAGCCTAAACCTTTTAGCCTCTCTTCATAGGGGGTATCCTTACATCCCCATTACCATTTTGGTGGCTCTTCTCTGTACCTTTTCTAATAACACTATATCCTTTTTAAGATACGACAACCAGAATTGCACACAATATTCAAGGTGCGATCGCACCATGGAACGATAGAGAGGCATTATAATATCCTGTTATTCATTCATTTCCTTATGATACCTTTGCTCTCTTGGCCGCCGCTGCACACTGGGCGGAAGGTTTTAACATGTTATTCACGATGACGCCTAAATCTTTTTCCTGGGTGTGGCTCTTTCCTAGGTGCATAACTTTGCACTTGTCCATGTTAAATTTCATCAACCATTTGGATGCCCAGTCTTCCAATTTATCACAATCCTCTTGCAATTTTCCACAATCCTCATGGGTTTTAATAACTTGGAATAGTTTTGTGTCATCTGCAAATTTGATAACCTCACTCGTTATTCCCATTTCCAGGTCATTTATAAATTATGTTAAAAAGCAGCGGACCAGACTTCCGGTGACGTCATCGGGACCAATGGTGGGGTAGAAGGAGATCTCCGCCATCCAAGCCTGTGAAAAGGGGCTTAACTACCCCCAATTGTGCTGAAAGTGAGGGGCAAAGGAGGAGGATTGGTGCCGCATGACCCGAGAGTCGGGAAGCGGCGAAAGGAGACCGATCGGCCCCGCGACGGCAGCTTATCTGGAAGGGGGGGGCCTCACGAGCGGCCTGAAGAGACGACCGCGTGGCAGGCCGGCACCCGCAGGAAGAGTTGCGGACGTCCAGAGAGGCCGCAGTAGAGCGGCGCGATAAGCGCACGGCCCCGCAAGCAGGGATCCCAGCTATCCGATAGTACAATAGAGCAGAGGTCCTGTGCAGGCGCCAGTATATCAATGCGGCAGCGGGTCCGGAGAGCAAAGTAATCCTTTGCCAGACGGAAGAAAGGAGCCGAAGAGTCCAGCGGGTGGCAGCGGTCTGAGCTGCACGGCCCGCCCCGAGAGCGGTGATTGCGGGAGAGGGCCGAGCGGAGCCTGGGTGAGTGAAGTGACTGGCGGCGAAGGTGTGCTGCAGGGGAAGCTAGAACAGCAGTGGAGGGGGTGCAGAGGAGCCCCAAAGGAGCAGCTAGCTGCGGAGAAGGTGGAAGACCAGCTGGGAGCAGAACAGCAGGGTGTGTGGTGAGAGTTTCATCAATTAAGGGGAGCTGCAGAGAGGAGGCCATAGAGGGGCCAGAGACCAGGAGAGGCGGAGGAGAGAGGCTGCTCTTGAGCGACTTTAAGGCCCAGACGCTGCAGGGGGGACAGGGAGAGGAGCGGCCCCAGTGACTTGTCAGAGATAACGGGAGCAACGGCCTGCAGCACCTCCAGCTACAGAAACATATATAGCTGCACAATAAAGCGACTATAACTCTGAGCCAAGATGGACAAATCTAAAGCAGGGATGTCAGCACGAAAGAAATTGGCGGAATTTAGATCTCCCTACGGAGCAGCGAAAAGTGGGAAGGAGGGGGTCAAAGAGAACAGCAAGCAGCTGGAAGAGTCTCAAGTGCTGGTGGAAGAGTTGGAGCGGAGTTGCAGCTCTGGAGGGATTGAGAAATTGAAGGAATGGCTCACAGAGCTGAAGGATGAGATTAAATCAGACATTGGTGGGGTGTCGCGTGAGCTCAGAGAGTCCATACACTCTCTGAGACAAGATATTGGGGAGATTGGCAACCGAATAGAAGAAATGGAGACGCAAATGCAGCAGCAGGGAGAGGAAATGGATGAGATACAAAAAGGCTGGGCAGATCTAAAGCGAGCCCAGGAAGACCAGCAGATGAAGGTAGAGGACCTGGAGGACAGATCCCGGAGATGCAACCTGCGTGTCTGGGGTCTCCCAGAAGAAGCTAAGTATCGAAATTGTGAAGATGTGATAGTTAAACTTTTTCGTTCTTTGCTCGAGACAGCGGATCCAGAGGGGAGCATTGAGATCGAACTCTCACAAATAGAGAGAGCGCACAGGAGCCTTGGCCCCATAAGAGACAATAAACCAAGAGACAGAGTAGTATGCCTGGGCTCCTTCAGGATTAAAGAACAGCTGTTGATGGCAGCTAGGAAGGTGCGGCAGTTCCAGTGGGAAGAACACTCATTGGAGTTCTTTCAAGATCTCTCTGGGGGAACACTGCAGCGTAGACGGGACTTCAAAGAAGTTACAGATTATTTGAGAAAAGAGGACATAAGATATAAATGGCTATTCCCGTTTGGCCTGCTGATCACGGCCAGAGGCAGGTCGAAGCGGGTGCAAACTAAAGAGGAAGCCTGGAGAACACTGAAAGACTTGGAGATGCCTAACATCCCTGAAGGGAGTGTGACTCCAGCCCGACAGACCTCTAACACGTCGATGTCATCCCACCAACCCCAGAGAGCTCAGCGGTGGCGCCGGGTCCCAGCGGAGGGCAGAAGATTGGCACAATTGAATGGAGAGAGCCCAAGGATATGAGCAGCTGAGAATGAAGCTGGTTGAAGCAAAAGACTTAGAGCACTGTGATTTGCAGTAATGTTATCTATATATTTTTTGGGGTTGTGGTGGGAGGGGTGTACTAAGGGGGGGTAAAGGGGGCAGGTACTAAGAGGAGTGGGAGGTTGGGGGGCAGGGAGTGAGAAGAGGCAGGGGGAAGGAATCAGGGGAGTGGAGTGGGGAGTTGGGGAAGGCAGGGGGGGAAAGTAGTGGCTGAGTGGGGGGGGAAGAAGGGTGAGCGTGGGGCTGAATGGGGAATGGAGGGGGTGGGACAGGCAGGCCCGAAGTTAGTCACCACAATGGAAGACGAATCTCTCTTCGGAAAGAGCTGGGGTGGGGGGGAGGAGTTCGGAGGGGAGGGGGGGGGGGATTTTCAATGGGCTTGCAGCGGGGAGGAAGATATACCAGAATGGGTGAATTAAAAATTGTATCATTAAATGTTAGGGGCCTGAACTCGCCTTTTAAGCGGCAGAAACTGTATGATGAGTTGACGCGCCAAAAGGCGGGGATAGGGCTGATACAGGAGACGCACCTTACCAAAGCAACGGAGTGCTTGCTCAAGCCTAGGGAATATGGGGTATGTATACATGCTTCTAACACAGTTGAAAAAAAGAAAGGGGGGGGATGGCCATTGTGTTAGCCTCCAGGTTAAAGACCCAAGTGCACTCGGTTGTTAGGGATAAGGGAGGGAGATATGTCTTGGCGAGGGTGCAAGTGGGCAACCTGTGGTATTGCATTGTGAACCTATATGCTCCTACGGGGTCCCAGGGTGACTTTTGGAAGCAACTGACTGAGGAAGTGGGGAACATGGGGAGGGAGTTTTTATATGTGGAGGAGATTTCAATCTTACATGGAACCCAGCAAAAGATGCAACTGGGGTTCGTGAGGGAGAGCGGGCGGACAGGAAGAGATATCGAGAGTTTGTGGTGCAGAATGGATTGATTGACGCCTGGCGGTTACAACACCCTGGGAGGAGACAATTCTCATATTTCTCGCCCATGCATGGGTCATACTCCCGCATAGATGCAATCTGGGTTTCCAGAGAAGTAGGGGGTCGGATTAGTGAAGCATCAATGGAGGCCATTACATGGTCTGATCATGCCCCTGTAGTGGTTTGTCTGCGAACGGCGGATGAAGGGAAAGGGCTCCAGTTTTGGAGGTTAAATGAGTCGCTGTTGAACGATGAGAGGGTTCGGGAGGAGGTAGAGAGGGTAACCAGGGAGTATTTCACAGCTAACGATAACGGGGAGGTCGCCTGGGGAGGGGTCTGGGATGGCTATAAAGCAGTGATTTGAGGGGTGCTTATCAAGTGGGGGGCACGGATCAAGAAGGAAAGAGAGAGGAGGGAAGGGGCTTTGAGGATACGCCTATTAGAATTGGAAGAGATGGATGCACAGGGGCGGTCGAGATCTCATAGGGGACAGGTGCTGGCGGTGCGTGCGCAGCTAAATGAGCTGCAGGCAGAACGGATACAGTACCAGATGCAGCTTTTACGACAAGAGGTCTTTGAGGGGGGGGGACAAAGCTGGGAAATACTTGGCACAGAGGCTAAGACAGAGAAAGTTGCGCTCCCATATCATTCAAGTCCGTCCTAAAGGAGGGGCCCTGGCAACCAAGGACGCAGCGATCAGGGAAGCCTTTAGAGAGTTTTACCAGGAGTTATACAGAGCTCGAGACTTGGCATCAGAGGAAAGAGTGCGCAGATACCTCGCATCAGTGAAATTGCCCAAACTGGGGAGGGAGGAGCAAGTGGAAATAAATAGGCCGATAAGTGAGGAGGAGGTGCAGAGGGTAATTAGCCAATTAAAGATTGGGAAAGCCCCAGGGTTAGATGGGTTAACAGTGCCATTCTATAGGCGGTTCGGGAATCTCTTGATTGAGCCGTTAGTGAAGTTATTTAACTTGCCAAGGGAGGGAGGGAAACTTGCGGGCACGATGGGATGGGCAGGGATTACGGTCATCCATAAAGAGGGGAAAGACCCGCAGGACTGTGCATCTTACTGTCCTATCTCTCTGCTTAATCTTGATGCCAAGTTACTAGCAAAGGTATTAACGGCACGACTAAACAAGGTAATTGGAAAGTTGATACATCAGGACCAGGCGGGCTTTATCCCTGGTAGACAGGTTGCAGACAATATTAGGAAAATCCTGAATATAGTTTGATCAGTTGAGCAGAGTGGGGAAGAGGCCCTGCTCCTGTCGTTGGACGCTGAAAAGGCTTTCGATCAGGTAGCATGGCCCTTCTTGTTCCAGGTGTTGGTGAAGGTGGGGCTGGGAAATGAATTTTTGGCTTGGATAAAGGCACTCTATGAACAGCTGCAAGCCTGTGTGAGGGTGAATGGGGCGTATTCGGGGTTTTTTGCGCAGGGGAGGGGTACTCGACAGGGGTGCCCCCTTTCGCCGTTGCTCTTCGCCATAGCCCTAGAACCGTTTGCACAGAGGGTGCGCGAAAGGGCGGACATCCAGGGGATACAGGTGGGGACGAGGGGTTACAAGATTTCATTGTTTGCTGACGATATTATCTTAAGCTTGGGGAGACCCAGAGTGAGCATTCCAATAGTGATGTGGGAACTGGAGGAATATGGTAAGCTGTCGGGTTTTACAATCAATTGGGCTAAATCGGAGATCTTAAATTTAGCGGTCTCTGGGGCAGGGCAAGCACGGCCAAGCAATACCCTTTTAAGTGGGCGAGGGACAGTATAAGGTACTTAGGAGTACATCTCAGTAATAAAACGGCTCACTTATATAAATTGAATTATGGGAAGGTACTAGGGCAGATTGAGAGTTGGTTGGGGGGCTGGGGGAAGGGGTTTTTATCATGGTTCGGGCGTATAGCGACAGTTAAAATGATGCTTGTGCCGCGCCTGCTGTTCTTATTCCAGACGCTCCCCATAGAGGTCCCGCGGATACAGTTGAAACGGGTGCAAAGGTTGGTGAACAGATTTATATGGAAGCAGAGAAGTCTGAGAGTGGCAATGAGTACACTACAGAGAGTGAAAGAGGAGGGGGGGCTGGGAGCTCCTAACTTGGGGAAATACTATGAGGCCGCGCAACTGAAAACAGTCTATGAGTGGCAGCGAGATGAGGGGAAGCAATGGGTGCAGATGGAGCAGGAACAGATGGGGGGGTGGAATTGGAGAGGGAGATATGGAGGGGAGGAGCCAGGCGTTGCTTCTAATATTCTTAACCCCATGATGGTGCATAGTTTGAAAGTGTGGAAACGGAACAAACAATTGGTTTCGGAAAAAGGATATATACAGGGCATGGGATTAGAGGCATGTTTTGAGAAGGGGCAGAGGCCGGATGTGCGGACCTTTCGAAGGTGGGCCGGGGGGGGCTGACGCAAATATCTCAACTTCTGCATAATCAGGGGATATATGGGTTTGAAGGTATCAAGGATCTTTACGGGCTGACAGGCAACGACTATTATGCCTATTTGCAACTTTGTCATTGCCTTCGGCAGCTGAGGATGTGGAAGGATCTGTGGGGACGTCGTAGTTGGTTCGAGGTCTTATGCTCAGGGCATTTGGGACAAAAGGGAGTAGTCTCACGAATATATAGGGGTTTGATGGAGGTAGGGGAGGGTAAGCTACCGTATATGTTGAAATGGGAGGAAGATCTGGGGGTAGTGTGGAGTGCTGAGGTATGGACCAAGGTGCTCCGGACCATAGCACATGTTTCTATGTCTGCATCCCTAAAGGAAAATGCCTATAAGGTGCTGTCCAGATGGTACTGGACGCCAGTACATCGCATGAAAGCTAAACTAGGACAGGATGCTCAATGTTGGCAGGGTTGCACTGAGCGAGGGGATTGGATGCATATGTGGTGGCAGTGTGCCCTGGTACAGGCCTACTGGACGAGGGTCCTGGAAGTGATCCACGAGATGACAGGATATCAGGTGCAACAAAAGCCTGAAACGTGCTTGTTACACTTTCTAGAAGAAGAGATACCCCGGAGGGAGGCGGGGGTCCTACACCACTGTCTAGTAGCAGCCCGTTGTGAAATAGCTTGGCACTGGGGGAGGCAGAGTGTCCCGCAGGTGGCAGGTTTTGTCCGAAGAGTGAGTGAAGTGGGGCTGATGCACCAATTGACAGAGCAGCATCGGGGGGGGGGGGGGGGAAGGAGTGGGGCACAATGGCAGAGGGTGTGGAAATGGGTGGAGGGATGGAAGGCAGAGGAGGGGAGCAGGGGGAGGAAGTAAGGAGTGGGGGTAGGGGTGAGAGGGGGGATTGGTGGTGGGGGTATCGCTGGTATAGGTAGGGTTTGGTACTGCAGGAATTGATCTAAGTGTCTGTACACTGGGGGGGGGAGGAGGAGGGGGGAGTGGAGGGGAGGGGGAGAGTTATGATGAGGGATCTGCCTGTGGTTGTAGAGTTCTTGGTGGGGTGATTAAAGTTGGGGGATTTAACCTCTGCTGCCTAACATCAATCATATCTGGGGGAACCTGATTATCAGTTTTGTTTATGTTAAGTGTTTTTGTTTAGGAGCAGTTTACTTGGGGCAACTTGTATAAGAGTAGCGATGACGGGGGGGGGGGGGGGGTTGGGACAAGTTGCTGTATTACACATGGTGTATATGGGTGTGTTATTCACTAATAAAAATATTTAAAATAAATAAAAAAAAGGCAGCGGACCCAGCACAGATCCCTAGGGTACTCCACTATTGACATTTCTCCATTGGGACAATTGGCCATTCAGTCCTACCCTCTGCTTTCTCTTTTAACCAGTTCCTGATGCGCAGTAGTACACTGCCTCCTATCCCATGACTTTTTAATTTTGCCTAAAGTCTCTCATGACGGAACTTGTCAAAGGCTTTCTGAAAATCCAGATAAACTATATGAACTGACTCAGCTTTGTCTACCTGTTTGTTCACATCTTCAAAAACAGATTAGTAAGACAAGACTTTCCTTGGTTAAAGCCATGTTGGCTATCTCCCATTAAGCCATGACTGTCTATATGTTCAGTAATTTGTTCTTTAAGATAATTTCTACCATTTTTCCTGGTACTGACGTCAGGCTCACCGGTCTGTATTTTACTGGATCACTCCTGGAACCCTTTTTAAAAATTGTGTTACATTGGCGATCCTCCATTCTTCAGGTATTACAGATGATTTTAATGATAGTTCACAGATTACTAATAGTAGATCTGCAATCTCATATTTCAGTTCTTTCAATACCCTTGGATGTATACCATCCGGTCCAGGTGATTTGCTATTCTTCAATTTATCAAATAGTTGTAATACATCTTCCCAGTGAATCAATATTTCAATGCTTCCACAGCATCAACTTTAAATACTATTTCAGTCATGGGTAACATCCCTACATCTTCCTCAGTAAAGACCGAAGCAAAGAATTCATGGCCTTGTCCCCTCTTAGGCCATGTGGTCTTTTTCTGTCATCATTTTTCTCTTTCTATATGGGACAAACAGAGGATCTCTAAGGGAAAAGAGGGGACTGTTGTAGTTGTTGATATGGAAGGACAGACTAGAATTGGCCATGTGGTCTTTTTCTGTCATCAAGTTTTACCCCTCTATCATCAAATGATCCAACTGACTCACAGGTTTTTTTTGCTACGAGTGTACTTAAAAAGTCTTTATTATGCGTTTTTACTTTCACAGCAAGCTTTTTCTCAAATTTACATCTAACTTGCCAGTGCTTGTGGTGTTTCCAGTTTTTGTCATTTGGCTCCTTTTTCCATTTCCTGAAAGATGCTTTTTTGGCAACAGCAGCCTCTCTGGCCTCACCTTTAAACCATGCTGACAGGTTTTTGGACTTCCTTCCACTTTTCTTAAAACGTGGAATACAGCTGGTCTGGACTTCCAGGATAGTATTTTTAAACACCACCCATGCTTGATGTAAATCTTAAACGTTTGCAGCTGCTCCTTTTAGTTTTTTTTAACTGTTTTCCTCATTTTATCATTGTTTCCCTTTTGAAAGTTAAAAGGTAGTACTGTGGATTTCCTTACAGCCCTCCTCCATTAATTAAATCAAACACGATCATCCTATGATCACTATTGCCAAGTGGCCCCAACACCCTTAACATTTGCACCAGATCTGGTGTTCCACTGAGAACTAGGTCCAAAATGGCTTCCCCTCTGGTCGATTCATGCTCCAAGAAGCAATCATTTATTTTATCTAGAAACTTTTATCTCCCTAGCATGTCCTGCCATGACACTGACCCAGTCAATACTGGGGTAATTGAAAACACCCATTACACAGGTCTGCAAAAAAATCTTTTGTAGAGCAGTTTGGGTTATTCTACGTAATCTTTGTTTTTTGGTGCGCTGAATCCGAAAATGACCTCCATTTTGTCATAGGACATCACATTTCCTGACAATTTAGGTAACTATGTTAAATAGCACCAATCCCATTCTAAACACGCAACCCCTGCTAACCCATTAACACTTCATACCCCGCTCACACTACAAAGATCTTTTCATGTACTACTCCGTCCATATGTTTATAGTTCAATGACTATTACTCATTGTAAATAGTTACCCCAGTTACCCAAGTTTTTGTTCCTGTTCCATGTAAAAAACAGATAATATGTATCTTATCTGATGTTTTATTGTTCTTTGTAAACCGCGCTGATTATAAATAGTGCGGTATATAAGAGATGTTAAATAAATAAATAAATTAAATAAAATAAGGCAATACCTCAAAATAAATGGAAATAGACTTATAAAATTAAAGTTTTATTACAATATTTTCATGAAAATCCTTTTTTGAACTGAAATGAGCTCACCTACACACACTAAACTCGATTCTTCTTCCTTGTGAGGCTCCTCTTGGTACAACCCAAACCCATGACTGAAGTGGTATTTAAAGGTGCGGAAGAATTGAAGGAAATATCGATACATCGGGAAGATGTATTACAACTATTAGATAAACTGAAGAGTAGCACATCACCTGGGCCGGATGGTATGCATCCAAGGGTGTTGAAAGAACTGAAATATGAGATTGCCGACCTGCTATTAGTAATCTGTGAACTATCATTAGAATCATCTCTAATACCTGAAGATTGGAGGATCGCCAATGTAACACCAATTTTTAAAAAGGGTTCAAGGGGTGATCCGGGAAACTAGAGACCGGTGAGCCTGACATCAGTACTAGGAAAAATGGTAGAAACCATCATAAAGAATAAAATTACTCAGCATGTAGATAGTCATGACCTAATGGGAGACAGCCAACATAGCTTTAGACAAGGAAGATCTTGTCTTACTAATCTGTTATGTTTTTTTGAAGGAGTGAATAATCAGGTGGACAAAGGTGAGTCGGTTGATATTGTGTATCTGGACTTTCAGAAAGCCTTTGACAAAGTTCCTCATCAGAGACTTTTTGCAAAACTAAAGAGTCATGGGATAGGAGGCAGTGTACTGTTGTGGATCAGGAACTGGTTAAAAGATAGAAAGCAGAGGGTAGGGCTAAATGGCCAATTTTCCCAATGGAAAAAGGTGAATAGTGGTGTACCCCAGGGATCTGTGCTGGGTCCGCTGCTTTTTGACATATTCAGAAATGACCTGGAAAGTGGAATAACGAGTGAGGTTATCAAATTTGCAGATGACACAAAACTATTTAAAGTTGTTAAAACCCAAGAGGATTGTGGAAAATTGCAA
This sequence comes from Ichthyophis bannanicus, assembly GCA_033557465.1. Lineage (NCBI taxonomy): Eukaryota > Metazoa > Chordata > Amphibia > Gymnophiona > Ichthyophiidae > Ichthyophis > Ichthyophis bannanicus. The sequence goes on from CM066040.1 coordinate 4,925,186, forward strand.
GAGGATCTTGATAAATTGGAAGACTGGGCATCAAAATGGCAGATGAAATTTAATGTGGACAAGTGCAAGGTTATGCACCTAGGGAAGAACAACCCAAACTATGGTTACACGATGCAAGGTTCCACATTAGGAACCACCACCCAGGAAAAAGATTTCGGCGCCATTGTGGATACCATGTTAAAACCCTCGGCCCAGTGTGCAGCAGCGGCCAAGAGAGCAAATAGAATGCTAGGTATGATAAGGAAAGGAATTGAAAATAAAACAAAAGATATTATAATGCCTCTCTATCGTTCCATGGTGAGACCGCACCTTGAATATTGTGTGCAATTCTGGTCGCCGTATCTTAAAAAGGATATAGCGATTTTAGAAAAGGTTCGGAGAAGAGCCACCAAAATGGTAAAGGGGATGGAAGGATACTCCTATGAAGAAAGGCTAAAAAGGTTAGGTCTCTTTAACCTGGAAAAGAGACGGCTGAGGGGAGATATGATAGAAGTCTATAAATTAATGAACGGAGTGGAACGGGTAAACGTAGATCGATTGTTTACCTTATCAGAATATAGAAAGACTAGGGGACATGCAATGAAGCTACAGGGTAAACTATTTAAGACTAATAAAAGAAAATATTTTTTCACTCAACGTGTAATCAAACTCTGGAATTTGTTACCAGAGGATGTAGTAAAGGCTGTTAGTGTAGCTGGGTTTAAAAAAGGTTTGGACAAGTTCCTAGAGGAAAGGTCCATAAACCATTATTAAGAAGGGACCCAGGATATCAATGCTTGAACCAATACAAGCATTGTGGAACCTGTGTCCCTTGGTGAAACTGCTAGGTACATATGACCTAAATTGGCCACTGCTGGAAACAGGATACTGGGCTTGATGGACCTTGGTCTGACCCAGTATGACATATCTTATGATTATATGTTCTTATGTTCTTATATTTGTTACTTGGAAGGTAAGGAAGAAAGGTTTGAAGCTGAATAGAAGCTGAACTACCACAGACTTTAAATGTGATTTTGTTTTTGTGCTTTAGCCAGCAAGGCTATAAAGGAATGCAATATCCTTGCTGTGAAAGACTGTGTATCCTGAGCTATAGAGAACCTTTAAACAGCATTTTGGGTTTGGGTTTGTTTTTGGACAATGCTCTACTTCAAAGAGTCCTGAACAAATAATTCTGTATGTGGTATGATCGAACCATTGTGTACAAAATAAATTTCTGTCCTTTGCCTTACCTCCTTGAGCCTGACTACAGCTTTCTGCCTGATGCACCCATACAGCTAAACAGAGACTACATTTCCCAGAAGACACTGCGGGGAAATAGTTTGAAAAAGCTGAAAAAGCGGATAGCAGAAAGTTCCTCTAATAACCACGCCCCTCTAAGCTAGAGGCGGGTGGTGGTGGCGTGACAACGCGCACATTACAGCAACACAATCTACAGTATCTTCGACGTCCTCTGTTTTAGCTTTTAATAGCTCCTATACTTGCTTCAGTTCAGCCCAGCCATTCTGCAGCTCTCCCAACGTTCCGGCGTGGTGATCTAGCTGGCCTTCATTTTCCTCCACACATGTCCCTAGATCCAGCAGATCCTGTCTCATTGCACCCAAAGTCTCCATTTTTAAGTTTGCCCATTTCAGCCTTTAAGTCCTCTCTTAACTCCGTGAACCAAATCTTAAGTGTCTCAGCCACCCCAGTTCCCCATGTGGCATCTTATCTCCATCTCCATGTCCTCATTCGCCCTGGCACCACCTTGTAACGGTCCATCTTTCAGGACATCTCTGCCTTTTGCGTATGGAAATCGGTATTCCGCCAGCCTTTTGTTTACCGACATCACACCCCGGCTCCCAGCGGTTATTCCTATTTGGTTTGGGGCCAGAGGTTGGGGTTTTGCCTCCCTTTATTGCTCTATTCAAGCAGGGTGTCTCGGAGCTCACTCAAGTGCCTATCTCGCCCGCTGATGTCACTGGAGTCACATTTTTCAGTTTAACTTTGACTAACGATATGATTTTTGCTTTGTTCAGAAATGTGTGTGCCTTCATAAAATAAATCATATTGAAAGTGATATCCTCCAAAATTCATGCAAGTAAGTACATAAGAACATAAGATATGCCATACTGGGTCAGACCAAGGTCCATCAATCCAATCTAGTTCATAAATATCTAGCAGTCTCCCCAAAAGACATAGGTTCCTCAATGCTTGTATTGGGTCAAACAGTAATATCCTGCGTCCCTTCTAATAATGGTTTATGGACCTTTCCTCCAGGAACTTGTCCTAACCTTTTTTTAAACCCAGCTACACTAACAGCTTTTACTACATCCTCTGGTAACAAATTCCAGATATTGATTACACGTTGAGTGAAAAAAATATTTTCTCTTATTAGTCTTAAATAGGTTACCCTGTAGCTTTATTGCATGTCCCCTAGTCTTTTTATATTCTGATGACGTAAACAATCGATTTACGTTTACCCGTTCCATTCCATTCATTAATTTATAGACCTCTATCATATCTCCCCTCAGTCGTCTCTTCCAGGTTGAAGAGCCCTAACCTTTTTAGCCTTACTTCATAGGAGTATCCTTCCATCCCCTTTACCATTTTGGTGTCTCTTCTCTGTACCTTTTCTAATAACGCTATATCTTTTTTAAGATATGGCTACCAGAACTGCCCACACTATTCATGGTGTGGTCGCACCATGGAATGATACAGAGGCATTATAATATCCTTTGTTTTATTTTCATTCCTTTCCTTATGATACCTAGCATTCTATTTGCTCTCTTGGCTGCCACTTCACACTGGGCAGAGGGTTTTAACATGTTATCCACAGTGACGCCTAAATATTTTTCCTGGGTTGCATTTCCTAATGTGGAACCTTGCATCGTGTAACCATAGTTTGGGTTTTTCTTTCCTAGGTGCATAACTTTGCACTTGTCCACATTAAATTTATTCTGCCATTTGGATGCCCAGTCTTCCAATTTATCAAGATCCTTTTGCAATTTTCCACAATCCTCTTGGGTTTTAACAACTTTAAATAGTTTTGTGTCATCTGCAAATTTGATAACCTCACTTGTTGTTCCCTTTTGGAGATCATTTCTGAATATGTCAAAAAGCAGCGGACCCAGCACAGATCCCTGGGGTACTCCACTATTCACCTTTTTCCATTGGGAAAATTGGCCATTTAGCCCTACCCTCTGCTTTCTATCTTTAAACCAGTTCCTGATCCACAATAGTACACTGCCTCCTATCCCATGACTTTTTAGTTTTGCCAAAAGTCTCTGATGAGGGACTTTGTCAAAGGCTTTCTGAAAGTCCAGATACACTATATCAACCGATTCACCTTTGTCTACCTGTTTGTTCACACCTTCAAAAAAACATAACAGATTATTTATTTATATTTATTTATTTAACATTTCTTCTATACCGCGCTATTTTAGATCATTTAGATTAGTAAGACAAGATCTTCCTTGTCTAAAGCAATGTTGGCTGTCTCCCATTAGGCCATGACTATCTACATGCTGAGTGATTTTGTTCTTTATGATAGTTTCTACCATTTTTCCCGGTATTGATGTCAGGCTCAATGGTCTGTAGTTTCCCGGATCACCCCGGAACCCTTTTTAAAAATTGGTGTTACATTGGCGATCCTCCAGTCTTCAGGTATTACAGATGATTTTATTGATAGTTCACAGATTACTAATAGCAGGTCTGCAATCTCATATTTCAGTTCTTTCAACACCCTTGTATATATACCATCCGGTCCAGGTGATTTGCTCTTCCTCAGTTTATCAAATAGTTGTAATACATCTTCCCAGTATAGCGATATTTCTTTCAATTCTTCTGCAGTATCACCTTTAAATACCTCTTCAGTCATGAGTAACATCCCTACATCTTCCTCAGTAAAGACCGAAGCAAAGAATTCATTCAGTCTCTCTGCTACGACCTTCTCCCCTCTTACTGCCCCTTTTACCCCTCTATCATCTAATGGTCCAACTGACTCTCTCACAGTTTTTTTGCTATGAATGTACTTGAAAAAGTCTTTATGTGTTTTTGCTTCCATAGCAAGTTTCTTCTCAAATTCTCTCTTTGCCTGCCTTATCAATGCCTTGCATTTAACTTGCCAGTGCTTGTGCTGTTTCCAGTTTTCGTTATTTGGCTCTTTTTTCTATTTTCTTGAAAGAAGGGTGTTTTGCAATAACAGCCTCTCTGACCTCACCTTTAAACCATGCTGGCAGTTTTTTGGACTTCCTTCCACTTTTCTTAAAGCGTGGAATACAGCCGGTCTGTGTTTCCTAGATAGTATTTTTCAACAACACCCAAGCTTGATGTAAGTCTTTAACCTCTGCAACTGCTCCTTTTAGTTTTTTTCTTAGCTATTTTCCTCATTTTATCATGGTCGCTCTTTCGAAAGTTAAAAGGTAGTACTGTGGATTTCCTTACCATGGCTCCTCCACTAATTAAATCAAACGCGATCATACTATGATCACTATTGCCAAGTGGCCCCAACACCCTTATCTCTTGCATCAGATCTGGTGTTCCGCTAAGGACTAGGTCCAATATGGCTTCCCCTCTGGTCGGTTCATGAACCAACTGCTCCAAGAAGCAGTCAGTTATTTCATCTAGGAACTTTATCTCCCTAGTATGTCCTGCTGTGACACTGACCCAGTCGATACCGGGGTAATTCAAATCACACATTATTATTACTATGCTATAACTTTTGTTAGCTTCCTTGATTTCTTTGAGCATTTCATCATCAATTTGTTCATTCTGGCCAGGCGGTCGATAGTACATCCCCACTGCCATTGCTTTCTCTTTCTTACATGGAATTTCAATCCATAGAGATTCTACAGCAAATTTAGATTCCTCCAAAACTTTAATCCTTTCTGACTCAATGCCCTCTCTAACATAGAGCGCAACCCTTCCACCAGTTTGATCAGCTCTATCATTACAATATTATTTGTACCCAGGTATCAGTGTCCCAGATATGATTGGAATCTCAGAGACATGGTGGTCCTCCTTCTACCATGTCTCTGAAATTCCAATCTTATCTAACCTCTCATTTAGTGCTATATATTCTAACTCTCCCATCTAATTTTTTAGACTTCTAGCATTTACATATAATATTTTAGAGACACTATTTTATTCATATTAATCTGGCTATTGGTAGGCATGGGTAATTTGGAATCTTTAAGCTCTGTCTGCTCCGTACTCAAGGGCATTTGGGCTACTTTACTGTTTTTTTTTTTAACCTCTCTGCTTTTGGTAGTATCCTTCAAGGATACATTGTTCCGAACCATGCGCTCTTGGGCGACTGTCTGCTCTCTCCTATTATCTAGTTTAAAAGCTGCTCTATCTCCTTTTTAAAGGTAAATGCCAGCAGCCTGGTTTCATCCCAGTTAAGGTGAAGCCCATCCCTTTGGAAGAGCCCCTCCTTTCCCCAGAATGTTCCCCAGTTCCTTACAAATCCAAAATCCTCATCCTTGCACCATCGTCTCATGCACGCATTGAGACTCCGGAGCTCTGCCTGCATTTTGGGTCCTGCACGTGGAACAGGAAGCATTTCAGAGAACTCTACCCTGGACGTTCTGGATTTCAACTTCCTGCCTAAAAGCCTAAATTTAGCCTCCAGAACCTCTCTAGCACATTTTCCTATGTCATTGGTACTGACATGTACCAAGACAGCAGACTCCTCCCCAGCAATATCTAGGTGGCGCATGAGGTCCACTACCTTCGCACCAGGCAGACATGTTACCAGGCGATCCTCACGTCCACAAGCCACCCAGCTATCTATATGCCTAATGATCGAATCACCAGCTATAATGGCTGTCCTAACCCTTCCCTCATGGGCATATCGCCCTGGAGAAACGTCCTCTGTACAAGAGGGTTTTGCATCACCTGGAGGACAGGTCCTAGTTACAGGATCACTTCCAGCTACACCAGGGTGATGCTCTCCTGTCACGTGACCTCTCTCCTCCATGGCAACAGGGATGCTCCCAGACTGGAGGTGGGACCTCAGGACTGTTTCCCTGTAGGGGAACCTCAGGACTGTTTCCCTGTATGTACTTCTCTGTCTTTCTTTTGTCTTCCAAGTCTGCTACTCTAGCCTCTAGAGAACGGACTTGTTCCCTGAGAGCAAAGAGCTCCTTGCACCTAATGCACACGTAAGATGTCTCACCAACTGGGAGAAAATGATACATGTGACACTCAATGCAAAAGACTTGAAAGCCCCCATCTCACTGCTAGACTGCTGTCTGCATCTTAGTTTTAAGCTTGTGTTTAGATCTTTAAGTTCATTACTTACTAAGGGTTGCTGTGGATGCCTTATACTAATAAAAGTGTATCTAATATGTTTAATATACTTTGTTCACCTGAAGCTTAATTAATCTCAGGTCCTTAAAGTATGACTGATTTGGAAAAGAGCTGCACCTGAGACCAGCTCCTTTCCTTTAAGATGTGTACGTATCTATAAAGCTACGATTATCCCAGGGGTGGGTGGGTGTTGGGGAGGGAGGGAGGGAAATAAGACTTATTAAGAGAGGGCTGCTACACAGTACCCTGTCCTGTGCTTCTAAGGTAAGCTGTGACCAACTTCCTGGGTGATTAACAGTCCTTGCTTGGATAGAAGGAGTCTTTCAAAATGGCCTTTTGACCTGCCACCTGGCTTTAACACCTATTAAAAAAATTTCACAGGTCTCTTGCCCCCTAGGTAGAAGGCCTCTTTGTAAAGGTCTCTAGAAGACTTTATTGCTCAAAGAATGCTGACCCTGCTTTGAGTTTTATGCTAAATTATAGTCTGATTTGATTTAAATTAAAGCACTTTGTTGCTACTAGGCCCTGAGTGAGTATTAAATTTAAACTACAAGCTCTCTCGAAAAACTGTGTATCAGCTGACTTATACCACATAAAGAACATAGGGCAGGGGGCTGTGAAAACATGCAAAAGCACTAAAAGAAAATGTTAAAATATGTGTTAAAAGAGATGAGGTCCTGCAGTGACCTGTCTTTTTTTATTATTCTGACGTATGCACTTTGTGAGGATCCTTTGAGGAGACACTATTGTTCAATTATATCTCTGAACTAGAAGCAATGAGAGGTAAAAAAAAAGTTATTCCCGTAACTGGCGTCAGGACCTGAATATAAGAAACCTAACCTAACCACTATAAATCTTGTATTGAAAAATCAAATAGTGAGTGGATAGAACTGTATGATTGTACAATTGAGTGTACAGGCTAAATAAAGTAAAAGGAGGTTAAAAATATAATCTACATTAAAAGGTTAAGAAGGTAAAATCTAGTGAAAGAGGGGGCTAAAAATGTACTATCTATCCTCATATAAAAACATTTCAAGAAATCTTTTTTTTAAGGTTTTTTTTTAAGAAAAGGACGTGTTCTTTTAAAAGGGGAAGAAAATAAGCTTCTTTTTAAATAGCTATCGGTACGTCATATTTTGAGGGCTCAGTGAGATCATATTAATCCATGCCACAAAACAGACTGTTGAAGTGAGAATGTCTAAGAACTAAGACAAATATAATTAGATCAAATTCTGTATACATTCAGATTATCTATAAATTTGAAAACTCCGGGTCTAATCATATAATAAAAATGTGTATGAAAGCCATGGGGACATCCATCCTATCTAAACAAAGCCATGGGATGCTGTTCCAAGGGTTGCAGAGCAGAGATGGCATCCATCTGTCCAAGAAAGGTCAATGCGTCTTCAGTAGTAGACTGGCTAATCTACTGAAGAGGGCTTTAAACTAGATTCGTTGGGGATAGGTGAAGAAAGCCCCCAGGTAAGTGAAAGCCCCCAGGTAGGTGATACCCATTTCCATAAAGTTATTTAATGTAACAGGGGTAACATATGGAAAGCAATGTGTATAAATGCCCGTAGCATGGGAAATAAGATTCCTGATGTTGAAGCTTTGGTGGGAGTGGCTGACTTGGATTTAGTGGCAGTTACAGAAACATGGTTCACAGAAAACCATGATCGGGATGTAACTATACCTGGCTATACTTTATTCAGAAAGGACAGGGTAGGAAGTAGGGGAGGAGGAGTGGCACTATACTTAAAAACTACTATTAAAGCTTTGGAATTACAGAGTTTAAAGTGGAGAGGGGGGAGGCATAGTGGGTTAAACTAGAAAGAGGGAAAGAGAAATCTATTTACATTGGTGTGATATACAGACCTCCCTCACAAGAGGAAGAGGTGGACAGAGAGTTAATTGAAGACATGCGCAGCATTGCTAGGAAAGGGGAAGTGCTACTGATAGGAGATTTCAATATGCCAGATGTTGACTGGCACATTCCTGCTGCAGTATCATCTAGAAGTAAGGAGATCCTGGATTCTCTACAGGGAGAACTATTCAGGCAATTGGTAACAGACCCCACACGTGAAGGGGCCATACTGGACTTGGTGCTTACCAATGGTGAAAGTGTTCCTGATGTTGTAGTGGGAGATCATTTTGCATCCAGTGATCACCAGATGGTGTGGTTCAGCATTAGGATTAGGGCTGTTAGAATCCATTCAAAGGCGAGGATCTTACACTTTAGGAAGACTAACTTTGCGAAGATGGGCCAATACCTCAGGGAGTCGTTAGTTGGATGGGAACAGCTGAGGGATGTAGCAAAACAGTGGGAAAAACTGAAAGGGGATATTTTAAGGGCAACCAACCTTTTTGTTAAAATGGTAAATACAGGTAAAAGGAAAAGGAGACCGCTATGGTTTTGAAAAAGTGAAGAGAAAGAGGGAGGCCTTCATGAAATACAAGAGATCACAGAGAGAGGAAGACAGGCATCTGTATTTGGAAAAACTTAGAGAAGCTAGCAAAGTAGTCAAGAAGGCAAAGATTCAAAAGGAGGAGGAAATAGCCAATGCAATAATATGGGGGGGGGGGGGGGATAAGACATTTTTCAGATATATTAGTGAGAAGAGGAAGGGCAAGAGTGGTATTGTCAGACTCAAGGGTGCAGGGGAGGAATATGTAGAAGCTGATAAGGATAAAGTGGCATTGCTTAACAAATATTTTTGTTCTGTGTTCACAGATGAAGAACCAGGAGCAAGACCTCAGAAAACACCCACAAATAGGAACAGAAGCAAAGGACATCTTGAACAATTTTTAAAAGACTGTGTTCGTGAGAAACTATCTCAACTTAAAGTAGACAAAGCGATGGGACCGGATGGGATACACCCGAGAATACTGAGGGAACTTGGGGACGTTCTAGCAGCTCCACTGACTGACCTTTTCAATGCTTCGGAGTCGGGAGTGGTGCCCAAGGATTGGAGAGAGGCTCATGTGGTGCCTTTACACAAAAGCGGAAGTAAGGATGTGGTTGAAAACTACAGGCCGGTTAGTTTAACTTCGGTGGTGAGTAAATTATTGGAAACGCTGCTGAAAGAGAAAATAGTGATGTTTCTGGAGTCCAGCGGATTACAGGATCCGAGGCAGCATGGATTCACCAGAGGTAGTTCTTGTCAGACAAATCTGATTGATTTCTTTGACTGGGTGACCAGGGAGTTGGACCGAGGGAGAGCCCTAGATGTGATGTATTTAGATTTCAGTAAAGCCTTTGACACTGTTCCTCACAGGCGACTTATAAACAAACTGAGCACCCTAGGGATGGACCCTAAAGTTACTGCTTGGGTTAGAAATTGGTTGGGTGGGAGGCGACAAAGAGTAGCTTCCTGGTTCTCCTCCAACTTCTTACATATCAATCTCTCTAAAACCTCAGCCATTTGGTTCACTGCCGGTAGCCCTGCCCCTTCCCTCACTCCTCTGCTCTCTTCCGCTCCAATCCCCATCGTCACCTCTCTACATTACCTTGGTGTGACCCTTGACTCCTCCCTATCGTTCAAAGCACATATCTCATCTGTTGTCCAGCGCTGCTTTCTCACACTAAGACAACTCCGATCTGTACACCCTTTCCTCTCTTTCTCCGCTATGAACACCCTCCTCATCTCCCTCGTTGTTTCTTGCCTTGATTACTGTAATGTCTCTTTTGCTGGCCTCCCCCAATCCCAGCTTCATCTGCAACGAGTCCACAACACTGCTGCCCGTATCCTCACTTGCTCTTCCCGTTTCGACCATATCACCCCTCTTTTCATTCGCTTGCACTGGCTTCCGATTCCCTTCCGTACTCAATATAAATTTCTTCTCTTTTTCCACAGGTCTATTCACACTGGCACTCCCCTTTACCTTGCCGACCTGATTCACCTGCACACTCCTTACTGTTCCCTCCGTTCCATCCACATGAACCGCTTAACCCTTCCCTCCCCATCCCAGGCCCACCTAGAAACCATCTGTTCCTCTGCCTTTTACTTCCTCGGTCCCCGCCTATGAAACTTGCTCCCCACAGACCTTCGCTTGGAACCTTTATTTAAAACATTCAAGGCAAATCTGAAAATACACCTCTTCTGTCTAGCTTTTGGCATCTCTCCTCCCCCGCACCCCTTTTCACCACCCCCATGATGTTGTTTCCCCTGTTACTGTTACTTGTATTCTAACCTCAACCTTTTACTCTTCTCTCCTCTTTCCTATCACACTATGGCGTTCCTTTCCTAACTTTCTAAGCAGTCTATGCACATTGTAAACCGCCCAGATGCTATTGTGATGGGCGGTCTATCAAATTCTCAATAAACAATAAACCATACAAGTAAATGGAGCTCACTCTGAGGAGAAGGATGTTATCAGTGGTGTGCCCCAGGGATCTGTCCTTGTTCCGATTCTTTTTAACATCTTTGTTAGTGATATAGCGGAAGGGCTTTCAGGTAAGGTTTGCCTCTTTGCAGATGATACCAAAATCTGCAATAGAGTAGACACCCAGGAAGGGGTAGATAACATGAGGAGGGATCTAGCTAAGCTCGAAGAATGGTCTAGAATTTGGCAGCTGGGATGTAATGTTAAAAAATGTAAGGTCATGCTTTTGGGCTGCAGCAATCCAAGGGAGCAATATAGTATAGGGGGTGAAGTACTTCTGTCCACTAAAGAAGAGCGGGACCTAGGCGTGGTTGTGTCTGTTGATCTTAAAGTTGCTAAACAGGTAGAAAAGGCGACGGCAAAAGCTAGAAGGATGCTTGGGTGCATACGGAGAGGAATGGCTAGCAGAAAAAAGGAGGTGATAATGCCTCTATAAGTCTTTGGTGCGACCTCATTTGGAGTATAGTGTGCAATTCTGGAGACCGCACCTTCAAAAGGATGTGAACAGGATGGAGTCGGTGCAGAGGGTGGCTACTAAAATGATTAGTGGTCTTCATTATAAAGCATATGAGGACAGACTGAAGGATCTTAATATGTACACCTTAGAGGAAATGCGGGATAGAGGTGATATGATTGAGATGTTTACCTCCGTGGCATAAATGTTCAGGGAGAGAGCCTCTTTCAATTGAAAGCAACTTCTGCTACGAGGGGACATGGGATGAGGGTGAAGGGAGATAGATTCAGGAGTGATATGCGAAAATATTTCTTTACGGAAAGAGTGGTGGATCCGTGGAATAGTCTCCCAGTGGAGGTGGTAGAGATGAGGACAGTAACTGAATTCAAAAAAGCATGGGACAAACACAGAGGATCTCTAAAGGTAAAAAGGGGACTGTTGTAGTTGAAATGGAAGGACAGACTAGATAGGCCATGTGGTCTTTTTCTGTCGTCATATTTCTATGTTTCTAGATGAGAAGGGGTTAAAACGGTAAAAAAATAAATGAATATAATTAAAATAAAATACACATCGTGTGGACGGCATGTTATTTTTAAAATTCCTCGGTTGTATCGGCTGGGATCGTTGCCTCATGCACGTGAACTTACAAGTTATAAAAGTTATTTCAAGTAGACAAGTGTAAAACTATATTTATAAAAAAAGAGCTAAAAAAGGTAGCAAGATGGCACCCTTGGGAAGGAAAAGGACCACGTATGCGTGGCAGCAATCCCAAAGGCTTTCTTTGAAAGCTGGGGAATTGCTCCGCGCGGGCTCAATCGGTGCCGACGTCACCCATAAGCGAGGACTGACTTCCTGCTTGTTCCTGGAGAAAGGATATTACAGAGCCATTATATCGTTCTATGGGCGACTGCACCTTGAATATTTTGTGTGATTCTGGTCACCGTATCTTAAAAAGATATAGTGTTATTAGAAAAGGTTCATAAAGAGCCACCAAGAGTCCTCAGCTCGATTGGCGGCCAGTGGCATTGGGGCCCAACTCCAGGCATGGCTCCAGTCTTTGGACTTGGAGCAGTGGATCCAGGAAAAGCTCCTAGACGTACCCTGCCTTGGTGAGTAGCTCTTCGGTAAATGGATGGAGGATAAGGCCGCTGAGATAGAGACTGAGTTTGTCACACGAGCCCGCCTCTCGCGCAAGACCACCTCTCTCCCTTGGAAGAAACAGCAAATTAAGAAGCCGTTCTTTCCGCGGAATGGCCTACCCTATACCAAGGCTACCCACCTTACCCACCCACTCCTGCGCTGACCACCTTAACACAGGGGAAGTCTGACCCCCATGGTCACCACAAGCCGACAGGGCCCAAGGCCCAAACCCAGGCGCCACCTCAGCCTGCCCAGGGGTTTTGATGCCAGCAGCATAGCCTTTTGCCCCCCGGCAGCACCTCAGCTGGTGGGGGGGACGCCTGTCCTCCTTCGCCCCTCAGTGGGCGTCCAGCACATTGGACACTTGGGTCCTCCGAGTAGTCCGGGACGGCTGACGTCTCCGGTTGGACAGGCTTCCCCCTCCCTTCTTCCCAGCGGAGCCTTCTCTCTGCACACGAGATCTTCCTACAGAAGGAGTTAAACAACCTCCTTGCCCAGCGAGCGGTCGAGAGGGTACCCACGCACCTCCGAGGTCGGAGCTTCTATTCCCGATACTTCCTCGTTCCGAAGAAGATGGGGGGCCTATAGCCCATCCTCGACCTCCAAAAACTAAACAAGTTCCTGGTGCGGGAGAAGTTCAAAATGCTATCTCTTGGCTTCCTGCTGCTCTTCCTCCAGCAGGGCGACTGACTATGCTCCTTGGATCTCAGGGATGCTTACGCCCACATTTTGATTCACCCCCAGCACAGGCAGTTCCTGTACTTCAGGGTGGAAGGGGAGCATTACCAATGCAGGGTGCTCCCCTTCAGACTCGCATCTGCCCTGTGAGTCTTCACAAAGTGCCTCTCTACGACTGCTGCCTCCCTCAGACAGCAAGGCATACCAGTCTTCCCTTACCTCGACATCTGGCTTGTCATGGGACCCTTGGCTGGGGAATCCTGCCTGGCAGCATCACATACAATCCTCCTCCTCAAGCGCTTGGGATTCTTGGTCAACTACCCCAAGTCCTACCTCGAACCTGCACAAGCTCTGGAGTTTATCGGCGCACGCCTCGACACTCAGCGGGCGACTGCCTTTCTGCTGGCAGACTGTGCAGCTCGCCTCTGAGCCTTGGCAGCCCAGGTCCAGAGCAACACTCGGGTCACAGCACAGGAGTATGCTATGCCTCCTGGGGCACATGGCCTCCATCGTCCATGTGGTTGCCGATGTCTGCATGCACATGTGGGCGGTCCAGTGGTGCCTCAGCACTCAGAGGAGCCTGGCCTCCGGTCACCTCAGAGACCCCACCCTGGTCTCCCGCAACCTTCGCAGGTCCTTAGATTGGTGGCAGGAGCCCCGCAATCTTCTCCAAGGGCTGCTCTTCCAGACCCCGCAGCACGAAGTAGTGCTGACAACGGACACCTCCCTGCTGGGGTGGGGAGCCCACTGCGGCGCACTGTGCATGCAGGGTCGATGGTCACCCGAAGAGTCTCAACATCAGATCAACTTGCTCAAGCTTAGGGCGATCCGGTGGGCCCTGAGGGCCTTCAAGGACCATCTCCAAGGAAAGTCAATGCTCATGCAGATTGACAATTGAGTGGCGATGTTCTACATCAGCAAGGAGGGGGGGGGGGCACAGATCATGACTCCTCTGCCGGGAAGCAGTCCTCCTCTGCTCCTTTGCCTTCCGTCGAGGGATGACCCGAGTGGTCTACCTCCCGGGACATGAGAACGTCCTTGTGGACAAGCTCAGCAGGATTTTCCTCCCTCACGAATGGCGGCTGGACCGGGAGGTGACCAACTGGCTGTTCTGTCAGTGGGGGACCCCGACCGTGGATCTGTTCACCAGTCTGGCGAACACACAGCTCCCCTGCTTTTGCGGCCCAGTCCCGCACCCGAACAGGGAGGCGCGGGATCCGTTCCTCTTGAGCTGGACCTCCGGGTTTCTCTGCGTGTTCACTCCCACTCCTCTCATTGTGAGGACCCTCCACAAAGCTTGGCGGGAACGAGTGTCGATGATATTCGTCGCTCCCTTGTGGCCTCGGCAACCGTGGTTCCCACTCCTGCTCCAGCTCACGTCCGAGCCTCCAGTTCCCCTGGGCTGTGCCCCAGGCCTGCAAACGCAGGAGGTGGGGTGGGTGCTACACCCAAACCTGGCCGCGTTGTCCCTTATAGTCTGGCAGCTCAACGGGTCTCCCTAGCTGCGCTGGACTCCCGGAGGAGGTCCTCCTCACCTCGAGGAAGGACTCGACAAGGCGACCTTATGCATTGAACAGGCGGCGCTTCTCGGTCTGGTGCTCCGAGCTCCAGATCGTCTCACTGGGTGGGTTCTCCAGTACCACCACCATCTTTCGAAGGAGGGACTAAAGTCAAACTCTGTCAGGGTACACCTGAGCGCCATCTCAGTGAATCACCTCCCTGTAGAAGGCAAACCCCTCTCGGAGCAGCCCTTGGTCGCCTGCTTTATGCGGTGTCTTCTGCTGTCCAAACCTCCAATCTGGCCTCTCCCGGCAGAGTGGGACCTGAACGACGTGCTCATTTAGCTTACGCATTCACCTTTTGACCCAATGGCGATGTGCTTGCTTCGTCACCTATCCTGGAAGGTGGTCTTCCTTGTGGCTTTGACCTTGGCCCACCGAGTTATTGAACTCCAGGCTCTCATGGCCGAAGAACCTGCTGTAAAGGGCTATAGGAACAAGGTGATGCTCCGTACCCACCCCAAGTTCCTGCCAAAGATTGTTTCGGATTTTCATCTCAATCAGGAGATAGTCTTGTCGACCTTCTTCCCGAGACCCCATGCCGACTAGGCGATGGCAGTTTTGCATACCCTCGACTGCAAGAGGACTCTTGCCTTCTATCTGCAGCGCACCCGGCCTCATTGCAAGTCTGGCCTGCTCTTCGTGACCTACGATCCCAATTGCCTGGGGCAAGCAGTCACAAAATGCACCCTCTCCATCTGGGTGGCAGATTGCATTGCCTTTGCTCACATGAAGGCAGTTGCCCCACTGGATCGGCGGGTCACTGCACACGGCATCTGAGCCAAGGCAGCTTCAGTAGCTTTGCTGCGCTCAGTGCCCCTGCTGACGGACATCTGCCGGGCTGACACCTGTACTTCGGTGAACACTTTCGCCTCGCAGTACTGCCTGGAGAGGGAGTTCCGCTGGGTCAGTGCCTTTGGCCAGGCTGTACTTCATAATCTGTTTGGGGTATAAACAACTCCTGCCCTCCGACCCTTCTCGACGGCTATCAAGGGTTTCGCCCTGGGGACATGAGGACCCAGGTCCCTTCAGGCATCGGCTTCTGCTCTTGCCTTTGCGGAGATGTTTTTTGGTTACAGGTTCGGTAGCCTGTAGCTGGGAAGTCCCATAAGTGAGGACTGACTTCCTGCTTGTTCCTGGAGAAAGCATAGTTACTCACCTGTAATAGGTGTTCTCCAGAGACAGCAGGAATAAATCCTCACTACCCTCTCACCTCCCCTAATGGGTTGCTGGATTTTTATCCTTCCCTTGCCATCTGCTTGGTAGTGCTCGAGCTAAGGGACCTGATTGAGCAAGATGACACCCTTGGACGGGGAAGAGGACCACGTATGTGTGGCAGCAATCCCAAAGGCTTTCTTTGAAAGCTGGGGAATTGCTCCGCGCAGGCTCCGTCGGTGCCGACGTCACCCATAAGTGAGGACTGATTCCTGCTGTCCCTGGAGAACATCTGTTACAAGTGAGTAACTACACTTTTTATTTTCCATTTCTTTCCTTATGATACCTAGCATTCTATTTGCTCTCTTGGCAGCCACTGTACACTGGGCGGAGGTTTTAACATGATGCCTAAATCTTTTTTCCTGGGTGGTGGTTCCTAATGTGGAACCCTGCATCGTGTAACCATAGTTTTGTGTTTTTCTTTCCTAGGTGCATAACTTTGCTCTTCTCCACATTAAATTTCATCTGCAATTTGGATGCCCAGTCTTCCAATTTATCAAGATCCTCTTGCAATTTTCCACAATCCTCATTGGTTTTAACAACTTTAAATAGTTTTGTGTCATCTGCAGATTTGATAACCTCACTCGTTATTCCCTTTTCGAGGTCATTTATGAATATCAAAAAGCAGCGGACCCAGCACAGATCCCTGGGGTACACCACTATTCACCTTTCTCCAATGGGAAAATTGGCCATTTAGCCTTATTATCTTAGCTTTCTATCTTTTAACCAGTTCCTGATCCACAATAGTACTCTGCCTCCTATCCCATGACACTTTAGTTTTGCCAAAAGTCTCTGATAGGGACCTTGTCAAAGGCTTTCTGAAAGTCCAATTACACTATATCAACAGACTCACCTTTGTCTACCTGTTTATTCATACCTTCAAAACAACATAACAGATTACTAAGACAAGATCTTCCTTGTCTAAAGCCATGTTGGCTGTCTGTCATTAAGCCATGACTATCTATATGTTCAGTAATTTTGTTCTTTATGATCGTTTCTACCATTTTTCCCAGTACTGACGTCAGGCTCGCTGGTCTGTAGTTTCCCGGATCACCCCTGGAACCCTTTGGTTAAGGATAAGGTTATTGATACAACAGAAGTTGGAGAATTTGAGAATCATATGAGACGTTTAAATTTACATTTATGAAATTTTCCCAAAATACGTGCCTTGTCACCTTCCTAGGCCTTCAAGAAATACTTAGTTAAAATTTCTGGAGACAACTGTCCTATTGTTAAGTGCCTAAAGGCAAAAAGACATTTCCAGCTCTATTTCATTGGATGATTCTGGTTTACTGGAAGCTTCATGTAATGCTATTTAGGATCGTGGAATTCTTTTGGTTATATGTAAAAGTTATAGTTTAAGAAGATTCCTTATTCGTTCTGTGGCCATCTAGTACAGATGGATCAGGATGTAGCTAGAGCTACTGAAGAAAGAAGAAAGGGTTTTCTTGCTTTAAGAACAGAGACATGGGCCTTGGAGGCTACATTCCAGCTTAGAAACTCCTGTAAACGTGAGTATTTGAAAATGCGATGTGTCCTTTGTACCACAGCAATTGAGATTTTTCTTGGACATGAAAATATTGGCTGGTATTCCTGCAGTACCTCAATTAGAGGAGGTTCAGAATGCTGCTGGTTAAAGGGTTAGACATGTCCATCTAATGCCTGATTTATTTTCATAGTGGGGTTTTATTTTAATTTTTTTTTTATTATTCACTGTATTTTCTCTCCTTTCTTCTTCTATTTTGAGGTCTAAAGGTAGATAATTTGGCTTTACTTATTCTCTGCTTTCTTCTTTTATGTTCTGTTCTTTTTAATTTAATATCTCCATATTTCTTATATAAGTGGATGCCTGATGTTTTGATATATTAAATAGCTAAAAAAAAAGACTGGTAAGTCATTATTTAGATGAATGTTCTTTTAACATGCCTTCTCACAATTCTCCAGTAGCTATTTTTGAAGGATAAGGCGGTATAGAAAACCGGTTAAATAAATACAATTTTTGGTAGTGTGCTGAACACAAAGAATAGAATCTACATGGTGCATTCTGTAAGATGTTTGTGGTGTTGCAGTCACTGTAGATTGATTGGATTAATTAGGTATATGGCATTATTCACTTACAAAAAGATATTGGACTATCAAAGTAAAAAGATGATGGGCCCTTTATTTAATGCTGGAGGCTATCACTGCTAAACTTCAAACCCAGGTATTTGATGGGGCCATATTTGGGCTCCAACATTGAATATCTGGGTTGCTCGGATTGCCGTGAACCTAATGGGGCAGCTGTCATATTCAGCTACTGCCTGGTTAGCTTCTGCGGTGAGAATTAGGCCCACGTTTTCTGTGCCTGACTTTCGCCCAGTTAGCAACGGGTGCTGCTTCAGTTTCAGCATGACCTGATGCTAAGTGGTTGTTACCAGGGCATGTAGTAGTGGCACCCATGGATATTTAGCAGGACTAATCATGTTTAGTTATGTTGAATATCCTGCAGAGCAGCATTTACATGGTTTGCACATCTACATGTAAATGCCTTTAATTTTCCCCCCTCCCCCAATATATTTACACTAGATATACGTATTAATCTACTGAGATTGTGATATTTGGAGTTGAACAGGGTATGTTTCAGTATTGCAGAATTCTCTGTCTACAGATGCTCCATTACTTTCCCCTAGATTGCCACAGCCTTATTGAAAAGGGCTTTCTTCATTCTGTGCATATGGAAAGAAAGTTTTACTGAATAAGGTCTACAGAAAATGCAGTTAGGCAGTCCAAAGAAAGTTATACATGAATCTCTGGTTTTCAGCTTAGTTTAATTGAAGTATGTAATATGGCGACTCCCAGTGGAGTTGCGGATTGTAAGGAAAGTGCTTTAAAATTTCAAATTTAATTAAAAGTATTTTGATACAGGGTAGCAAGACTTGTGATAACATGCTATACAGTGTAGTTTTCAGATGTGCTCATTCATTGTTATAAGAGCTTGTTATACATCTATTCTGATCTTTCCAATTTCATGTTTCATTTCTTTTTTTGGCAGGGCTTATATTCCAGTGTAGTTTGTCCAGGACTCGTAATGACTAATCTAACCTATGGAATTCTACCATCTTTGCTCTGGATGTTCATTATGCCCCTCATGTGGCTAGTGAGTAAAATGATAATATCTTCACGTCTTTCAAAGCATGGGATTTTGAAGTCACTACTCCTGATTCTAACTTTTTGACATCTTTTATTACTAATCAGCTATACTTATGTTGTGGTGATACAAAGCTAAATTGAGGCAGTTAGTTATAGTTAGGGTTTCTGGGAAACATATTCAAAGTCTTTTATGGGTTTACATACCTGCAAATCACGTTATATGCCATTCGCTGGGATATTCAGCTGTACTAATGCAGTTGATGCCATTAAATATCCTCTCATAAGCCATCTAAATGCCCAAATGCTAATCGGCTAGCGTTGGGCATTCCGAGGGTGGAGCGGAGGCAGCAGCACTAGTTAGCTAGTCAGTGGCAATATTGTGCTGCTGACTAGTTAACTAAAATGGAAAAAAATTAGGACAGAAAAAGGCTGTCCTAACTTTAAGTGGAGTGGAGCAAAAATCCTATGAGTCTGGTAGACCACTGGATGATACAAGAATAAAAGAAGTGCTAAAGGAGGACATGAGTGGAGGAGTAGCCTAGTGGTTAGAGCAACTGCCTGGTAACCAGAAGATCAAAGGTTTGATTCCCACTGGCGCTCCTTGTGACCTTGAGCTAGACACTTTACCCTCCATTGCCTCAGAAGAAAAGGCCTGGCAATCTACTTCTGGTGCTACAATGCCAAGAAAACCCAGAGGCAACTGGGTCACCAGGAGTCGACACTGACTTGATGGTACTAACAAAAATACATACAGATTTAAGCGTTTTAGCTATCCGGCCAGTGACTGAATATCATTATTGACTGGCTAGCTAACATGCTATCTGACCAAACCAGATATCCATCGCCAATGGCCGAAGAAGGCCTGGCACTGAAAACCCGGTTTTAAGTTAAAGCAGTGATGGCTAGGTAAGTTAATAGCACTGGCCACTGCCACTCAGTACACTCCTCTAATTTTAGGCTTTAACTGAGAAACACCAATAACAAACCCATGGAAAGAAAAAAAGTAAGATAGGTGTTTGGATAAATACAGAAAAAGAAAAAAAATCTTGCTTCTCCTATCTTTATTATCAGCTTGATATACTGCTCACACCAATAGTACCAGAGTGGTTTAAATAGAAACATGGAAAAATGACGACAGAAAAAGACCACATGGCCCATCTAGTCTGTCCTTCCATATCAACTACTACAACAGTCCCCTTTTTTCCTTTAGAGATCCTCTGTGTTTGTCCCATGCTTTTTTGAATTCAGATACTGTCCTCATCTCTACCACCTCCACTGGGAGACTATTCCACGGATCTACCACTCTTTCCGTAAAGAAATATTTCCGCATATCACTCCTGAATCTATCCCCTTTCACCCTCATCCCATGTCCCCTCGTAGCAGAACTTGCTTTCAGTCGAAAGAGGCTCTCCCCCTATGTATTTATGCCACGGAGGTATTTAAACGTCTCAATCATATCACCTCTATCTCACCTTTCCTCTAAGGTGTACATATTAAGATCCTTAAGTCTGTCCTCATATGCTTTATAATGAAGACCACTAACCATTTTAGTGGCAACCCTCTGTACCGACTCCATCCTTTTTTTATAGCCTTTTGAAGGTGCGGTCTTCAGAATTGCACACAATACTCCAAATGAGGTAGCACCAAAAGCTTATAAAGAGGCACTGTTGCCTCCTTTTTTCTGCTAGCCATTCCTCTCCGTATGCACCCAAGCATCCTTCTAGCTTTAGTTGTCGCCTTTTCTACCTGTTGAGCTACTTTAAGATCATAGACACAACCACGCCTAGGTCCCGCTCTTCTTTAGTGGACAAAAGTACTTCACCCCCTATACTATATTGCTCCCTCGGATTGCTGCAGCCCAAATGCATGACCTTACATTTTTTAACATTAAATCCCAGCTGCCAAATTCTAGACCATTCTTCAAGCTTAGCTAGATCCCTCCTCATGTTATCTGCTCCTTCCTGGGTGTCTACTCTGTTGCAGATTTTGGTATCATCCACAGAGGCAAACTTTACCAGACAGCCCTTCCACAATATCACTAACAAAAATGTTAAAAAGAATCGGACCAAGGACAGATCCCTGGGGCACACCACTGGTAACTTCCTTCTCCTCAGAGTGACCTCCATTTATCTGTACCCTTTGTCGCCTCCCATTCAACCAATTTCTAACCCAAGCAGTAACTTTAGGGTTCATCCCTAGGGTGCTCAGCTTGTTTATAAGTCACTTGTGAGGAACGATGTCAAAGGCTTTACTGAAATCTAAATACACCACATCTAGGGCTCTCCCTCGGTCCAACTCCCTGGTCACCCAGTCAAAGAAATCAATCAGATTTGTCTGACAAGACCTGCCTCTGGTGAATCCATGCTAAGATCCTATAATCTGCTGGACTCCACAAATCTCACTATTTTCTCTTTCAGCAGCGTTTCCAATAATTTACTCACCACCGAAGTTAAACTAACCGGCCTGTAGTTTTCAACCACATCCTTACTTCCGCTTTTGTGTGAAGGCATCACATGAGCCTCTCTCCAGTCCTTTGACACCACTCCCAATTCCAGTGAGCGATTGAAAAGGTCAGTCAGTGGAGCTGCTAGAACGTCCCATCACTTTGTCTGCTTTAAGTTTAGCTAGTTTCTCACAAACAGTCTTCTGAAAATTGTTCAAGATGCCCCTCGCTTCTGTTCCTGTTTGTGGGTGTTTTCTGAGGTCCTGCTCCTGGTTCTTCATCTGTGAACACAGAACAGAAATATTTGTTAAGCAATTCCACTTTATCCTCATCAGCTTCTACATATTCCTCCCCTTCACTCTTGAGTCTGACAATACCACTTTTGCCCTTCCTCTTCTCACTAACATATCTGAAAAATGTCTTATCCCCCCCCCCCCCCATTTTATTGCATTGGCTATTTCCTCCTCTTTTTGAATCTTTGCTTTCCTGACTACTTTGCTAGCTTCTCTACGTTTTTCCAAATATAGATGCCTGTCTTCCTCTCTCTGTGATCTCTTGTATTTCATGAAGGCCTCCCTCTTTTTCTTCACTTTTTCAGCTATTTCTTTCAAAAGCTATAGTGGTGGTCTTTTCCTTTTACCTGTATTTACCATTTTAACAAAAAGATTGGTTGCCCTTAAAATATCCCCTTTCAGTTTTGCTCACTGTTTTTCTACATCCCCCAGCTGTTCCCATCCCGCTAACGACTCCCTGAGGTATTGGCCCATCTTGGTAAAGTTAGTTTTCCTAAAGTCTAAGACCCTTGCTTTTGAATGGATTTTATCAGCCCTAGTCCTAATACTGAACCACACCATCTGGTGATCACTGGATGCAAAATGATCTCCCACTATAACTTCAGAAACACTTTCACCATTGGTAAGCACCAAGTCCAGTATGTTCCCTTCATGTGTGTGTTCTGTTCCCAATTACCTGAATAGTTGTCCCTGTAAGAATCCAGGATCTCCTTAATTCTAGATGATACAAATTGTTTAAAAATAAATACTGCTTTGGAAAGGAAACAGAACGCCAGTACTCAAGAAAGAGATAGAAAGTAGAGCAAGGACAGCAGACAAGAGGGGGGTTATGACATAGGGGAGGGGTGCAGGCAAGAACACAGCGGGGAGCAGGAGCCAGGGAGAGAGGGGAGGGGGAAGATCAAAAGCGGCACAGAAAAGGTGGGTCTTCAGTTTGGCCTTAAAGGTAGTGAGGGAGTGTTCCAGACGGAGGACAGATGGGAGTGAGTTCCAGAGCCTGGGGCCTTTGTCTACCTTGGATCCTCCATTTTTGTCTTTTCCATGCTGACAACTTCTCAGCTATATAAATATATACATGTTTGATTCCAGAAGAAAAGATACCAACAATAAGCACCTGCACTGTAAAAACATTGATAAACATCTAACTTTACAGTTTATAAATACCTATGAAGCCCTAATCATAATTAGTAGATGTTCATTGCATAAAAGTTTTGTCATGATATTTTGGTTGGAGGAGAATTAGAGCCTTAAATGAGCTGGCATGAAATTACAGCTGAAATATCTTACTTTCTGTTTAATATTATTCCTTTTTCTCTACAGATACGCATTTTTGCCAACTCTTTCACAATAACACCGTACAATGGAGCTGAAGCATTGGTAAGGGTTTTTTTTAATTAAATAAAAATTGAATAACCATTTATATGATATAAACATAGAAACATGTCGGCAAAAAAAGACCACATGGCCTATCTAGTCTGCCCTTCTATATCAACCACTACAACAGTCCACTTTTTTCTTTTAGATACCCTCTGTGTTTGTCCCATGCTTTTTTAAATTTAGATACTGTCCTCATCTCTACCACCTCCACTGGGAGACTATTCCACGCATCTACCACTCTTTCCTTAAAGAAATATTTCCGCGTATTGCTCCAGGGTCTATCCCCTTTCACCCCTCGTCCTATGTCCCCTTGCTTTCAGTTGAAAGAGGCTCTCCTCCTGTGCATTTATGCCATGGAGGTATTTAAACGTCTCAATCATATTATTTCTTTCCCGCCTTTCCTCTAAAGTATACATATTAAGGTCCTTAAGTCTGTCCTCATGCTTTATAACGAAGACCAACCATTTTAGTTGCCACCCTCTGCGCCGTCTCCAATCTGTTTATATCCTTTTGAAAGTGCAGTCTCCAGAATTGCACACAATGCTCCAAATGAGGTTGCACCTAAGACTTATACAGAAGTACAGTCAAACCTTCCTGTGCGGATATCCAGTTTAGTCCTCCACAATCGGGTAATGCCCCTCCTACTGCAGCCTGGAGACTGGACCAATCAAATCTTCTGTAGTACATATCCAGCAGGAGCTCCCAGAAGCCTCCCAGTGTGTCCAGTCTCTAGCAGCTTGAAGACGTAAAAGTGTGTCCTCCTGGGCACACTGAGTGACTATTGCAGGAGCAACACTTGTTAGTTAGTTGTTTTAGGGTTTGTTTTGGGGCATTTCCTTGCTATTTCTTTGATAGCTAGCTGTATCTTTAAAAGGAAGACAAAAGAAGAAGTCTGTCTCTCTGGAGCACTGCCACAGGGGACTAGGGGGAAGTCAGACCTGTTGGCTCCTGTGTTCCTGCCTAGCAAATTTTCACAGCCCTGGGTGAGCTCCCCCTGGACAGTACGGCGTAAAGCCATACCTGATACAGTAGTGGCTGGCACTGGGAGATGTTGGCTGAATCCTGGTGGTTCCTGAGCTGGTAGGAGATTTTCATTTCATTTCTTCTTGTGTGCAGTGCTCTGTTAGAGCTGCCAGCATTTCTGTAGGCTCTCCTGAGCCCATTTGGCAATTTTTCTTAAATTTGGTCGTTTGCCCTGTCTTAGAGGGTCGTTTTAGTTCTTTTCCATATTATTTGGTGGCTTTTGTATTTTCGCGCCGTTTTTTACCGCGGGTGAAAAAGTCCGGCGGCCATTTTGAATTTTAAAAGTGTGCTTTAGAGGCACTTTTGAGCACTTGTGCACAGGTTCCCCTGGCGTTTTTGGGGTTCCTCTTGCTGGCGATTTTGCTCAGGGCACCCCAGGGAGTCTGGGGCATATTTTGTTTCTTGTAAAAAAAACAAAACAAAAAAAAAAACGTTTTAATTTCAAATCGGGGCTGATTTGCATAGGATTGCCCCTGTGGTGTGGGCTTCCCTGTGACTGTTGTATTCTATCCCGCTGGGCAGAGGTGGCCTTGGGATGGCTTCCCAGCCCCAGTGCGTGATTTGTGGGTCCCGCAGAGCAGTAGGGACTGACTCTGGCATCTGCAGGAGCTGTGCTGCAGTGCCTGCAGAGTTAGAGCAATCTGTGAGTCTCCCGGATCAGCCTACCCCTGGGGATGCTTCTAATTCAGGGGTTAGTGTTCTTTCCCCGAGCCTCCCTCAGTCTGGGTCGGTTCCTATGGATTTCTCCCCGGATTTTGTGCTCCTCATGCATCAGGCGTTTCGCTTGAGCAGGTCCGGTCAGTTGCCGGCAGTTTGGCCCCCCTCTCTCCCCCCGGGGTCCTCTGGGGCGGCTCAATGTACCTCGCAACCCGGGGGCAAGCGTCTTCGGTTGGGGGAACAGGAGCAGGACGCCCTAGGTCTCCTGGATTCCGAGGCAGAGGGCGATCCTGAGACTGAAGCGGAGGAGTTGGAGGATGGGGAGATCCTTGAGCCGGAGGACCAGGCTCGGATCATTCGCGTGTTCCGTAGGGACGAGCTGGTTCCTCTGGTCACGGAGTCCCTGCAGGCGCTTAACCTTTCGGCGGTGCGGCCCCTGGAGGAGGAGGGTCTTGAGGATCCTCTAATTCAGGCAGTCAGGGATTCCCAGGTGGTTTTTCCCGTTCACCGCGTGGTGGATCATATGATCCAGGCGGAGTGGGAGCACCCGGAATCCGGCTTGAAGGGGATTCGGACCATGAATCGGCTTTATCCCCTTGCCGACGAGGACAGGGACTTGTTCAGGTCCCCCCGGATGGACGCTGCGGTTTCCGCAGTGACCAAGAAAACCACCATCCCGGTTGAGGGGGCGGCTGCCCTCAAGGACGGTCAGGACAAGAAGATTGATAATTTGCTCAAGCAAACCTTCGATACTGATGCCGTGTCATTGCAGGCCTCTATCTGTGGGGCTTGGGTGGCTCGGTCGTGTCTGCGATGGTCGCAGCATTTGCGCTCGAGCCCCGGGCTAGACCAGCAGGGCCTGTTGGAGGTTACCCGGCTGGAGTCCGGCTCGGCCTATCTGGCGGATCTGTTTTATGATTTAATCCGCGCGTTGGCTAACAGTATGGCATCCGCGGTGGCGGCGCGCCGGTCCCTCTGGTTGCGCAACTGGGCGGCGGACGGTTCTTCCAAGTCCCGCCTCAGTAAGCTGCCCTTCAAGGGCAGATTGTTATTTGGGGAGGCTCTCGAGAAGTTGGTAAAGGATCTCGGTGAGTCCAAGGGGGGCCGGCTCCCGGAGGATAGGCCAAGGTCCAACAGGTCCTCCCCCTCGGCGAGGGGGTCCTTTCGGGATCAGCGCAGGTTTCGTTCCTCCCGCCTGTGGGCTTCGCAGCGGGGCAGGTTTGGAGCCCGTAATCAAGGGTTTCGTACCTTCCGGGGAGCCGGCAGAGGCTTCTCCGGAGCCGCCTCTTCCTCGGGCTCTTCTTTGGGCGCAAGCCACAATGACGCGAGGCAGGCTCTGGAGGGAGGCCCGATTATCGGGGGTCGCTTGCGCGACTTTCTTTCCTCTTGGGCCCAAATCACGTCGGATCGCTGGGTGCTACAAATTATAGGAGAGGGTTACGCTCTGGAGTTTGCGTTCCCACTTCCAGATTCATTTGTTCTGTCTCCCAGCAGGGGAGAGCAAAAAAACGCGGGACATCCGCGTGACCCTGGATCGGTTGTTAGCGCTGGGAGCGGTGATCCCGGTTCCTCCTTTGGAAAGAGGCGCCGGGCGATACTCCATCTATTTTGTGGTTCCCAAAAAGGGCGATTCCCTGCGTCCGATTTTGGACCTCAAAGGCGTGAATCGCGCGCTCCGGGTGCCGCATTTCCGTATGGAAACCTTGCGGTCAGTCATTGTAGCGGTGCGACATGGGGAGTTTTTGACGTCCCTCGATCTCACCGAGGCCTATTTGCACATCCCGATACATCCATCTCATCAGCGGTTTCTCCGCTTTGCGTTTCCGTGGGGCCACTTCCAGTTCAGGGCCATGCCGTTCGGCTTGGCTACGGCTCCGCGCACGTTCACAAAGGTGATGGTGGTCGTTGCGGCGGCCTTGCGCAAGGAGGGCATTTTGGTCCATCCATATCTCGACGACTGGTTGATACGGGCAAAATCCAGTCGGGAGTGCCTGCGAGTCACGAGCAGGGTGGTGGCTCTGCTGCGATCTCTCGGCTGGGTGGTGAACGAAAGAAAGAGTTGTCTGCGTCCCTCGCAGGACCTGGAGTATCTGGGAGTGCGCTTCGACACCGCTCGGGGACTGGTGTGTCTCCCCGAGCGCCGTGTCCTGGCGTTGCGGGCTCTTGTCCGACTCTTTCGGGGGATGCCCGCTCCGTCGGCGTGGTGGTACCTACGGCTTCTCGGAACGATGGCGGCGACCTTGGAGGTGGTGCCATGGGCACGGTTCCACATGCGCCCGCTCCAGAGGGCGCTCCTTCGCCGCTGGTCCAACCAGTGCGATTCCTTGCACAAGAGGCTGCCCTGTCCGAAGGCAGTGCGGCGGTCGCTTCGATGGTGGCTTTCCTCCGAGAACCTGACGCGGGGGATTCCCTTGGAGCCTCCCCTGTGGGTTCCCCTCACTACGGATGCGAGCCTAGCCGGCTGGGGAGCTCACTGCGAGGCCCGCTTCACGCAGGGGGTGTGGTCCTCTCGGGAAGCTGCGTGGTCGATCAACCGTCTCGAGCTTCGGGCGGTCAGGCTAGCCCTGTTGGCCCTGGAGCCTCTGGTCCGGGGTCGGGCGGTCCGCGTCTGGTCGGACAATGCGACCACGGTGGCGTACATCAATCGCCAAGGGGGCACAGGGAGTGTGGCCCTGGAGACGGAGGCGACGGCCTTATTCAGTTGGGTGCAGACTCGCCTGCCGGCGATCTCGGCGGCGCACATAGCAGGCGCAGAAAATGTCCAGGCCGACTTCCTCAGCAGAGTGCGGGTGGACCCCGGAGAGTGGGAGTTAAATCCACAGGTGTATGCGCAAATAGTTCGGCGGTGGGGTCCGCCCATCATGGATCTCATGGCAACCTACCAATCGGCCAAGACGAGTCGCTTCTTCAGCAGACGACGGGAGCGAATGTCCGAAGGACTCGACGCTCTCATTCAGCCGTGGCCGACGTCCGGGCTACTGTATGTCTTCCCTCCTTGGGCGCTGATCGGCCGGGTCGTACAGCGCATCGAGTGCCATCGGGGCCGAGTGCTGCTGGTGGCTCCGGATTGGCCCCGGAGGCCCTGGTATGCCGACCTTGTCCGGCTTCAAGACGGCGTGCCGTGGCGCCTCCCGGCGTTGCCGGACCTTCTCCTTCAGGGCCCCTTGCGGATGCCCCAGGTGGCTCGATTCTCGCTTACGGTTTGGCCATTGAGAGGGCTCGGCTGAAAAAGAAGGGTTATTCGCCCGCGGTGATTTCCACCTTACTGCGGGCGAGAAAGTCCTCCACTTCTCTCACTTATGTTCGGATTTGGAGGATTTTTGAGGACTGGTGCTCCCGGCGGGGAGTCCGGGCGGCGACGGTCTCTGTGCCCGTCGTGTTAAGCTTCCTTCAGGATGGGTTCGAGAAAGGTCTCGCGGCCAGTTCCCTGAAGGTCCAGCTGGCGGCGATTTCGTGTTATAGAGGCAAGGTCTTGGGCCGCCTTCTTGGTGCTCATGCAGATGTGCGGCGTTTCTTGACTGCCGTTTTTCATTTACGGCCTTCCCGCA
The DNA here is from genome assembly GCA_033557465.1 of Ichthyophis bannanicus. Classification (NCBI taxonomy): domain Eukaryota; kingdom Metazoa; phylum Chordata; class Amphibia; order Gymnophiona; family Ichthyophiidae; genus Ichthyophis; species Ichthyophis bannanicus. The sequence continues at coordinate 4,953,376 of CM066040.1, forward strand.
GAGCGGTGATTCCTTCGTGGGACTTGAATTTAGTTCTGCGGGCTATGGTTCGGGAACCATTTGAGCCCTTGCGGAGGGCGTCCTTGAAGGATCTCACATTGAAGACGGTGTTCCTGGTTGCCATCTGCTCGGCACGGCGTATTTCGGATCTGCAGGCCCTGTCCTGCCGAGAGCCTTTCTTGTCTTTCTCTTCGGAGCGGATTGTGCTCCGTCCGGTTCCTTCCTTTCTACCAAAGGTGGTGTCTCCCTTTCACTTAAATCAGGCGGTATTTCTGCCAGTGCTTTCGGCATGCTCGGTCGAGTCGGTGGACAAGAGTCTTCTCCGGCTTGATGTGGGCCGCGCGCTGCGGCGGTATTTGCAGTCTACCGAGTCCTTTCGAAAGACTGATCGGCTTTTTGTGCTCTTTGGGGGTACAAAAAAAGGGGAGGCGGCGGCTAAGGCCTCCATTGCTCGATGGCTCAAGGAAGCGATCGCGTCCGCGTATCTGTTGCAGCGGCGGCCGGTCCCGGAGGGGCTCCGGGCTCATTCTACTCGGGCTCAGGCGGCCTCTTGGGCGGAGCATAGCCTGGTTCCACCAGCAGAGATTTGTAGGGCGGCCACCTGGTCGTCTCTGCATGCTTTCAGCAGGCACTATCGCTTGGATGTGTCAGCGGCTCGGGATTCTTGTTTTGGTTCGGCGGTTTTGCGCGCCGGCCTGCAAGGTCCCGCCCGGTCTTAACTGCTCTGTTACATCCCGATTGTGGAGGACTAAACTGGATATCCGCACAGGAAATGGAAATTACACTAACCTGGTAATTGTAGTTCCTGTAGGATCCAGTTTAGTCCTCTTTCCCTCCCGACTATCTGTATGATTTTGCGGCGCGCTGTCCCGAGCGGGTGCCTGTAGGATGGTTTTCGTCCCGTTCGGACTCTGTCGGCAGTCGTGCTTATCGCTATGGCTCTTCCCTTTCTTTTGGAGTTCAGTCAGCTCCTTAGTTTCTGGGGGAAGCTCGGTGTAAATTTAAAGGCGTCGATACCGGCGCCATGCAGTGTCCTGACTTCCTCGTTTGGGGAGGGAGTTGGTTATTCCAGGGGGGGAAGTACATAGTTTATTGATAGCCTAATAAAAATCTGTTGTGTTGCTTCGTTAAGTTTGCTTTGTTACTAGTACACTGGGGGGCTTCTGGGAGCTCCTGCTGGATATGTACTACAGAAGATTTGATTGGTCCAGTCTCCAGGCTGCAGTAGGAGGGGCATTACCCGATTGTGGAGGACTAAACTGGATCCTACAGGAACTACAATTACCAGGTTAGTGTAATTTCCATTTGGTTTTCGTATGCCCCATTTTTCATTAGCTTCAGTTTTCAATGACTTTTTTCATTGCTATTTTGTCCCGGTTCTCGTACATTCGCTCGGTTTTCGTACAATTAAAATGGTCCGGTGGGGGGGGGGGGGCGCTCAGTACAGTACTTGTTTTCGCGATCCAGAGCTCTTTGCTTTCAGCGATCTCCAGGAACAAGCAGGAATGAGTCTTCACATATGAGTACGTCGGTACCGACGGAGTCTGTGTGGGAACGCTCCCCAGTGTCCAATCAGAACGCTTTTGGGAGCATCCCACCAAGCCTGCGTGCTGCCTTCCCGCCTTTCCCAACTGCCTCTCCTCAGTTTTCGTTTTTTCGCAGAGCCGGCAGAATGTTCTCCTGTCACCGCAGAAAATTCTTCCTTTATTTTTGTTTTTTCTTGTGGTCGCGTCTGCCTTCCCTCAACGCACCGGTACCGCCGGTGTTTTCTTCTTTCTTTCTCCTTCAAATTTTTTCCTTTGTAGGGAATTTTTCCCTGTTTAGTGCCTGACGGTTTTTTCGGCCTGCTAGGCCTCCCACTTTCCTTCATGGAAACGCCAGCCACTATTCCTAAAACATGTTTCAACTGTGGCAGTACCAAATTAGTTTTAGACACCCATAACTGGTGCCTCCCATGTTTGGGTCCTGACCACTATCCGCTGGAGTGTCCCTCCTGCAGTAGTATTTCCAAAAGAAGTCTTCAGCTTCGAGCTCAACGCGATATGCGGTTCCCATGAGTCCTGAGGGTATCACCTAAAACTTTTTTCACAGGATCAGGTAACCAAACAAAAGTCTGTAAAGACTAGCCAGTCCTCGGGTGGTAGATCTCATGTTCAGCATCGAGATGCCTCTGGCCTTGCCCCCGAGGACAAATTGGCTTTAAAACCCCGGCGGGAGTCTTCGGCCTCCAAAGCATTAAACGGGTTTCAGGTTGTTCCCGGGGTTTTTACCTCTACGAACATACCTGAGCCATGCTCGGTGGTGGTATCTGCTTTGATCGGTGCCGGTACCCTGGCATTGGCAATGGTGTTTGAAACATTCCACACCGATGATCGCAGTCTAGCGCTCTCGGTATCCTCGGTGCCGTTAGTCGCTACAGACCGATCTTCCAGTATCGGTATCGATCCCGGTACCGGTTCTGGTATCCATGTCGGTACCCTCCAGGTGTGCTTCGATAGACTCGCTGCTTTCGATGCCGAGTCTAAAATCGATCTCTAGCCTGGACGATTGGGTACCGACTCGTCTCGGTACCAACCTCGGACGGTGCCGAAGACATTGTCCCGAGGATCAAAGTCAGGCGCTCTCGGTACCTTTGGTACCATTAGAGTCACCTCAGACTGATCTTCCGATATTGGTACCGGCTGCGATACCACTGCCGGTACCGTTTTCTACGTTTACATCAGTATCGGTGCCTTCCATGCTTACTTCCACAAGCTCGCTTCCTTCGGTACCGAGTTTGGAATCCATCCCTGGCATGGATAGTATTCCACCGATTTGTCGTGGCACTGGCCTCCAGCGGTACCGACGACTATCCTTTCAGGACAATCCGATGCTCCACCCTTTCGGGTCTTGTACTCCAATGGATCCGGGTCAATCCATTAGTGCCAAGACTAGATCTTCAACAGATCTAACCTTTACTCCTCATGATAGAGGATCCCTTTCTGGGGAAATGTCTTTTCAAGCATTCCTGCTTGATATGGCAAGGTTACTTGCCATTTCTATACCTGATCAAGATCCTGCACCAGGGGATTCAGAGTTTCTGCATATCCCTGAGAATCCAAAGGAGGTCATCATGCTTCTTTTGCATCAAACCTTACAGGATCTTTTACTTAGAATGTGGGAAACTCCTTTAAAGGTATCCCCACCTTCAAGGGCCACTGACTCTCTGTACAAGGTGCCCCCTTCTCCAGGTTTTCAAAAGACTCAACTTCCTCATCATTCTATTGTTGTGGAATCAGCAATGAGGCGTGTTAAGAGTGCTAAAAGGCGGGAGTTTTGTTTGTTCCTGGAGTTCTTTTCTTGCAACCTGATTGGTGCCCGGAGCTTGGAGGCCGCTCCCTGCTGTGGGCGGAGCTTACCTGGGCTATAAGAACTTGCCCTGCTCGCGGGACGCCGAGGAGTTTTGTTTGTTCCTGGAGTTCTTTTCTTGCAACCTGATTGGTGCCCAGAGCTTGGAGGCCGCTCCCTGCTGTGGGCGGAGCTTACCTGGGCTATAAGAACTTGCCCTGCTCGCGGGACGCCGAGGAGTTTTGTTTGTTCCTGGAGTTCTTTTCTTGCAACCTGATTGGTGCCCGGAGCTTGGAGGCCGCTCCCTGCTGTGGGCGGAGCTTACCTGGGCTATAAGAACTTGCCCTGCTCGCGGGACGCGAAGCGGGCGCGTCCCGTGGGCGCGTGCCCGAAGGGGCGTGACCAAAGGGGCAGGTCCGCCCCTTTGGCGTCAGTTCGGCGCAGGAGTTTTCCCTGTTATGGGGAAAAGAAGGAAGCATTTTACTCAGACAGCCCAATCCAAGGCAGTGAAAGTAATAGGATCTATGGATGCCCATGTCACTGTGGGGGAAAAATCTGCCTCTCCCTGTTCTACTGCCTTGGTGGAGGACGCCGCTGTGACCAGCCTATCTGTAAGTACTGTTTCCTCTTGTGACGATTCCCGCGGAATGGGTTTATCTCCTCCCATTCAAGGGGCTGAGCAAATAACTGCATCAGAGTCCTCTTTACCGTATAAGAATTGCTTGGTCGAGGAGGCCGATATGTTATTGGGTTCTTTTCTGCGGTTAGACAATGAACTTCCTCCCCCCTTACCTTCAGTGGTTACTTTTACATTGCCTGGGGAACCTCAAACGCCGCCTGCAGATTTATCCCTAAAAGATATTTGGATGGCAATTTCCCGTGTTGAATCTGCTTTGGGATCTTCTCTGCAGCGTGTTTCCGAGTTTTCCAAGGCTACTATACAGAAACTGGCGGATCATGATAAGCGGATGTTGTCTCTTGAGCAGGGAGCTGCTTCTGTTAAAGTGGATGTTCTAGCTACTAAAGATGTGTTAGCTTCTATGGCTCAAGATTGTACTGTCCTGCATCGTCAAGATGAGTTGTTAGAAAATGTGATGCGTGCTAGGAATCTCCGTTTGTTGAATTTTCCTCGCACGCATTACCTATCGCCTATGATCCTTTTTCAAAAATATTTAAAAGAGATTCTGTTGTTCACTGATTTCCAAGTTTTCTTCCGTTTCTAAAATATATTATCTACCTGTGCGGAGTTTAATTCAATCCTCAGGGGGGGTAGGAGAAGCTCCTGCTACCGCAGGTTTAGTGACCACTGATAAAGTTCTTTCCTCTACCCTAGATATTTCAGCATTTCTAGAAACTACTTCCGATGATATTTCTTCCAGGGCAACTTTGTTGGGTTTCCTTTACCTCTGAATTAGATAAAGAAAAAATATTGCGTGCTTATTTTCCTAAAAAATCTGAAAAGTTCTGTGGTCAAGTAATTCAAATTTTCCCGGATGTTTCTCGGGCCACTCAGGTACGGCGCAAAGCTTTTTTAGAATTGCGCCCTCAAGTGTTGGCCATTGGAGCAGTTTTCCATCTTAGGTTCCCATGCAAATGTCTCATTATTTTTCAGGGTAAAAGGTATCTATTTTTTGAGCCTGAGCAGTTGGTCGAATTTTTGAAAGATAAAGTTTGAGTCAGTCTCTTTAGGAGTATTGAATTATTCTTCGGGGCCTCTCAGTTTTTCTTTGTATTTCTTGAATTAGGCATAACTCCTTCTTGAAGTGGTCTACTATTTGGTGGTTTTCTTTAAATTTGTTTTTTCTTGTATTACTTATTATGTGCTTGTAACATGATTGTTTTCTTTGTAATATGTATAAAAGTCTCATAAATAAAAAATTTAAAAAAAAAAAGAGTGCTAAAAGGCACTCTTCTTATCCGCCAGGTCATGAGTCTAGGACTTTAGATGCCTTTGGACGTAAAAGCTTCCAGGCATCCATGTTTTCAACAAGAATTCTCTCATATATTTTCTATATGGGATTATCTCTTGAAGAGGTCACCAACAGTTTGCTGTTTTTGACTCCTTTTCTTCAAGATCTCAAAAGAGCAGACTACTCTTTACTGGTTAGTCATGTTCAAAATATCTCTAGGTTCCTTACTCGTGCTACCCTGGACTGTTTTGAGTCTGTTAGCAAAACGTCTGCTATAGCCATAGGGGCACGACGAATGGCCTGGCTCCAAGCTTCAGACTTGGACAAATGAGTACAAGAAAGGCTGGGAAATACTCCTTGAACTGGGGAGAATCTCTTTAACAAAGAGACTTTACGCCAAGCTGCTCAGTTAACCACTAACACTATTGCTTTCAAAGAATTGCCAACACCTTCCTCTATCCCAGGTGGTAGGAGATCTTCTACCAAACTTTATTCCCCCAAGGGGAAAAAGTTTTATTCATTCTCTACCCATCATACAGCTGTTTCCAAACAAGGGAAACATCAAACCAGGCTAAAGAAACCACAACCTCAACCGCTTCAGCAAACCCAGCAGCCGCAGGGTTGCTGATAGATTCTTCACTGAATCCTTTTTTCCTGTTTTGAGGTTTAGAACCTGTAGTCTGCTTCTTCTCATTACAAGCATCTACACCGGTTCCATCCTAAATTTTACACGTCTCTCTTTTAAAGAGACATCCTTCCTTTTAGCTCATAGAGCTTCTTAGGATGATTTTGCTTTACAAGTTACTCCTCTTCCTCCCAAGTAGAGGAGGAACAACTGTCAATAAGGTTGCTATGCCTTTACCCTTGACAGTTTCTCCTGTATCAGCATGTCACATATTACTTTTTCAGAGATTTACTCCATCGTAAGTCTTTTTTTCAACTCTGTCCCTCTTACTAAGACTTTTTGGTCTGTAAGAATGATACCACTTAACTGGAGGTCTTATCCCTAAGCCCCTGAGTTTTCTACCTATGCCAGTAAAGGGTTTTCATTTCAGAGTTGTCTCCCCCCCCCTACAATTTTTGTTTTGTGGCAGCTTCTCTTACCACTCCTACTTATGTCTGTAGGTCCTTTTTTTCCAATCTTGGGACCTAAAATTTGTTCTGCTGCCCTAACAATAGCTAAAAGTGCAGGGGCTCTTAGTGGTTAGACCACTGACTTAGGGAACAAGCAACCAGGAGTTGATCTCCCATATCATCCCTTTCTGGCCTTACTACTAAGTCCCAGACAAGCTAAGAACCTTTTTCTGGCTTTATTGTTGCAGACACATCAGCATACCTTCTATCTTTAGCCTTGCCAATCCTTGGGCTTTGGTGCAGTAGTTCAGGTTACATACTGGCTCTTAAACAGCCAGTTTTTTCTTCTAGCCAACCTCCAACATGCTCTCTGCATCTGTACAGAGCAGCTCTTCACTATGGGCCCTTGCTAGAGAGCAAATAATTCCAGATAGTTAGGAAGGGCTTTACCTAGTCATGACTACTGGGTTCTCCCTACCCTTACCATTTCCATTAAAGTCTTTCTACAATAAAGGACAGGCCTTTAATTACGTGAAGACCTAAAGAATTACTCAATTCCCTGGGTTGGTTCACATCTTCAGTGGACCCCTCCACCAGGGATGGTTTTCTTTTCGTAACAGCCAGTCCTTGTCTTGTATTTTCCTTCCACCCTCAATTCTTCATGGGGAAATTCATATTGAGCGCAAGAATGCATGATACTCATTTTGCCCTCATAGAAGGGTAAATATGGTATCTCATTTCACTGCGTCGTCTTCTCCTCCAGCTGCCATACTGGAATTATGAAAGGATACAGACTTACTGCCTGCAAATTAAAAACATCCTCTGCATTTTTTCACGTAGGCCTCCATTCCTGGTTGTTCAAGGGCTAGAATTCTTAGAAGACTCTAGACTTCTCCTTGTCAGTGAGAGCACTCCCTTAGCTCTCCCACTGATAACCAGAGAGAATGGATTCTCTAAACATCTCCTCAAGCAGGTATTTTCCTTCTTGTTATTAGATGAATCTTTCTCTCTCCACATGTCCCTATGTGAGGACATGGGTGTGTATATATAAATTGTATCTACCTATATATATCTTGGAATATATAATAGTAGGTGGATATGTATCTATATATTTCTTCTATCTGTCTGCCTAGGTTCATATATATATATATATATATATATATATATATATTTCCTATAGGGCTCCGACAAATAGTCACTTCCCTATCAATGCTGCTCCAGCATGCTTAGGGTTCTACATAAACAACCACTTCTCTGTGGTAGTTAGAAGATTTTTTCACCATAACCTTCAGGTTAGGTATATCTGAAGTCCTCCATGTACCATCTTTCTTCTAAGTGATGTCATACCACTTCTCCAGGACCAAGCAGGAAGTCAGTCCTCACATATGGGTGTCATCGGCGCCGATGAAGCCCCAGCGGAGCATTTCCCCAGCTTTCCATGAAAGCCTTTGGGAATGCTGGCACGCATGCGCGGTTCCCTTCCCGCCTAAAGGTGCCATCTTACCTCAGTCTCTTTTTTTTCCAAGAAGCCCACCGGACGTGTGTCCTATTATCCCGAATAAAAGTGATTTTTTCCCTTCGGCGATTTTTCTCCGGTTCGACGCTGGTTCCCCTCCCGCCGTGTTCGGTACACCGGTATCGAGCCCGTTTATTTTCTTTTTCGGTTTTTGCCCTTCATGGCCGGCGTTCCCACCCCTTTTTTCGTTTGCCCTGGAAGGCCGATCTTTTGACCTCGCAGGGGCTCTTTTTTCCCCGATGGCTTCCAGTGGTTTCAAAAAGTGTGATCGGTGTAAGAAACTTATGTCTCTCACCGACACACACGACTGCTGCCTTCGGTGCCTCGGCCCTGACCACGACCCCAAGTCATGTGTTCCATGTGGGAAGATGTCTTCCAAGGCACTCAGAAATCGACAGCATCAAAAGGAAAGGTTTTTCTCGGACTCAGCCTCTGGCTGGGCCCGGACCTCGTCTGAGGCCTCGACATCTCGGGATTCCGATCCCAAGCGCCGTCGAAGCTCCTCGGACATGGGGTCCCCCAACCGGGAACGCAAGAGGAAGAAGCGGCTCATGAGGGTGGCGTCGGAGGAGGTCCCTGGTCCCTCAAAGGTCAGGTCTAAGACCCCCAACCGCCGTCGCGGGCCCGTGGACCAAGAGAAGCCTGCCAAAGTTCCTCGCGTGGAGCCGGAGTCTGCTGGACACGTAAGTCCCGTAGTCCTCGTGGACTCTCCTCCCAGAGAGCCGACGTAGGGGCCCAGCGCCGCTGGGGCCCGAGTCGGTGGCTGCTGCGTCTCCCGAGCTGAGTCTCAGGATGACAGCCTTGGAGAGCAGATTGTCTGCCTTCATGGAGCAGCAGCGGGCACTGATGGCCAGCCTGTCTGGTGCATCTGCCCCGACCACCGGGACGTCGACTTCGAAGTCAACCGCGGAGACCGAGCCGATACTCAAGACCCTCGTGGCTCGAAGTCATCCTCGGTCAAGGTCTCCCTCGACCTCCCGTTCGGGACCGAGGGTGTCAACACCGGTGCCCCCAGCGTCGGGGCGGGTGCCTCAGGGCATCACGGGGTCGGACCCTGACTCCTCCTCGGATGAGTCCTCCTGGGAGACGGAGGACAAGGAGTCTCCCGATACTTTTAAGACTCGGTGCGTCCCGTCGGACTCACCGCAGTCTGAGCCACGGAGTAGATCCCCTCCGGAGGACACTAGGTTCTCGGAGTTCGTCCGGGATATGGCCGCTGCCTTGGTTATCCCTGCCGATCCTGAGGAAGAGCCTCGAGCCGAGGAGCTTGATGCTCTACAGTACGACTCTCCTCCGAAGGAGGCCTTTACTGTCCCGGTTCCTCTGATGCTGGAACGGCTCCTCTTCCGGATGTGGGAGGCACCGGCCTCGGCGCCAGTTCTGAGCAAGCGAGTCGATTCCATCTATCGACTCCGCAAAAGCCCTGATTTCCAGAAAGCACAGCTACCACACCATTCCATGGTTGTGGAATCGGCCATGCATCGTCTGAAGAGCCACAAGATGCACTCTGCGGTGCCCCCCGGCAGGGAGGCCCGCAACCTCGATGACGTCGGTAGGAAGTGCTTCCAGGTGTCTATGCTTGCTTGCTGTGTCCAGTCTTACCAGCTGTACATGGGCATGTACTTGCGAGACCTGGCCAAGGAATTGGCCGGATTCTCTGCTGGTCTCTCTGGGGAACCCTTGCAGAGATTTAAGACCTTCTCCTCGGGGATTCGGGAATGCTCAAAGTTCATTTCCCGCGCCGCCTACGATGGCTTCGAGGCTTCGGCCCGAGTTGCGGCTGCCGGCATCGCGGCTCGACGCCAGGCGTGGGTGCAGTCATCGGACATGGAACCATGGGTTCAGGACAAGTTGGTCGATGTCCCCTGCCGAGGTGAGAACCTTTTTGGCAAACTCGTGACCGAGAAGGCCGCTCAGCTCGAGACCGAGCACCTTACCCGGACAAGGCTGTCGAGGAAGACCTCTGCCCCTTCACATAAAAAGAAGGGCTCAGGTAAAAAGTCCTTTTACTCGAGGAAGGGCACTGTCTACAAACAGTACCCCCTCAGTATCAGGCTGCCCAAGCTGCCCCCCAGGGTCAGCAAGCCAAGGGCCAGGGTAATGGGCCCCGTAGGCAGAGGACCTCCAAGCCTTCTGCCCCTGCTTCCACTCAGCAGGGTGGGGGGTTTTGACCCCTTGAGCATTGCCACTCCGTTCCTGTTTTCCCAGCCCTGCACAGGCGGTCACCTTGTACTCTTTGCCCACCAGTGGCCTCTCATTACCACCGACAGTTGGGTGCTGGACATAGTCCAAAAGGGCTATGCCCTGCATTTTCATCAACTGCCTCCTCCTTATTTCCCAGGGGAGCCCTTGAGGCCTCCCCTGCACACAGACCTTCTCCTTCGAGAGCTCCAAGGTCTGTTGGTGGACAGGGCGGTGGAGCCTGTGCCTCCCCACTTGCAAGGTCACGGATTCTACTCCAGGTATTTCCTGGTACCCAAAAGGACCGGTGGCCTTCGACCCATTCTGGACCTCAGGAACCTCAATAAGTTCCTAGAGAAAGAAAAGTTCAAGATGCTTACTCTTGGAACACTTCTGCCCTACCTCCAGCAGGAAGATTGGCTATGCTCCTTGGATCTAAAGGATGCGTACACTCACATCCTCATTCATCCAGACCACAGAAAGTACCTCTGGTTCATTGTGGGAGGAAACCATTATCGGTACAGAGTACTACCTTTTTGCCTGACCTCCGCTCCCAGGGTCTTTACCAAGTGCCTGGCAGTAGTTGCGGCCTACCTGAGAAATCAAGGCATCTTTGTCTTTCCCTATCTGGACGACTGGCTCATCAGGGGTCAGACGTGCCTGGAGGCCAGACAAGCCACCCTAAGAACCATTGCTCTGCTTCAAAACGTGGGCTTTGTCATAAACTTCGCAAAGTCCACTTTACTCCCCTCCCAGAACTTGGAGTTCATAGGGGCAAGGTTAGATTCTCAACTGGCAAAGGCATTCTTGCCAGAGGACAGGGCCCAAAGACTGATGGACGTGGCCAAACAGTTCCTAAACAAGCCCCTGGTCTCCGCCAGACTCTGCCTCAGACTTCTGGGCCACATGGCTTCGACAGTGCATGTGACTCCCAATGCCAGGCTCCATATGAGGCCTGCACAGTGGTGCCTTCGGACTCAGTGGTCTCAGGCCACAGGCCACCTAAGAGACAGGATAAGGGTGTCCAGACCCCTTTTGGCCTCCCTCAGCTGGTGGCTACATCCACCCAATCTCCTGAAGGGGATGCCCTTCCGAATGCCAGAATACTCGGTGGTCCTCACCACCGACGCCTCTCTGCAGGGCTGGGGTGCTCATTGTCTGGACAAGTGCACCCAAGGCCTCTGGTCTCCCTGGGAGGCAGCCCAACAGATCAATCTCCTGGAACATCAAGCTATCCGCTTAGCTCTCAAGGCTTTTTTTCCGGCCCTGGCTCACCGCTCAAGTCTTGATTGAAACAGACAACCAGGTAGCCATGTTCTTTGTGAACAAGCAGGGCAGGACTGGGTCAAAGCTCCTTTGTCGGGAGACTCAAGACCTTTGTTCCTTTGCCCTAAAGCACAACATGCTTCTCAAGGCGGTGTACCTTCCAGGCCAGGAGAACTGCCTGGCCGACCGGTTGAGCAGAATTCTGCAGCCCCACGAGTGGCAGCTGCATCCCTTGGTGGTTCAGAAGATCTTCCTGAAGTGGGGTCTCCCTTGGATAGATCACTTTGCCAGTCCGCTGAACAAGCAACTGCCCAAGTTCTGCTCCAGGCAACCGCATCCTTCTAGGATAGCACCAGATGCTTTTCTGATGTCCTGGTCTCAGGGCCTCCTGTATGCGTTTCCTCCCACTCCCTTGGTGGCCCAAACTCTTTTCAAGACCCTTCAGGACAAGGCCTCGGTCCTGCTGGTAGCTCCCAGGTGGCCGAGACAGCCTTGGTTTCCACTTCTTCTTCAGCTGGCAGTGGATTCCCCACTACCTCTGGGGTTGCAGCCCGACCTTCTCTCACAGGAGCAGGGTTCCCTTCTGCACCCCAATCTCAAAGCTCTCAATTTGATGGCCTAGAGGCTGCAAGGGTAGTCTTGGCTCCCTGGGGCCTACCTCAGGAAGTTGAGGAGGTTGTCCTAGCCTCTAGGAAGCAGTCCACTAGGAAAACCTATGCCCTCAAATGGAAGAGGTTTTCTGTGTGGTGTCACCTACGTACAGAGGATCCTTTCTCCTGTACTGTGCCAGTAGTGCTTCAGTACTTACTGCACTTATCAAATCAGGGACTTAAGTCCAATTCTGTTCGGGTCCACCTCTCAGCTCTAGCAGCTCACCACTCACTGGTGGAGGGACATTCTCTGTCAGGTCACCCCTTGGTGTCCCGCTTTCTCAGGGGCTTGCTTTTGCTCAAGCCTCCCATCCATCCTCCTGCTCCTGAGTGGGAGCTGAATGTGGTCTTGCAGCAACTGACTCGCCCACCCTTTGAGCCGATGGCTATTTGCCCTCTACGCTTCCTTTCCTGGAAGACTCTCTTCCTGGTAGCCCTCACCTCGGCTAGACCTTACACCTGGATTTATAGGAACAGGGTAGTCCTCAGGACTCATCCCAAGTTCCTCCCTAAGGTTGTTGTCTCTTTCCACCTCAATCAGGAGGTGGTTCTTCCAACATTCTTCCCTAGGCCTCATGCTAGCCAGGCTGAAGCAGTCCTGCATACCCTGGACTGTAGGAGGGCCTTATCCTTCTACCTTGACCGTACGCAGGGGCATAGGAGGGCTACTCAGCTCTTCGTCTCCTTTGACCCCAATAAGTTGGGGTTGGCTGTGTCCAAGCGTACCTTGTCCATCTGGGTGGCTGACTGTATCACCTGGGCTTACAAGGCGGCTGACCTTCCTTTGCAGGGTAGTGTCACGGACCATCGTGTCAGGGCAATGGCTGCCTCAGTGGCTCATCTCCGCTCTGTGCCCTTGGTAGACATCTGCAGGGCTGCAACTTGGTCTTCAAGCCAGACGTTTGCGGCCCATTACTGTCTGAAGAGGGAGTCCCTTAGGGACAGTGCTTTTGGCCAAGCAGTACTCCGGAATCTCTTTGAGGTTTAGGCAACTCCTGCTCTCCTGCCCTCTGTTGGGCTACCGGTGGAGGTTGTGTCCTTGGAAAGCCTTTCTTTGCTGCTGTGACTAGAGGGAGTTCTCTTGTTCAGCCTGGGTTCCTGGTAGCCCAGAGCTAGGGAGTCACCCATATGTGAGGACTGACTTCCTGCTTGGTCCTGGAGAAAGAGTAGTTACTCACCTGTAACAGGTGTTCTCCAGGAGCAGCAGGAATCAGTCCTCACAACCCTCCCTCCTCCCCTGGGAGTTGCATTTGTACATAGTTTAATTTTTTCATTTTTGTGTGCTGTTCTTAGCTATGTCATTTGACTGAGGCGGGAAGGGAACCGCGCATGCGTGCCAGCATTCCCAAAGGCTTTCATGGAAAGCTGGGGAAATGCTCCGCTGGGGCTTCATCGGCGCCGATGACACCCATATGTGAGGACTGATTCCTGCTGCTCCTGGAGAGCACCTGTTACAGGTAAGTAACTACTCTATCTACTAACCAAGCCAGAACTATGGTCCCACCCACCCCCAGCCTTGTATATAAACCTGTATAATAGATCACAATGTATAATAGCTCACAATGTACAATAGCGCACAATGTAGAAATCACAATTTAAATCAAATGCTCACCACCACAAACACTTAACTCGCATCACTGCATGAAAACACTTGTTCACTTTTTGATTGCTTGCTGTGAGACCGCCTTGATTGAAGGAGAAGGCGGTATAGAAATACTGTTAAATAAATAAATAAATAAATAAATAAATTTAGGAAGGACATTCCGAATCTTCAGAAAATAGGAGGCTACAATGCCTCATACTTCTATCCTTCTTTGTCATCGGATATAGGGGTCTTCAATACCCCTGTTCTTCTATAAGAACTATGTCTCTTTAAGGTCAAAAGAGCTTCAGACTTAATCTAATAGGGACTTCCGCGTTTTCCGCAAAAGTCCTGCCTCATTAAACTACCCCAGTTTCCTCTGGGACTTTTTCTCACCTCAACCTGACCTCAACCTGTCTTTTGCATAGTTTATTTACCTCTGTTCTATATTGAGGTACTTCTTGAGGATATTATGTTGGTTCATATTAGCAGATCCATATGCATCTCCATAAACATTTTACAATACCACCAGGTGAGGTCCATATTGGTATATTGCAATTCAATATTTACTACTAGATATTTTCTGCACAGGGTCTCCTATCTAGGCGTCCTGTCTGGTCCAGCTGTTCCATAGTACATCTCTTTAGTTCAACTCCTACCCTCCATCCCCAGGATGCCTGAGGTTCTGTCGAACAGCATGGCTTTCTCAGATTCGCAACATGCTGGGACTCCTCCAGGCATCTCAGCTTGGGAGTCCCCATATGTGAAGACTCATTCCTGCTTGTTCCTGGAGATAGCACAGTTACTTACCTGTAACAGGTGATCTCTGGGAACAGCAGGAATAAGTCTTCACAACCCACCCACCTCCCCTAGGAGTTATCTCTCTGTCTATCTTTCCTTTCCTCTCTCTCTTTGTCTCAGCTTTAAAACTCGAACTGGGGAGAGGTGGTTAGCAAAGGCGGGAAGGCAGCACGCAGGCATGGTGGGATGCTCCCAAAAGCGTTCTGATTGGACGCTGGAGAGCGTTCCCGCGCAGACTCCGTTGGTACCGACGTACCCATATGTGAAGACTTATTCCTGCTGTTCCCAGAGATCACCTGTTACAGGTAAGTAACTGTGCTATCCTGCAGTACTGTACTGTGAGAGTGTGGCTTCTGACACTCCCTGCTGATGGCGAAACTTTGAGGGATCTGTCCGGTGAGGTGAGAGAAGTGCCTGGAGCTGTTCTGCTGATGCTCAGAATCGGAAGCGGGGAGAGAGTCAGCGATCAGAGGTGTGTGAGAGAAGTGCCGGGAGCTGTTCTGCCGGTCTGATGCTGAGAATCGGAGGCGGGGAGAGAGTCGGCGATCAGAGGTGTGTGCTGTCCGGTGAGGTGAGAGAAGTGCCGGGAGCTGTTGTGCTTGTCTGATTCAACGCTGCTGAAAGGGGTCTTCCAAACTTGCCAGTCCTACTGCTGCTGAGAATAGGAGGCAGGGGAGAGAGTCAGCAGTCAGAGAATCTCTGTGTGTGTGCTGTCCTGTGAGGATCGGGCAGGTGAGAGAAGTGTTCTGCTGCCTGGCTGAGACTTTGGGGGTCCGTGCTGCTGCAGCCATTGCCACATGGCCCTGAAACGCATGCTCAGCTCTGCGTTCCAGGTTGCCTGAGCAAGAGAGTGGTGTTTCCGGTGGCTGTGGCTGACACCTTTACTGGAGGCTTTTTTTTGTGGATCCTTCTTGTTTTGTTCGGTTTTTTTTTTAAATTCCTGTGCCCGATCTCCTCTCTGGATGTCTGGCTGCATCTTATCCATTTCATTAGTCATTTATATTTATTTCTCATTGTTTTCTGTATGTAAAAATATAGTTATGCTCTATAAAATGTATTTTTTGTGAATATTTTTGGGTGTCTGAAATGGATTAATTGGATTTACATTATTTCTTGTGGGAAATATTGTTTCAGTTTTCATACATTCGGTTTTAGTCAGACTTTTTCGAACGGATTAATCATGAAAACCGAGGTTTGACTGTACTATCACCTCCTTCCTTCTGCTAGCCATTCCTCTCCTTATGCACCCAAGCATCCTTCTAGCTTTTGCAATCGCCTTTTCTACCTGTTTGGCTACTTTGAGATTGTTAGACACAATGACGCCTAGGTCCCATTCTTTCGTGGACAGAAGTACATCACCCCCTGTAAAGTACCGCTCCCTCGGATTGATGTTAGGTTGACATCACCCCCTGTAAAGTACCGCTCCCTGAGACTCAAGACCCGGACAACTACAAATACACTGAAATGCGAGTTAATCATCATAGAGAACAAGCACCTAGCTCTATGCCTTACCTATAGAGCCCCAAATGCCCCCGCTGAAGAACTATCCTCAATACTAGAAGCAGTCTGTGCTGTCAACACCCTCCACAAACCTATGATAGTACTGGGAGATGTCAACCTAACATCAGCCTCTAACAAGGACGCAGAAGCTTTCATAACAGCTATGAAATCTCTGCAATACTCACAGATCGTCGAAGCCCCGACCCACAGACATGGATCCTCACCAGATCTCATCTTTACGCCAGACTACCTCATACAAAAGGACAGCATCACAAGCCCACTAATCACACCCGTACCTTGGTCAGATCACCACCTAATAAAGTTCAAAGTACTCTCAACCAACCCAAAGGATCATCCCAACAGGCCTCATGCAGGTAGGAGATTTAAAAGCTTTAACAAAGACACATTTCTGCAGCAAATAATATCCAACCTGTGCACAATAGAAAATGACCCAAGCAGCCAGATAGAAAAATGGAATGATATTATCTCCAGGAACAAGCAGAAATGTAGTTATCACATATGGGTATCATTGGTACCGATGGAGCCTGTGCGGGAACGCTCCCCAGCATCCAATTAGAAAGCTTTTGGGAGCATCCCAAAGCGCCTGCGTGCTGTCTTCCCGCCTTTCCCAACTGCCTCTCTCCAGTTCTTCTTTTTTCTGCGGAGCCAGCAGGTCGTCGTTCCTGTCACCGCAGAAGAATTCTTCTTTATTTCTTTTTTGTGGTCGCGTCTGTCTTCCTCGACGCTACACCGGTACCGCCGTTTTTTTCTTCTTCTTTTCTGTTCTAAACCCCCCCCCCCCCCCAAAAAAACTACGTTTTTTCCTATTTTTCTTCAGGTGCACGCGCCTTTTTGGGCCTTAGGCCCAAAACCTTTTTCTTACAATGGAGAAACCTGCCTCAGGTTTCAAAAAGTGCACCAACTGTGGCGGTACCATTTCTGTCACCGACACCCATGAATGGTGTCTAAAACGTTTAGGTCCTGACCACTCCATCACGGATTGTATGTCCTGCGCCATGATGTCTAAAAGAGGTCGGCAGAACCGAGCTGCCAAGCTCAGTACCCTGTTTCCTTCTGATGCAGCTTCGGTGGCATCGACGTCTTCCAGGGCTTTCTCTTCCTCCCGTGGATCTCAGGTAACTAAACATAAGTCTAGCCGGTCCTCAAAGGGTAGATCTCCTTCTAAGCATCGAGATGCCTCTGGCATTGCCCTTGAGGATTCTGCTCCGGCAAAATTGCCCCGGCAGGAGGCTTCGGCTTCCAAAGCATTATCGGGGCTCCAGGATGTTCTCGAGGCCTCAACCTCGGCAGAACTACTGGTGCCATGCTCTGGGGTACCGGCGGTCTTCTCCGGTACCGACATCCAGGCATCGTCAGCGTCGATAGACCAGAGATTCCTGGCTATTGAGCGCAGTCTGGCGGCTCTTCTTGCAGCATCGACGCTCTCGGAACCGCAATAGACAATTCAGCCGGCCCCAGCATTGGTATCGGTACCGGTACTGATAGCATCGGCATCGGTGTCTGCTTTGCCGGTACCCAGTCATCCGATGCCCTCCGGTACCGTTACCCCGGTACCAATTACTCCCGGTACCGACTTCGGTCGGTATGGGTATCGGGCTCTTCAAGAGCATCCGCACAGACGGTACTTCGAGTCCTCAGAAGAATCTGAGGATTCTGATCTGTTGATGCAGGAATGCTCCCAGAGGAGCCGCCCTCCCCTAAGCGCAGGATGTCTCCTCCAGAGGACATTTCCTTCCAGGATTCATTTCCTGGCAGTGTATCTTCTGTTCCAGAATTCCGGCTCAGAAGGCTCAGGCCAGGGATGCTTTCCTCCTTCATTAGGGTCAAGACTTCCTGTATGCCTTTCCACCCATTCCCCTAATTCCCAAAACCCTGTTCAAGCTTCAGAGAGACAGAGGCCATATGATTCTCATAGCTCCACATTGGCCACGGCAAGTGTGGTACCCTCTGCTTCTACATCTCTCTCAAGCTCCCTCCCTGGAGTTAGGGTCTGCTCCAGATCTCCTATCTCAGGAGGACGGAATGTTATGGCAGCCCAATCCCCAGTCTCTGCATCTCAGGGCTTGGTTGCTGAAGGCCTAGATCTCCAAGATCTCCCTCAGCAAGTAAAAGATATTCTTTTTGCTTCCAGGAAACCTTCCACAAGACGCTCTTATGCTTTCAAGTGGAAAAGGTTTACCACATGGTGTTCGCAGAAGGGTCTTAACCCCCTTGCGATGCCTCTGGAATCATTGCTGGAGTATCTCCTTCATTTATCCAATGCAGGACTTAAGACTAACTCAGTAAGAGTCCATTTGTGTGCTATTGCAGCTTCCTTTAAGCCTCTAAATGGACAACCTATTTCCTCTCATCCTCTTATAGCAAGATTTATGAGAGGCCGCCTTCTAACTAAGCCTCCCATTAGGCCACCACTGGTGGCATGGGACTTAAACCTGGTTTTTGGGCAGCTCATGAAGCCACCTTTTGAACCTTTAGCTACTACCTCCTTGAAATTCCTTTCTTGGAAGGTTATCTTTCTCATTGCAATCACATCAGCATGCCGCATTAGTGAGTTGCAAGCGCTAGTAGCTGATCCACCTTATACAAGGTTCCATCATGACAAGGTAATCCTTAGGACTCATCCACACTTTATGCCAAAGGTAGTCTCGCCTTTTCATCTGAACCAAGCGGTCTACTTACCTGTGTTTTTTCCAAGGCCTCATGCATCAAATGCAGAAAGGAATCTTCATACCTTGGACTGTAACAGAACTTTAGCCTTTTACTTACAAAGAACACAGCAGCATAGAAAGTCCTCTGAACACTTTGTTGCTTTTGATCCTTCTCATTTGGGACTTCCAGTCTCCAAGAGAACATTGTCTAACTGGATTGCTCAGTGTATTTCTTTTGCCTATCAGAGTAAGAACCTTTCTCTGAAGGGCCATGTCACAGCTCACAATGTGAGAGCCATGGCAGCCTCAATGGCTCATCTGCACTCTGTGTCTATCGAACACATCTGTCGAGCAGCCACCTGGGCCTCGGTTCATACCTTCACAGCCCATTACTGCTTAGACAAGGACTCCCGCCGGGATGCCTTGTTTGGTCAGGCTGTTCTCCAACACCTGTTCCATACCTAATCAACTCCTACCCACCATCCCTGGTAGGATGCCAGAGATCCATGGGGGGAAGTGGAGCCCTGTTCAGTGACACACAACTTCTGGGGTCTCTCCCTGGCACCTAAAGCTAGGGAGTCCCCATATGTGATGACTACTTTCCTGTTTGTTCCTGGAGATAGCATAGTTACTCACCTGTAACAGGTGATCTCCGGGAACAGCAGGAATTTAGTCCTCACAACCCACCCACCTCCCCTAGGAGTTGTATCTCTCTATCTATATCTTTCCTTTCCCTCTCTCTCTCTCTTTGTCTCAGCTTTAAAACTCAACTGGAGAGAGGCAGTTGGGAAAGGGGGGAAGGCAGCACGCAGGTGCTGTGGGATGCTCCCAAAAGCTTTCTAATTGGACGCTGGGGAGCGTTCCCATGCAGGCTCTGTCGGTACTGACGATACCCATATGTGAGGACTGAATTCCTGCTGTTCCCGGAGATCACCTGTTACAGGTGAGTAACTATGCTATATCGAACATGGCCAAAGCCCCAGCAACCAAGACTTCAAAAACTTACCGTTCAGAAACCAAAAAAGCCCCTTGGTATTCACAAGAGATACGGAAAGCGAAGAGAATCCTAAGGAGACTAGAAAGACGCTGAAGACACACCAGACCAGACTACACCCAGAGGCTCTACCAAACAAAACAGAAGGTATATAATGAACTCATAAACCAACAGAAAAAGGAATACTACACAAGCCTCATTCTCAAATCAGCAAACAAATCCAGAGAACTATTTGAGATTGTAAGAACACTCACAAACGAACCGAAACCTGACAAGGACAAGATGATACATCCTCAGGCCTTCGCCGAATCCATGCAAGACAAATTTTCGACCCCCATAAAACCAACTCAGAACATCCCCTTCGAACCATCACCACTCCACCAAAACTGGGACAAGTTCAACATCCCATCAACCAAACAAAGCTCTATTCATAACAAGAAACCCCACATTCATCTCACCACCCAATATTTAACTCAACAACATCATAATTCCCATAAAACCAGAGGTGAAATACCTCGGAGTCACCCTCGACAGAGAGCTGAACCTCCAAGCCTACATCAGCAAAACCACCAGGAACGCCTATCTAAAGATGAGAATCATCAGATGCCTCAAGCTTGTCCTCTCCCAAGACCACTTCCGGACTGTTTGTCAAGCCATCATCACACCATTATTGGATTACTGCAATCACATCTACCTGTTGTTGTTGTTGTTAAGTGCCGTCGAGTCGGAGTCGACTCATGGCGACCCTCTGGATAGCTATCCTAAATTGTGTTCGGTCTTCAGTCAGGCGGCTCATTGTTGACAGACTGGCACCCATAGCTGCTGTTATTGTAGCGATCCATCTCATTGCTGGCCTTCCTCTTTTTGCGTTGACCTTCTATCTTGCCAAGCATGATGTCTTTCTCTAATGATCTCTCTCTTCGCATGATGTGTCCCGAAGTATGAAAGTCGAAGTCTTGTCATCTGAGCTTCTAAAGAAAGCTTAGGTTTGATCTCCTCTAGTACCGACTGGTTTGTTCTTCGGGCCAGTTCCATGGTATACACAGTATTCGCCGCCAGCACCATAATTCAAAGGCATCAATTTTCTTCCTGTCTGTCTTTTTCACTGTCCAGCTTTCACATCCATATGATGTTATTGAAAAATACCATGGCTTGAACAAGTCGAATCTTGTATGGAGAGAGACATCTCTGCTCTTGAGAATCTTATCTAGGTCTTTCATAGCCATTCTGCCAAGAGCAATGCGTCGTCTGATTTCTTGACTGCTTGTTGCTTCTTTATGATAGTTGATCCAAAGTAGGTTAAAGTTGGTTCACCGATTTCAATTTCTTCTCCTTCAACGATGAACCTGTTGATTATGCCCAGTTGTCATGATCTTTGTCTTCTTTACATTAAGGTGCAGGCCCATTTTGAGACTATGTTCTTTGATTGTGAGAAGCAAATGTTTCAGATCATCTTCACTTTCATCTAGTAATGTGGTATCATCAGCATAGCGAAAGGTTGTTGATGAGTCTTCCACCAATCTTCACACCTCTTTTGTCTTCATACAGTCCTGCTTCTTTCTCTGATGATTTGTTCTGCATATAAATTAAAACAGGTAGGGGGAAAGTATGCAGCCCTTGTCTTACACCTTTGCTTATTTTAAACCATTCTGTTTCTCCTTGTTCCGTTCGAACTGTTGCTTCTGGATCAATGTACAGATTACGCAAGAGAACGATCAGGTGTTCTGGTATACCCATTGCTTCTTAATGTGGTCCAGAGTATCTCATGGTTTTACATAGTCCAAAGCCTTGCTATAGTCGCTAAAGCACAAATAGATATCCTTTTGGTATTCTTAGTCTTTTCAAGGATCCATCTCACATCCGCAATGATGTCTCTCGTTCCTCGTCCTTTCCTGAACCCTGCTTGCACTTCAGGTAGTTCTTGTTCTAGGTATGGCTTTAGTCTCTTTTGAATAATCTTCAGTAGAATCTTGCTGGCATGTGGGATCAGAGCGATTGTGCGATAATTTCCACAGTCAGTTGGATCACCTTTCTTTAGTATTGGTATAAACACAGATCTTTCCCAGTCAGTTGGCCATGATGTTGTCTTCCATATTTCTTGGCAGAGCCTTGTAAGTACGGTAACAGCTGCATCAGATTGCTGCAATACTTCTATGGGAATGCTTTCAATGCCTGGTGCTTTGTTCTTTGATAAGGCTTTCAATGCTGCTTCAACTTCTTCTTCTTTCATCACCAATGGTTCCTGATCATAAGGTATAGGTTGAAACGGCTGTTGGTCCACTTGATCTTTATTATATAAAAACTCTGTATATTCCTTCCACCTTTTCTTGATCTTCTCAGCATCATTCAACATAGAACCTTGAGCATCTTGTAACATTCCAATTCGAGGCTGGAACTTTTTCTTTAACTCTCGCAGCTTTAGGAAAGCCGATCTGTTTCTACCTCTAATAGTGTCTGCTTCTATTTCAATGCAAGTGTCAATGTAGTACTTTTCCTTGACCTGTCTTGCTGCACGTTGGAAATCTCTGTTGAGTTCTGCGTTGTCTTTCTTTCTCCTTTGGCTTTAGCTTCTCTGCGTTTCTGGGCAATTTTCAGAGTTTCTTCCGTCATCCATTTTGGCCGTTTTTTGCTTTTTCACCTTTGTAGAGACTTCTCGCTTTCTTCCAGCACAACCTTCTTGACGTCATTCCATAACTCTTCCGGAGCTCTGTCATTTGTATCTAAAGCCAGCAATCGATTTTGCAGGCAGTCTTTAAATTCCAGTGGTATATTCTCAAGGTCATATTTTGCTGCATTCATGAGTGGTTTGCTCTTTTTTCAACTTTAGCTTGAGTTTTGCATACTAGTAGTTGATGATCTGTACCACAGTCTGTCTTTGTTGATGTATAGAGCTTTTCCATCGTTGACTTCCACAGATGTAGTCAATTTGATTTTTATACAATCCATTGGGTGAAGTCCATGTGTTACAGTCGCCGCTTGTGTTGCTGGAAAGAAGGTGTTTGAGATGAATAGAATTATTGGTCTTGCAGAATTCTATCAATCTTTTCTCCAGCTTCATTTCTGTTGCCAAGTCCATATTTTCCAACTACTTTGCCTTCTTCTTTGTTGCCAACTTTTGCGTTCCAGTCACCCATGACTATCAGGATATCCTGTTTGCATGTTCTGTCAATTTCAGCTTGTACTGTTCATAGAACTCTTCAATTTCATTCTCTTCTGCAGCTGTTGTTGGGGCATATAACTTGAATTATAGTTGTGTTGATAGGCAATCCTCGTAGACGAACAGAGATTAAGCGTTCGCTGACTGCATTGTATTTCATTACAGTTCTTGCAAGTTTCTTCTTTATTTAAATGCAACAACCATTTCTTCTTTGTCTTTCATTTCCAGCATAGTAGACCATGGTGATCATCTGATGCAAAGTGCCCGATGCCAGTCCATTTCAGTTCGCTGACACCCAACAGATCAAGTTGTACACGTTCCATTTCATTCTTGACCACCTCCAACTTCCCTTGGTTCATGCTTCGTACGTTCCATGTTCCAATGTGTAAGACATCTTTACAGCTTCTGACTCTCATTTCACATCTACCTAGGACTCCCAAAACAAACACTCCGACCCTTGCAGTTAGCACAGAACACCGCTGGCCGCATAATAACTGGTTCCTCAAAGCAGGATCACATCACCCCCATCATGAACAGCCTGCACTGGCTTTCAATTGACTCCCGTATCCGATACAAAACCATATTGAACATTTACAAAATCAAACAGGGCCTCTCAGCGAACAGTCTACTATCCATCATCAAATTCGACACAAGCAACAGGCCAAGGAGGAAAAGCACCTCCGACACCATTGTAACCCCCAAGGACTTCACCAAAGCAAAGCAAACCACTTCAAAGAGAGCATCATCCCTCGCGGCACCAGCCATGTGGAACTCCCTCCTTGCCAGCCTATGATCAACTGTTGACCTGAAGGAATTCAGAAAATTACTCAAGACCACACTTTACATAGAACACTACGGTGACATCACATAAACTGTCCATAGACCCTGATCCATTCACCACCATCCCCCTCCCTTCACCACCATCCCCCTCCCTTCAAAGTCCTCCCCTTTTTTCTTTCCAATCCCCCTCCCCACAACTGTGTATAGTACATTGTAAATAGCACACGCTGTATATATTGCATGTATTGATTAAACTCTACAGGTCCTCCCCCTCACAAACACTTCTACTCAACCACTGCATGCCAACACCCCTCACCCTACCACAAATCTAAATCATTTGATGTGAAAGCCGCCTTGATTTAAGGATAAGGCGGGATACAAATCCATTCAATAAATAAATATAAGCCTATGAGTTGTACATAGGTATGTATCTCAAGGGCTTTATCCAAGAGCTGGCAGGTTTTTCTGTGGGTCTCGCCAGGGAACTCCTTCAGAGGTTCCAAGCCCTGACCTCTGGGATCCAGGACTGCTCAAAGTTCCTCTCCCGTTCTGCCTACAACGGCTTTGTCAGCAGCTCAGGTGGCAGCAGCTGGCATCAGTGCCCAGTGCCAGGCCTGTTTGCAAACCTCCGACCTTGAGCAATGGGTGTAAAAAAAACCTGCTAGATGTCTCCTGCACTGGGGAAAACTTATTTGGCAAACTCATGGCTGACATTGAGGCCGAGATAGTGACCAGGCAAAGGATCATGAGGAAGATCTCAACCCTCCCCCTGCAATAGCGAAGTGCACGCAATGAATACACCAGGAGTCTATTTACTAGAATTCAAACCTGTTTATTTTGTGCACAAGTCTCAGACACCTGTCACTTCCAAAATGGTCTGAGCATGGTGTTCAGAAAAACAACAGCATTTATAGCTTTCTTCATTAGCTCTATACAGACAAACTCCTCATTGGTCCTGGTGGCCCCCTCACCCCCCCCTCCCCCATTCAATGGAAAATTCCTGACTGGGCCCATACCGCTCTCCCCCCCCCCCCCCCCTGCTCTTAGGCCTTCCTAGCCATGCTCAGTAGCTAAACATAACATTCTGCCTTGCTTTTTGCTGACAAGGTCACTCGCAGCACAGACACTGTGTGAAAAGCTGACTTCTGAAATACATCTGTGAATAACATAACACAATCAGTGGAAAAGTTTTCATTCTTATTATCATAAGCTGCTTGAAGCAAAATTCTGTTCTCTCTAGCTTTCAGCTCTGCTCAGTTATAATATTCTGAAGTGGGGGTGGGGACTCAGGCCTAACTTACAGCTTCTGCTACATAACATACATTTACAGGCTATGTAGGCCATAGCCTATCACATTCCCCCCTTTGATTATTCTCACCCGCAAGTGAGAAAGGTTGAGAATTAAATCACATATGGTACTCTACACTAGGGTGGAGGGATCACTGTGTGGTACAGGGCTAGGGTAGTAATGCCACATTGCTAGTATCTGTGAATCTGCCTTGCGTTCCACAATTCTATCAATGGTTGAGTTCAGCATACGCAAGCATAAGGGAAGGAAACATGGGATACATAAGCAAACAACCACAATTAAGAATACTATCAATACAAGTGTCTTCAGGCCGCCCATACCTGAAAACCACGAACCAAACCAGCCATCAAGTTGCAAGCCATGCCAGGTTTGGACTGGGACATAAGTTTGTTTTCTCATGTGATTGGCTATGTCTTCTACAACCTGCCCTTCATTATCAATTTGCAAACAACAGTTAGTGAAATTAAGCTTGCCACATACACCTCCTTCAGCTGCAAGCAGATAATCTAATGCTAAGCGGTTCTGGTAAATGGCTGTAGGCATCTGTGTGGCTTGTTTAGCTAACAAGGTTAGTGCTCTACTAGTTTCATTGGTTATAATTTCAACAACAGCTTGCAAACGTATAATACGGTCCAACATATACACAGGAGTGCGGTAGCCCCAAGAACCATCTTGTGCCCAGGTAGCAGGTCCATAGTAAGAAACAATTCTCTCTGGTGGCCATTCTTCAGAGGTTGCATCCCATTTGTCCCACTGGCCGATCTTGAGAGCCTCTCGCTTCTGTCAGCTTTTGTATACAGGGAATCCCAATTGTTCTCCAGGACCAAGCAGGAAGTCAGTCCTCACTTATGGGTGACGTCGGCGCCGACGGAGCCCTCGCGGAGCAATTTTCCCCAGCTTTCAAAGAAAGCTTTTGGGAATTGCAGCGCGCATGCGCGGTCGTCTTCCCGCCCGAGGGTGCCATCTTAGCCAGTCTTCTTTTTTCCGCGGAGCCCTACAGACGTCCCCGTCTTGTCCCCGCGAAAAAGTCGATTTTCTTCATTATTTTATTCTTTTTCCTTCGGTTCGACGCCGATCTTTTTCCCGCCCGGACTCGCGACGCCGGTCACGAGTCCTCTTACTTTTTTCGGTTTTTCTGACTTTGTCAGCTTTCGTTTTCGATTTTTCCCTGGCAGCCCGGTCCTTTGACCTCGCAGGGGCCCTTTTTCCCCCGATGGCTGCCAGTGGCTTTAAGCGGTGTGGTCAGTGTGACCGAAATATGTCACTAACTGACACACACGACTTTTGCCTCCGCTGCCTGGGCCCGGATCATGAGGAACTGATCTGTGGGCCCTGCGGCAAAATGTCCTCAAAAGCGTTGAGGAGTCGGCGGCATCAGCGTGATCGAATCTTCGCTGACCCCAGCCGTACCCGGACCTCGTCGGAGGCCTCCGCGTCAAAAGGCTCCAGCTCGGACCGTCGCCGGAGTTCCTCCGACCGGGGTTCTCCCTCCGGGGACCATCGTCGGACGGTGAAACCCGCGAGGGCGGCGTCGGTGGACGCTCCTGGTTCCGCGAGGGCCAGGTCGCATAGCCCCGATAGCCGCCCCGGGTCCTTGGAGAAGGAACACCTCCCGAAGCGACCTCGCCTGGAGTCGGAGATGCCTGCTCGGGTAAGTCCTGTGGTCCTTCTGGACTCGCCTCCGCGACAGCCGACGTCGGGCCCGACGCCGTCGGGGCCCGAGTCGGGGGCTGCTGGGTCACCTGAGCTCGGACTCAGGTTGACGGCCTTGGAGAGCAGACTGTCTGCCTTCATGGACCAGCAGCGGGCACTGCTCGCTGGCCGCGCTGGCGCCGCTGCCCCGACCGCCGGGACGTCGACGTCCAAGTCGACCCCGGAGACCGAGCCGATCCTCGAGTCGATGAGAACTCGAGTCGATCCTCGGTCGAGGTCACCCTCGGCCTCCCGTTCGGGACCGAGGTCGCCGACGCCGACTCCCTCGGCGTCGGGGCGGCAGGCGCCGCGCCCTGCCCGGGCCGACCCCACCGAGTCCTCGTCGGAGTCGGTCTGGGAGTCTGAAGAGGAAGAGTCGCCTGATTCTTTCCGGACTCGGTGTGTCCCCTCGGACTCACCGGAGTCCGAGCCTCGGAAGCAGTCCCCCCCGGAGGATGCCCGGTTCTCGGACTTCGTTAGGGATTTGGCCAAGGCTTTGGCCTTCCCTGCGGATCCCGAGGAGGAGCCTCGAGCCGAAGAGCTCGACGCCCTCCAGTATGACTCTCCCGCGAGGGAACACTTTACTGTACCGGTTCCTCCTATGCTGGAACGACTACTCTTCCGCATGTGGGAGAGTCCGGCCTCCTCGCCGGTCCTGAGCAAGCGGGTCGATTCTATCTATCGGGTCCACAAGAGCCCTGGCTTCCAAAAGGCACAGCTACCACACCATTCCATGGTAGTGGAATCGGCCATGCATCGTCTTAAGAGCCAGAAGATGCACTCCTCGGTGCCCCCTGGCAGGGAGGCCCGTAACCTGGATGGCCTTGGTAAGAAGTGTTTCCAGGGCTCTATGCTCGCATGTCGTGTCCAGACTTACCAGCTATATATGGGCATGTATCTCCGGGATCTGGCTAAAGAGCTAGCCGGATTCTCCGCTGGTTTGTCCGAGGAACCCTTGCGGAGGTTCCTGGCCTTGTCCACTGGCATTCGGGAATGCTCAAAGTTCATGTCCCGGGCAGCCTATGATGGCTTTGAAGCGTCGGCTCGAGTGGCCGCAGCCGGCATCGGTGCCCGCCGACAGGCTTGGCTTCAGTCGTCCGACCTTGAGCCCTGGGTGCAGGACAAGTTGGTCGATGTCCCCTGCCGAGGCGAAAACCTCTTTGGCAAGCCCATGGCGGAAAAGGCTGCACAAATTGAGACTGAGACTCTCACCAGGACCAGGCTTTCTAGGAAGACCTCCGCCCCTTCCCAGAAAAAGAAGGGCTCGGGGAAAAAGTCCTTTTACCCGAGGAAGGCGGCTGCCTACAAACAATACCCCCATTATCAGGCCCCTGCAGCTCCCCAACAGGGCCAGCAGGCCAAGGGACGGGGTAACGGGTCCCGTAGGCAGCAAGCCCCCAAGCCTGCACCACCAGCCCCTGCTCAGCAGGGTGGGGGTTTTTGACTCACAAAGCATAGCCTCTCCCCCCCCGCTGGTTCCTCCCAGCACCGGAGGCCGGCTGGTTTACTTCGCCCACAGGTGGTCCAGCATCACCGCAGATGCCTGGGTGCTTCAAGTCGTGCGAGAGGGCTATCTTCTCCACTTCCACCAGGTCCCTCCCTCCTATTTTCCGGGAGAACCTCCGCGACCCCCTCTGCACAGGGAATTACTCCTTCAGGAGTTAGCAGGTCTTCTGCAGGAACAGGCGGTGGAACCGGTGCCCCACCACCTGAGAGGTCAAGGCTTTTATTCCAGGTATTTTCTGATACCAAAGAGAACAGGGGGCCTCAGACCCATCCTGGACTTGCGCAACCTCAACAAGTTCCTTGTGCGGGAGAAGTTCAAAATGCTTACCCTTGGAATCCTTTTGCCCTACCTCCAGCAGGGAGATTGGCTATGCTCCTTGGATCTAAAGGATGCCTACACGCACATCCTCATCCACCCAAGCCACCGCCAATACCTAAGGTTTGTGGTGGCAGGAAATCATTACCAGTACAGAGTACTGCCCTTTGGCCTGTCCTCCGCACCGCGAGTCTTCACAAAATGTCTCGCGGTCGTGGCGGCCCATCTCCGGCTTCATGCTCCCCTCACAGGATCTCGAGTTCATCGGCGCAAGGCTGCACACTCCTCAGGCGCGAGCATACCTACCGCTCGACAGGGCTCAACGGCTCATGGACCTAGCCGACCGCTTTCGCAGCCAGCCCCTGGTCTCTGCCAGGCGCTTCCTGAGACTGCTCGGCCATATGGCTTCCACCATCCATGTGACCCCCAATGCCCGCCTGAATATGCGGTCTGCTCAATGGTGTCTCCGCCAGCAGTGGCGACAAGCCACAGGCGGCCTAGCAGACCTAGTGCGCGTCTCCGAGCCGCTGATCTCGTCCCTCCGGTGGTGGCTCCGGCAGCCGAACCTGATATTCGGAATGCCTTTCCAGTCACCTCAACCGACCCGGGTGCTGACCACCGATGCATCCCTCCTGGGCTGGGGAGCACATTGCCAAGAGGCACGTACTCAGGGCCTCTGGACCACGTGGGAGTCTGCTCAGCAGATCAACTTCCTGGAGCTCAGGGCGATCCGCCTAGCTCTCAAGGCCTTCTCCCACCTGACTTCCCAACAGTCCGTCCTTGTCCAGACGGACAATCAAGTTGCCATGTTCTACGTGAACAAGCAGGGGGGCACGGGCTCCTTCCTCCTCTGCCGGGAGGCACAGAAGCTCTGCTCTTGGGCCGTCAGTCACGGCATTCTCCTCAAGGCAGTTTATCTCCCGGGCCAAGAAAATTGCCTTGCGGACAAACTCAGCAGGGTCCTCCAACCGCACGAGTGGCGTCTGGATCCCTTGGTAGTTCAGAAGCTCTTCCTCAAGTGGGGCCTCCCCACGGTGGATCTCTTTGCCAGTCCTCACAACCGGCAGCTTCCTCGCTTCTGCTCTCGTCAGCCACACCCCCGTCGGGTTGCGGCGGACGCTTTTCTGATCTCATGGTCGGGGAGCCTTCTGTACGCTTTCCCTCCCATCCCGCTAGTCTCTCGGACTCTTTTCAAGGTTCTCCGAGACAAAGCCTTCATGATCCTGATGGCCCCTCGCTGGCCCAGGCAGCCGTGGTTTCCGCTCCTACTGCAATTAGCGGTGGAGGATCCATTCCCTCTGGGGGTACAACCGGATCTCCTCACTCAGGATCAAGGGTCTCTACTACACCCCAACCTCAGGTCTCTCAACCTCATGGCCTGGCTGCTGAGAGGGTAGTCCTTGCTCCCCTTCTCCTGCCGGCAGAGGTGGAGGAGGTCGTCTTGGCTTCGCGACGCCCTTCTACCCGCAAATGCTACGCCCTTAAATGGCGTCGCTTTGCCGTCTGGTGTACCCAACAGTCTCAGGATCCCTTCTCCTGCCCGGTGTCGGTGATCTTGCAGTACTTGCTACACCTCTCTAATCTGGGACTTAAGTCCAACTCCGTCAAAGTTCACCTCAGTGCTCTTTCGGCACATCATGTGCCGGTGGACGGTAGACCTCTCTCCAGCGACCCTCTCGTAGCAAGGTTTCTCCGAGGTCTCCTTCTACTTAAACCACCTCTGCGCCCGCCAGCGCCTGACTGGGACCTGAATGTGGTTTTGCAGCGGATCACCTGTCCGCCTTTTGAACCCATGGCTACCTGTTCTCTCCGTTTTCTGTCTTGGAAAACGCTGTTCTTGATAGCCCTCACTTCCGCTAGACGCGTAAGTGAATTGCAGGCCCTCGTGTCTGATCCCCCTTACACTCGGTTCTACAAAAATAGGGTAGTCCTACGGACTCACCCAAAATTTCTTCCAAAAGTGGTCTCCCCTTTTCACATCAATCAGGAGGTGGTGCTTCCAACCTTCTTTCCCAGACCACACTCCAACCGAGCTGAAACGGTCCTCCATACCCTGGACTGTAGAAGAGCTTTGAACTTCTACCTTGACCGTACGCGGGAGCACCGTAAAGCTGCTCAGCTTTTTGTGTCTTTTGACCCCAATAAATTGGGGCTCCCGGTCTCCAAGCGTACTCTGTCCATCTGGGTTGCGGACTGTATCTCTTGGGCTTATGGGGCAGCCGGACTCTCCTTAGAAAGTCGAGTCACGGCTCATTGCGTTCGGGCAAAGGCTACGTCAGTGGCTTACCTCCGCTCTGTTCCGCTGGCAGACATCTGCCGGGCCGCTACTTGGTCTTCGAGCCAGACTTTTGCGGTCCATTACTGTCTCGAGAGGGAGTCCCGTAGGGACAGTGCTTTCGGACAGGCAGTCCTCCGTAATCTCTTTGAGGTCTGAGCAACTCCTACCCTCCATCCCGGATGTGGGCTACCGGTGGGTGATAATTCAGCGAAGATTCTTTCCTTCTGTGCTGCTGAGCTAGAGGGAGCTCATTTTTGTGCTTAGGGTCTCCGGTAGCCTTGAGCTTGGGAGTCCCATAAGTGAGGACTGACTTCCTGCTTGGTCCTGGAGAAAGCGTAGTTACTCACCTGTAACAGGTGTTCTCCTGGAGCAGCAGGAATCAGTCCTCACTACCCTCCCTCCTCCCCTTGGAGTTGCAATCGTCTGCTTATGTTCTTTTTGCAAATTTTTATGCTGTCTTTTTTAGCTATGTCATCTGACTGGCTAAGATGGCACCCTCGGGCGGGAAGACGACCGCGCATGCGCGCTGCAATTCCCAAAAGCTTTCTTTGAAAGCTGGGGAAAATTGCTCCGCGAGGGCTCCGTCGGCGCCGACGTCACCCATAAGTGAGGACTGATTCCTGCTGCTCCTGGAGAACACCTGTTACAGGTGAGTAACTACGCTTTCTCCGTGGAACAGGGGCAAAAGGAAGAAAGATGGTCGTATAGTTCCTAGAACACACGCTCCTCCCCAATTGGCAGGGAGTTTAGCATATGCTCGAGTGCCACAAATCCAATAAAGTCCAGGTGGAGCTTGCCAGGTGCTATGCGTAGCCAGATTTGTCCATATCCTGGCCAAGTAAGGGAAGACAATCAAAGGATTAGAAGGTTCCGGAGTATTGGCACCTGACCACCAAGATGTCTTCTCAGTAGTAGCATTGTAATATTTCTGGTTCAAACAGACCAACTGTCCTACTAATGCAGTCAATTGTGGTCCTGCTCGTACAAAACATAGTCTACCCACTATGGAGTGGGCGAGGACCCATTCATTGTTAGTGTTATGAACATCAGTCTGGTTATATGGTACGGAATAGTTCAGTTCTTGTGCTTCCCAAGGCCATTGGTCTCCCATCTGAGTTCCTCCACAAAAGAGACAGTCTGAGACATGGAGGCTGGAGGCCACAGCTCCAGCTAGTTCGATGAACAAATTCTGCGAAGCGTGGGGCACTACAAATTCTGCCTTCATGACCTCATGGAAGGTATGATGTATGCGATAAGGTGAAGAAACATGAGTCTTTACATTCAGTTGGATGAATACGATGGTTCCAGGATCAGTTCCACCTCCTGCTATGCGCAGGCCAAATCGAAATCCTTGCTTCCATTGACTGGGGTCAAAGATCTGGAGTCGTAGGGGATTGCATGTACTTTTCTTGCACTTGTTGGGTTCTAGTAGGGGTAATC
Source organism: Ichthyophis bannanicus (assembly GCA_033557465.1). Taxonomy (NCBI): domain Eukaryota; kingdom Metazoa; phylum Chordata; class Amphibia; order Gymnophiona; family Ichthyophiidae; genus Ichthyophis; species Ichthyophis bannanicus. The sequence goes on from CM066040.1 coordinate 4,985,324, forward strand.
TTTCCAAAATAGCTTTGCGATTATCATCAGTTTGTCCTGTAGGGCCACCAGACCAGGTGGCATAGTACACACAGTCGCACTTCGGACAGTAGTAGTCTGCTTCCGATGCTTTGCTATATGTTGTTGAGAAGTGTGTTCCAGTGCACATTCCCCATCTGTACGCACCTTCAGGACACATATATTTCTCATCATAATAGTAGGCTTGTTCCCATGATCCACACCTGTAGTACTTATTTCTGTTAATTAAGTCACAAGCATCAAAATACAGATACGCAGGTTGGGTGGGATCAGAGAGTTGACTTGTGGCGTTGATGAGGGCTCCATCTTCATCATTCCATCTCAGTTCCAGGACATAGTAAGATGGATTCTGTCGAGGTCTGAAGCAAGTGCGAGTCTTTCCCTTTGTACAGACATTCAGTTCTGTACCATTATAGATACACTGGCTGACTATGCCAGTACAAGTATAGTAAGAGTGATAAAGTAGAGTCTGAGTAACTTGCATTCCAGTTCGGGTGGTGGTTATACAGGCTGCACAAGGGGGCAAAGCAAGAGTGGTTCTCAAGAGACCCAGGGCTACCGCAAGAATAAAACAGTAATTAGTAAGCATCATGGTCATAGTCTCTAATAATTAGGTAATGGTTGATACTGCAAAACTGAAAGACTGCTCTTTCGTTGATGTTCAGGAGTAGGTTGGCAAAGTCTTTACGATGATGGATCTTGTCTTCGCAGTGTGAGTCGCAATGGTGCTGCAGGATTAGCGATTGAGGTCCAGGGGCAACTCTCAGGAACTGCTGCTGGCTTTACTCGACTGTGGTGGATCCAGGAGTCGATTTCTGCCACTTTGACTGCTGTTGGGGTTGATAACAAGACGATGTATGGCCCTTTCCACTGAGGCGCCAACGGTGTCTTCTTCCACTCTTTTACCCACACTGAGGCTCCAGGATTGAAAGGATGCAAGGGCTCTGTTAGATTGATAGGCAACTGGTCTTGCACCCAGGCATGAAGGCCCTGTAAAACAGAACTTAGAGCCAACAATTCTTGCCTAGTGATTACTGATCCAATTTGATGCATATCCCCCCTTATCCCCTGAATTATGGGCGGGGGCCTCCCATATAAAATCTCAAACGGGGATACTCCTAATGGCGTGGTTGGGGCTGAACGTATCCGGAGAAGGGCTATGGGGAGAGCTTGGGGCCATTTCAGGTGGGCTTCTTGACAGAGCTTAGATAACTGAGACTTCAGGGTTTGGTTCATTCTCTCTACTTTCCCTGAACTCTGGGGTCTGTAAGCTGTGTGTAACTTCCATTGTATTTGCAGGGCATGGGCTAGCTGCTGGGTTACTTGTGATACAAAAGAGGGCCCATTGTCAGACCCCATGGTCAAAGGTATTCCGAATCGAGGGATGATCTCATGGAGCAAGGCTTTAGTGACTTTCCTGGCCTTCTCAGTTCTAGTGGGAAAAGCTTCCACCCATCCAGAAAAGGTACAGACTAGGACTAACAAGTAGCGATATCCATTTGCTCGAGGCATTTCTGCAAAGTCTATTTGAATATTCCCCTTGGGGATAACTCCTACTGACTGAGCTCTTGGGGGTGGGACAGGACCTTGTCGGGCATTGTTCTTGGCACAAGTCACACATCTTCGGGCTACTGAGGTGGTCAGAGGTCCCAGCAACTGTATTTATATCCCGCTTTGACCCGGTGAAAAGCGGGATATAAATACAGTTAAATAAATAAAAATAAAAGTGTGGTTTCAGAGCGTCTGCCATTTTGGTCTTTCCATAGTGTGTGGCTTGATGAAAGGCTTGGACAAAGGCAGGACCTAGGGCTTCGGGAATCACGGTCATGCCAGGGGGTGAGCTCCCTTCAGGCGGTGGCAACACTATCCATCCAGTTTCCGACAGTTGCCCCCCCTCATGTCGACAGTAATGGTCAATCTCTGTCTGGGTATATCTGGGTGTCCATGCACTAAGGGGTACTGGAAATATGGCTGCTTGAATCGTTACACTAGGGGTAGTAATTTGTCCAGCAATAGCTGCTTCTTGGGCTGTGGCATCGGCAAATCTATTTCCTCAGGACACATCTCCATCTCCAGTTTGATGGCCTCGACAATGCATTACAGCAACGCGTTTGGGGGCCCATACTGTTTCCAATAAAGTCAATATTTCTGGGCCATACTTGACAGACTTGCCTCCTGAGGTGATTAATCCACGCTCCTTATACAGGGCTCCGTGGGCATGTAATGTAAAAGCATATTTGGAGTCTGTGTAGACGTTCAGGTTAATTCCTGTTCCAAGTTTGAGTGCGCGCGTGTGAGGGCTATCAATTCAGCCTTTGGTGCTGAGGTTCCTGGGGCCAGGGCTGATGCTTCTACTACCATGTCCAAGGTCACCACTGCATAACCAGCACATCGCTGTCCTTCGACTATGAGGCTACTCCCATCCACGAAGAAAGTTCTGTCTGGGTGGTCCAAAGGGATATCAGTTAAGTCTGGGCGACTTGAATATACAGTGTCCATTACTTCCAAGCAATCATGGTCAGGAGGGCCTGGACCGGTTGGCAATAGGGTAGCTGGGTTCAGAGTTTGGCTGACACTCAATTGCAATCGAGGATTCTCACATAGCATGCTTTGATATTTCAACATTCGAGCATTAGTGAGCTAATGGTTTCCTTTGTGTTCCATCAAGGATAAGACAGCATGTGGTACGGTGACTTGAAGCTCTTGTCCTAGGGTGAGCTTGTCCGCTTCGCTCACCAAGAGGGCTGTGGCTGCTACAGCTCTCAGGAAAGGTGTCCATCCTTTGGCGACAGGATCCAATTGTTTTGACAGGTAGGCTACAGGTCGCTGCCAAGACCCAAGAGGCTGAGTCAAGACTCCCAATGCGTTTCCACTTGACTCATGGACATATAGGCGAAAGGGTTTCTGCACATCTGGTAGTCCCAAAGCCGGGGATGACATCAACGCTGTTTTTAGAGATTTGAACGCTTTATCTTGTTCTGGGCCCCATTCCAAGGGGGATCGTTCCGCTCCTTTTGTGACTTGGTACAAGGGTTTTGCCATGAGCGCAAAATTCGGTATCCATATGCGGCAATAGCCTGCAGCTCTCAGGAAAGCCCACACCTGCTTTCTGGTGGTGGGGGTTGGGATGCGGCATACTGCTTCCTTTCGTTCAAGTCCTAATTTCCGGGTTCCTTTGGACAGATGGAACCCTAGGTATTTCACTTCTGTCTGACACAGTTGCGCCTTGGCTCTCGAGACCTAGTATCCAGCTTCATTCAAGAGGTTCAAGAGATCACTGGTGGCTTGCACACAATCACTTTCGTTGTTGGTTGCTATAAGCAAGTCATCTACATATTGGAGTAAGATTCGTTTTCCTGGAGTTACAGGGTAACTTGACAGATCTTAACTGAGGGCTGCACTGAAGATAGTGGGTGAATTCTTGAATCCTTGTGGTAGTCGAGTCCAAGTGAGTTGTCCTCGTCGTCCTGTGGTAGGGTTTTCCCATTCAAATGCAAACAAAAGCTGACTGGCAGATGCCAGGCGTATACAGAAAAAGGCATCCTTTAAGTCCAAAACGGTGAAATGTGTGGCTTCCGCTGGAATCAGTCCCAGGAGGGTGTAAGGATTTGTTACTACTGGATGTATGGTTTCAACTGCACTGTTCACTCGACGTAGATCCTGCACTGGGCGGTAATCACCTGTCCCAGGCTTCTCGTTTGGAAGAAGGGGGGTGTTCCAGGGTGATTGGCATTCTCTAAGGAGTCCAAACTGCAGTAGTTTCTTCAGGTGGCGATGGATACCTTCAATTGCTGGTCGTGGGAGGGGATACTGACGCACATGCACTGGTTCCGCTCCTGGTTTAAGGGTGACAAGCACAGGAGCTATATTCTTTGCCAGGCCAGGTGGGTTATTCTCTGCCCATACTCCAGGCGGGGCTGCAATGCTGGTAGGTATGCTGGAGCTTGCTGCTTTGGATGTAGGTAAATAGAACCGCCATTCTTCTTCTTGGGGGACAGCTAACACCATCAGGCCAGCAGGTTTAGAATTTATAGTCATTTCCATTTTTCCCCCTGCAACGAAGGATATCTGTGCTTGAAGCTTTGCAAGCATGTCTCGGCCCAAAAGGGGAACTGGGCATTCAGGCATATACAGGAACTGGTGTGTTATCGTCTGCCCCCTAGTTCACAGGCGCGGTTCTGCAGAAAAGGTCTTGTGGTTCTCGTTCCAGTAGCTCCCACTATTGTGACAGATCGGGAGGACACAGGAGCCACAGGTTTGGCTACTACTGAATGCTCGGCCCCTGTGTCTACCATAAAGTCCATATGCTGGTCTCCAATCTTTAATTTGACCATAGGCTCCTGGAGACCTAGGACAGCGATGGCGAACCTATGGCACGCGTGCCAGCTGTGGCACGCGAAGGCCTTGCAGCTGGCACGCGGGAAGGTCCGCTAGGACAGGTGTCTGCCTCCCTTCGTCTGCAGCCGCGGCTCCCTGCCTGTTAGGGAACCGCGGCTGTGCTTGTAAAATCGTTGCGGAGCCCTTCCTGTCTTGACGGGCTCCGTGCAGCATTGTCCCGCCTCTAAAGGAAGTTGTAAGTACAACTTCCTTTAGAGGCGGGACAATGCTGCACGGAGCCCGTCAAGAGGAAGGGCTCCGCAACGATTTTACAAGCACAGCCGCGGTTCCCTAACAGGCAGGGAGCCGCGGCTGCAGACGAAGGGAGGAAGACATGGGGAGAGGGGGGCTACCATCGACATGGGGAGAGGGGGGGCTACCATCGACATGGGGAGAGGGGGGGGCTACCATCGACATGGGGAGAGGGGGGGGGAAACCAACTACATGGGGGGGAGGGGGGCTTAAAGGGAGGGAGCTGATATGGATGGATGGAAGTAGGGGGGCTTACATGGAGGGAGGGCGCTGATATGTATGAATGGAAGGAGGGGGGCTTACTTGGAGGGAGTGAGCTGATATGGATGGATGGAAGGAGGGGGGCTTACATGGAGGGAGGGAGCCGATATGGATGGATGGAAGGAGGGGGGCTTACATGGAGGGAGGGAGCTGATATGGATGGATGGAAGGAGGGGGGCTTACATGGAGGGAGGGAGCTGATATGGATGGATGGAAGGAGGGGGGCTTACATGGAGGGAGGGAGCTGATATGGATGGATGGAGGGAGGGAGCTGATATGGATGGATGGAAGGAGGGGGGCTTACATGGAAGGAGGGATAGATGGAGGGAGGGGGCTGACATGGACAGAGGGGGGACTGACATGGAGGGAGGCTGACATGGACAGTGGGGCTGACAGGGAGGGAGGGAGGGAGCTGACATGGACAGATGGAAGGACGGGGGCTGACATGGAGGGAGGGGGGCTGACATGGAGGGAGGGGGGCTGGCATGCACAAAGGGGAGAGACAGGGACATACTGGACAGACGGGATAAATGCTGGAGAGAGGCGAGAGACATTGCGGCTTAGGATTATAATGGGCTGATGGGGGAGCTAGCACTGGTAATGGGCAGATGGGAGGGGACTAGGACTGGTAATGGGTTGAAGGCTAGGACTGGGAATGGACTGATCAAGGGGGGGGGTTGGGACTGGTAATGGGCTGATAGGGGGGTATGACTGATAATGGACTGATGGGGGGCTAGCATTGGAAATGAGCTGATCGGTGAGGTTAGGACTGGAAATGGGCTGATGGGGGGATAGGACTGGTGATGGGGGGGGTAGGACTGGTGGTATTGGGCTGATTAGGGGAGGCTAGCACTGGTAATGGGGTTGAGGGGGGATTAGCACTGGAAGTGAGCTGATTGGGGGGCTTTGACTGAGAATGGGCTGATTGTGGGGAGGGGAGGATAGAGCTGCTGGCCCTGGAAGAAAACTGGGGGCTAAGGCTACAAATGGGCTGATGCGAGGGGATGGGAGAATGGAACTGGAAGGGAGTGGATCTGAGAGGGGCTGCCATGGTATTTGTACTAGAAGGGACTGGTCAGTGGGGAAGGAGGGGGACTGGAAGGGAATGGACACCAGTGGCAATCATGGGAATGCAAGTTGACATTGGAAGGTACTGGGAGTGAGGACTGGAAAGGGGCTGATACTGGGGAGGGTTACTGGGACTGGAAATAGGCTGATGGAAAGAAATGAAGAAAACGAAAGAAGAGATAAGAAATGGCAGATGGACCATAGACCACAGAAACAGAGCTAAGAGAAGACAGGAAAGCAGAAGCCTCAGATCGGGACCAGCATGATCAGAGAATAAATTGGTCAGACAACAAAGGTAGAAAAAATAATTTTATTTCATATTAGTGATTTGACTACAAAATCATCATAATTTTGAAATCAAATATTGTTACTTGTTGTGATTAATTAACCGTATTTTCCGGCGTATTTTTTTGGTGTGCGCTGGAAGAGGGGTAGTCTTATACGGCGAGTATAGGCCAAACACCTATATTTTAACAGGAAAAGTAGGGGGTCGTCTTATACGCCCAGTCGTCTTATACGCCGGAAAATACGGTAAGTAAATTTAACGTTTTCTATGAAAAGTAGTTCTGAGGGGGGTCAAAAAAATATTAAAAGAAAAGTGACAATAATATATTTATAATGTGGATTACATTTGGGCCCTCATATTTACCTCAGGCTATGATTGTGATTGTGATTATGATGGTACACTGTAAGAAACAATATATGCAGTGTTAGATTTGTTTTAAATGTCGCAATGGTTTTGCGGCTCCCAGTTTTTTTTTCCCTTCGGAAACGGGTCCAAGTGGCTCTTTATGTCTTAAAGGTTGCAGACCCCTGTGCTAGGAGAAAGGCCCCAGCCCGGCCCCGCGCTTCCCCTTCCGGTCGGAGCTTCTGCACGCTAGGGCTCGTGCGCCGTCCTCTCGCGAGATTATAGGACCCGCGCGGGAGCTGGGTTCCAAAGAAGAGCAAAACCTACCACTTTCATGATGAATGGGAAATGGACTACTTCTTCATCATGGTGAAAGACAAGTGTTGTGTAATTTGTAACGCCCCAGTATCCTTGCCCAAAATGGGTGATCTGGAACATCATTATAAGGCTCTAAAATATTGTTGTTAAGGTTTAATTGACGTGCTGGCACTTTGAGGAAATTCTTTGGTTTTGTGCGGCAGTTTGGGCACTCGGGCTCAAAAAGGTTAGCCATCACTGACCTAGGATGAACTTGGAGCCCGTTCTGGCCTAGCTCTCATTATCCATGGAATTGTTCTCGGCGGTTGCCACTCCCGCTATGGCAATCTCTTCTTGCTGTTGTTGAACTGCGCGCGCTGCATCCCCCCTCGCTGCTGGAATCGCCCCCCTCCCCCGCTCTCCTAGCGCTCCTGCCTCCCCTCCAGGGGGCGGAGCTAATGTTCGGGCACTCGTTCTTCCAATGTCCTTCTTCCTTACAATAGGCGCACTGGTTTGCACCTAAGGGGGGCCGAGCACTCCCCCGGCCCCTTCCCCATCCTCTGGCTCTTCTATTAGGATATCCTCCTCCGCGTCCTTCCACTGATGCTGCAGCGAGCAGATCCGCTTTCTTCTTCATCTTTCTTTCACTTTCCCGTTGGCATTCTTGATCACGATTCACAAATACCTTTTGTGCGACTTCCATTAACTGTGTTGAGTTCATGCCCGCAAATCCCTCTAATTTCTGCAGTTTTCGTTTTATGTCTCCCTGGGACTGACTCACAAAGGCGGCGTTCACCATACGCAAATTCTCCTGGGCTGCTGGATCATATGGAGTGTAAAGTCTATAGGCTTCAGTTAATCGTTCATAGAAAGCAGCTGGACTTTCATCTGGGCGTTGAAGAACGTCCGCTACCTTCCCAACATTCATAGCTCTCTGCCCTCCCTTCTTTAGGCCCCGCAGTAAGGCATGGCGGAACCGGGCGAGGGCCTTCTCTCCGTCATCACTATTTGGGTCCCATCCGGGATCTTCATTTGGGAAATCTGCGGCTGCTGCCCTTCGGGGATCTAGGTCTCTCCCATCTTCAGGGTGCTCTTTCAACCATCTAGTGGTTGCTCGCACTATCCGTGCCCGCTCTTCAGTAGTAAAGAGGGTAGCCAAGAGCTGGCGACAGTCAGACCAGGTGGGCTGGTGGGTTTGCATAATACTGGACATTAACTCTGTTAAATCTTGGGGCTTCTCAGTATAGGAGGCATAATGCATTTTCCAGTTCATTAAATCTGTTGTGGTGAAAGGCACATAAACTAGACTGGTCGGTCCGACCACAACCTGACCCTCTTCATTTACAATAGGTAATCCTGGGACCTGCCGCAGTGGCATTTGGCAAACTTCTCTCTGGCCCACTGTTCTGCTTCTGAGGACATAACGCAGATTTGCGGGGGTAGTTCTGCTGCTGGTGCTTGGACTAGTGGATGGCCCTGGACTGGCATCTAACCCTCCGCTAGCGGATGCCTCAGGGGATGATGGTTCTACTGCAGAGCCTCGCTCAGGACTAGGGCTCCGGCTCCTCCTTGGGGAAGGGATCTGGTCTTCAGGTGTTGGAGGCGGTTGGTGATCGGATGGAGGTACTTCAGCTGGGGGTTGTCTTTCCACTTTCGGCTCCACTCGGGGTACTCGTGGAGCCGATGGGACTGGAGTATACAGAAAAGCGGGTGGATAACCTGGGACCTCTGGAGGCTCTGGGGCTGCAAAAATAGGGGGCTTTTCCTTCTTAGCAGGGACTCCCGTTGCAGTTGCTAACAGAATTCTACTCTGCCCCTCACGGCAATGCTTCATCCAAAGGGGTTGCTTCTCACAGATAGCTAGCCAGGAATCTATATAGGAAAACTGCTCGGAACTATATCTGTGCACCACCTGGTGCACTCGGGACACAATTTGAATATCAAAAGTACCTTCTGGTGGCCACACGGCGTCTAGCGCCGGCCACACCCTACTACACAATATTTCTAAGCGGGTCGGTGACATTTTTACCCCATAATCACCACTAAACCCCTTTTTAAAATTCGTGATCATACAGTTCAACGGAGTTTGTACGGACTCCGCCCCTCCCATTATGACATATGACAGACAAGACAGCAAACAGAAAGGATGGGTAGGATGGCTGCGGGTAAGGGTCCGCACAGCCCACAGAACAATAAGGGGGACAAACACCAGACTCTTCCTCCTTTTCGCGACCTGGGCGCAGTCGCCTGGCCAGTAACTGCGCTACTTAGGAGTCCGCTCTCGCTCGGCCTGTATTGCAAGACCTCTCAAGCACACTTCACACAACCAAACATGCTAGCATTTCCCAAATTCCAAATTCCCGGGCTAACTGACTAAACCAAAATTACCAAACCAAAAGGGTCAGTGGCTTCGCCCCGCGCATACTCATGCAGGGTTACTAGGACCGCCCTGGGAGTTGATCACTCCCTTTACCTGTTACCATATCATATTAGTCTCGAGACTTTCCCAGAGCTAACTGACTAAGAACCAGAAAAATCAATACTCATCGGATCCGGTAGCTAATGCGCTGCGCAACCAGTTCCACCTTGGGTTGAATCCTGGACTCCCCTCCCGGGTTCGAGGTGTTGGCCGGCCGGACCCAGCAAGCCTGCCGAGGCAGGGCAGAACCCTCCGATGCAAGGGACCGGCGGCGCCTGGGCTCCTCTCCGCTGTCGGCCGGCTGCAGTCCCAGCCGGACCAAACCTGGAGGCGGTAATACGTGGTAATATTCACTTGCGCACCATCCGCGTACCCCACTCTTCCCGGTCAGGGAACCAATGCAATAGCGAAGTGCACGCAATGAATACACCAGGAGTCTGTCTACTAGAATTCAAACCTGTTTATTCTGTGCACAAGTCTCAGACACCTGTCACTTACAAAATGGTCTGAGCATGGCGTTCAGAAAAACAACAGCATTTATAGCTCTCTTCATTAGCTCTATACAGACAAACTCCTCATTGGTCCTGGTGGCCCCCTCATCCCCCCATTCGATGGAAAATTTCTGACCGGGCCCACACCGCGCTTCCCCCCCCCTGCTCTTAGGCCTTCCTAGCCATGCTCAGTAACTAGACATAACATTCTGCCTTGCCTTTTGCTGACAAGGTCACTCGCAGCACAAACACTGTGTGAAAAGCTGACTTCTGAAATACATCTGTGAATAACATAATACAATCAATGGAAAAGTTTTCATTCTTATCATAAGCTGCTTGAAGCAAAATTCTGTTCTCTCTAGCTTTCAGCTCTGCTCAGTTATAATATTCTGAAGTGGGAGTGGGGACTCAGGCCTAACTTACAACTTCTGCTACATAACATACATTTACAGGCTATCTAGGCCATAGCCTATCACACCCCCAAAAGAAACCATCGAGGAAGAGACTACTTTTTCTTAGGAAAAAGGGGTCTTTTCACCAGGTCCATTACCATCCCTTCTCGGGGCAGCAACAGCAAGGCCCTCAGCCCAAGAATCAGGGCTACGGGCTGAGAAAGCCAAATACTCAGAAATTTCTGCCCCCAGCTTCCACCCAACCTGGGGGGAGTTTTTGACTTCCCAGACAGGGCCCCCCCCCCACCCCCAGGAGGCCCTTCCCAGCCCACAGAGGGCCGTCTGGCGCTCTTCACCCACATGTATCATGTACTGGAAAGCCCCAGGTTCTGGAAAACGCAGCTTCCGCACCACTCAATGGTAGTGGAATCGGCTATGCGTCGAATTAAGAGTTCTAAGATCCAAGATGGCTACCTGATCTGCCAGCTAGGTGGACTGCTTTCTGCAATGCCTAAGAGGAAGGAGAAACTACAGGGGAATCCTCCTCAGCCGTTGCAGACCCCCTCTTCTATTTACCTCTGTGACTGGTCCAATGGATTCTTTTGTGCGGTTCCACGAAGGGCACCGGGGAGAAATTGGAGGAAACCTGGCTGTGTTGATGCCAGGACTTGGATAATCCTGTTTTTTCCTCAGGGTATGATCTCACTCCGGATCTGCAGCGTCCTCCTATTTTGCCCGCAGACTTTCTAAACTTGAGCTGACTCAGGGATGCAGGATCTGAAGTAGGATTAACGATGTCTCCGATGGGAGGAAGTGCACCTGAGTTGAGTCAGGCAGGGGATATGCTGCTGAAGTCGACGGCTGCGGCAACAGGAGTGGTTCATTGAGTATGGTCGGGCGACTCCTGATGTATTCCATCTATATCGGGGGAGTCTGGAGGCTCGACGGGGTCTGTCAGGGCCCAGGCTGAGCTGTGTGCTATGGCCCCCTTCTCTCTTGAGCATCCGGATAATATTACTTTGGATTCCATTTGGACAGCCTTAATGAGACTGGGTGATTGTTTGGTCTCTTAAACAAATGCAACTTTGCAGCTTATCGGGACAATGATTTGTCTGTTCAGCAGTGCCAGGATAATGTGGCAGTTATAAAATCTCAGATGGACAGTTCTGATAAAAAGGTTTTGCATATCAAGGAGCAACTTACTACTGTTAAAGATTTATCTGAATATAAATTTAAAATCGAGCTGTTGGAGAACCAACTCAGGGCCACCAACTTGCAATTATTGAACTTTCCTAGGTCCTCTATGATCTCTGCGCGAGACATGTTCAAGACTTATCTTTTGGAAGTCTTGGGGATTCTTCTTGAGTCCCATCCCCCGCTCTTCAAGATTTATTATATACCAACTGGGAAGAAAGTAATGGGTTTAGGTGTGAAAACTCTTAAAAAGACTGGTGCTATGGATATTTTGAATGTATCTGAGTTGTTGGATACTTCTGTTTCTGATACAATTGTTCCTACAACTTCATTAATATCATTGGCATTGATTTCTGACTGTGAATGGCTGCTTAGAATGTATTTTAAAAAGAGAGCTGTCTTGTTTAAAGGCATGTCTATTCGTATGTTTCCTGATCTAGCAAGTGACACTTGGAGAAGGAGGAGGGATTTTTTTATCTTAAGGCCTGGGGTGATCCAGTTAGGCGGGGGGGGGGGGGGGGGGTCGGGTCGGGTCCTTGAAATTTCCATGCAAATGCTTGGTAAAATTGCAAGCTGTTTTCTATATTTTTAATGACCCATCCAATCCAATAGCCCTCATGTTAGTCTTTCCCACTTGACCCCGGTGGAAAATGGCTAATCATGATGGCTCATACTCGTCCACACTATCCATACCGTATTTATACTGTATTTTGTAATTTTATCTATTTACCACTACCATGTTAATCAACCAAAATGCCATGTACATAGTTAACCCTATTTTCCGCCACTTGTCTGTATATAGTTAACCCTGTTTACCGCCAAGTTTGTGTTCCCTGTTCATTGTAAAAAAACAATGCTGACTGTGTCATTGTGTTTAAATTTTGTTCATTTGTAAACCGCACTGATTAAAAGAGCGCGGTATATAAGAAATAAAAATAAATAAATAAATCTGGCCACCTTTATTAGTTCTCGCCTGTCTGCTGTCCCTTAGTGGGGGGGAAGGTATAATGAAGTTCTTCCTTTGTGGATTTAGATAGGCTTAGTGCTAGGCAGTATCAATTTATCCTCACATAAGATGAATAATTTATTTTATTTGTCTTGGATTCTCTTTAATGTGAGGGCTAGTGAGGCAATGGACTGTGAATGTGTTTCCTTGTTGTTTTTTTCTTTATTATATAATTGTTTGATTTTCCTGCTCATGCCTTTTTTTCCTTTTTCAAGTGTTATTGCTTGAATATAAATCGCATAAATAAAAAATTTAAAGAAAAGAAAGAGTTCAAAGACACATTCCTCCAATCCCCCGGACAGGGAATCGAGAACCTTCAATGCCTTTGGCAGTCGGTGCTTTCAAGCCTCCATTTATTTCTTTAGACAGTTTTGTATACCACCTTATCCTTCAGTCAAAGTGGTCACAACACAATTGGGGGATACATTTAACACAAGGGGATATGAGACACATACACTAATACTTAGAGGGAACATGGGCAATGGAGGGTTAAGTGGCTTGCCCAAGACCACAAGGAGCACCTGCGGGACTAGAAACCCCAGTCCTTCCAGCCCAAGGTTGCTGTCCTCTAGTGGGATTTGAACCACTGACCTTTAGGCCTGGGGTAACCTGCCCCAACCACTAGGCCACTGCTGCATAAGTTCATACACACTCTACATTTTATTTATTTATTTTTTATACAGCGCTCTTTAGAATCAGTGCGGTTTACATATATACTAACAGGTACTTTTTATTCCCTTGTCCCTGAAGGGCTCACAATCTCCACCTTCCCTCCACCTTCGCTCCCCCTCCCTTGCGCACCTTCAGTCCACTCGCTCCTCAGCCTTCTTCTTTGCAGGCCCCGCCCTCTGGAATTCGCTCCCCACTTCCCTTCGTCTAGAGCCCCACCTCCCTACCTTTAAGCGTAATCTAAAAACCCACCCCTTCTCCCTCGCCTTTGATTTTCCCTCCCCCTTTGTGTGACCTAACCCCAGAGTCTTGTGCACTCTTTTTTTCTTTTATTGCCTATCTATCATGAGTTGTAACTTCTTTTCCTTTTCTGGCCTGGCGCCACCCTCTGTTAATTTTTGTACTTTGTAAACCGCTCTGCTTATTTAAGGGTGGTATATCAAATTAAATAAACACAAATCTAAGTGTACCTGAGGCAATGGAGGGTTAAGTGGCTTGCCCAAGTCCACAAGGAGTGGCCATGGGACTAGAGACCCCAGTCCCTTCCGGCCTGAGGTTGCTTGTCCCCATGTGGGAATTGAACCCCAGGCCTTCTGGCCTGAGGTAATCTGTCCCGACCACTGAGCCACTCCTCCCTCCCGGGTATGTTCCTTAAGGAAGTAACTAGGGATCTGTAATCAATGTCTCCTCTTTTCTCAGATGATATGAGGGCAGACTATCTTACATTGGTCAAGCATGCCCAAAATGTTTCCAAGTTTGTCAATAGGCAACCTTTGACTGTTTTGAATGCACTAGCAGAGCAACTTCTATCTGTATAGGTGCAAGTAGGATTGCCTGGCTTCAGGCATCACACCTTGAACAGTGGGTTCAAGACAAACTGGGTAATATCCCCTGTACTGGTGAGAACCTGTTTGGAAAGGATTGGCAAGATAAGGCTTCTCAGTTAGCCTGAGAATACCACCCTCAATAGGCTTTCCAAAGCTACTGCCAACCCTGCCAAGAAAAAAAGCAGCTATAAAGAAGGCTTTATATATGGTAAGAAGAAATTGTATCCTTCTTAACCCCCAGCTTCTCAATAACAACCTCAGGGTACCCAGAGGTAGCAACAGCCTCCCAAGCAACAGAAGAAGCCACAGGCTCCTAAACCCCAACCATCTGCGCAGATCCAATCTGCACCTGGTTTTTGACTTCTTCCTAGAGAACATAAGATCAGACCAAGGTCCATCAAGCCCAGTGTCTTCGCATAATGCAACTAGCTTTTCAAGCAGCAGGCAAATCCTCCCTCACTGCTCGAGAGCTACTGCAGTTACTGGGACATATGGCATCCACAGTTCATGTAGTCCCATATGCTCGCCTCCACATGCGAGCAGCTCAGTGGACCCTCTCCACACAGTGGACATAGGCCACGGGTCGTTTGTCGGACAAAATAACAATCTCTCAATGACTAATTTTCTCCCTCCAATGGTGGCAATCACTAAAAAAAAATCTGACAGTGGGGTCTCCTTTCCATCAACCCCTCTTTCAGGCCACCCTAACAATAGATGCATCAGAGGTGGGTTGGGGAGCACACCTGAATTATCTCTCTACCCAGGGCACCTGGACTCCACAGGAGGTTGGTTTACACATAAACCTCCTGGAATTAAGAGCAATCTATTTAGCTCTTCAAGTGTTCCACACCCAGCTCAACTACAAGACTGTCCTAGTCCAGACGGACAATCAAGTAGCCATGTTCTATGTGAACAAGCAGGGTGGAACAGGCTCTCTGTCGTTATGCAACGAAGCTTTACGACTGTGGGCCCTCGCCAGAGAGCATCAAATTCACCTTCTAGTGGTATATCTTCCAGGCATTCAAAACCTTTGGGCAGACAAACTCAGTCGAGTACTACTGCCTCACGAGTGATCCCACCACCTAGACCAGGTGGCAAAGATATTTCATCTCTTGGGCACTCCAGACATAGACCTCTTTGCAAGTCCACTGAATGCCATACTTCCCCGGTTCTGTTCCAGGATTCCGGCTCACAACTGTCAGGCAAGGGATGCCTTCCTCCTTCACTGGGGTCAGGACTTCCTTTATGCCTTCCCACCCATTCCCCTCATCCCCAAAGCACTCTTCAAGCTTCAGAGAGACAGGGGTCGCATGATTCTCATAGCACCACGATGGCCACACCAAACGTGGTAATCTCTAGGAACAAGCAGGAATGTAGTCTTCACATATGGGTATCATCGGCACCGATGGAGCCTGCGTGGGAACACTCCCCAGCGTCCAATTAGAAAGCTTTTGGGAGCATCCCACAGCGCCTGCGTGCTGCCTTCCTGCTTTTCCCAACTGCCTCTCTCCAGTTCTTCATTTTCCGCGGAGCCAGCAGGTCGTTGTTCCTGTCACCGCAGAAAGGTTTCCCTTATTATCCTTCTTATTTGTGGTCGTGTCTGCCTTCCTTGATGCTTCACCGGTACCTCCGGTCCTTCTTTCTTTTTTTCTTTTCTTTAAAAAAAAATAAAAAAAATTATACTTAGTATTTTTTTTTCCACATGCACGCGCCTTTTTGGGCCTTAGGCCCAAAATTCCTCCACATGGAAAAACCCTCTTCGGGTTTCAAAAAGTGCACTAAGTGTGGCGGTACCATCTCCGTCACCAATACCCATGAGTGGTGTCTCAAATGTTTAGGTCCTGACCACTCCATCACGGAATGTATGGCCTGTGCCATGATGTCTAAAAGAGGTCGGCAGAACCGAGCTGCTAAGCTCAGTACCCTGTTTCCCTCTGATGCAGCCTTGGTGGCATCGATGTCTTCCAGGGCTTCCTCATCCTCCCATGGATCTCAGGTAACTAAACACAAGTCTAGCCGGTCCTCAAAGGGTAGATCTCCTTCTAAGCATCAAGATTCCTCTGGCGTTGCCCTTGAGGATTCTGCACCGGCAAAATTGCCCAGGCGGGAGGCTGAGGCTTCCAAAGCATTATCAGGGCTCCAGGACGTTCTCGAGGCCTCAACCTCGGCAGAACTACTGATGCCATGCTCTGGGCTACTGGCTGTTTTCTCCGGTACCTACATCCAGGCATCGGCAGCGTCGATAGACCAGAGATTCCTGGCTATTGAACGCAGTCTGGCGGCTGTCCTTGCGGCATCGACACCCTCGGAACCGCGTCAGACAGTTTCAACCGGCCCCGGCCCCGGCATAGGTATCCGTACTGGTACCGACAGCATCGGCATCGACATCGGTGTCCGCATTGCCGGCACCCAGTCATGCGATGCCCTCCGGTACGATACACCGGTACCGATTACTCCTGGTACCCACTTCGGTCGGTACGGGTATCGGGCTGTTCAAGAGCATCCGGACAGATGGTACTTCGAGTCCTCAAAAGAATCTGAGGATTCTGACAGTTCTGTTGATGCAGGAATACTTTTCCCAGAGGAGCCTTCCTCCCATAAGCGCAGGATGTCTCCTCCAGAGGATATTTCCTTTCAGGACTTCATCAGGGAAGGTGGTTCGAGCTCTGTCCATTACTGTGGCTCCTGAATCAGAGCCCAGAGCAAAGGAGTTGGAAATTTTACAATATTCCAAAGCTCCTAAAGAGGCAGCTACTCTACCCATCCCTGAGATCTTGCATGATCTCATGCTAAAAATGTGGGAGACACCTCTTACCACCTCTCCTCACTCTCGTAGACTGGATACTATGTATCGATTCCCTCCTTGTCCTGGTTTCCAGAAGACTCAGCTTCCTCACCACTCTATTGTAGTGGAATCAGCTATGAGAAGGATCAGGCGTGCAAAGAGACATGTCTCTAATCCTCCAGGACGCGCGTGCAGAACTTTGGATGCTTTTGGACGTCATACTTTCCAAGCTTCCATGCTTTCTGCCAGGATCAGTTCCTATATTTTATATATGGGAATGTTCCTGAAGGAGGTTAGAGTGGATTTAGAGGTTTTGAGCTGCCTTCTTCCTGAGGATAAAAGACAGGATTTTCTCACATTGGTCAAACATGCCCAGGATGTTACTAAATTTGTCAACCGTGCAGCTTTTGACTGTTTTGAGTGCATAAGCAGAACCTCTGCCATTGCCATAGGTGCATGTAGAATTGCCTGGCTCCAGGCATCTGATTTGGAGCTCTGGGTACAAGACAAACTGGGCAATATTCCTTGTACTGGTGAGAACCTGTTTGGTAAAGATCGGCAAGAAAAAGCCAATGAGTTGGGTGCTGACAACTCCACTTTGGATAGGCTATCCAAAGCCACAGCTGATCCTGCGAGAAAGAAGTCTTTCAAGAAGCCTTTCTTCTCAAAAAAGAAGAGGTTTTATCCCTCTTATTTGCAGCAGGGACGTTCTACAGGTCAGACTACCCGGAAGGGTCTGCAACCACCTAAACAAAGGAAAGCAAAGACTGTTAAGCCTCAACCGTCTCAGCAGTCTCAGCCTCCACAAGGCCTTTGACTTTCATCTAGAGAACTTAGCCTTCCTGGCCCTCAATGGACCAGAGCCTTCCACCATTCCAGGAAGGTTATGTCACTTTGCCCCCAGGTGGGAGCAGATAACAGCAGAGCAGTGGACACTCTCCATTATAAGAGAGGGGTACAAGCTGCACTTCCTATGCATGCCCCCTTCCACCATGACCTTTCTCATCAACCTGTTAGATCAAGAGGTCACTATGCTTCTTGCCCAAGGGGCAATAGAAGAAGTACCCATTCATCAACAGAGTACAGGGTTTTACTCCCCCTATTTCCTTATCCCAAAGAAAACAGGGGGATACAGACCTATTTTGGACCTCAGAGAATTGAACAAATTCCTGTTGAAAGAGAAATTCAAGATGATTTCTTTAGGAACTCTGCTGCCATACCTTCAGAGTCAGGATTGGCTTTGTTCTCTAGATCTCAAGGATGCGTACACTCATGTTCTCATCCACCCAACTCACAGGAAGTTCCTCCGCTTCCTTTTTCAAGGAAACCACTACCAATACAGGGTGCTTCCTTTTGGCCTAGCCTCAGCATTAAGAGTGTTCACGAAATGCATGGCTGTGGTAGCAGCATTTCTCCGCACTCTAGGGATATTCGTCTTCCCCTACTTAGACGACTGGCTCATTCGAGCCCCATCAGAGTCAGAGGCCAGGACCTCCCTATCTTGCACAATGCATATCCTTCAGTATGTGGGTCTTGTCATAAACATCCCAAAATCCAGTCTAACTCCCACTCAGGTTCTAGAATTCATAGGAGCTTTGCTGGATACCAAAAGGGCAAGGGCCCATCTTCCCCGGGCCCGTTGCCTTCGCATGGTGCAGTTAGCTTCTCAAGCAGTGTTAAACCCTCATTTCATTGCCCGAGAAATGCTACAACTACTAGGCCACATGGCATCTACTGTGCATGTGGTTCCTTATGCTCGCCTCCATATGAGAGCAGCCCAGTGGACTTTATCCACTCAGTGGACCCAGGCATCAGGGTGCCTGTCAGACAAAATAGCAAACACAAGTCGCCTTATTTTGTCCCTCCAATGGTGGCAGTCCACTCAGAACCTGTTGCTAGGGTCCCCATTTCAACAACCCTAACCCCAAGCAACTCTCACAACAGAAGCTTCTCCAATGGGTTGAGGAGCTGATCTGCAAGACCTCTCCACCCAAGGCACCTGGTCTCCACAGGAGACTCATCTACATATCAATCTCTTGGAGCTCAGAGCAATCTTCCTTGCTCTTCGAGTGTTCCACAGCCTGCTCAGCTACAAGACTGTCCTCATTCATACGGACAATCAAGTAGCCATGTTCTATGTGAACAAACAGGGGGGAACAGACTCTCTGTCGCTTTGTGACAAAGCTTTGTGACTATGGGCCCTCGCCAGAGAGCATCAGATTCATCTCCTGGCAGTGTATCTTCCAGGCATACAAAACTCTTGGGCAGACAGACTCAGTCGAGTTCTGCTTCCACACGAATGGTCTCTACATTCAGGAGTGATATGCGGAAATATATTTCTTTGCGGAAAGAGTAGTGGATCCATGGAATAGTCTCCCAGTGGAGGTGGTGGAGGTGAGGACAGTAACTGAATTCAGGGAGGCATGGGACCAACACAGAGGATCTCTAGGGGTAAAAGGTGGACTGTTGTAGTTGTTGTTATGGAAGGACAGACTAGATAGGCCATGTGGTCTTTTTCTGTCATCATGTTTCTATGTTACATATAGACCAGGTGACCAAGATTTTTCAAATTTGGGGAACCGCGGACATAGACCTCTTTGCAAGTCTGTTGAATGCCAGACTTCCCCGGTTCTGTTCCATAATCCCGGCTCAGGCCTTACAGGCCAAGGATGCTTTCCTCCTTCACTGGGGCCAAGACTTCATTTATGCTTTTCCACCCATTCCCCTAATTCCCAAGACCCTATTTAAGCTTCAGAGAGAAAGAGGACGTATGATCCTTATAGCTCCACATTGGCCTCGGCAAGTGTGGTACCCTCTGCTTCTTCATCTCTCTCAAGCTCCCTCCCTGGGGTTAGGATCTGCTCCAGATCTCCTATCTCAGGAGAACGGAATGTTATGGCATCCCAATTCCCAGTCTCTGCATCTCAGGGCTTGGTTGCTGAAGGCCTAGATCGCCACGATCTTAACCTCCCTCAGCAAGTAAAGGAGTGGAGGAGTGGCCTAGTGGTTGGGGCAAGGTACTTCAGGCCGGAAGGTCGGGGGTTTAAATCCCACTAGAGGACAGCAACCTTGGCCCGGGAGGACTGGGGTTTCTAGTCCCACAGGCAATGTTCCCTCTAATTTTCTGTAGGCTGTGTGCGCATAAAATATCAGCTGTGCAGCTTTTGAAGGAAGGTTACATTTCTGTGCGCCACATAACGACACTCGGAGTTATATACTTTAAAATTTGACTACACGTCAGAATACAGTATGTACACCACATTGATTTTAATCAAATTAAATGAAAATAGGTGATTACTAAATGAAGCGGAAAATTTCTAGTAATTACAATCATAACTTTTAAATTTTAAGACATCTGTGTTGTTTTCTATCAGAATCAGAACCGTAATTTTTGTGCGCTCTGTTGTAAAGTATGTGCGCTCGCTCGGTGAGGTGTGTGCGCGCGCACACGCGCACAGCTTAGAGGGAACAGTGCCCACAGGTGCTCCTTGTGGTCTTAGGCAAGCCACTTAACCCTCCATAGCCCATGTTCCCTGTAAAATAGTTATCTCCAAGTTATAATGCCCTGTTCAATGTAATTTCAGTTTGTTCAATGTAAACCGCACTGATGCAGAATAGCGCGGTATATAAGAGAATGTAAATAAAAATAAATATTCTTTTTGCTTCCAGGAAGCCTTTCACAAGATGCTCTTATGCTTTCAAATGGAAAAGGTTTACCATATGGTGTTCGCAGAAGGGTCTTAACCCCCTTGCTGTACCTCTGGAATCATTACTGGAGTATCTCCTTCATTTATCCAATGCAGGTCTTAAGACTAACTCAGTAAGAGTCCATTTGAGTGCTATTGCAGCTTCCTTTAAGCCTCTAAATGGACAGCCTATTTCCTCTCATCGTCTTATAGCAAGATTTATGAGAGGCCTTCTTCTAACTAAGCCTCCCATTAGGCCAGCACCAGTGGCATGGGACTTAAACCTGGTTCTTGGGCAGCTCATGAAGCCACCTTTTGAACCTTTAGCTACTACCTCCTTGAAATTCCTTTCTTGGAAGGATATCTTTCTCATTGCAATCACATCAGCACGTCGCATTAGTGAGTTGCAAGCGCTAGTAGCTGATCCACCTTATACAAGGTTCCATCATGACAAGGTAGTCCTTAGGACTCATCCACACTTTATGCCAAAGGTGGTCTCGCCTTTTCATCTAAACCAAGCGGTGTACCTACTTGTGTTTTTTCCAAGGCCTCATGCATCAAATGCAGAGAGGAATCTTCATACCTTGGACTGTAAAAGAGCCTTAGCCTTTTACTTACAAAGAACACATCAACATAGAAAGTCCTCTCAACTCTTGGTTGCTTTTGATCCTTCTCATTTGGGACTTCCAGTCTCCAAGAGAACATTGTCTAACTGGATTGCTCAGTGTATTTCCTTCGCCTATCAGAGTAAGAACCTTTCTCTGGAGGGCCATGTCACAGCTCACAATGTGAGAGCCATGGCAGCCTCAATGGCTCATCTGCACTCTGTGTCTATCAATGACATCTGTCGAGCAGCCACTTGGGCCTCGGATCATACCTTCACAGCCCATTACTGCTTGGACAAGGACACCCGCTGGGATGCCTTGTTTGGTCAGGCTGTTCTCCAGCACCTGTTTCATACCTAATCAACTCCTACCCACCATCCCTGGTAGTATGCCAGAGATCCATGGGGGGGAAGTGGAGCCCTGTTCAGGGGCACACAACTTCTGGGGTGTCTCCCTGGCACCTAAAGCTAGGGAGTCCCCATATGTGATGACTACATTCCTGCTTGTTCCTGGAGATAGCATAGTTACTCACCTGTAACAAGTGATCTCCGGTAACAGCAGGAATTTAGTCCTCACAACCCACCCACCCACCTCCCCTAGGAGTTGTATCTCTCTATCTATCTCTTTCCCTCTCTCTCTTTGTCTCAGCTTTAAAACTCAACTGGAGAGAGGCAGTTGGGAAAGGCGGGAAGGCAGCACTCAGGCGCTGTGGGAAGCTCCCAAAAGCTTTCTAATTGGACGCTGGGGAGCGTTCCCGCGCAGGCTCCGTTGGTACCGACGATACCCATATGTGAGGACTAAATTCTTGCTGTTCCCGGAGATCACCTGTTACAGGTGAGTAACTATGCTTTATGTATCATTACTGTTTTACAAATGTTCCAAGGAGTGTCCCCTACCTTTTTCCCTGTGTCACGAAACTCTTGAAAGGTTTTAGGCCTAGCTCTTAGCAGAAACCCATGCTGAGTGGCTGTCACAGTTGGAAGGCAAACAGCACAATCTGAAAGATTAAAGTGTTTTGTGACTGAGTGAAAATGTGACTCAAAAATATTTGGGTGTTCCCCATAACATTCCTAAGATTCTGAATGCAGTACTGCTTCATTAAAACGCCTTGATATCATGAAAGGCGGTATATAAGAAATGTTAAATAAATAACTAAATTAACAATAATATGCCATAACACAACTGTGACCTGATAAGGAAACATTCTTAACAGACCTCTAAAATATCTAAAACTTTTAATTACTCCAAAAATAAATGTTCAAAGAAAAAAATAAAAACGCAACTATCCTTCTTAGTACTACGAAGATGAGCACTATAACTATAACCACCCCCAACTCCCAATCTCTTCATGAGGTAGGTTAAGTGCCAAAGAGTCATCGCTTATATATCAGTAAAGAATTAACTCAAACTAATTTTATCAACCTAATCAGCAGTATAGATGCTGGAAAAAAAATTCCTACATAATTAGTTCATTTAGAAAGCAATTAATCATGATAGTCTTTTCTGCAATATCACTGTTGTCCAAGTCTGAATGAGTCTCTGCATTGCAACAACAGAAGACACCTCCTGTGATTCACAGATGCAAGGAACCACCTCCTGGATCCTGTGAAGTAGCCTTTTTGCATTGTGAAAGATGTATCCAACGAGATTGTCCTTCCACTTTACAAGCTGAGTATCCCACCAGGAGCACACGGGACAAACCTAGGAACTTGGGAGCCAAAAGTGTCTTTGGATGCAAGTTTTTAATCAGGACCCAATCTCCTGGCTTCAATTGTGGATGCGATAACTCTGAAGGAGTATCCTGCTGAGGATTCACTTGCAATAAAGGAGAAACAGACAAAACAGTGCAATCATGAGCAATAAGTCAAGATATCGCCGCGCAACAGTTGAGGATCTGGGGTTATTGTCAATTAATATGGAGAAGTAGCTAGACGTCCAGTAACTATTTCATAAGAACATAAGATATGCCATACTGGGTCAGACCAAGGTCCATCAAGCCCAGTATCCTGTTTCCAACAGTGGCCAATCTAGGTCATACGTACCTAGCAGTTTCCCCAAAAGACACAGGTTCCGCGATGCTTGTACTCGGTCAAGCATTTATTTATTTATTATTTATTTATTTGCTTTTCTTATATACCGCGCTATTAAGATCAGTGCGGTTTACATTACAACTGAACAATGCAACAATGTTTTTTTACATAACACAATGTGCTTACATAGAACAAGGGTACAGTCATAACGGGAGAATAACGGGGGAAACTATTTACAAGATATATACACATAAAATTTACATAGAGTTAAATACAACTGATATTTGGTTATAGCTAGATCGGATGGGGGACAGGATACAGCCATAGGGAGAGGGCGGCTAACCGTTTTCGTGTTGGGTTAGTGCGTTGGGATAATTAGAGCAGGGGGTGGATGCCTGTGACTTATGTTTTTCAGGACTGGTTTCGGGATAGTAGATTTGAAATAGATGGTGTTTTATTTCTTTTCTGAATGTGGTGAGGCTTGGTATGGATCGAATCCAGGTGGGAAGTTCATTCCAGGTTGTCGGAGCATAAATCGAGAAAGCTCTATTAGTAGTTGTCTTTGTGCACCTTGTGGTAAATTTGGGTACTATTAACATGTTGAGTAGTGCAGGCCGTCTTATTCTATTTTCAGGAATATTGTTAATCATGTTGCTGATAGGTGTAGGAGACTGGTTGTTCAGTGCCTTGAAAGTCATGACTAGTACCTTGTATTGGATTCGGGCTTGTAGTGGTAGCCAGTGTAACTCTTTCATCACTGGTGTTATATGTTCCATTTTTGATACACCTGTTAAGACCCTAGCAGCTGAGTTCATGGCCAGCCGAAGCGGGTTGAGGGTTGCCTGTGGGAGACCATGAAGGATGATGTTTGCGAAATCAAGATGTGGGATTACTAGGGCCTGAAATATCGTTCGGTAGTCAGAGAAATCTAGCAGAGGGCGGAGGTGGCGGAGGGTTCGTATCTTGTGGTAAACTGATCTTGTAACGGCCTTTACATGGGTTGTCATGTCCAGACGCCGATCTAGAGTAATTCCTAGATATCGGATTGTGTCTCTTGTTTTGAGTTCAGCATTTTTAACTTGCAGGTAAGGAGGTGTAACGAACTTCTGGTTCCTAGTGACAAAGAGGACATCAGTCTTGTTATGATTGATCCTCAGGTTTTGAGTGAGGAGCCATTCAGCAACTGCATCAAAGCATCTGATGATAGGGGAGAAATCGGGCTGCTCAATAGTAAATGGAATGTATAGTAGTATGTCGTCAGCATACACCAGGCATTCTACATTTAGGGAGCGGATCAGAGAGCAGATAGGCTGCATATAAATGTTAAATAGTAAGGCAGACAGGGATGATCCCTGGGGTACTCCCTGCTTCTGTAGAAAAGGTTCAGAAGAGGTGCTGCCTGTTTTTACTTGCTGCCATCTATTGGTTAAGTATGATTCACACCATTGTAGCGCAGTATCCTGTAGCCCTTTTTCCTGGAGACGCTGTAATAGTATCTTATGGTTCACAGAATCGAAGGCGGCAGCAATGTCGAGGAAGATAAGGATGAAGCCTTGGTGTATATTATTAATTCCTGTGATTAATTTGTCGAAAAGGGTAGTTAAGATGGTGTCTACCCCATGCGATTCTCTGAAGCCATGTTGAGCTGGGTCGAGAGGTGACTCAATGTCGACGTGTTGCTGGATCTGTCGCTGGACTATTTTCTCGATGATCTTGGCCAGCAGGGGGATACTCGATATAGGTCTATAGGATTCGACTTTGGATGTATCAAGGCGACTATTTTTTAGTAGGGGCCTGATTGATGTGTGTTTTAAACTTTGTGGGAAGATGCCCCTTAGTAGAGATTGGTTGGTTATATTGCATAATGAGTGGCTTAGTTCATGTCGAAGTTCCTTTATCCAGCTTGCTGGGCAAGGGTCATTTGGGGCAGTGGTGAGATTGATGGAGGTGATGGTGTCTTCAATTTCTTTAGTAGATACTGCAGAGAAATTGAGTAGTAGGGTAGGCTTTGTTGTACTTATTACAATGGTTGGGTTATAGGTGGATGGAATCGTGTTGGATTGGATCATTTTTGATTGTAGATAGTTCGAGTAATCCTGTGGTTGAGGCATGAGTGGGCTTACTGGTGCTGGGTCCCCTGTTAATGACTTTACTATATTAAATAGGTCATGTGTTTTATTCAAAGACCGTTTTAGAATGGTTGAGTGATGTTGTTTCTTTTTTTCACTTATTTTCTCTCTGTGTAGAGCTAGATGAGAGTTGTAGTTGTGATAGGCTGCTGTAGTCTGGTTCCTGCGCCATCGTCTTTCGAGTTTACGTAGTTGTAAAAGGGAAGCTCGAAGGTCAGTAGAGTACCAGGGAGCATGTGCACGTTTCCTGGGTACCTTGTTGGTGGATGGGATACAGGCTATAGCTCTGATACTGTTGTTCCAATTCACTACAAGTTCGTCTGGGTCAAGGATAGGAACGTCAAGGCGTGGCAGTAGCTTGATAAGTACATCTTCCTTGTCGAGTGGACGAAATCGTGTTGTTAGTATTCCGGGGTCAGGGGTGCTGGCCTTGTCACTGGTCTTATGGTGGTGTGTGATTGGTATGTGGAAGTTGAGGAGGTTATGGTCAGACCAAGGTACTGGGGATATAGCAGTCAGCAGCTGAGGTGTGGTGTCAGCTATATATTGAGGGGCAAAAATAAGGTCAAGGATACCACCCTTTGCATGCGTAGGGGAGTGTACTATTTGCTTGTAGTCCAGGTCGTATAAAGCTTCGAGGAAGGTTCTTGCTTGTGCTTCAGGTAAGGAGGGGAGGTTGAAGTCTCCTATTAGCCAGTTTGATGAACGTGGATTATCCGAGTTGCATGCAAGCTTGATGATTGCTGGTAGGTCATCAGAGGATGATGTTGGTGCTCTGTAGAGTGCGTTTATTGTGCATTGGTCATTTGATATGGTAATAGTGTCAAGGTGCGTTGAGGTAGATGCGTCGTTTAGTTTGAATTTCAGTTCTGCTTTTGCGAGGATGAGTACCCCACCTCCTTTTTGTTTAGCTCTGTGACAAGTATACGGTGAGAAGCCGGCTGGGGTCATTTGATTGATGATCGCATTATCACAATCTGACAACCATGTCTCCGTGATTATTAATATGTCAAGGTCGTGGAATGTTATAAGGTCGGTGATTGCTGGCCATTTTTGGCGTGTAGATCTCGCGTTTATGAGCGCACATTTTAGTAGATGATGTTGCTGATGTTTGACTGAGTGAGTTTTTTTGGTGTTTTGTAGGGGAATGTATAGTAGGTGCTGATATGGAGTGTTGGCAGTGTTATGAGCAGTTTGGTGGACTTTCTCTGACCATCTCCTATTGTTACTGTAATGGATTGGGATGTGGTTAGCACATGTATTGAATGCGTGACTAGAGAGACCAAAGGTGAGAAAGAGAATAGACAGTGGTATGAGTGCATACATCTTGGAGGAATATTGGTCTCAGTTGAGATGTGGACAATTAACAGGGGTGATTCAGTGGTATGGGATATCTGGGCAGTAATGTGACTGAGATA
Organism: Ichthyophis bannanicus; assembly: GCA_033557465.1. Taxonomy (NCBI): domain Eukaryota; kingdom Metazoa; phylum Chordata; class Amphibia; order Gymnophiona; family Ichthyophiidae; genus Ichthyophis; species Ichthyophis bannanicus. Next base: position 5,011,876 of record CM066040.1, read on the forward strand.
TTTGGATAAAATATCTTAATTTACAGGAGGGTGGCATGCACCTGTGGACTTGGATTCGCTACTGCATAGTTGGGCTAGCTTCAGCATTAAAATATGTTGAGAGAGCTACTGGCAACAGTAATAAAGGATTGCTACTAGCTATAGTAAAGATTGAGTACAATGGTAATAAGTAAATGCTACTGACAACAGTAAAACATTGAGATGCAACAATGATAGCTGAGTGTTACCGGAAACATCAGTAAGTGAATGCAACAGTAAATAAATTAAATGCTACTGGCGACAGTATATAAGTTGTGTACATGTTACTGACAACAGTAATAAATATTTAATAAATATTTTCCTATCAAGCGTGTGTCAGCTGGTAATGGTGGACCTGACAGAATAAAGTTAAGCAAATTCACGAGATATGATATCTAGTATAAATCAGATAACTAGGCTGTTTAGGAAGAGTTTTGTTGAGTCACGTCTGAAAAGAGTATACTTGCTGTGGGAGTTCAGCCGACGATCCTGGACTATAGAGGCTGGACTTGAGAGTGGCTGCTGGTATTCATTATGTTACAGCTTTCTTCAGGGACTGTGATCAGCATCAACAATGGAGACGGTAAAGATGACTGTAGTTGTGGACAAAGGTCTGTCTCGGAGCGGCGGCGTTTCTTTTTCTATAGGCCTCTGTGCCCTCAAACACAATGGCTTCTTGCTCTTTGCTCAGCCCTGATACGTGCCCCGCCTAAGGGCCACGCCAAAGGGCCCTCTGGCGAGGCCCTCAGGCGCGGGCCCGAACAGGCGCGGGCCCGCCTGGCAGCGGCTCTCTTTTAAGCCGGCCTGCTGCTCCTCCCCTCCTCCCACAGCCCCGAATGGGCCGGAGTTGCTGCTCGGGAGGGCAGGCTGGCCGGGTGCAGATCTCAGCCCCGATTAGGGGAAGATGGTGCCTTTTGAATTTCCCGCCGGCAGCGGCTCTCTTTTAAGCCGGCCTGCTGCTCCTCCCCTCCTCCCACAGCCCCGAATGGGCCGGAGTTGCTGCTCGGGAGGGCAGGCTGGCCGGGTGCAGATCTCAGCCCCGATTAGGGGAAGATGGTGCCTTTTGAATTTCCCGCCGGCAGCGGCTCTCTTTTAAGCCGGCCTGCTGCTCCTCCCCTCCTCCCACAGCCCCGAATGGGCCGGAGTTGCTGCTCGGGAGGGCAGGCTGGCCGGGTGCAGATCTCAGCCCCGATTAGGGGAAGATGGTGCCTTTTGAATTTCCCGCCGGCAGCGGCTCTCTTTTAAGCCGGCCTGCTGCTCCTCCCCTCCTCCCATTGATATCCTGGGTCCCTTCTTAATAATGGTTTATGGACCTTTCCTCTAGGAACTTGTCCAAACCTTTTTTAAACCCAGCTACACTAACAAACTTTACTACATCCTCCGATAACAAATTCCAGAGTTTGATTACACCTTGAGTGAAGAAATATTTTCTTTTATTAATCTTAAATAGTTTACCCTGTAGCTTCATTGCATGTCCCCTAGTCTTTCTATATTCTGATAACGTAAACAATCGATCTACGTTTACCCGTTCCACTCCGTTTATTTATTTATAGACTTCTATTATATCTCCCCTCAGCCGTCTCTTTTCCAGGTTAAAAAGCCCTAAACATTTTAACCTTTCTTCATAGGAGTATCCTTCCATCCCCTTTACCATTTTGGTGGCTCTTCTCTGAACCTTTTCTAAAATCGCTATATCCTTTTTAAGATACGGCAACCAGAATTGCACACAATATTCAAGGTGCGGTCTCACCATGGAACGATATAGAGGCATTATAATATCTTTTGTTTTATTTTCCATTCCTTTCCTTATGATACCTAGCATTCTATTTGCTCTCTTGGCCGCCGCTGCACACTGGGCCGAGGCTTTTAACATGCTATCCACAATGACGCCTAAATCTTTTTCCTGGTTAGTGGTTCCTAATGTGGAACCTTGCATCGTGTAACCATAGTTTGGGTTGTTCTCCCCTAGGTGCATAACTTTGCACTTGTCCACATTAAATTTCATCTGCCGTTTTGATGCCAAGTCTTCCAATTTATCAAGATCCTCTTGCAATTTCCCACAATCCTCTTGGGTTTTAACAACTTTAAATAGTTTTGTGTCATCTGCAAATTTGATAAACTCACTCGTTATTCCACTTTCCAGGTCATTTCTGAATATGTCAAAAAGCAGCCGACCCAGCACAGATCCCTGGGGTACACCATTATTCACCTTTTTCCATTGGGAAAATTGGCCATTTAGCCCAACCCTCTGCTTTCTATCTTTTAACCAGTTACCCTTTGTTATCCAAGTTTTAACACCTGTTCATTGTAAACACAGAGTACCCTAGGAAATGTGTAGTTCTTTGTTTATTGTAAATCGCACTGATGTTGAATAGCGCAGTATAAAAGAGACTGGAAATAAATAAATACACTGCCTCCTATCCCATGACTCTTTAGTTTTGCCAAAAGTCTCTGATGGGGGACCTTGTCAAAGGCTTTCTGAAAGTCCGGATACACTGTATCAACCGACTCACCTTTGTCCACCTGTTTATTCACATAACAGATTAGTAAGACAAGATCTTCCTTGTCTAAAGCCATGTTGGCTGTCTCCCATTAGGCCATGACTGAGTAATTTTGCTCTTTATGCTGATTTCTACCAGTTTTCCCAGTACTGACGTGAGGCTCACCGGTCTGTAGTTTACCGAATCACCCCTGGAACCCCTTTTTAAAAATTGGTGTTACATTGGCGATCCTCCAATCTTCAGGTATTAGAGATTATTTTAATGATAGTTCACAGATTACTAATAGCAGGTCTGCAATCTCATATTTCAGTTCTTTCAACACCCTTGGATGTATACCATCCGGCCCAGGTGATTTGCTACTCTTCAGTTTATCTAATAGTTGTAATACATCTTCCCGATGTATCGATATTTCCTTCAATTCTTCCGCAGCTTTAAATACCACTTCAGTCATGAGTAACATCCTTACATCTTCCTCAGTAAAGAACGAAGCAAAGAATTCATTCAGTCTCTCCGCTATCGCCTTGTCGCCTCTTAGTGCCCCTTTAACTCCTCTATCATCTAATGGGCCAACTGACTCATAGGTTTTTTGCTACGAATGTACTTGAAAAAATCTTTATTACGTGTTTTTACTTCCACAGCAAGCTTCTTCTCAAATTCTCCCTTTGCCTGCTTTATCAATGTCTTGCATTTGACTTGCCAGTGCTTGTGCTGTTTCCAGGTTTCATCGTTTGGCACTTTTTTCCATTTTCTGAAAGATGCTTTTTTGGCAACAGCCTCTCTGACCTCCCCTTTAAACAATGCTGGCAGTTTTTTGGACTTCCTTCCACGTTTCTTAAAGCGTGGAATACAGCTGGTCTGGGCTTCCAAGATAGTATTTTTCAACAACACCCAAGCTTGATGTAAGTCTTTATCCTTTGCAACTGCTCCTTTTAGTTTTCCTCATTTTATCATAGTCTCCCTTTTGAAAGTTAAATGGTATTACTGTGGATTTCTTTACTATCCCTCCTCCACTAATTAAATCAAAGGCAATCATGCTATGATCACTATTGCCAAGTGGCCCCAACACCCTTATCTCTTGCACTAGATCTGGTGTTCCACTAAGGACTAGGTCTAATATGGCTTCCACTCTGGTCGGTTCATGAACCAGCTGCTCCAAGAAGCAGTCATTTATGTCATCTAGGAACTTTATCTCCCTAGCATGTCCTGCTGTGACACTGACCCATTCGATACCGGGGTAATTGAAATCACCCATTATTATTACTGCGCTGTAACATTTGTTAGCTTCCTTGATTTCTTTTTGCATTTCATCATCCATTTGTTCATTCTGGCCAGGCGGTCGATAGTACACCCCCACTGCCATCGCCTTCCCCTTTTTACATGGAATTTCAATCCATAGAGATTCTACAGCAAATTTTGTTTTCTGCAAAACTTTAATCCTTTCTGACTCAATGCCTTCTCTAACATAGAGCGCAACCCCTCCACCAATTTGATCAGCTCTATCATTCCGATATAGTTTGTACCCAGGTATCACAGTGTCCCACCGGTTGTCCTTCTTCCACCATGTCTCTGATATTCCAATCATATCTAAACTCTCATTTAGTGCTATATATTCTAACTCTCCCATCTTATTTTTTAGACTTCTAGCATTTGCATACAAGCATTTTAGAGACTGGATTTTATTCATATTAAATTGGCTATTGGTAGACATGTGTAATTTGGGATCTTTAAGCTCTGTCTGCTCCATACTCGAGGGCATTTGGGCTACTTTACTCTTTTTTGGAACCTCTCTGCTTTTGGTAGTATCTTTCAAGGATACATTCTTCCGAACCATCCGCTCTTGGGCGACTGTCGGCTATCCCCTATTATCTAGTTTAAAAGCTGCTCTATGTCCTTTTTAAAGGTTAATGCCAGCAGCCTGGTTCCATCCCGGTTAAGGTGAAGCCCTACCCTTCGGAAGAGCCCCTCCTTTCCCCAGAATGTTCCCCAGTTCCTAACAAATCCAAAACCCTCATCTCTGCACCATTGTCTCATCCACGCATTGAGACTCCGGAGCTCTGCCTGCCTTTTGGGTCCTGCACGTGGAACGGGAAGCATTTCGGAGAATGCTACCCTGGAAGTTCTGGATTTCAACTTCCTACCTAAGAGTCTAAATTTAGCCTCCAGAACCTCCCTACCACATTTTCCTATGTCATTGGTACCATCATGTACCAAGACAGCAGACTCCTCCCCAGCACTATCTAAGACCTTATCTAGGTGGCGCGTGAGGTCCTCTACCTTTGCACCAGGCAGGCATGTTACCAGACGATCCTCACGTCCACCAGCCACCCAGCTATCTACATGCCTAATGATCGAATCACCAACTATAACGGCTGTCCTAACCCTTCCCTCATGGGCAAATGGCCCTGGAGAAACTTCCTCGGTGCGAGAGGGTTTTACATCACCTGGAGGACAGGTCCTAGTTACAGGATCACTTCCTGCCACACCAGGGTGATGCTCTCCTGTCACTTGACCTCTGTCCTCCATGGCAACAGGGATTCTGGCAGACTGGAGGTGGGACTTCAGGACTATATCCCTGTAGGTCTCGTCTATGTACCTCTCTGTCTCTATGTACCTCTCTGTCTTTCTTATGTCTTCCAAATCTGCTACTCTAGCCGCTAGAGAACGGACTTGTTCCCTGAGAGCAAAGAGTTCCTTGCACCTAGTGCACAGCTAAGACCTCTCACCAACTGGGAGAAAATCATACATGTGACACTCAATACAAAAGACTGGAAAGCCCCCATCTCGCTGCTGAACTGCTGTCTGCATCTTAGTTTTAAGTATTTGTTTAGATCTTTGTTCTTTACTGCCTAAGGGTTGCTATGGATATTTATACCAATAAAACTGTACCTAATACAAAGCTTAATTAATCTCGGGTCCTTAGTGTATGACTGATTTTTGTAACGAGCTTAACCTGAGAGCACCCCCTGTCTTTTAAGATGTGTAAGTACCTATAAAGCTACGATTATCCAGGGGTTGGTGGTGGTGGGGAGGGAGGGAGAGAAATGACACTTCTTAAAAGAGGGCTGCTACACAGTACCCTGTTCTGTGCTGTTGAGGTAAGCTATATTCTTATTTGATTTAAATTATAGCTCTTTGCTACTGCTAGGCTCTAACTTATTATGAAATTTAAACTACAAGCTCTCTGCTGGGTTCCAAATTTAACCAGAAAGCTCTTTTCTGTGTTTTAAATTTAAACTAAAAGTACTTTGCTGATACTAGGCCCTGAGTGACTATTAAATTAAAACTACAAGCTCTCCGCTGGGTATGAAATGTAACCAGAAAGTTCTCCAGGACCAAGCAGGAAGTCAGTCCTCGCATATGGGTGTCATCGACGCCGATTAAGCCCCAGCGGAGCATTTCCCCAGCTTTCCCTGAAAGCCTTTGGGAATGCAGGCACGCACGCGCGATTCCCTTCCCGCCTAAAGGTGCCATCTTACCTCAGTCTCTCTTTTTCCGAGAAGCCCACCCGGATAAATGTTTGATTTTTTCAGCGATTCTCGCTATTTTTCTTCTCCGGTTTGACGCCGGTTCCCCTCCCGCCGGGTTCGGTACACCGGTATCGAGCCCGTTTCTTCTTTTTCGGTTTTTGCCCTTCATTTCTGGCCCTTTTTTCCTTTTTCACTGGAAGGTCGGTCCTTTGACCTCGCGGGGACTCTTTTTTCCCCGATGGCTTCCAGCGGTTTTAAAAAGTGATCGGTGTAAGAAGTTGATGTCTCTCACCAACACACACGACTGCTGCCTTCGGTGCCTCGGTCCTGATCACGACCCTAAGACGTGTGGACCATGTGGGAAGATGTCTTCCAAGGCACTGCCAAGTCGCCAGCAGCAGAAGAAAGGCTTTTCTCTGACTCAGCCTCCGGCCTGGCCCAGACCTCGTCTGAGGCCTCGACATCTCGGGATTCGGATCCCGAGCACCGTCGTTGCTTCTCGGACAGGGGGTCCCCTGACCGGGAACGCAAGAGGAAGAAGCGGCTTGTGAGGGCGTCGTCGGAATAGGTCCCTGGCTCCTCGAGGGCCAGGTCTAAGACCCCCTACCGTCGCCCCGGGCCCGTGGAACAAGAGAAGCCTGCCAAAGTTCCTCACGTGTAGCCGGAGTCTGCTGGACACGTAAGCCCTGTAGTCCTCGAGGACTCTTCTCCCAGAGAGCCGACGTCGGGCCCGGTGCTACCGGGGCCCGAGTCGTGTGGCTGCTGCGTCTCCCGAGCTGAGTCTCAGGATGACAGCCTTGGAGTGCAGTCTGTCTGCCTTCATTGAGCAGCAGCGGGCACTGATGGCCAGCCTGTCTGGCGCATCTGCCCCGACCACTGGGACATTGACATCGAAGTCGACCCCGGAGACCGAGCCGATACTCGAGACCATGATGACTCGAGGTCGACCTCGGTTGCGGTCTCCCTCGACCTCCCGTTCGGGACCGAGGGCGTCGACGCCGGTGCCTCTGGCATCAGGGCGGGTGCTCCCGGGCCCCTCGGTGTCGGATCCTGACTCCTCGTCGGACGAGTCCGCCTGGGAGACGGAGGATGAGGAGTCCCCCGACACATTCAAGACTCGGTGTGTCCCGTCGGACTCACCGCAGTCTGAACCCCAGAGTAGATCCCCTCCGGAGGATACCCGGTTCTCGGAGTTTGTTCGGGATATGGCCACCGCGTTGGCTATCCCGGCGGACCCCGAGGAAGAGCCTCGAGCCGAGGAACTCGAGGCCCTGCAGTACGACTCTCCTCCGAATGAGGCCTTTATTGTCCCAGTTCCTCCGATGCTGGAACGGCTCCTCTTCCAGATGTGGGAGGCACCGGCCTCGGCGCCGGTTTTAAGCAAGCGGGTCGATTCGATGTATCGACTCCGGAAGAGCCCTGGCTTTCAGAAGGCACAGCTACCACACCATTCCATGGTTGTGGAATCGGCCATGCATCGCCTGAAGAGTCAGAAGATGCACTCTGCGGTGCCCCCTGGCAGGGAGGCCCAGAACCTCGATGGTTTTGGTAGAAAGTGCTTCCAGGGCTCGATGCTTGCTTGCCGTGTCCAGTCTTACCAGCTGTACATGGGCATGTACTTGCGAGACCTGGCCAAGGAGTTGGCCGGGTTCTCTGCTGGTCTCTCCGGGGAGCCCTTGCAGAGATTCAAGTCCTTGTCCTCGGGGATTCGGGACTGCTCCAAGTTTATGTCCCGCGCCGCCTACGATGGCTTCGAGGCTTCGGCCCGAGTTGCAGCAGCCTCCCCTGCACACAGATCTTCTCCTTCAGGAGCTCCAAGGTCTGTTGGTGGACAGGGCGATGGAGCCTGTGCTTCCCCACTTGCAAGGTCAAGGGTTCTACTCCAGGTATTTCCTGGTACCCAAAAGAACCGGTGGTCTTCGACCTATTCTGGATCTCCGAAACCTCAACAAGTTCCTGGAGAAGGAACAGTTCAAAATGCTTACTCTTGGAACACTTCTGCCCTACCTCCAGCAGGGAGATTGGCTATGCTCCTTAGATCTAAAGGATGCGTATACCCACATCCTCATTCATCCAGACCACAGAAAGTACCTCAGGTTCATTGTGGGAGGAAACCATTATCAGTACAGAGTACTGCCTTTTGGCCTCACCTCCGCTCCCAGAGTCTTTACCAAATGCCTGGCAGTGGTGGCGGCCTACCTGAGAAATCATGGAATCTTTGTCTTCCCCTATCTGGACGACTGGCTCATCGGGGGTCAGACATGCCAGGAGGCCAGACAAGCCACCCTCAGAACTATTGCTCTTCTTCAAAGCCTGGGGTTTGTAATAAACTTCGCAAAGTCCACTTTGCTCCCCTCCCAGAACTTGGAGTTGATAGGAGCAAGGTTGGACTCGCTGCTGGCAAAGGCGTTCTTGCCAAAAGACCGAGCCCAGAGACTGATAAACTTAGCAAACCAGTTTCTCCTCAGGTCGCTGGTCTCCGCCAGACTCTGCCTGAGGCTTCTTGGCCACATGGCTTCGACAGTACATGTGACCCCCAATGCCAGGCTCCATATGAGGCCTGCACAGTGGTGCCTGCGGACTCAGTGGTCACAGGCCACAGGCAACCTCAAAGACAGGGTAAAGGTGTCCAGACACTTGCTGCACTCCCTCAGATGGTGGCTACACCCACCCAATCTGTTGAAAGGAGTACCTTTTCAGAGTCCTGTGTTCACAGTGGTCTTGACCACTGATGTCTCCCTGCAAGGCTGGGGAGCTCATTGCCTAGGCAAGTGCACCCAGGGCCTGTGGTCTCCCTGGGAATCTGCACAGCAAATCAATCTCCTGGAACTCAGAGCTATTCGGTTAGCCCTCAAGGCTTTTTCTCAAACCCTGGCTCATCAGTCTGGCCTAGTTCAAACAGACAACCAGGTAGCCATGTTCTATGTGAACAAGCAGGGCGGAACTGGGTCCAGGCTCCTCTGTCAGGAGGCACAGGACCTTTGCTTGTTTGCTCTAACACAACATGCTCCTCAAAGCAGTATATCTACCCGGCCAGGAGAACTACCTGGCGGACAGGATGAGCAGGATTCTGCAGCCCCATGAGTGGCAGCTCCATCCCTTGGTAGTTCAAAAGATTTTCATGTAATGGGGACTTCCATCCATAGACCTGTTTGCCAGTCCTCTGAACAAACAGCTGCCAAAATTCTGCTCCAGGCAACCGCATCCTCTGCGAGTAGCAGCAGATGCTTTTCTGATTCTCTGGTCTCAGGGCCTCCTGTATGCGTTTCCTCCCACGCCCTTGGTTGCCCGAACTCTGTTTAAGATTCTTCAGGACAAGGCCTCAGTCCTGCTGGTGGCTCCCTGGTTTCCACTTCTGCTTCAGTTGGCAGTGGATCCCCTCTGCCTCTGGGGTTGCAACCCAACCTTCTCTCTCAGGATCAGGGTACCCTTCTGCACCCCAATCTCAAAGCTCTAAATTTGATGGCCTGGAGGCTGCAAGGGTAGTTTGGCTCCCTGGGGCCTACCTCAGGAGGTAGAGGAAGTTCTCCTAGCCTCTAGGAAACAATCCACTAGGAAAACCTATGCTCTTAAATGGAAAAGGTTTTCAGTGTGGTGTCAGTTACGTACAGAGGATCCTTTTTCCTGTACTGTACCTGTAGTGCTTCAGTACTTACTGCACTTATCCAATCAAGGTCATAAGTCCAATTCTGTTCGGGTCCACATCTCAGCTCTAGCAGCTCACCACTCTCTGGTGGAAGGACACTCTCTGTCGGTTCACCCCTTGGTGTCCCGTTTTCTCAGAGGCTTGCTCTTGCTCAAGCCTCCAATCAGTCCTCCTGCCCCTGAGTGGGAGTTGAATGTGGTCTTGCAACAACTGACTTGCCCACCTTTTGAGCCGATGGCTACTTGTCCACTACGCTTCCTGTCCTGGAAGACACACTTCCTGATAGCCCTTACCTCAGCTAGGCGAGTGAGTGAGCTTCAGGCCCTGGTCTGTGATAGACCTTACACCAGAATTTATAGGAACAGGGTAGTCCTCAGGAATTCTTTGTATTAAAGCTAATTAATCTGTGAACCCACAATTTTTGTTAAATCATTCAGGGCCTAGTAGCAGCAGTTTAATTTTAAATTTAAAACACAGAGGAGAACTTTCTGGTTACATTTCATACCCAGCAGAGAGCTTGTAGTTTACATTTAATAGTCACTCAGGGCCTAGCATCAGAAAAGTACTTTTAGTTTTAAAACACAGAGCAGAACTTTCTGGTTACATTTCATACCCAGCAGAGAGCTTGTAGTTTAAATTTCATAAGAAGTTAGAGCCTAGCAGCAGCTAAGAGCTATAATTTAAATCAAATCAGAATATAGCTTACCTCAGCAGCACAAGACAGAGTACTGTATAGCAGCCTTAGTAAATAAAGAACTTAGATCTAAACACAAACTTAAAACTAAGATGCAGACAGCAGTCCAGCAGCGGGATGGGGGCTTTCCAGTCTTTTGCATTGAGTGTCACATGTATGATTTTCTCCCAGTTGGTGAGAGGTCTTACATGTGCACTAGATGCAAGGAGCTCTTTGCTCTCAGGGAACGAGTCCGTTCTCTAGAGGCTAAAGTAGCAGACTTGGAAAGCATAAGACAGACAGAGAGGTACATAGATGAGACCTACAGGGATATAGTCCTGAAGTCCCACCTCCAGTCTGGCAGCATCCCTGTTGCCATGGAGGAGAGAGGTCACGTGACAGGAGAGCATCACCCTGGTGTGGCAGGAAGTGATCCTGTAACTAGGACCTGTCCTCCAGGTGATCTAAAACCCTCTCGCACCGAGGAAGTTTCTCCAGGGCCATGTGCCCATGAGGGAAAGGTTAGGACAGCCGTTATAGTTGGTGATTCAATCAGGCATGTAGATAGCTGGGTGGCTGGCGGACGTGAGGATCGCCTGGTAACATGCCTGCCTGGTGTGAAGGTAGCAGACCTCACACGCCACCTAGATAAGGTCTTAGATAGTGCTGGGGAGGAGTCTGCTGTCTTGGTACATGTCGGTACCAATGACATAGGAAAATGTGGTAGGGAGGTTCTGGAGGCTAAATTTAGGCTTTTAGGTAGGAAGTTGAAATCCAGAACTTCCAGGGTAGCATTCTCCGAAATGCTTCCTGTTCCACGCGCAGGACCCGAAAGGCAGGCAGAGCTCCGGAGTCTCAATGCGTGGATGAGACAATGGTGCAGAGATGAGGGTTTTGGATTTGTTAGGAACTGGGGAACATTCTGGGGAAAGGAGGGGCTCTTCCGAAGGGATGGGCTTCACCTTAACCGGGATGGAACCAGGCTGCTGGCATTATCCTTTAAAATGGAGATAGAGCAGCTTTTAAACTAGATATTAGGGGAAAGCCGACAGTCGCCCAAGAGCGGATGGTTCGGAAGAATGTATCTTTGAAGGATACTACCAAAAGCAGAGAGGTTCCACAAAAGAGTAAAGTAGCCCAAATGCCCTCAAGTATGGAGCAGACAGAGCTTAAAGATCCTAAATTAACCATGTCTAACAATAGCCAAATTAATATGAATAAAATACATTCTCTAAAATGCTTGTATGCAAATGCTAGAAGTCTAAAAAATAAGATGGGAGAGTTAGAATATATAGCACTAAATGAAAGGTTAGATATGATTGGAATATCAGAGACATGGTGGAAGGAGGACAACCAGTGGGACACTGTGATACCTGGGTACAAACTATATCGTAATGATAGAGCTGATCAAATTGGTGGAGGGGTTGCTCTCTATGTTAGAGAGGGCATTGAGTCAGAAGGGATTAAAGTTTTGCAGGAAACAAAATCTGCTGTAGAATCTATATGGATTGAAATTCCATGTAAAAGGGGGAAGGCAATGGCAGTAGGGGTGTACTATCAAGCGCCTGGCCAGAATGACCAAATGGATGATGAAATGCTCAAAGAAATCAAGGAAGCTAACAAACGTTACAGCACAGTAATAATAACGGGTGATTTCAACTACCCCAGTATCGACTGGGTCAGTGTCACGTCAGGACATGCTAGGGAGATAAAGTTCCTAGATGAAATAAATGACTGCTTCTTGGAGCAGCTGGTTCATGAACCGACCAGAGGGGAAGCCATATTAGAGCTAATCCTTAGTGGAACACCAGATCTAGTGCAAGAGATAAGGTTGTTGGGGCCACTTGGCAGTAGTGATCATAGCACGATCGTCTTTGATTTAATTAGTGGAGGAGGGATAGTAAGGAAATCCACAGTACTACCTTTTAACTTTCGAAAGGGAGACTATGATAAAATGAGGGAAACAGTTAAGAAAAAACTAAAAGGAGCAGTTGCAAAGGTTAAAGACGTACATCAAGCTTGGCTGTTGTTGAAAAATACTATCTTGGAAGCTCAGACCAGCTATATTCCACGCTTTAAGAAAAGTGGAAGGGAGTCCAAAAAACTGCCAGCATGGTTTAAAGGTGAGGTCAGAGAGGCGGCTGTTGCTAAAAAAGCATCTTTCAGGAAATGGAAAAAAGAGCCAAACGACGAAACCTGGAAACAGCACAAGCATTGACAAGTCAAATGCAAGGCATTGATAAGGCAGGCAAAGGGAGAATTTGAGAAGAAGCTTTCTGCGGAAGCAAAAACGCGAAGTAAAGACCTTTTCAAGTACATTCGTAGCAAAAAACCTGTGAGAGAGTCAGTTGGTCCATTAGATGATAAAGGGGTTAAAGGAGCACTAAGAGGCGACAAGGCGATAGCAGAGAGACTGAATGAATTCTTTGCTGAAGAAGATGTAGGGATGTTACCCATGACTGTAGTGGTATTTAAAGGTGCAGAAGAATTGAAGGACATATTGATACATCGGGAAGATGTATTACAACTATTAGATAAGCTGAAGAGTAGCAAATCACCTGGGCCGGAGGATCGCCAATGTAACACCAATTTTTAAAAAGTGTTCAAGGGGTGATCCGGGAAACTACAGATCGGTGAGCCTGACATCAGTACCGGGAAAAATGGTAGAAACCATCATAAAGAATAAAATTACTCAGCATGTAGATAGTCATGACCTAATGGGAGACAGCCAACATGGCTTTAGACAAGGAAGATCTTGTCTTACTAATCTGTTATGTTTTTTTGAAGGAGTGAATAATCAGGTGGAGAAAGGTGAGTCGGTTGATATTGTGTATCTGGACTTTCAGAAAGCCTTTGACAAGGTCCCTCATCAGAGACTTTTTGCAAAACTAAAGAGTCATAGGATAGGATGCAGTGTACTATTGTGGATCAGGAACTGGTTAAAAGATAGAAAGCAGAGGGTAGGGCTAAATGGCCAATTTTCCCAATGGAGAAAGGTGAATAGTGGTGTACCCCAGGGATCTGTGCTGGATCCGCTGCTTTTTGACATATTCATAAATGACCTGGAAAGTGGAATAACGAGTGAGGTTATCAAATTTGCAGATGACACAAAACTATTTAAAGTTGTTAAAACCCAAGAGAATTGTGGAAAATTGCAAGAGGATCTTGATAAATTGGAAGACTGGGCATCAAAATGGCAGATAAAATTTAATGTGGACAAGTGCAAGGTTATGCACCTAGGGAAGAACAACCCAAACTATGGTTACACGATGCAAGGTTCCACATTAGGAACCATCTCCCAGGAAAAATATTTAGGCGTCATTGTGGATACCATGTTAAAACCCTCGGCCCAGTGTGCAGCACCAGCCAAGAGAGCAAATTAGAATGCTAGGTATGATAAGGAAAGGAATGGAAAATAAAACAAAAGATATTATAATGCCTCTATATCGTTCCATGATGAGACCGCACCTTGAATATTGTGTGCAATTCTGGTCGCCGTATCTTAAAAAGGATATAGCGATTTTAGAAAAGGTTATTTTTTCACTCAACGTGTAATCAAACTCTGGAATTTGTTACCGGAGGATGTAGTAAAGGCTGTTAGTGTAGCTGGGTTTAAAAAAGGTTTGGACAAGTTCCTGGAGGAAAGGTCCATAAACCATTATTAAGAAAGGGACCCAGGATATCAATGCTTGAACCAATACAAGCATTGTGGAACCTGTGTCCCTTGGGGAAACTGCTAGGTAGATATGACCTAGATTGGCCACTGTTGGAAACAGAATACTGGGCTTTGATGGACCTTGGTCTGACCCAGTATGGCATATCTTATGTTCTTATGCTCTTATCTTATGTAAGATGGCACCTTTAGGCGGGAAGGGAACCGCGCATGCGTGCCAGCATTCCCAAAGGCTTTCATGGAAAGCTGGGGAAATGCTCCGCTGGGGCTTCATCGGCGTCGATGACACCCATATGTGAGGACTGATTCCTGCTGCTCCTGGAGAACACCTGTTACAGGTGAGTAACTACTCTTTCTCTTCTGTGTTTAAATTTAAACTTAAACTGTTGCTACTAGGCCCTGACTGATTTAACAAAAAATAGTGGGTTCACAGATTAATTAGCTTTAATACAAAGAATTCCTTTCAGAAAATTCCCAGAAGTATATACTCACAATTGCAGATCTCTCTCCAGAAGTAACAGTCCCCTTTTGTAGTCCTTCAAGACTGAGGATCGCAGAGCTCTGGTTGAGCTATTTATGCCTGTGCTGCTGTGGTAAGCTGTGACCAACTTCCTGGATGATTAACAGTCCTTGCTTGGATAGAAGGAGTCTTTCAAAATGGCCTTTTGACCTGCCACCTGGTGTTAACACCTATTGAAAAAATTTCACAGTTCTCTTGCCCCCTAGGTAGAAGGCCTCTTTGTAAAGGTCTCTAGAAGACTTTATTTGCTCTTCAAAGAGTGCTGAACCTGTTTTGCCTTTTGTGCTAATCTATATTCTTATTTGATTTAAATTATAGCTCTTTGCTGCTGCTAGGCTCTAACTTATTATGAAATTTAAACTACAAGCTCTCTGCTGGGTTCTAAATTTAACCAGAAAGCTCTCTTCTGTGTTTTAAATTTAAACTAAAAGTGCTTTGCTGATGCTAGGCCCTGAGTGACTATTAAATTTAAACTACAAGCTCTCTGCTGGGTTCCAAATTTATACATAGCCACCCTGCCTCTGGAGAATCCCCTTCCCTTCCATATAGCAGGCAGACTTTGCCATTATACCCACAGGTGGCATCTTATTATCTCAGAGCAGTGGATGCTAATCGTAGTGCGAGAAGGGTACAAGCTTCATCTACAAAACATACTCTCTTCCACCGTAATAGGGGAATATCATTCTCAACCCCCACTCACTGCTCTCCTGCAGCAAGAGATCACCTTTCTTCTGTCAGAGTGTGCCACAGAAGAGGTTCCAACATCCCAACAGGGAATGGAGTTCTATTCTCCTTATCTTCTCATACCAAAGAAAAACGGAGGGTACAGTCTCATCTTAGTCCTCAGGAACCTCAAGTGAAATTCAAGATTATTTCACTAGGAACTCTTCTACCTTTATCTTCAGATCAGGACAGGCTTTGTTCTCCAGATCTAAAAGAAGCATATTCTCATATTCTCATTCATCCAGAACATAGGAGGTATCTACACTTCATCTTCCAGGGAAATCACTATCAATACAGTGTCCTTCCTTTCGGACTCGCCTCTGCCCCAAGAATCTTCATAAAGTGAATGGTGGTCGTAGCCACATATCTAAGGACTCTCGGAATATTCGTCTTCCCTTACTTAGACAACTGGCTAATAATGGCAGCCACTTCACATGAGGTTCATCTATCCCTCCTTCATATAATGCAGGTACTGCATGATCTGGGATTTGTGATAAATCTCCCAAAATTCCATCTAGTTCCCACTCAGACACTAGAATTCATAGGAGCTCTTCTAGACACAACAGTCAAGGGCATTTCTATCCCAGGACTGTTGTACTTTAGTGCAGCTAGCATCTCAAGTAAGGCTCAGAAACAATCTCTTGGCCAAGGAGATGCTGCAACTTCTAGGGCCATATGGCCTATGCAGTGCATATGGTTTCATATGCCCGTCTGCACATGCAGACAGCTCAATTCTCTTGCCTCCTAGTGGAAGCAGGTCTCCGGGGCCCTCAGGGACAAGATTCAAGTCACAGACAGTCTCATAGACTCCCTTCTGTGGTGGTCTACTTCAGGAAATCTCCTCGTAGGATCACCTTTTCAGATGCCTTCACATCGTGACAATGGATACCTCCAAACTGGGCTGGGGGGCCCACTTGGACTCTCTCCACTCAGGGCCTCAACTGTGATTTAGATGTAGGTAAGACTCACTTTAAGCAGTTTCTGAAAATAGCTTTAGATTCAGCTTGCAAAACTGCATAATTTGATCACTAGTAGTTTGTAAAGTTTGGAAAAATAAAACTCTACCCCCCTAAAATTGACATGCCCTACCATCCCAGTCCTCTCAGCTTGTAATCTTGGGATTTTCTTGACTACTCTATTTATTTATGTATATCTAAAACCCTAGGCACAAGTTTGCCATGGCGACCGAAAAATCAGACCAGGCGCCTGGAGTTCAGAGCATATGTTGGCAGAAGGGCAGCAAACAGCCACAATCATGGCCGAGAACACTGTCTGCCCACGAGTATCTCATCTTCACGGACAGAAGTGCTGCAAAGGGCCACGATCACAGCCATGATGGGCACTGACTGCCTGCAAGAGATGGGATCCCTGCGGACTGACGGTGCATTTCTGCCTACGGGAGATAGGATCGCCACAGGCATAAGTACTGCAATGCCTGACCCTTAACCCCCTCCCCCTCCCAAAAGCAGAAGCTAAAGAAATATAAAGGGGCAGCAGATATGCCCCTGCCTCCAGCCATGAATTTGTGGCCAAATGTCCCTTTTAAATATAAAAATTAATTTCCTAGACATCCCAGCCCTTTGCTGCCACCATCTGCTATCTAGCCCCCAACCTCCCCAAGAGGAAGGAGTGGCCTAGTGGTTGGGGCAAGGTACCACAGGCCAGAAGGTCGGTGGTTCAAATCCCACTAGAGGACAGCAACCTTGGGACGGAAGGACTGGGGTTTCTAGTCCCACAGGTGCTTCTTGTGTCTTGGGCAAGCCACTTAACCCTCCATTGCCCATATTCCCTGTAAGTATTAGTGTATGTGTCTCAAATCCTCTCGTGTTAAACGTATCCCCCAACCGCTTTGACCCGGTGAAAAGCGGGATATAAATGCAGCTAAATAAATAAACCTGCCCAATGGTCATTTACTAACCCCACCAGCTTGCAGCTGCTTTGGCTCTCGCGGTCAGTAAAAAGCTGGCCCCTTTAAGGCTGGCCTTGCCATCTCTATAGGCCTCAACCAGGCCTGCACATCACTGCGGCCACTCAAGAGGAACCCTGCTGATGCCTTCGGCCAATTCCAGGCCCTATCCAGTTCCTACACGAAAAAAAGGAGAGAAGGAAACCCTGCATGCAGCACAGTCCAGCCCAAAAGCGGAGAAAGACCATAGCCACACCAAATATGTCTTCACAAACTAAACAAATTTATTGAGGGAATCCTACTTGGCCATGTTTCAGCACTGAGGCCTACATCAGGGGTTAGTCACATATATTGGAAGATTCCATTTGTGATGACAAGGCAAGCAAAAAGTAGTCAGATATAAAATACAGCTTAGTATGTGAATGGATCCTTTAGTCTGTGGCCTTCTAATGACCAGATAGCAAATCTTAACCTCAATCCTTGGCTTCAGTTCTCTAAATTCAACTGCAAATAAGGAAGCACAGTGTTATATAAAACAGTACAACTTAAGCTTAAGTGAGGAATTCACAGTTGTCTCATCACTTCCCAGTTAGATTGCTGTAACCTGCTGTTCACAAGTATCTCACTGAGCTATCTTTCTCCCCTTCAGTCTCTTCAAAATCCTGCAGCAGGACTTAAATCCAGGTGCAACCCCTCCCACCGCGAAAGGTATTATTAGTGAGAGGCTTTCACCTGCTGGGAAGTGGCAGGGGAAGCTAACAGTGACCTAAGGATGACCATGGATTTACCCTTGTGATGTTTGCCGTCTCAGCTTTGTACAGAGCTGGTACTGTTGACCATTTATTATTTAACTAGGCTTATATACTGCTTTTCTACCAGTCAAAGCGGTTACATTTAGGTACTATATACAGTGTGTGTGTGTGTGTATATATATATATATATATATTATTTTTTCCCTTGTCCCCGAAAGGCTCACAATCTGGGTTTTTTGGGGGTTTTTTTGAGGCAACGGAGAGTTAAGTGGCTTGCCTAAGGTCACAAGGAGCACCTGAGGAACTAGAAACCCCAGTCCTTCTGACCCAAGGTTGCTGTCCTCTAGTAGGATTCGAATCCCTGTCCCTTCCGGCCCAAGATAACTTGCCCCAACCACTAGACCACTCCTCCCTGCTGAGAAATGTCATCAGTGAGGGTCCGTCGCCCCTTTACTAAGGGATTGGCCCAAGTGCAGGCCATCGACAAAGGGCCCTTTGTGTAGACCTAAAGGTAGGCCTGGTGATTCTATGGTTTTTATAGCTGGAATGCTGGTTTATATTTGTTTTTAATAATTGTGGTATTTTTTTTATTTATTTAACTTTTCGTTTATACTGCCTTTCAAAGTACTAAAGCAGTTCACATTGAACAAATCGGAATAACTTGTTTACATTGTATCATAATGCATATACATTATTACTTAACAATGGTTATAACTTGTAACTTAAGGATTTAACTATTTACAGAAAACACTTATGGATTTTGTGGTTTTGTTAAACATTGTTACGTTCGATTATGTGTCTGATCCAAATATATACTACTTGAAAGATGCAAGTTTTCAGCTTTTTTCGGAACTCAGTTATGACTTCTGTGGTTCTTCGAGTGCTCGGGAGGGAGGTTCCGTTCCATAGAGTGGGGGCATAGATTCCAAAAACTCTTTGACAAGTTATTTGTGTGTGTGTGTTTGTTTTATAAGAGGGAATTCTCTGTCCTTTGAGAAGAGCAGTGCCCCTCCTAAAAGCTCTGCCTCTTGTGAGTGAATTTGCTGGCTTGCTGTGAGTTCTATCTGTCTGTCTGTCTCTCTCCATATATTTATTTATTTGTCATTGTTAGTGTGCTCCCTTACCTCACTGCCCCCTTTATTTTGCACTTTTGTTCAGCTTTTCTCAGCTGAATAATTTATACCCCAGTCCCCTCCCCTCTACCCACCCACCCCTTGGCTCACAGTCTCTTATCTAATAAAAAGAAAACCTGGTATAATCAACAAAACCACCGTTGTGTGAGATTATTTTTGTCGGAAAAGCCGTCACAGTATAGGAGGACTCCACCTCCTTATCACTGCAGCCTATCCTTTTGATTTTATTAGAAACAGTATAAACTTCTTAATATTTAAACTTCTTAATGTTTTAAAAGTACTTAGCTGAAAGGCCGTTAAAATTCTTGATCAAAGGACTAGCCGGACGACGTGTCACGTTTCGGGGAGTATACTGTGCCCCCCTGCTTCAGGTCCAGTCGCCACAAAGTAAACAGCCTCTTATAGCTGTCATCTGCTTATTGCTTACCTCATGCACAGGTGCACCTAATCCCTTTGGGCTCTCTCTCACGTTCTATATCCTCTGGCCTTTGTTCTCCTCTCTATTTCTCTTCTATGGCTCCTCATCACATTATCTTCCTTTTCTTCATACTCCCTAACTGTCTCCCCTCCTACCAGCACCTTCACTTCTCCCCTTCTTATCTCCCCTTTACCAGCCTTACTTCCCCCTCCATTCTGTCCTCTACCATATCATCAGCTCTTGAGCTTCACCGCTTTCTCCCTCTAATTCAACCCTCTCTAAAGCAACCTCACCCTTGTTTCCGCCATACTGCCTCCTCTCTGCCCTGTACTCTGCTGCTACTCCTTCTCTCATCTGGAGTTATCAACCCCAACCCTGGCCGCCCTAGACTTCTGTCACATTCCAAGAAGAGATTTTCACGCAACACCTCTAATCTTATTTATATCCCTCTCCTTTCCCCTTCCACTCTCCCTTTCTTTTATGCCTTGTGGAACGCACACTCCATCTCTAATAAACATACTTTTACTCATGATCTCTTTATCTCTAATGCTGTCCATCTTCTTGCTCTGAGATCTGGCTCCTCCCAGAAGACACTGCATCTGTCTCTGCTCTCTGTCATGGGGGCTATCAGTTCTCCCACACGCCTCATCCCACTGGCCTTGGTGGTGGTGTTGGCCTTCTACTTTCTCCCTCCTGCCAATCCCAACCCCTCCTGCTGCCTCATTCTCAGTCATTTCCCTGTTTTGAAGTCCATTCCATCCACCTTTTCACTCACTACCTCTCCAGGTAGCTGTTATGTATCGACCTCCTGAAAAGTCTACTTCTACCTTTCTCATTGACTTTGACTCGTAGCTTTCCTTCTTTCTGGATTCCTCTTCCCCACTCTTATTCTCAGGGATTTTAACATTCATGGTAACCCCTCTGATCCTTATGCTTTAAAGCTCCTCTCCCTTTCCGCCTTGTATGACCTCAGCTTTGCTCTACTGCCCCCACTCACCAGCGTGGCCACTGCCTTGACCTGGTATGTTTGTTTATTCAGGTATTGGACATACTGCCCCTCATTACATCGCGGCGGTTTACAGTGTAACAAAACAAAAACTTGGAAAAGGAAAAAGAAAGGAACTACAATATGCATAAAGAAAAAGAGGGGAAAAGATAGTCATATACAGGCATGCACAGGCATACAAGATAAAGGTGGGGGAACATAGGATTAGAAAATCATGGGGGGAGGTTAAAGGCTAAAGAAAAGAGATGGGTTTTCAGGAGAGAACGAAACTTGGGGTAGGATTCTTCTAGGCGAAGGGCAGGGGGAAGAGAATTCCACGAGGAAGAGCCAAGGTAAAAGAAGGCTGATTGCTGGGTTGATTGGAGGTGCACTTGTGCTGGGGAAGGGAGGTGTGTGTAGGTGGTTGACATGAATTGAGCGGAGACTACGGGAAGGTGAGTGACATACTAGAAGATCAGCCAGGTACTGAGGTTTGTGGGTATACATAGCCTGGTGCACTAGTGTGAGAACCTTGAATTTTATCCGGTAGTCTAACGGTAACCAATGGAGTTGAAAAAGAAGAGGAGTAACGTGATCCCTGGGAGATGCATGAGATATTAGCCGGGTGCAGTATTCTGTATTAGCTGTATCCTATGAAGTTGATACTTAGGGACTCCAGTGAGGACGAAGTTGCAGAAATCTAATCTAGAGATGACTAGGGAAAGAAGAAGAGTAGAGAGGGCTTGTGAGGAAAGGAATGGTCTAATGTCACGGATGCACCGGAGATAGAAAAAAGAACGCCGGGACACCTGAGAGATGTGGTGGCTAAATGAGATGTCGCTGTCGAGTAGGACACCCAAATAACGGAGCTTAGATACTAGAGTGATTGGAACACCAGAGAAAGAAGGAGCAAGAGATGGGCAGGCAGAGCCATGGGGGAACCAGAGAGCGGCAGTCTTGGTAACATTGAGAAATGAGACAGTTGGTAGAGAGCCAGGCAGAGACTAAGGATAAACAATCATTGAGGGGAGTGCTGTCAGGATGTGCAGAAGAAGTGTGATGTATAAGGAAAATGTCATCGGCATAATAGTATGCTGACACGCCTGATTGTTGTATCAATAAAGCTAGAGGGTCAAGGAGTACGTTAAGCAACAAAGGGGCAAACACCGAGCCCTGTGGAACACTACATGGAAGGGAGAAATACTCTGAAGTAAAGGAACCAGAGGTGACCGCAAAGGATCTAGAATAAAGAAAAGAGTGAAACCAATGATAGACAGTGCCCCTGAGACCCGCATCCCACAGTCTAGAAAGAAGGAGTGAGTGGTCTACAAGATCAAAGGCAGCAGAGAGCTCTAGAGACACCACCACCGAGATTTCACCACGATCATGTGAGGAGTGTATTTCATTCTGAACAGCAGTGATGACAGATTCTACACTATGGCCCGTCCTGAATCCAGACTGACGAGGGTGCAGAAAGTGAATCATATCAAAATAATGAGATAGTTGAGTGAAGGCAGTTTTTTCAAGAAGTTTTGAGGAGAATGACAGATTTGAAACCAGCCAATAGTGCGCTAAACTAGAAGGGTCCAAGGATGTTGGTTTTTTTTAGAAGAGGGTGGACCAGGGCATGTTTCCATGGCAGAGGAAAGAACCCAGGTCTTTTTCTCCAGTTGCTTACTCTCGAATTTCTGTAGCTCAGTTCTTCCCTTATCTGACCATCACCTTTTAAACTTCACTCTTCATCACCCATCACCTCAACCTTGTCCTGTCTCCTCCAACCTATTTAGAAATCTTAGATATTGATCCTTTGGTTCTCTCTTCCACTGCTGCTTCATCTCTTTCCTCCACTATGTCATCTAAGTCTGACGAGGCAGTAGCTTCCTATAACGCTGCATTCTCCAGGACCAAGCAGGAAGTTGGTCCTCACATATGGGTGACATCGACGTAGATGAAGCCCCTGCGGAGCATTTCCCCAGCTTTCCAAGAAAGCCTTTGGGAATGCAGGCACGCATGCGCGGTTCACTTCCCGCCTAAAGGTGCCATCTTGCTCAGTCTCTCTTTTTCCGTGAAGCCCACCGGACATGTGTCCTAGTCCTCACGGAAAATAGTTAGATTTTCTAGCGATTCCTTCGCTATTTTTTCTCCGGTTCGACGCCGGTTCCCCTCCCACCGGGTTCAGTACACAAGTATCGAGCCTGATCTTCTTTTTTCGGTTATTGCCCTTCGTGGCTGGCGTTCACGCCCTTTTTTTCTTTTTCCCTGGAAGGCCGGTCCTTTGACCTCGCGGGGACTCTTTTTTTCCCCGATGGCTTCCAGTGGGTTCAAAAAGTGTGATCGGTGCAAGAAGCTAATATCTCTCACCGACACACACGACTGCTGCTTTCGGTGCCTCGGTCCTGACCACGATCCTAAGACGTGTGGACCATGTGGAAAAATGTCTTCCAAGGCACTTCGAAGTCATCAGCACCAAAAGGAAAGGCTTTTTTCTGACTCTGCCTCCGGTCAGGCCCGGACCTCGTCTGAGGCCTCGACATCTCGGGAATCGGATCCCGAGCACCGTCGGGGCTCCTCGGACAGGGGGTCCCCTGACTGGGAACGAAAGAGGAAGAAGCGGCTCGCGAGGGCGTCGTCGGAAGAGGTCCCTTGCTCCTCGAGAGCTAGGTCTCAGACCCCCGACCGTCGCCCCGGGTCCGTGGAGCAGGAGAAGCCTCCCAAAGTACCTCGAGTGGAGCCGGAGTCTGCTGGACACGTAAGTCCTGTAGTCCTCGTGGACTCTCCTCCCAGAGAGCCGACGTCGGGCCTGGCGCCGCCGGGGCCCGAGTCGGGGGCTGCTGAGTCTCCTGAGCTGAGTCTCAGGCTGACAGCCTTGGAGAGCAGACTGTCTGCCTTCATGGAACAGCAGCGGGCACTGATGGCCAGCCTGTCTGGCGCATCTTCCCCGACCACCGGGACATCGACCTCGACCATAAAGGCTCGAGGTCGACCTCGGTCGCGGTCTCCCTCAACCTCCCGTTCGGGACCGAGGGCGTCGACGCCGGTGCCTTTGGCGTCGGGGCGGGTGCTCACAGGCCCCGCGCGGTCGGACCCCGATAACTCATCGGACGAGTCCGCCTGGGAGACGGAAGACGAGGAGTCCCCCGACACCTTCCGAACTCGGTGCGTCCTGTCGGACACACCGCAGTCTAAGCCCCGGAGTAGATCCCCCCCCCCCCCGAAGGATACCCGGTTCTCGGAGTTCGTCCGGGATATGGCCACCGCGTTGGCTATCCCTGCGGACCCCGAGGAGGAGCCTCGAGCTGAGGAGCTCGAGGCACTACAGCACGACTCTCCTCCGAAGGAGGCCTTTACTGTTCCGGTTCCTCCGATGCTGGAACGGCTCCTCTTCCAGATGTGGGAGGCACCGGCCTCGGCGCCGGTTCTAAGCAAGCAGGTCGATTTGATCTATCGACTCCGGAAGATTCCTGGCTTTCAGAAGGCGCAGCTACCACACCATTCCATGGTGGTGGCATCGACCATGCATCGCCTGAAAAGTCAGAAGATACACTCCGCGGTGCCCCCTGGCAGGGAGGCCCGGAACCTCGATGGTTTTGGTAGAAAGTGCTTCTAGGGCTTGATGCTTGCTTGCCGTGTCCAGTCTTACCAGCTGTACATGGGCATGTACTTGCGAGACCTGGCCAAGGAGCTGGCCGGGTTCTCTGCTGGTCTCTCCGTGGAACCCTTGCAGAGGTTCAAGTCCTTATCCTCGGGGATCCGGGAATGCTCCAAGTTTATATCCCGCGCTGCCTACGATGGCTTCGAGGCTTCGGCCCGTGTTGCGGCAGCCGGCATCGCGGCTCAACGCCAGGCATGGCTGCAGTCATCGGACCTCGAGCCATGGGTTCAGGACAAGTTGGTTGATGTCCTTTGCCGAGGTGAGAACCTTTTGGCAAGCCCATGACCGAGAAGGCCGCACAGCTCGAAACCGAGCACCTCACGAGGACGAGGCTGTCTAGGAAGACTTCTGCCCCTTCTCACAAAAAGAAGGGCTCGGGTAAAAAGCCCTTTTACCCAAGGAAGGGAACTGCCTACAAACAGTACACACAGTACCAGGCTGCCCAAGCTGCCCCTCAGGGTCAGCAAGCCAAGGGGCAGGGTAATGGGCCCCGTAGGCAAAGGACCCTCAAGCCTCCAGCCCCTGCTCCCACTCAGCAGGGTGGGGGGTTTTGACTCCTTAGGCATAGCCTTTCCATCCCTGCTCTCCCTACCCTGCACAGGAGGTCGCCTCGCCCTGTTTGCCCACCAGTGGCCACTCATCACTGGAGACAGTTGGGTGTTAAGCATAGTCCGCAAGGGCTATCTACTACACTTCCAACAACTGCCTCCTCCATACTTTCCAGGGGAGCCTCCAAGGCCTCCCCTGCACACAGATCTTCTCCTTCAGGAGCTCCAAGGTCTGTATGTGGACAGGGCGGTGGAGCCTGTGCCTCCCCACTTACAAGGTCAGGGGTTCTACTCCAGGTATTTCCTGGTACCCAAAAGAACTGGTGGCCTTCGACCTATTCTAGACCTCAGAAACCTCAACAAATTCCTAGAGAAGGAAAAGTTCAAGATGCTTACTCTTGGAACACTTCTGCCCTACCTCCAGCAGGGAGATTGGCTATGCTCATTGGATCTAAAGGATGCGTACACTCACATCCTCATTCATCCAGACCACAGAAAGTACCTCAGGTTCATTGTGGGAGGAAACCATTATCAGTACAGAGTACTGCCTTTTGGCCTCACCTCCGCTCCCAGGGTCTTTACCAAATGCCTGGCAGTGGTTGCTGCCTACCTAAGAAATCAGGGAGTCTTTGTCTTCCCCTATCTGGACGACTGGCTCATAAGAGGTCAGACGTGCCAGGAGGCCCGACAGGCCACCCTCCGAACTATTGCTGTTCTTCAAAGATTGGGGTTTGTAATAAACTTCGCAAAGTCCACTTTGCTCCACTCCCAGAACTTGGAGTTCATAGGGGCGAGGTTGGACTCTCTGCTGGCAAAGGCGTTCTTGCCAGAAGACAGAGCTCAAAGACTGATAAAACTTAGCAAACCATTTTCTCAGCAGGTCACTGGTCTCCGCCAGACTCTGCCTGAGGCTTCTTGGCCACATGGCTTCGACAGTACATGTGACCCCCAATGCCAGGCTCCATATGAGGCCTGCACAGTGGTGCCTTCGGACTCAGTGGTCACAGGCCACAGGCATCCTCAGAGACAGGATAAGGGTGTCCAGACAATTTCTGAACTCCCTCAGCTGGTGGCTGCACCCACCCAATCTGCTGCAAGGGGTACCTATTCAGATTCCTGGGTTCACAGTGGTGTGGACCACGGATGCCTCCCTGCAGGGCTGGGGAGCTCATTGTCTAGGCAAGTGCACCCAGGGCCTGTGGTCTCCCTGGGAAGCCGCACAGCAAATCAATCTACTGGAACTCAGGGCTATTCGGTTAGCCCTCAAGACTTTCTCTCCAACCCTGTCTCATCAGTCTGTCCTAGTTCAAACAGACAACCAGGTAGCCATGTTTTATGTGAACAAGCAGGGCAGAACTGGGTCCAGGCTCCTTTGTCAGGAAGCACAGGACCTTTGCTTGTTTGCCCTCAAGCACAACATGCTCCTCAAGGCTGTGTACCTCCCTGGCCAGGAAAACTACCTGGCCGACAGGTTGAGCAGGATTCTGCAGCCCCACGAATGGCAGCTCCATCCTTTGGTGGTTCAGAGGATTTTCCTGAAATGGGGACTTCCATCCATAGATCTGTTTGCCAGTCCCCTGAACAAACAGCTGCCGAAGTTCTGCTCCAGACAACCGCATCCTCTGCGGATAGTGGCAGATGCTTTTCTGATCCCATGGTCTCAGGGCCTCCTGTATGTGTTTCCTCCCACGTCCTTGGTGGCTCGAACCCTGTTCAAGATTCTTCAGGACAAGGCCTCGGTCCTGCTGGTAGCTCCCAGGTGGCCGAGACAGCCTTGGTTTCCACTTCTGCTTCAGCTGGCAGTGCCCCTCCCCCCCCCTCCCCCCCCTGCCTCTGGGGTTGCAACCCGACCTTCTCTCTCAGGATCAGGGTTCCCTGCTGCACCCCAATCTCAAAGCTCTCAATTTGATGGCCTGGAAGCTGCAAGGGTAGTTTTAGCTCCCTGGGGCCTACCTCAGGAAGTTGAAGAGGTTATCCTAGCCTCTAGGAAACAGTCCACTAGGAAAACCTATGCTCTCAAATGGAAAAGGTTTTCTGTGTGGTGTCAGCTACAAACAGAGGATCCCTTCTCCTGTACTGTACCAGTAGTGCTTCAGTACTTACTGCACTTATCAAATCAGGGACTTAAGTCCAATTCTGTTCGGGTCCACCTCTCAGCTCTAGCAGCTCACCACTCACTAGTGGAAGGACATTCTCTGTCAGTTCACCCCTTGGTGTCCCGCTTTCTCAGAGGCTTGCTTTTTCTCAAGCCTCCAATCCGTCCTCCTGCTCCTGAGTGGGAGTTGAATGTGGTCTTGCAACAACTGACTCGCCCACCTTTTGAGCAGATGGCTACTTGCCCTCTACGCTTCCTATCCTGGAAGACGCTCTTCTTGATAGCCCTGACCTCGGCCAGGCGAATGAGTGAGCTTCAGGCCATGGTCTGTGACAGGCCTTACACCCGCTTCTATAGGAACAGGGTAGTCCTTAAGGCTCATCCAAAGTTCCTCCCTAAAGTTGTCTCCTCCTTCCACCTTAACCAAGAGGTGGTTCTTCCAACATTCTTCCCTAGGCCTCATGCAAGCCAGGCTGAAGCAGTTCTGCAAACCCTGGACTGTAGGAGGGCCTTATCCTTCTTCCTGGACCGTACGCAGGGGCATAGAAGGGCAACTCAGCTCTTCATATCTTTTGACCCTAATAATTTGGGGTTAGCTGTGTCCAAGCGTACCTTGTCCACCTGGGTGGCTAACTGTATCACATGGGCTTACAGGGCGGCTGACCTTCCTTTGCAGGGTCGGGTCACGGCCCATCGTGTCAGGGCAATGGCTGCCTCAGTGGCTCACCTCCGCTCTGTACCGTTGGTGGACATCTGCAGGGCTGCAACTTGGTCCTCAAGCCAGACTTTTGCAGCCCATTACTGTCTGGAGAGGGAGTCCCGTAGGGACAGTGCTTTTGACCAGGCAGTACTCCGGAATCTCTTTGAGGTTTAGGCAACTTCTGCCCTCCAGCCCTCCATTGGGCTACCGGTGGAGGTTCTGTCAGTGAAAAGCCTTTCTTTAATGCTGGGACTAGAGGGAGTTCTCTTGTTCAGCCTGGGTTCCCTGGTAGCCCAGAGCTAGGGAGTCACCCATATGTGAGGACTGACTTCCTGCTTGGTCCTGGAGAAAGAGTAGTTACTCACCTGTAACAGGTGTTCTCCAGGAGCAGCAGGAATCAGTCCTCACAACCCTCCCTCGTCCCCTGGGAGTTGCAGTTGTACATAGTTTATTTTAACTTTTTTGTGTGCTGTTTTTAGCTATGTCATTTGACTGAGCAAGATGGCACCTTTAGGCGGGAAGGGAACCGCGCATGCGTGCCTGCATTCCCAAAGGCTTTCTTGGAAAGCTGGGGAAATGCTCCGCAGGGGCTTCAACGACGTCGATGTCACCCATATGTGAGGACTGATTCCTGCTGCTCCTGGAGAACACCTGTTACAGGTGAGTAACTACTCTCTCTGCTCTGGATGCTTTTGCTCCGCCCATGCCACGTCCTGTGAGGCGTTCTTCACCCCAGCCCTGGCTTTCATCCACTACCCGCCCTGGTTTTCATCCACTATCTACATTCCTATGCCCGTTCTGCTGAGCGTGCTTGGCTCAAATCCTGCTCCCTTGCAGACTTTCTACACTTCAAATTCATGCTTGTCTCTTTCCAGTCAGCCATAGCTCTTGCCAAACAAGACTATTTGTCCATCTGACTAACTGTCTTGCCTCTGACCCTCTCTATCTCTTTCCTACTCTGAGCTCTCTCCTCAAAGTGCCTCCACCTTCGACCCCTTCCTCCCTTTCTGCCCAAACCCTGGCTGACTATTTCCATAACAAAATCCACAAGATCACCCTCCAATTCACCACAAAGTCAGCTACTTCCCCTCCTCCCTGTCTTCACTCCCAACTTTTCCCCTCTACCTCTGATACCCTCTCTTCCTTTCCTGTGATCTCTGAAGAGGAAACTGCACACCTTCTTTCTTCCTCCAAACTCACCACCTGCTCCTCCGATCCTATCCCGCCCCATCTCCTCCACTGTTGTCCCTTCCATCTCTGATATTCTCAACCTATCGCTTTCCACGGCAAACTGTCCCTGCAGCCTTCAATCATGCTGTAGTTACACCTCTCCTCAAGAAACCCTCACTTTATCCCACCTGTCCTAATTATCGACCCATTTCCCTCCTCCCCTTCATTTCTAAACTACTCGAATGCACAGTTCACTGCCGCTGCCTTGACTTCCTCTCCTCTCATGCCCTCCTGGATCCTTTACAATCTGGCTTTCGTCCTTTACACTCTACTGAAAAAGCTCTTACCAAAGTCTCCAGTGATTTGTTCCTGGCAAAATCCAAGGGCCTTTACTCTGTCCGCATCCTTCTTGACCTCTCTGCTGCTTTTGACACGGTTCACCACAACCTTCTCCTCGTACCCTGTCCTCGCTTGGATTTAAGGGCTCTGTACTATCCTGGTTCTCCTCCTATCTCTCCCATCGCTCTTTCAGTGTTAATTCTGGTGGCGGCTCTTCTGCTATCCCGCGCTCAGTTGGTGTACCCCAAGGATCTCTCTTGGGTCCACTCCTTTTTTCTCTCTATACCCAGGCCCTTGGTGAGCTCATCTCTGCCCTTGGCTTTCAGTGCCATTGTTATGTCAGTGACTCTCAGATCTACCCCTCTACGCCTGAAACCTCTCTGGCAATCCAGACCCAGATCATACCTTCACAGCCCATTACTGCTTGGACAAGGACTCCCGCGGGATGCCTTGTTTGGTCAGGCTGTTCTTCAACACCTGTTCCATACCTAATCAACTCCTACCCGCCATCCCTGGTTGGATGCCAGAGATCCATGGGGGGAAGTGGAGCCCTTTCACAGGGAGACACAACTTCTGGGGTCTCTCCCTGGCATCTAAAGCTAGGGAGTCCCCATATGTGAAGACTACATTCCTGCTTGTTCCTGGAGATAGCATAGTTACTCACCTGTAACAGGTGATCTCCGGGAACAGCAGGAATTTAGTCTTCACAACCCACCCACCTCCCCTAGGAGTTGTATCTCTCCATCTCTTTGTCTTTCCCTCTCTCTCTCTTTGTCTCAACTTTAAAACTCAACTGGAGAGAGGCAGTTGGGAAAGGCTGGAAGGCAGCACGCAGGCGCTGTGGGATGCTCCCAAAAGCTTTCTAATTGAATGCTGGGGAGCGTTCCCGCGCAGGCTCTGTCGGTACCGACGATACCCATATGTGAAGACTAACTTCCTTCTGTTCCCGGAGATCATCTGTTACAGGTGAGTAACTATGCTTTACTCACCCGTAACAGGTGTTCTCCAGGGACAGCAGGAATCAGTCCTCACAACCCTCCCTACTCCCCTGGAGTTGCTATTCATTTTTGGCCATCTTCTTCGTTGGGCTCTAGCTATGGCACCTGACTGAACAAGATGGCACCCTTGGGCGGCAAGGGGACCACGCATGCATGGTGGCATCTCCCAAAGGCTTTCTTTGAGGGGTCCGTTGGCATCGACATCACCCATATGTGAGGACTGATTCCTGCTGTCCCTGGAGGAACACCTGTTACAAGTAACTACGCTTTATTTTACAGCTCTAGCTGGATGATAAAGCTCCCAAACTGCAACAGTTGGAGATTGCTTTTTATGATTTATTGGATATGGAGTGGAAATCAGCCAAAGCTCAGGGGATGGCTGCCTATAACCGATTCCTGGTGCTGTGGGCACCAGTGATAGCTTAACACCAGCAATGAGAAGTGTAGTGTTGAATGTCTGACAGCATGGAGCCTAAAAAGGTGGGAATTTATGGGTCATTGTAGAGTAAAGCTCCAAATTTTGTTAGGGGCTGATACAGCTGGGATTGTGTGTGTGTTGGATGCAGTGATATGGCGAGGAATGGAATGGAGTGAAGCAAGCTACTCGGGGGTAGGGGAGTGGGTGGGGAAGGGGCTAATGTACCATGTTAGGTGACCACACTGTAAGGCTAAATTTTAATTTCTGTTTATATGGGTATATATTTTGACTTGGCTATCTGAGATGCTTTGTTATATTTACTTAAGATGAAGTCTGGTCCTCTGCCTCTAGCCACTGTTTTACTGCTTTGCTGTTTTGTTGGCATACTGTTGGGGAGGGGTGGGAGTGGGGAAATAGGAGTTCTACTGTAAGGAAAATTGTAGGAGTGGTTTGTTAAGTTTGCTCCTGTTCACGTGTAAGGACCACCATGTGACGGGTGTGTTTGTTCATTGTCCTTTTCAGTAATAATAGTGATTTGCATTAAAAAGCTTTTACATGGCTTGCAGATTAAGACTAATTGGAGAAACTGTTTTTTCTCTTGGCACGTAATCAAACTCTGAAATTCATTACCGGAGGATGTAGTAAAAGCTATTAGTTGTAATAAAAGCTGTTTGTGTAACTGGGTTCAAAAACTGCCTACTACCCAGAAGATCAAGGGTTTGATTCCCACTGGCACTCCTTGTGACCTTGGGCAAATCACTTTACCCTCCCTTAAACTCTGGAATTTGTTACCGGAGGATGTAGTAAAGGCTGTTAGTGTAGCTGGGTTTAAAAAAGGTTTGGACAAGTTCCTGGAGGAAAGGTCCATAAACCATTATTAAAAAGGGACCCAGGATATCAATGCTTGACCCAATAAAAGCATTGTGGAACCTGTGTCTTTTGGGGAAACTGCTAGGTACTGGATTTGATGGACCTTGGTCTGACCCAGTATGGCATATCTTATGTTCTTATTGCCTCGGAAGAAAAGGCCTGGCAATCTACTTCCGGTGATACATTGCCAAGAAAACCCAGAGGCAGCTGGGTCACCAGGAGTCAGCACTGATTTGACAGCACAAAAAAAAAAAAAACAACCTGGGACGTAATGTGTATACCTTTTGGGAACCCGACAGGTACTTGAGACCTGGAATGGCCACTATTGAAAACAGGATACTAAGCTTTATGGACTCTTGATCTGACCCAGTATGGCATATCTTATATTGTGTAAATGCCAGTTAGTGGGATATTCAGCAGTACTAACACAGCATTTACCACACTCACCTAGGGAATTCCCTGCTCTTCTAGAGGATCGAAGCAGGATTGGTCCCTTTCCACTCTTGTCCTGGTAGCCACTGGCTTTCAAAATGGCATTTCTGACCCCTAGCGGTAGTCTTGCTGTACTACCATTAGGGGTCAATCAGCCTATGAGGGCAGTTGCTCCTTATATGGAAGATCTGAGCTCAGCAATAGTATCGCAAGTCGTCTGCTAGAGATTATAGTTGCCATTTTGGAACCTGGCAGCTATTGGGGTTGGAGCAGAGGGAGACCACTCCTGCCCCAGCCCACTAGATGACCAGATAATCCCGTCAAAAGATTCTTAGGAGGGGGTTGGAGGAGTGCTGATTCGGGGGATGGGTAGGCTTGATGGTAGGGGGTGTCAGATTTGTAGCAATCAGGGCAGGGGATTTGTATGGGGGGAGGATCAGATTAGGGAGGCTTCTAAACATTGACCATGCAAGTCTTTATTTTTTTTTGTTTTGTTTCTAAAGAAGCTTTGAGCTGTGCCCGTGCTACCTGACTACCAGTACAGCAGTTTCATTTAATGCCACCTTGTGAGATGGTATTAAATACAGCTGTACAGTAACATATAGCTTGATAGTTGTCATTGGTAGAGACGAGGACAGTATCTGAATTCAAAAAAGCATGGGAGAAACACAGAGGATCTCTAAAGGAAAAAAGGGGACTGTTGTAGTTGTTGATATGGAAGGGCAGACTAGATAGGCCATGTTGTCTTTTTCTGTCATCATTTTTCTATGTCTCTATTGCGAGTCGCTATTTCTTCCCCCCCCCCTTTGCCCCCCCCCCCCCCCCAGAACCCACCTAACATGCATTAAGCACTTAGCGTGGGTTCTTTTGCTACATGGTAGTTTTTACCACACAGCCCAGGCCCGCACTGATGGCTAATTAGCTTGGATTAAAACCTACCGTAAGAGAGTTATTCTGTAAACTCCCATACAGTTAATGAATGTCATCATGTGCATGTGCCCCAGTGCTACGCGGTTAGCGTCGGGGCATTCTGAGACGACGTGGAGGTGGCACCCATTGCTAATCGGGCAGCAACGATATTGAGCCAATTCCCGGTTAAAGACATGCGGATAAAGTTAGGTGCGGCAAAGGCAGGCCTAACTTTAACCACAGGAGCTAACTAAGCAGCTGCTCAGTATCGCCACTGCCCAGTTAGCTTCAAACTGTGCGGCGACCTGGATATACAATGCCAGCAGTCAGATATGGCCCTGGCATTGAATATCCCTTCACCCCCCCCCCCCCCCCCCACACACAATGCTTTTAAAAATTTAGTTTTTTATACTAATGATTGTACATTTTTCAAAATACAAAAACATAAGTTGAGCATATTCCATAGCATTTATGCAGTTTACAGACCTACGGCCCCACTGACTACCAGTCGGTGACAATTTCCAGCCTCTAACTGGATAGTCAAACCTCATAAAAGTTAGGACAGGTAAAAGACTGTCCTAATTTTGTGGTTTTGCAATTTGGTTGGCAGATTAATATCGCCACTGACTGGATTGCAAAACTACAATTCAGGCAACCTGGATATTCAGCACCAGTCACTGGATATGTTCCAGCGATGAAGATCCAATTTTAATTTAAATGGCAGCAGCCAGCTGCTTTAAGTAGTCATGGCTGCTACCGCTTTATATGCCCCTCCATAAGTTTTTTGGTGTCTGTGTGTTTAGTACTCAAGTCTTTTCTCCATATATATCGGTAAGTGTCTTACATGTATTTCTGAAAGTGATCCTTTTGTTGTTGTGAAGGATTAAAAGTAGATATTCAATTTTTCACATAATTTATTTATGGTGTGTAAGTTCATAATAGGTGAGATTTAAATTCCTCTAAGGTAGAAATGTTGAGAAGACTTTAGGAAGAGGGATTATAGTATGATGGAGTAGACTCAAATAATTTTTTGTTTTGTTTTGTTTTAATTGATCTTGAAACAGCCTCCCAGTGGGAAGTGGCTGAGACAAGAATAGTATCTGATTTTAAGAGAACATGAGACAAGGATAGAAAATCTCCAAAAGAGAAGGGATTGTAGAAATCATTAGTTAGCATGGATGAGCAGATTGGATAGGTGATCATGTTATCTTTTTATATCTTACTGGAAGAGGAACATATTCCTTTATTTGCAGTCTCCAGGAACAAGCAGGAATGTAGTCTTCACAAATGGGTATCGTCGGTACCGACGGAGCCTGCATGGGAACGCTCCCCAGCGTCCAATTAGAAAGCTTTAGGGAGCATCCCACAGCGCCTGCGTGCTGCCTTCCCGCCTTTCCCAACTCTCTCTCTCCAGTTCTTAGTTTTCCGCGGAGCCAGCAGGTCGTTTTCCTGTCACCGCAGAAATTATCCCATATTTTTCATTCTCTTTTTGTGGTAGCGTCTGCCTTCCTCAACGCTATACAGGTGGTACCAGTTCTTTCTTTCTTAAAAAAAAAAATTAAAAAATTGTAATCTTTTGTCTGGACTTTCCAGCCTTTTTCTCTCGGGTGCCACGCACCATTTTGGGCACTAGGCCCAATTTTTCCTCAACATGGAAAAACCCGCTTCGGGTTTTAAAAAGTCTTCCAAGTGTGGCGGTACCATCTCCGTCACCGACACTCACGAGTGGTGCCTCAAATGTTTAGGTCCTGACCACTCCATCTCGGAGTGTGTTGCCTGTGGGATGATATCGAAGGGGGGTCGGCAAAACCGAGCTGCTAAGCTTAGCACCCTTTTTCCCTCCGATGCAGCATCCGTGGCATAAACGTCTTCCAGGGCTTCATCTTCCTCCCATGGATCTCAGGCAACCAAACATAAATCTGGCCGGTCCTCAAAGGGTAGATCTCCTTCCAAGCATCGAGATGTCTCTGGCGTTGCCCTTGAGGGACTTGTACCGGCAAAATTGCCCCAGCGGGAGTCTTCGGCTTCCAAAGCACTATCGGGGCTCCAGGATGTAATTGAGGCCTCAACCTCGGCAGAACTACTGGTGCCGTGCTCTGGGGTACCGGCTGCTTCATCCAGTACCGACACCCAGGCATCGGCAGCGTCAATAGAACAGAGATTCTTGGCGGCTCTCCTTGCGGCATCGGTGCCTTCGGGACAGCTTCAGACAGTTCCAACCGGTATCGACACCGGTTCCGGCACCGATATCGGTACCGATACCAACAGCATCGACCTCGGCGAGTGTGTTTCCAACACCGAGTCATGCTGTTTCCACCGGTATCGACAGGCCGGTACCGGACCCTTCCGGTACTGACTTCGATCGGTACCGGTGTTGTGCTTTACAAGAGCACCCAGACAGAAGATATTTTGAATCCTCCGATGACTCTGAGGACTCTTGACAGCTCTGTCGATGCCGGAGTACTTCTCTCTGAGGAGCCGCCTTCTCCTAAACGTAGGATGTCCCCTCCAGAGGATATATCCTTTCAGAATTTCATCCAGGAGGTGGCTAGAGGTCTTTCCATCACAGTGGCTCCTGAAACAGAGCCCAGAGCAAAGGAGTTGGCGATTTTACAATATCCTAAAGCTCCCAAGAAGGCAGCTACTTTGCCTCTTCATGAGATCTTGCATGATCTCATGTTAAGAATGTGGGAAACACCTCTTACCACCTCTCCTCATTCCCGTAGGCTGGATACCATGTATCGAGTACCTCCTTGTCCTGGATTTCAGAAAACTCAGTTGCCACATCACTCCATAGTGGTGGAGTCAGCTATGAGAAGGATCAAGAGTGCAAAAAGACATGCATCTAATCCTCCAGGACGTGAATGTAGGACTCTTGATGCCTTTGGGTGTTGAACCTTCCAGGCCTCTATGCTTTCTGCCAGGATTAGTTCCTACATCTTATACATGGGAATGTTCCTTAAGGAGGTTACAGGAGATCTAGAGCTTATGAGCCCTCTCCTTCCTGATGATAAGAGGCAGGATTATCGTACACTTGTCAAACATGCCCAGGATGTTTCCAAGTTTGTTAATCGTGCAGCTTTTGACTGCTTTGAGTGCATAAGCAGAACCTCTGCCATTGCCATAAGTGCTCGTAGGTTTGCCTGGCTCCAGGCATCTGACTTAGAACTCTGGGTACAGGACAAACTGGGGAATATCCCTTGCACAGGCAAAAATCTCTCTGGCAAAAATTGGCAAGAGAAAGCTAATGAGCTGGATGCTGATAACACCACTTTGGATAGACTATCCAAGGCTACAGCTGATCCTGCAAGGAGAAAATCCTACAAGAAACCATTCCTCTCTTAAAAAAAAAAAAAAAGAGGTTTTACCTGTCCTATACCCAGCAGGTGCATTCTGCAGGTCAGTCTGCCTGAAAGGAACAGCAGCCCCCAAAGCAAAGGAAAACAGACTGCTAAGCCTCAACAGGCCCAGCAGACTCAGCCTCCACAGGGGCTTTGACTCCCATCTAGAGAACCTGGCCCTCAATGGGCCAGAGCCTTCCATCCTAGGAAGGTTGTGTCATTTTTTCCCCAGATGGGGGCAGATAACAGCAGAAGAATGGACTCTTTCTATAGTAAGAGAGAGGTACAAGCTTCATTTCTTCAACATGCCCCCTCCTACGGTGGTAAGACAGTTCAATTCTCAGACTTCACTCAACACTCAGTTGGGTCAAGAGGTCAGTTTACTTCTTGTCCATGGGGCAATAGAAGACGTACCCATTTCCCAACAGGGTACAGGGTTTTACTCCCCCTATTTCCTTATTCCAAAGAAAACAGGGGGACACAGACCCATTTTAGACCTCAGAGAACTGAACAAATTCCTGTTCAAAGAGAAATTCAAGATGATTTCTCTGGGAACTCTGCTGCCATACCTTCAGAGTCAGGATTGGCTTTGTTCTCTAGATCTCAAGGATGCGTACACTCAAGTTCTCATCCATCCAACTCACCGAAGATTCCTTTGTTTTCTTTTTCAAGGAAAGCACTACCAATACAGGGTGCTTCCTTTTGGCCTGGCCTCAGCACCAAGGGTGTTTATGAAATGCATGGCTGTGGTAGCAGCATTTCTTCACACTCTAGGAATATTCGTCTTCCCCTACTTAGACGACTGGCTCATTCGAGCCCCATCAGAGTCAGAGGGCAGAATTTCTCTATCTTGCACAATGCGTATCCTTCAGTATTTGGGCCTGGTCATAAACATCCCAAAATCCAGCCTAACTCCCACTCGGTCTCTAGAGATTATAGGAGCTTTACTGGATACCAGAAAAGCAAGGGCCTATCTTCCACAGCCCCTCTGCCTTCGCATTGTGCAGTTAGCCTCCCAGGCAGTGTTAAAAACTCATCTCACTGCTCGGGAAATGTTACAACTACTAGGCCACATGGCATCTACCATGCATGTGGTTCCCTATGCTCGCCTCCATATGAGAGCAGCCCAATGGACTCTATCCGCTCAGTGGGCTCAGGCATCAGGCTGCCTATCAGACAAAATAGCAAACACAAGTCGCCTTATTTTGTCTCTACAATGGTGGCAGTCAACCCAAAACCTGTTGGTAGGGTCCCCTTTCCAGCAACCCCTACCCCAGGTCACTCTAACAACAGATGCCTCACAGGTGGGTTGGGGAGCTCACCTACAAGAGATCTCTACCTAAGGCACCTGGACTCCACAGGAGACCCACTTACATATCAATCTCCTAGAACTCAGAGCAATCTTCCTTGCTCTTCGAGTGTTCCACACCCAGCTCAGCTACAAGACAGTCCTAATTCAGACAGACAATCAAGTAGTTATGTTCTATCTGAACAAGCAGGGAGGGACGGGCTCTCTGTCACTTTGCAACGAAGCTTTGCGACTATGGGCCCTCGCCAGAGAGCATCAGATTCATCTCCTTGCGGTGTATCTGCCCGGCATTCAAAACTCTTGGGCAGACAGATTCAGTCGAGTTCTGCTTCCACACGAATGGTCTCTCCATGCAGACCAGGTAGCAAAAACTTTTCAAATTTTGGGAACTCCGGACATAGACCTCTTTGCAAGTCCATTGAATGCCAAACTTCCCGAGTTCTGTTCCAGAATTCCAGCTCAGGGTTCTCAGGCCAGGGATGCTTTCCTCCTCCATTGGGGTCAGGACTTCCTATATGCCTTTCCACCCATTCTCCTAATTCCCAAAACCCTATTCAAGCTTCAGAGAGACAAAGGCCATATGATTCTCATAGCTCCACATTCGCCACGGCAGGTGTGGTACCCTCTGCTCCTACATCTTTCTCAAGTTCCATCTCTGGAGTTAGGATCTGCTCCAAATCTCCTGTCTCAGGAGGACGGGATGTTGTGGCATACCAATCCCCCCTCTCTGCATCTCAGGGCCTGGTTGCTGAGAGCCTAGACCTTCATGGTCTGAACCTTTCTCAACAAGTAAAGGATGTCCTTTGTGCTCCAGGAAACCTTCCACAAGACGCTCTTATGCTTTCAAGTGGAAAAGGTTTTCCATATGGTGTTCTCAACAGGGTCTTGACCCCCTTGTGATACCTCTGGAATCATTACTGGAGTATCTCCTTCATTTATCTAATGCAGGACTTAAGACTAACTCAGTAAGAGTCCATTTAAGTGCTATTTTAGCTTCTTTAAAGCCTTTAAATGGGCAGCCTATTTCCTCTCATCCTCTCATAGCGAGATTTATGAGGGGCCTTCTTCTAACTAAGCCGCCCATTAGGCCACCTCCAGTGGCATGGGACCTGAATCTGGTTCTTGGGCAGCTCATGAAGCCGCCTTTTGAACCTTTAGCTACTACCTCCTTGGAAATTCCTTTCCTGGAAAGTTATTTTTCTCATTGCAATCACATCAGCACATCGGATCAGTGAATTGCAAGCGTTAGTTGCTGATCCTCTTTACACGAGGTTCCATCATGATAAGGTAGTCCTTAGGACTCATCCACACTTTATGCCAAAGGTGGTCTCACCTTTTCATTTAAACCAGGTGGTTTACCTGCCTGTATTTTTTCTAAGGCCTCATGCTTCAAATGCAGAAAGGAATCTTCATACTTTGGACTGTAAAAGAGCTCTTGCTTTTTACTTACAAAGGACACAGCAACCTAGAAAGTCCTCTCAACTCTTTGTTGCTTTTGATCCTTCTCATTTGGGACTTCCAGTCTCTAAGAGAACATTGTCCAATTGGATTGCACAGTGTATTTCTTTTACCTATCAGAGTAAAAACTTTTCTCTGGAAGGCCATGTCACAGCTCACAATGTGAGAGCCATGGCAGCCTCAATGGCTTATCTACACTCTGTGTCTATTGATGACATCTGTCGAGCAGCTACTTGGGCCTCGGTTCATACCTTCACAGCCCATTACTGCTTGGACAAGGACTCCCACTAGGATGCCTTGTTTGGTCAGGCTGTTCTACGACACCTGTTCCATACTTAATCAACTCCTACCCACCATTCCCAGTAGGATGCCAGAGATCCATGGGGGAAAGTGGAGCCCTTTCACAGGGACACACAACATCTGGGGTCTCTCTCTGGCATCTGTAGCTAGGGAGTCCCCATATGTGAAGACTACATTCCTGCTTGTTCCTGGAGATAGCATAGTTATTCACCTGTAACAGGTGATCTCCGGGAACAGCAGGAATTTAGTCTTCACAACCCACCCACCTCCCCTAGGAGTTGTCTCTCTTTCTTTTCTTTCCCTCTCTCTCTCTCTCTTTGTCTCAGCTTTAAAACTCAACTGGAGAGAGGCAGTTGGGAAAGGTGGGAAGGCAGCACACAGGCGCTGTGGGATGCTCCCAAAAGCTTTCTAATTGGACGCTGGGGAGCGTTCCTGCGCAGGCTCCGTCGGTACCGATGATACCCATATGTGAAGACTAAATTCCTGCTGTTCCCGGAGATCACCTGTTACAGGTGAGTAAGTATGCTTTGTTGTGACATGATCAGGAAGTTCTCAGATGCAGTCCTCTTCTCTTTTCAGTTATGGCTTTTCAGACAGAAACCAGAATCACTTGATCCACTAGTGAAATACCACAGCTGTACTTCAGGCCTAGGAAATAATTATGTTAAATCTAGAAAGGTAAGAGTCATGAAAGTTTGTTTCTGAACGGCAAAAATTACCTGCTAAGCCAGTGATTGTCCTACCTATAATTGATCATGGAATTTCTGAATCTAACTTTTTTTATGTTAATATTTCCTCCTTATCTATGAACAGTGATACACTAAGGGGCATGTTTACTAAAGTGCAGTACGTTTTAGCATTTACCACACTCACCTAGGGAATTCCCTGCTCTTCTAGAGGATCAAGGCAGGAGTGGTCCCTTTCCATTCTTGTCCTGGTAGCCACTGGCTTTCAAAATGGCATTTATGACCCCTAGCGGTAGTCATATGGAAGAGAAGATTTGAGCTCAGCAATAGTATTACAAGTCTACATTTTGGAACCTGGTAGCTGCAGCAATAGTAAGTCTACATTTTGGAACCTGGCAGCTACTGGGGTTGGAGCAGAGGGAGACCACTCCTGCCCCAGCACACTAGATGACCAGATAATCCCTTCAGAAGATTCTTAGGAGGGGGTTGGAGGAGTGCTGATTCGGGGGATGGGTAGGCTTGATGGTAGGGGATCAGGGCAGGGGATCTGTATGGGGGAGGATCAGATTAGGGAGGGGGGCCTCTAAACATTGACCATGCAAGTCTTTATTTTTTTTTGTTTTGTTTCTAAAGAAGCTTTGAGCTGTACCCGTGCTACCTGACTACCAGTACAGCAGTTTCATTTCATGCCACCTCTTGAGATGGTATTAAATACAGCTGTACAGTAACATATAGCTTGATAGTTGTCATTGGTAGAGATGAGGACAGTATCTGAATTCAAAAAAGCATGAGACAAACACAGAGGATCTCTAAAGGTAAAAAGGGGACTGTTGTAGTTGTTGATATGGAAGGACAGACTAGGCCATGTCGTCTCAGGGCTAAGGCCGCATCAGTGGCTAACCACCGCTCTGTTCCGTTGGCAGACATCTGCCGGGCTGCAACTTGGTCTTCAAGCCAGACTTTTGCAGCCCACTACTGCCTGGAGAGAGAGTCCCGGCGGGACATTGTTTTCGGTCAGGAGGTACTCCGTAACCTATTCGAGGTTTAGGCAACTCCTACCCTCTGGCGTCAGGCTACTGGAGGGGTTGCGTTCTCGGAGAAAAATCCTATCACTGCTGCTGCGGCTCTTCTAGAGGGAGCCATTTTCAGCTATAGGTGTTCGGTAGCCTATAGCTAGGGAGGTCCCATATGTGAGGACTGACTTCCTGCTTGTTTCTGGAGAAATCGTAGTTACTCACCTGTAACAGGTGTTCTCCAGGGACAGCAGGAATCATTCTCCAGGACCAAGCAGGAAGTCAGTCCTCACATAAGGGTGTCATCGGCGCCGATGAAGCCCCAGTGGAGCATTTCCCCAGCTTTCTATGAAAGCCTTTGGGAATGCAGGCACGCATGCGCGGTTCCCGTCCCGCCTAAAGGTGCCATCTTACCTCAGTCTCTTTTTTTCCGTGAAGCCCGTCGGACGTATGTCCCGTTTTCCTGGTTAAAATCAGATTTTTAGCACTTTTTTGCCCTTTTTTCTACCGGTTCGACGCCGGTTCCTCTCCCGCCGGGTTCGGTACACCGGTATCGAGCCCGATTCTTCTTTTTCAGTTTTTGCCCTTCGTGGCTGGCGTTCGCGCCCTTTTTTCTCTTTTTCCCTGGAAGGCCGGTCCTTTGACCTCGCGGGGACCTTTTTTTTCCCCGATGGCTTCCAGTGGCTTTAAGAAGTGTGATCGGTATAAGAAACTAATGTCTCTCACCGACACACACGACTGCTGCCTTCGGTGCCTTGGCCCCGACCACGATCCTAAGTCGTGCGGGGCCTGTGGAAAAATGTCTTCCTAGGCACTACGGAGTCGACAGCAGCAAAACGAAAGGCTTTTCTCAGACTTGGCCTCCGGCCGGGCCCGGACCTCATCTGAGGCCTCGACATCTCGGGATTCCGATCCCGAGCGCCATCGAAGCTCCTCGGAAAGGGGGTCCCCCGACCGGGAATGCAAGAGGAAGAAGCGGCTCATGAGGGCGTCGTTGGAAGAGGTCCCTGGCTCCTCGAGTGCCAGGTCTAAGACCCCCGACCGTCGCCCCAGGCCTGTGGAACCGGAGAAGCCTGCCAAAGTTCCTCGTGTGGAGCCGGAGTCTGCTGGACACGTAAGCCCCGTAGTCCTCGTGGACTCTCCTCCCAGGGAGCCGACGTCGGGCCCGGCGCCACCAGGGCCCGAGTCGGTGGCTGCTGCGTCTCCCGAGCTGAGTCTCAGGATGACAGCCTTGGAGAGCAGAATGTCTGCCTTCATGGAGCAGCAGCGGGCACTGATAGCCAGCCTGTCTGGCGCATCTGCCCCGACCACCGGGACATCAACGCCAAAGTCGACCCCGGAAGCCGAGCCGATACTCGAGTCCATTGTGGCTCGGAGTCGACCTCGGTCGCGGTCTCCCTCGACCTCCTGTTCGGGACTGAGGGCG
The DNA here is from genome assembly GCA_033557465.1 of Ichthyophis bannanicus. Classification (NCBI taxonomy): domain Eukaryota; kingdom Metazoa; phylum Chordata; class Amphibia; order Gymnophiona; family Ichthyophiidae; genus Ichthyophis; species Ichthyophis bannanicus. Next base: position 5,053,955 of record CM066040.1, read on the forward strand.
TCGACACCGGTGCTTCCAGCATCGGGGCCGGTGCTCCAGGACCCCGCGGGGTCGGACCTCGACTCTTCCTCGGACGAGTCAGCTTGGGAGACGGAGGACGAGGAGTCTCCCGATACCTTTAAGACTCGGTGCGTCCCTTCGGACTCACCGCAGTTTGAACCCCGGAGTAGGTCCCTTCTGGAGGACACCTGGTTCTCGGAGTTCGTCCAGGATATGGCCACTGCCTTGGCTATTCCGGCGGATCCCGAGGAAGAGCCTCGAGCTGAAGAGCTCGAGGCCCTACAGTATGATTCTCCTCCGAAGGAGGCCTTTACTGTCCCGGTTCCTCCGATGCTGGAACGGCTCCTCTTACGTATGTGGGAGGCACCGGCCTCAGCGCCGGTTCTTAGCAAGCGGGTCAATTCCATCTATTGACTCCGGAAGAGCCCTGGGTTTCAAAAGGCACAGCTACCACACCATTCCATGGTTGTGGAATCGGCCATGCATCGTCTGAAGAGTCAGAAGATGCACTCCGCGGTACCTCCTGGCAGGGAGGCCCGAAACCTAGATGGCGTCGGTAGAAAGTGTTTTCAGGGCTCGATGCTTGTTTGCCGTGTCCAGTCTTACCAGCTGTACATGGGCATGTACTTGCGGGATCTGGCCAAGGAGTTGGCCGGATTCTCTGCTGGTCTCTCCAGGGAACCCTTGCAGAGATTTAAGCCCTTGTCCTCGGGGATTCGGGACTGCTCGAAGTTCATGTCCCGCGCCGCCGACGATGGCTTCGACGCTTCGGCCTGAGTTGCGGCAGCCGGCATCGCGGCTCGACGCCAGGCATGGCTGCAGTCATCGGACCTCGAGCCATGGGTTCAGGACAAGTTGGTCGATGTCCCTTACCGAGGTGAAAACCTTTTTGGCAAGCCCATGACCGAGAAGGCCGCACAGCTCGAGACCGAGCACCTCACCCGGACAAGGCTGTCGAGGAAGACCTCTGCCCCTTCTCATAAAAAGAAGGGCTCGGGTAAAAAGCCCTTTTACCCGAGGAAGGGCACTGCCTACAAACAGTACCCACATTATCAGGCTGCCCAAGCTGCCACACAGGGTCAGCAAGCCAAGGGCCAGGGTAATGGGCCCCGTAGGCAGAGGATCCCCAAGCCTCAGGCCCCTGCTACCACTCAGCAGGGTGGGGGCTTTTGACTCCTTGAGCATAGCCTCTCTTCCACTGCTCTCCCAACCCTGCACAGGAGGTCTCTCGCCCTCTTTGCCCACCAGTGGCCCCTTATCATCGGGGACAGTTGGGTGCTGGAGATAATCCACAAAGGATATGCCCTCCATTTCCACCAACTGCCACCCCCATATTTTCCAGGGGAGCCTCCAAGGCCTCCTCTGCACACAGACCTTCTCCGTCAGGAGCTTCAGGGTCTGTTGGTGGACAGGGCGGTGGAGCCTGTGCCTCCCCGCTTGCACGGTCACGGATTCTACTCCATGTATTTTCTGGTGCCCAAAAGAACCGGTGGCCTTCTTCCCATTCTGGACCTCAGGAACTTCAACAAGTTCCTAGTGAAAAGAAAAGTTCAAGATGCTTACTCTTGGAACCCTTCTGCCCTACCTCCAGCAGGGAGATTGGCTATGCTCCTTAGATCTAAAGGATGCGTACACTCACATCCTCATTCATCCAGACCACAGAAAGTACCTAAGGTTCATCGTGGGAGGAAACCATTATCAGTACAGAGTGCTGCCTTTCGGCCTCACCTCCGCCCCCAGAGTCTTTACAAAGTGCTTAGCAGTGGTGGCGGCCTACCTGAGAAATCAGGGCATCTTTGTCTTCCCCTATCTGGACGACTGGCTCATGAGGGCTCAGACAGGTTAGGAGGCCAATCAAGCCACCCTCAGGACCATTGCTCTTCTACAACGCCTGGGGTTTGTCATAAACTTCGCAAAGTCCACTTTGCTCCCTTCCCAGAACTTGGAGTTCATAGGCGCAAGGTTGGACTCTCCTGGCAAAGGCATTCTTGCCAGAAAACAGAGCCCGAAAGTTAATGGCCTTGGCAAGTCAGTTTCTCAGCAGGTCCATGGTCTCCGCCAGACTCTGCCTGCGGCTTCCAGGCCACATGGCTTCGACAGTACATTTGACCCCCAATGCCAGGCTCCATATCAGGCCTGCACAGTGGTGCCTTCGGTTTCAGTGGTCACAGGCCACAGGCAGCCTCAGAGACAGGATAAGGGTGTCCAGACCATTTCTGAACTCCCTCAACTGGTGGCTACACCCACCTAATCTGCTGAAAGTGGTGCCCTTTCAGATTCCTGATTACACAGTGATGCTAACTACAGAGGCCTCCCTGCAAGGCTGGGGAGCGCATTGTCTGGGCAAGTGCACCCAGGGCCTCTGGTCTCCCTGGGAAGCTGCACAGCAGATCAATCTCCTCGAACTCAGAGCTATTCGATTAGCACTCAAAGCTTTCACTCCTACCCTGGCTCAACAGTCTGTCCTGATTCAGACAGACAACCAAGTTGCCATGTTTTTTGTGAACAAACAGGGCGGAACTGGGTCCAGGATCCTTTGTCGGGAAGCTCAGGACCTTTGTTCTTTTGCCCTCAAGCACAACATGCTCCTCAGGGCTGTGTACCTTCCTGGCCAGGACAACTACCTGGCAGACAGATTGAGTAGGATACTGCAGCCCCACGAGTGGCAGCTACATCCTTCAGTAGTTCAGAAGATCTTCCTGAGATGGGGTCTCCCTTTGATGGATCTCTTTGCCAGCCCCATCAACAAGCAACTGCCACAGTTCTGCTTCAGGCAACCACATCCTCTGCGGACAGCAGCGGATGCTTTTCTTATCTCTTGGTCTCAGGGCCTCCTCTATGCGTTTCCTCCCACACCCTTGGTGGCCCGAACCCTATTCAAGATTCTCCAGGACAAGGCCTCGGTCCTGCTGGTAGCTCCCAGGTGGCCGAGACAGCCTTGGTTTCCTCTTCTGCTTCAACTGGCGGTGGATCCTCCACTGCCTCTGGGGTTGCAACCCGACCTTCTCACACAGGACCAGGGTTCCCTTCTGCACCCCAATCTCAAGTCTCTCAATTTGATGGCCTGGAGGCTGCAAGGGTAGTTTTGGCTCCCTGGGGCCTACCTCAGGAAGTTGGAGAGGTTGTCCTAGCCTCCAGGAAACAATCCACTAGGAAAACCTATGCTCTCAAGTGGAAAAGGTTTTCTGTGTGGTGTCACCTACGTACAGAGGATCCTTTCTCCTGTACTGTGCCAGTAGTTCTTCAGTACTTACTGCACTTATCCAATCAGGGACTTAAGTCCAATTCTGTTCGGGTCCACCTCTCAGCTCTAGCAGCTCACCACTCATTGGTAGAGGGACAATCTCTATCGGTCACCCCTTGGTGTCCTGCTTTCTCAGGGGCTTGCTTTTGCTCAAGCCTCCCATCCGTCCTCCTGCCCCTGAGTGGGAGCTGAATGTGGTCTTGCAGCAACTGACTCGCCCACCTTTTGAGCCGATGTCTACTTGTCCACTACGCTTCCTCTCCTGGAAGACGCTCTTCCTGATAGCCCTTACCTCGGCTAGACAAGTAAGTGAGCTTCAGGACCTGATCTGTGGCAGACCTTACACCAGGATTTACAGGAACAGGGTAGTCCTCAGGACTCATCCAAAGTTCCTCCCTAAGGTTGTCTCCTCTTTCCACCTCAATCAGGAGGTGGTTCTTCCAACATTCTTCCTTAGGCCTCATGCTAGCCAGGCTGAAGCAGTCCTGCATACCCTGGACTGTAGGAGGGCCTTATCCTTCTACCTTGACCGTACGCAGGGGCATAGAAGGGCTACTCAGCTCTTCGTATCTTTTGACCCCAATAAGTTGGGGTTGGCTGTGTCCAAGCGTACCTTGTCCATCTGGGTGGCTGACTGTATCACCTGGGCTTATAAGGCGGCTGACCTTCCTTTGCAGGGTAGGGTCACGGCCCATCGTGTCAGGGCAATGGCTGCCTCAGTGGCTCATCTCTGCTCTGTGCCCTTGGTAGACATCTGCAAGGCTGCAACTTGGTCTTCAAGCCAGACATTTGTAGCCCATTACTGCCTGGAGAGGGAGTCTCGTAGGGACAGTGCTTTTGGCCAAGCAGTACTCCGGAATCTCTTTGAGGTTTAGGCAACTCCTGCCCTCTGTTGGGCTACCGGTGGAGGTTGTGTCCTTGAAAAGCCTTTCTTTGCTGCTGAGACTAGTGGGAGTTCTCTTGTTCAGCCTGGGTTCCTCGGTAGCCCAGAGCTGGGGAGTCACCCATATGTGAGGACTGACTTCCTGCTTGGTCCTGGAGAAAGAGTAGTTACTAACCTGTAACACGTGTTCTCCAGGAGCAGCAGGAATCAGTCCTCACAACCCTCCCTCCTCCCCTTGGAGTTGCAGTTGTACATAGTTTATTTTTCATTTTTGTGTGCTGTTCTTAGCTATGTCATTTGACTGAGGTAAGATGGCACCTTTAGGCGGGAAGGGAACCGCACATGCATGCCTGCATTCCCAATGGCTTTCATAGAAAGCTGGGGAAATGCTCCGCTGAGGCTTTATCGGCGCCGATGACACCCATATGTGAGGACTGATTCCTGCTGCTCCTGGAGAACACCTGTTACAGGTGAGTAACTACTCTGTCCCCACGACCCTCCCTCCTCCCCTGGAGTTGCAGTCCTTTGATTAATTTTTTTCCTCATTTTTTTGCCGTCTTTTTAGCTATGTCATCAGACTGAGCAAGATGGCACCCTTGGGCGGGAAGGGGACCGCACATGCGCGATGCAATCCCAAAGGCTTTCTTTGAAAGCTGGGGAATTGCTCCGCACGAGGGCTCCGTCGGCGCCGACATCACCCAAACGTGAGGACTGATTCCTCCTGTCCCTGGAGAAAACCTGTTACAGGTGAGTAACTACGCTGTATTGACAGCTGTGGATACATACATTCAAAATTCTTAACACAACCTTAGCAGTTAAAAAAGAAGTAAGGTTTTTTAGTGTACAGAGGTCAATCCCTCACCTTATCTGCTGTGATAAGGAAGCTTATCAGGACCTAGAAGAGAGGGGTAAAAAGAAGGAATTTACCATAATAAAGGGATCCATTTTAAAAGGTTCAGGACTTAAAACTCCATTTGCTCCTAGAAAGCAGGTAATTCCTGGCTACAATAAGGAACAGAGTGCCCCTAGTGGTGGAAAGGATAGGAAATACAGGCCCAGGGTAAGGAACCCCTTACATCACTGCATCCCCTAATCACTCAACTGCCACGAGGGAGTTTGATCTCTCTCACCTGAGAGGGGAGAGGGTGGAGCAGGAGCCTGAGGGGTTTAAGTTTAGCTCAGTGAGACCAGAGAGCAGTCGAAGAAGACGAGGAGGGACAAGCAGAACACGTGGAGAGGAACTGGAAGGACTCCTGAGACCTGAGAGTGCTGTAACTGCTGACCAGAGAGAGAGAGAGAGCAGAGGTTTTGCCTACTCAAGAAGGAATGGAGCAGTAAGAGCCAGAAGCACTAATTGGAGAACAGGACGTGCTGGATGGTGGCCAGAGCATGTAAGAAGTGAAGCTACTACAGGCTTTGATCAAGGTATGAGCCCCAGAAGCTTAGCTAATAAGGAGCACTACGTATTTGCCAGAGACAGCTTTAACCATAACAGAAGGCAGTCATGTAAGCTGAATCTGAGCCAGAGAGTGAACCAATGGAATTGGGGGAGCCAGATTTACCTTGTGAAGAAGAGGTCTCATACATGGACTGCTCTGCATGCCAGTCTGCCAATTAAGAAGGATTGGCAGGGATGTCAACCGTAAAGAGAAGCCTCCAGTGTCCAAAGCCCTAAGAGCTGTGTTAGCTTGTTAATGTTCTAAGCTCAGGAGAAGTGTGACACAGTGCAAAGCTGAATCTTCCTGATTATCTTTTGAGAAACAGCTGTGAGCAGTGCTGAGCTGTTTTTGATGCCGTTTCAACTGTAGGAAGTAAGAAATGCTTTTGTTTGTCTAATTACTGAGAAATCCTTGAAAAGAGTTTATCTGCTTGTGTGAATTTGACTATCTGTATGAAGTGCTGTGTTTAAGCCCACAAGATAGCCAGGTATTTGTTCTGGACTGAAAAGGGAAAGAAAACCTGGTTTAAAGTTTCTTTCTGTATGTTTTGGACTGCACGGCAAGCTCTGCTGGTAGCAGGTGCTGTTAATTAAGGCTGAGGAAAGCTGTTTTCTTTCAGTTCAAGTTATCCTGTAATGAGTTACAAGAATTCCTGGTGAAATATCTAAAAAGGTGGATCTGTGAACCTAGCGTGTCTTTCAGTGCTAATGAATAAATTGCACCCACTCAAACCCAACTACAATGAAGGTGTTTTTTTTCATCTGAGTCCAAATATCATCTAACTGAACTACCTTTCCCAGAATGCATTTAAAGGCATCCAGTTAGAAAAAGGCCAGAAGTTGAAGCATCCCAATGGCAAAAACAAAACCACGCCCCTCCATACCAATGTAAGGAGCTAAGGGCGTGACACTGCACATATAAAACAAATAACCAAATCTATTTACTACAAACTAAGAATATTACAGCATCTCAGACCGCTGCTTAACATACACTATTTCAGATCAGTGGTCCACGCTCTAATCACTTCCCACTTTGACTTCTGCAATAGCCTCCTGTATGGTATCCCTAAAAAATACCTGAAACAACTTCAAACTGCCCAAAATGTAACCGCCAGAATTGTTTTCAAAGCCCGACTTTCCGACCATATTACACCTCTTTTATACAACCTTCACTGGTTGCCAATAACAAGCAGAACCAAATACAAAATAATAATGATAACGTTAAGATATCCAACAACATTGCTCCGTCCTACCTCTCATCGTTAATCTCCCACTCCACTAACAATAGAGCCAGAAGGCAACATTCCCAGAATCACAATCCCTCCCACTTTTCGCAAAACAAAACAAACCACAAGTAATAGGGCCTTCTCTTTTGTTGCACCAATGCTGTGGAATGCCCTTCCTGATTCCTTATGTGCCATTAAGATTTGCCAACATTTAGGAAAGAAATAAAAATGTTCTTGTTAGTCAATACTATGGAGAAAATAATAGCTGTAATGCTACATCCCTGGACTTATCCAAAACTCAATCTGTAACACCTTCTACTTAAAGAAAATGCTGATCTACATCCTTTGTAAATAGTTTTTGTTATTTGTTATCATGTACATAGTTTTACTATACTATATCTTTGTTTGAAACCCTGTTTTGATTTGTTCTATATACTGATGTTCATTGTAAACTGCCCCTAATCTCTGGAAGGAGTGGTATAAAAGTAGCGCCAAATAAATAAATAAAATAAAATAAATCAGCTGGCAATACCTGCACTTTCATACAGCTTTGAGATTGTGGACTGGCCTCTTTAAAGATCTTGAAAAACTGGATGTGCGAACACCAAAACTTCTCCATGCCCATGAAGAGATTTACAAGAACCAGTGTATGCAAAGACCATACTTCCCTAGAGCTGAAGGAGGGCTTGGACAAGAGATTGATTACACATTCAGAGCTACTATCATCGGCCTCCAGGCCTACTTAACTTAACTAGATCCTCAGATTAAAATATGCAAAAAGTGCTGAAAATGAGAGTAAACATCCAGAATCTGCCACATCATCGAACTTTGATAGGCGTTCAGACGACTAGAAGAAATGAGTGAAAAACCACAAGCATGCATAGTGAAGGCAGTAGCAGAATTTACAAAACAAGAGAAAAACTCTTCAAGAAATTAGATCAACAAACAAGGAAACACAAATGGCAGATGCACAAATACAGTGGGAAATATAGAGTGTTACTCCAGGAACCCTTTGTCGATCAAGAATGGACACATGAATGGTTAAAGAAACCAAAGGATGATAGTTGCAGCCCAGGACAGTGGCTTATGAATGAGATGGTTTACAGCTAGCATTGAAAAAAACTGGCAACACAGACATGTTGATTCTGCAAGAAAGACCTGGAAACGGTGTCTCTCCTCATAGCTCGCTGTGAGGTTTCGATGGCAGAAAATTTCTAGACAGAAAGACATAATACAGTAGGGTGCTTCATCCATTAGAAACTCTGTAAATAGTAGAACATCACTGTGCCCGAAAAGCACTGGGATCATGACCCTGAGAATGAGGAGGTTACCCGGGATACTCCCATTCCGACCGATAAAAAGCTGGATGTGAGGAAGCTGGATATAGTGGTTAAGGAGGAATACACCAGAACGGCATTGATAATAGAGGTGTGGAGAGGTGGTAGATCTTGAAATACCAGGAAATGCACCCAGAAAATGTGGCAGAAATATACAGAAATATTTCCCATCATGTTGGGGGCCACAGGCTTGAGAGTGAAGAATTTCCAAGCCCATCTTGACGAACTACCCATACATGTTACATCTTACGAACTCCAGCAGGAGGATTTCTTTTTTTTTTTTTAATTGTTTATTGCAAATGTTATAGGTATACACATCAAGCATAACACCAAGAAATCTTTTAGTAAATGCATAATCAAAACAAAAAATTATAAGAAAAAGAAAAGGTTTTCTAGCCCACATTAAGAGAGGACAATCACCCCTAACAAGCAGAAGCAAACAAAAACTTACAGGACAATCCAAAACTAAACCACTAAACAGAGTTTAAAAATTATATATCATAACACAAAACTTCTACTTGTTAGTCAAAAGAATTTCCAAATGAAGAGGGTCAGTAAACACATACTTAACATTATTCAAAATGATTAAATATTTGCAAGGAAATCACAAAAGGAAAGTCCCCCCTGCAGCCAATACACGAGGTCTAAGCTGTAGGAAGGATTTCCTCCGCACCTGAGTTGACCTTGCCACATCTGGGAAAACAGAAACCTTATATCCAAAATTAAAGAAATATTTTTTCAAGAAATAAGCCTTCAAGATTTTAAGCTTATCAGCCACAACAGATAAGGACACAATTAACATTGCCAAAGCTGAGATCTCCTCATTAGAAGATAGCAAAAAAAGCACTAAGATCCAAATCAGATTGTGTCTCAACATGGGCGACGTCACCATTACGTGTCACTGATCGAGTAGGTAGATAATAAAGATCAGAACCCCCATAGACTCAAAATCAGAAATTAATAAAATTTCTTTACAATATTTCCTAAATAATAATTAGGGAGACAGCAAACGCATTTTTGGAAAATTAAGTAACCTTAAATTCTTTGCCCAATGAGCGTTTTCTAGGGCTTCAAATTATTTAAGCAATACACAACTATTTTTCACTCCCTCATGACCCCCCTCTTGCAATAAACCCAAAAAGGTTTATCCACATCATCCAACGCCGGGAGCAAGTAGCAATCCTAGTATCCACCTCACGGGCTTAGTAACAACCTGTTGAGAAAACTTCACAGTTTGATCAATAAAACCAGACAGCAAAGCATTGGTCTCAGAAACCACTTTCCAAATGTCAAATAAGGAAAGATCAGCAGAAGAGGCCGAAAGTAATAAACCTAAGGCCTCATGCTTACCCAACTGAATAGGAGTTAACAATAAAGAGCCAGCACTGAGGCAGTGGGAGGGGCTTTCAGAAACCGCATTCACCGATGCAGTTACTGGGCCCACCAAAGGGGGTTACCTCCTCCCCACCCACGCCACAGTTCAAAGGAGCAGGATTCAGAGGTGGTGTCCTATCAATGGAACTCAGCGAGACACCAGATAAAGACGCATTTTTTACATTAAATCTCAGCTGCCAAATTCTAGACCATTCTTCAGGTTTAGCTACATCCCTCCTCATATTATTTACACCTTCCTGGATGTCTACTCTATTGCAGATTTTGGTATCATCCGCAGAGGTAAACCTTACCCGACACCGTATCTGTTATATCACTAACAAATATATTAAAAAGAATCGGACCAAGGGCAGATCCCTGGGGCACACCACTGCTAACCTCCTTATCAGAGTGAACTCCATTTGCCTGTACCCTTTGTCGCCTCCCACTCAACCAATTTAAGCTTTGTAGTTCCAAAGCTTTAATAATATTTTTTACACATTGTCACAAGCACAAAACCCGAAGCCACTTGCCTTTAGTGGTCGAGGGGCGTGGTGGTTGAGGATTCCTTCTTCTATCAACTCTTAGCAGCCTACTTCTTCGTGTTGGCTTCTGGGAAGTGTAGTACTGCTAAAATATGTTGATGCTTTAAGTAGAAGGTTTGTAGCTGAGGTAACCAACAGTAAGGCTTGTAACCTGGAAAAGAGACGGCTGAGGGGAGATATGATAGAGGTCTATAAATTAATGAATGGAGTGGAGCAGGTAAACGTGGATCAATTGTTTACGCTATCAGAATATAGAAAGACTAGGGGACATGCAATGAAGCTACAGGGTAAACTATTTAAGACAAATAAGAGAAAATATTTTTTCACTCAACGTGTAATCAAACTCTGGAATTTGTTACCGGAGGATGTAGTAAGGGCTGTTAGTGTAGCTGGGTTTAAAAAAGGTTTGGACAAGTTTCTGGAGGAAAGGTCCATAAACCACTATTAAAAAGGGACCCAGGATAATCAATGCTTGACCCAGTACAGGCATTGTGGAACCTGTGTCTTTTGGGGATACTGCTAGGTACGTATGACCTAGATTGGCCACTGTTGGAAACAGGATACTGGGCTTGATGGACCTCGGTCTGACCCAGTATGGCATATCTTATGTTCTTATGTTATGTAATCTAACCCAGGCTTATACCTCCAGGGTTCTAACCCCACCTCTTTCTTTCCCAGGTGTTGGTAATCCCCTTGCCTTCTGGTATTAGAATAATCAGTGTACTTGTTAAAGTAAGGGCTTTGGTCCTCGTGCTTGCAATCCCTCTTTCTTACTTTATCAGTCATTGTGTGAAACCTGTTCCAGCTGGGGGTTTTCTGTCTTCGAAACCTGGCTGTGGCTTTCTCTCCCTGCACTCCTAGAAGGGGACCCTTAACTAGGGTGAATTTGTTATGCTTCTCACCTCCCCCACTCTCAGGATAGCTGACTTTGCCACATACCCCCCTGCTTAAGATATTACTGGCTATTGGAGGTGATTGGGCTTCCTCCAAACAGTCGGTAATTCGGGATAAAGCATCTGCATTTTGGTGTAGTCTTCCTGCCTGATGCTCCACTCTGAAGTCGAAAGCTTGCAGGGCCATGTACCACCTAGTTAGCCTTGCATTGTGGTTTTTCATCTGCTGAAGCCACTTCAAGGGTGCATGGTCTGTGATGAGTAAGAACTTCCGGCCTGTAAGATAGAATCGGAGAGCGTCTACTGCCCACTTAATAGCAAGACACTCTTTCTCTATGGTGGAATAGTTGCGCTCCGCCGTGGATAACTTTTTGCTAAGGAACATTACTGGGTGTTCCTCCCCTTTATACTTCTGAGATAGGACCGCACCTAGACCTGCTTCTGAGGCATCCGTTTGCACCATGAAAGGTTGTGTGAAGTCCACACCACACAATACTGGAGCCGTGCAAAGCTTCTCTTTTAACAGGTTGAAGGCCCTCTCGGCTGCCGGGGTCCAATTAAGACGGTTCGGATAGTTTTTCTTCAATATATCAGTGAATATGGAACTCTCCTCTGCAAAGCGGGGTAGGAACCTCCTATAGTAACCTACCAGGCACAGAAAGCTTCTCAAGTGTTTCTTTGTTATTGGCCTGGGGAAATTCCTGATACTTTCAACCTTGTCGATTAAGGGCTTGACCTTTCCGCGTCCAATCATATGCCTCAGGTACTTTACCTCCCGCCTGGCAAAGGCGCATTTGCTCGGGTTCAGTGTGAGGCCCACCTGCCTCATAGACTGGAGGACGGCTTCAATCCTTGGAAGGTGCTCTTCCCAGGTGCTACTGTAGATAACGATGTTATCCATATATACAGCAGCATATTCTTGATGCGGGCGCAGGACTTGATCTACCAGTCTCTGGCAAATCGCTGCGGCGCCGTGGAGTCCGAAGGGCATTCTCTTAAATTGGAATAGCCCAATCGGGGTGCTGAAGGCGGTCTTTGGCCGAGACCCCTGGTCAGGGGAATCTGCCAATACCCTTTTGTCATGTCCAATGTGGTCAAAAACTGGGCTTGTCCCAAGCGATCCAGTAGCTCTTCTATCCTGGGCATTGAGTATGCGTCAAACACCGAGATGGCATTTACTTGTCTGAAATCAATGCAAAACCGTAAAGTGCCATCCGGCTTTCGTACAAGCACTATTGGACTGCACCACTGGCTTCTTGACTCCTCGATGAATCCCATCTCTACCGTTTCACGTACCTGTGCAATTACTTCCTCTTTCTTAGCCTCCGGTAACCGGTATGGTCGTTGTCGAATCACCCTCCCTGGTGTGGTTATAACCTCATGGGCAACCAATCGGGTTTCACCAGGGACCGGCGTCAGGACATCTGGAAACCGCTGTAACAGATTGGCCAACTCCTGCCTTTGGACCAAGGACAATTCTTCACCCACCTGGGCCTTCTGATGTTTCCTCCACTCTGTTACTTGTAGACCCAAATCATCCTCCTCCTCAGCTTCCATGTAGCGCTCAGTTAACAGAGTTGCCTCCTTTGTGCTCTGGCAGTTTTGTTGAATCAGAAATGATTGTATTTCCCTTGGCACTACTGCCATAAACTGCTCCAATACTATCACATCTAATACCATATCCATATTTTTTTCCATCTGGGGTCAGCCACTTTAATGCCAAGCCCCAAATCCTTTGGCTTATTGCCTTCGGAGTTTCTCCAGCCTTAAGGGCTGTGGCTCTGAACATCCTGTGATATACACTTTTTGTCAACCCCAAACGGTCTCTAATAGCCGTTTTTACAGTATCATAGTCCAGGGCTTGGGCAGCTGGAATAGCCCTATATGCAGCCATTGCTTCCCCTGTTAAAGAGGTTGCTAAACGCACTGCCCATTGGCTAGCTGGCCATCCCACAGCGTGTGCTACTCTTCCAAATGATTCTAAAACGTCATCTATATCGTCCTCAGATGAAAGCATGCCAAAATTAAAGGCCCCACTTGTGGGTGGACCTACCAGCCTGTCCATTTGAAGAACTGCTGGTCCTGCTGGTACCGACTCTCCTCCAGTTTCTTGCCTTTTGGATGCAACCAGGGTAGCCACTAAGTCCAAGACAGGTTGCTATTGCTCCCTAATAGCTGCAGCTGCTCTCTCCTGAGCTTGCTGTGCCAACTCTTGCTGGCGCTGGAACTGCGTTGCCATCCATTGAATCAAATCCTTGGGCTCCATCTTCAGGGATACCTGCAAGAAAAACACAAGACACAAAGGGCGGCACCACTCAACAGCCTCCTTGTCCCCTTTGCCTCAAAAGCATTCACTAGTTTTTTTCCTTTTTTTTTTTTATCCAAGCCAACCCCCACCTGGGTACGCCTTACCCGACTCAGTTGTTGACTCTTGCTTCCAAAGGGTTGTCTTTATGATGCTTCACGGCCGGCCTGCTCTGCCCTCCAGCTGACTCCACCGGTGAATTCACCTGAAGCTCCAGCAGTCGTCCGTGCTGTGTACCTTATTGCTGTATATCCTTTGTATATCCTGAAGGCAAAGTCCGAAAAACTATGCCACTGTCACAAGCACAACGCCCGAAGCCACTTACCTTTAGTGGTCGAGGGGTGTGGTGGTTGAGGATTCCTTCTTCTATCAGCTCTTAGCAGCCTACTTCTTCGTGTTGGCTTTTGGGAAGTGTAGTACTGCTAAAATATGTTGGTGCTTTAAGTAGAAGATTTGTAGTTGAGGTAACCGACGGTAAGGCTTGTAACAGAAAGTTTATTTCCATAAAACAAAACACAGCAGGTTCAAGGTATCATTTACAGGATTATAATTGTAGAATTTGCTTAAGGTACAGCAAATAACGGCAACCAAACCAAAAGAACTCAGAAATGGTTTTTTAAAGTCCTCTTACTTGCAGAAGTATTGCCTTTAGAAACTAGGCTGCCACTTTCCTTTTTAGTCCTTGTTAATCAGAGCATAAAGAAAAATTCAAGCTTAATTCTTCTACAGCAGTTTGGTTTCTGCCAGCCTCAAAAACCTCTGTAGGCTGCATTTCTATGTGAAACCAAACTTAGAACAAAACAAACATTCCAAGCTGTTATCAAAACTCTTAGCAGGCTTTTCATATAGGAGAGGAGCAAGCAAAAACTCTTATAGCAGCTAACTTGGCTATCTCCAGGAACAAGCAGGAATGAGTCTTCACATATGGGTACGTCGGTACCGACGGAGTCTGCGCGGGAACGCTTCCCAGCTTCCAATCAGAAAGCTTTTGGAAGCATCCCACCACACCTGCGTGCTGCCTTCCCGCCCTTCCCAACTGTGTCTCCTCAGTTTTCGTTTTTCCGCGGAGCCAGCAGGACGTCGTCCTGTCACCTGTGATAAAGAAGCTTATCATAGCTCAGGAAGGAGCTATAGAAAAGGTGAAGTGACTCTGAACAAGCAACCTGTCAGTTCTGGTAGAAATATGAAAACAGAATTTTGCCATAAAAGACTACCAGTCCCAAAATGCACCAGGTTTCCAACTGCCATTAGAGGAGCTGAAGTGAGGAAACGTGTGTTCAATCAGGAGGGCTATGAGATAATCCCTAAGCACTCATCTCAAAGGGCAGGGCCTGATTCAGCACAGCTGCGCTGTGTTAGGGAGGATCACTCATCTAAGCAGAATAAGAGTAGAGTTTATTCTACAGATGACCATCTTCATGATCACCTTGGATATCCAGAGAATTGTCCTCAGTATCCTGAGAATCAGCTTGAGTTTGATCATCAGTTTCATCTGAAGGATCATCAGAAGCAGAAGCCAAACCGGACGGACAGAGAGGGAAAGAGACCCTTTGGAAGAAGGAAGAGAAAAGCCTTTGAGAGGTCTAGAAGAGTCCAAAGCAGTACGTATACTGGGAGGTATTCCAAGGGCCAGCATACACCATTGGACTGGGGAAAGCCAGAGGAATGGTGCTGCAGAGCTAGGAATCACCAGAGGCTACCTGTGAGGGAGACGGCTGCACGTGGAAGGGACCCTAAGACCTGTGCCAGAAGGTATGTGAAGAGAGATCCAGTGTCCAGGGATCTGGATTGGAAGGCTGGACATAAGAACTGGACTACATACTGGCCAGGCTATATAGAGAGGAACTCTAGCAGCAATGGAAGCTCAGGTATGAACACTGATCTATGCCCTAGCTATAACCTTGAAAGACAGCAGGGAAACAAGTATTCTCCTGAAAATGCTCCATTGAGAGATTCATCTGTGCCAATCCATGATATTGAACCCATGCTTGTTGAACAAGGGGGAATAATAGCAGATGAGGATCCTGTTTATATGGACTGCTCTCTATCTAAACTCCGTTGGTAACTTTCTGTTATAAAGTACAGCAGCCATCACAAAGAAATACAAATTTGTTCTTTAATCTACTCAGAAAAGCTCCTGAAGCAGGATTTGACCCACACAGTAGAAAGCAAGCCAGCTAAGGGGTTTCAGCTGGATAACTACTAGCAATTAAGCCTTACCTAATTGCTTGTGAGCTAGGAGAGAATCATTTCTGTATCTATGTGGGAAGTAATCAGAAGTTAACCTGAAAAGAACAGTTTGTTTCTTGCTTTGTGGCTTTTCATTTGTTGTTTTCCTGATTTTGTCTTTGTTTTTCCAAGTTAACACTGAAAGCAAGTAACCTATTTTATGTGCTACCAAGTATATCTGTGTTGGGAGAAATAACCCCATAAATAAATATCTTATTGGCTTTACCCAAGAGCACAACTAAATTATTGTCAGCAGCTGTGTCTGGTGTGAATGAACTACATTGCCCACAATACCTTGCAAATCATATAGAAATATGCACTTGCCAAGAGTGTTTAAGATTCTCACCCAGGCAGCCGTCTGACACACCGCAGAAAAGTTTTCTTTAATTCTTTTGTTTTCTTGTGGTGGCGGCTGTCTCCCCAACTCCACCGGTACCGCCGGTGTTTTCTTTTTCTTTTTCTTAAATTTTTTGGGCCTTCTAGGCCTATCCATCATGGAGCCGCCAATCTCTTTTCCTAAGAAATGTCTAAGCTGTGGCGGTACAGTTTTATTTTTAGACTCCAAGAACTGGTGTCTAACCTGTTTGGTCCTGACCGTTTTCCTCCAGAGCCATTAGGCTACAGTATTGTGAGAAGAGATTTTCCATTTCGAGTTTCCCTCGATACCGGGTTCCCTTCCAGTGTCAGGGCACCGACCATTTCTTCTTCTCCACAGGATCAGGTAACCCACAAACAGCCTGTTAAGACTAGCCAACCCTTGAGTGGTAGGTCTCATGCACAGCATGATGACGGCTCCGGCCTTGCCCTCGAGGGTCCATTGGCTTCAAAACCCCGGCGGGAGTCTTCGGCCTCCAAAGCCTATGAGGGGTTTCAGGTTGTTCCTGGGGCTCACCCCTCACAGAACATACCTGAGCCATGCTCGGTGGTGGCATCCGCTTCGAGCGGTACCGATACCCCGGCATCGGCACTGGTGTTGGACGATACACTCCTCACCAGGGATCGTCATCTGGCTTTCTCGGTACCTTCGGGACCAGTAGATACGCTCCAGATTGACTTTCCAATATCGGCATCAACGCCGATACTACCACCGACATTGGTACCCTCTAGACATGCATCAATAGACTCGCTTCCTTCGATGCCGAGTCTGGAATCGATCTCTAGTCTGGAAGACTGGGTACCGACACGTCTCGGTACCGATACTTACCGGTACCGGAAGCTCAGTACCGAGGGTTATTACCAAAGGCCTTCAGTTACCTCTGTACCGATTGAGCAGCCACCGATGACTGCTCCGATGTCGGTGTCGCCTTCGATTCCGACAGTGCTACCGGTATCGCTATCGGTACCGGTATCCGCAGTAACATCGGGGCCAGCTCCTTCCATGCTTCTTTCACCAGGGTCGCTCCTTTCTATACTAAGTCTGGAGTCGATACCTGGCATGGACGATGCAGTTCTGACTGTCACAGGTCCGGACCTCCAGTACCAGCATCCATCCCTTGAGGTTCCTTTTTTGCACCGTGCAGGATCTTATATTCCTGTAATACTCAGGTAGATCCTCCGGTGCCCAGGCTAGTTCTTCAAGTCTAGCCTGTCCAGGGAAGGTTCTCTTTGGAGATCCTTCTTTTCCGAATTTCCTCCTGGATATGGCGAGATCTCTTGCCATTCCTATCCCTGGCTATGATCCTACACAAGGCTCTGTTTCCACTGAAGCAAAGGAAGACGTAATGCTTCCTTTGCATCATTCCTTGCAGGATCTTCTTCCAAGAATGTGGGAAGCACCTTTGAAGGTACCCTCACCTTCCAGAGCAACTGATCTTCTGTATCAGGTGCCCCCCTCTCCAGGGTTTCAAAAGACTCAACTTCCCCATCACTCCATTGTAGTGGAATCAGCAATGAGGAAGGTGAAAAGTAAGAAGAAGCATTCTTCTTACCCACCAAGTCGTGAGTCTAGGACACTAGATGCCTTTGGACGTCAAACCTTCCAGACATCCATGCTGTCAGCAAGGATTCTCTCTTATATTTTTTATATGAGTCTATCTCTTCAGGAAGTCACAAAGAAATTGTCTTTTGACTCCTTTTCTTTCAGAGCCCAAAACTGCAGACTATTCCTTACTACTTAGTCATATTCAGAATATCTCTTGGTTTCTTACTCGTGCTTCCTTAGACTCTTTTGAGTCTGTTAGCAGAACATCTGCTATAGCCATAGGGGCACGACGTACAGCCTGGCTCCAAGCTTCAGACTTAGACAAATGGGCACAACAAAGATTGGGTAATACTCCTTGTACTGGAGAAAATCTCTTCAATAAGGAGTCTTTACATCAGGTTGCTCAGTGGTCCACTGACTTTCCTGTTTCTGAAGGCTATCCTAAGCCTTCTCCTTCCCCAGTAGGTAGGAAATGCCCTGTCAAACCTTCTTTGCCTAGGAGGAAAAGGTTTTACTCTTCCCCTGCCCATCATACAGATGTACCCAAGCAGGGGAACCTTCGCCCTGGTCTGAAGAATCCAAACTCTCGCCAGGCTAAACAAACCCAGCAACCATAGGGTTCTGATTAATCTTTTTTTTTTTCTGCCTCTAGAGTTTAGAAACTATAGTTGGCTTCTTCTCAGCAGAAGTTTCCACTATTTTCATTCTAAACTTACACATGGCATCCAGTTCTCCTAGATATACTGAGCTGTCAGGATATTCATGTTTATGGGTCACAGCTTTCTCCTCTTCTTCCTGCTAGGAAGAGGGATTTAACAACTATCACATGATAGTTTTCTGTACCAACATGAATTCTTTCCTTCTACAGCCTTACCACAGGGTAAGTCATCTTTCAGCTCTTGTTTCTCTACCATCTTATCCAGTTTTTCCCCTGTAAGAGTGGTACCTTTGCACTGGAGGGCTTCTTCTTCAGCCTTTCTAGTCCTTCCATTCCAGTGCGGAGTTTTTTCTTCGAATAAACTCCCTTCTTTTTGTTTGGGCAGCTCATCAGACAAGGAAAGACCTTTCTTACTCTTGTTCTGTCTGTTCTTTCTGTTTTACACAGAAAGATTCTCTCTGCTGTCTTATCAGAAGCTGCCCATGCAGGAGCTTTAGTGTTTGGACCACTGGTACTTTTCCACAAGTATACACAGTTGTCCTCCACCACTTTCTATTTGGCCTTAGTAGTGATTCCAAGACAGTGCATACATCTTTCTTGGGCAATCCTTACCACTACAGGCTTATCACACTATCTTCTTTCCAGTTCATACTGCTAGACCAGTCCAGACAAACGGGTTATGCACCCCTGCCAGCAGATCTTGGAGACAGAGAATTCTACCAGAGCTCTGATAGGCTGAAGCCTGGTGATATAATCCTACCCCTAGCGGTCTCCCTCAGTTTTTCTCTGTCTCCAGCAGATCTGGATGCTTTGTTTTTTTGCTCCTTCAAAAACATTTAAAATAATTTATTTCTTTGTGATTTCTTTTGGAGAGATTATCCCCTGTAGTTGCCAGTGTACTTATCTGAGCACCAGGATGTTTTCCAGCTGAGCTCCTGTGTCCTGTCACAGTAGAGATCGCTGATGTGAAGACACCCCAGCACTAGTCAAGAGGACTATTTAGCTGGATGGTAAGCCTCCTAAAATCCAGTCCCTGGGGCTGATTTTAGTGGTGAGGCAGCTGGCAGTGGGCTGAGCAGCGGTCCGTGGCTTCTCTGCACTTTCGGTACTGTGAGTACAGAACCTGTCTTTCTCCCACTGATGTCTGCAGCTCTGTGGTGACTCGATTTATTTTTATTGATTTTTCAGCGATTTTAGACATTTTTCTCATGCCTGCAACCCTCCCACCTTGTCCTTAGACTTTTTAAGTTAATTCCTTAGCTTTTGGGGGTTTTAATTCACTCTTTTTGAGGTTTATTTTTGCCGGTGGCCATTTTGAATAGCTAATGAGCCCCGGTTTTTGGCGGGAAGCCAGATTCCTTCTCTACTTGCTTTCTAGCAACGCTATTGCTGTGTGTTTTTCCACAGCACTTGGTAGCTGTGAGTTGTGGAGGGGTTCTTTTCTCTCTGCCTATGTATTAACATAATAAATAAAAAGTAGGAAAGGCATGAATAGAGAACAGGATGCAATTCAGAGCCACAGTACAATGGTTAAGACACTGACCAATGGTGCAGGGATCATGGGTTCAATCCCCCACTGTGCCCAACAAAGAAGGCTGGCTATGGCATTGCCTATTATGGGGAAGATTGTTAAATGGCTGTTTCTACAAGGCAGAGTTATTTTTTTTTAGTTCTCACTATGCCTTATTCAGGTCTACGCTGCATAGGCTGTCAGAAGAAACTAAAGGACCTCAAGCATCAGCTGTGCTCTTCCCCCAGCGACTTGATTCCCCAGGTAAACTTGGGAACTCCTGAGCCTGGTTTCATTGGAGCACCCGATTGGCTTTACGCAGCGCTGAGTCTTTGCCACGGGGACTTGGACATCCCCTGGAAGTTAAGGTATCATTTTCTGAAAGAAACCTGTAAGTAGACTGTTTTTTTCTTACTTGCTTCAGCTGCCCTGGGTTGATTTCAACTGCATCCGG
The DNA here is from genome assembly GCA_033557465.1 of Ichthyophis bannanicus. NCBI lineage: Eukaryota > Metazoa > Chordata > Amphibia > Gymnophiona > Ichthyophiidae > Ichthyophis > Ichthyophis bannanicus. Next base: position 5,073,969 of record CM066040.1, read on the forward strand.
ACCGGCTGCCTCTGTGTTTTGAAGTTCTTACTTTAAATTTTTAATCCACAATCTGCAGCCGAGTTACTTTGTACTGGAATATTGTACCTGTCTTATTCAATATACCGTTTGATTGGACTTTTAAGTCAGTGTTTTGGATACTGACTGTTTTGGGCTCGGCCTAAAAAGGCTTACTCACTGTAATCTTCAGTACAGCTGGGTTTGGGCTTCTCCATCCCTCCCCAGAAACACCTTTCAGCCCCTGCCATGGAAGTCTGAGTGGCTGCGGAGGGATCAAACTCTATTTTCCCTACTTTCAGACTTACCCTGACTTTGACAGTTTCTCTGTACCAGCACAGTGAATGACTGACAGTTTCCTTATCAGCTCAGTGAATACCTGACAGTTTTTCTGTGCCAGCGGCTGTTTTGTTTTTCTCTTCAGTGTTTCTTTTTGGAGGGAATGGCTCTGGACAGCAGTTTCCACACATTTAAACATGCTGTGAAGACACGGGGAGTTTCAAAATCCTTTTCTTGAAGAGTCTTCTGTTTCCCTGAGCCTACCTTGATTTTTGTTTTAAACACCAAGAACAAAAACAAAAAAAAAAAAAAGGAGAAAAGGTGGTTTAAGTCTCTGCAATGCTTGTTTCTCTGGCTGTATTATATGTGATATGTCATAAGCCGAAGGGGGAATTAATGGATTGCTTGTGTTCCACCTGCACGCTGCATCCGGGAGACTCTTCCCCATTCCCACTGTGCTGCTAGATGGGATCATCAGCACCTTATCTCCTCCCTCCTCGGAGCCCCTGCTGCAGGATACTCCTGCGGGAAAGGACTCAGTCAGCTCCCATTTCGCTTCCACATCCGCTGGAAGCCACAGCAGCCTTGACTGACAGTGCATTCCTCACACTCTTCCATCTGGCATGACACCTGTGGCGTTTGGAGTCTTTTGGTATATCTCCGACACCCGCCCAGTAGCAGACAAGGATATGGCGTGGTCTCGCAAGCGGTCCCGTAAGTCCTCAGACCTTAGAGCAGTACGTCCTCCTAGGAGCGTTGCATGTGCCTGGCGGGGTACTATGAACATAAGAACATAAGATATGCCACACTGGGTCAGACCAAGGTCCATCAAGCCCAGTATTCTGTTTCCAACAGTGGCCAATCTAGGTCATATGTACCTAGCAGTTTCCCCAAGAGACACAAGTTCCACAATGCTTGTACTGGGTCAAGCATTGATATCTTCGGTCACTTCTTAATGATGGTTTATGGACCTTTCCTCCAGGAACTTGTCCAAACCTTTTTTAAACCCAGCTACACTAACAGCCTTTACTACTTCCTCCGGTAACAAATTCCAGAGTTTGATTACACGTTGAGTGAAAAAATATTTTCTTTTATTAGTCTTAAATAGTTTACCTTGTAGCTTCATTGCATGTCCCCTAGTCTTTCTATATTCTGATAAGGTAAACAATCGATCTACGTTTACCCGTTCCACTCCGTTCATTAATTTATAGACTTTTATCATATCTCCCCTCAGCCGTCTCTTTTCCAGGTTAAAGAGCACTAACCTTTTTAGCCTTTCTTCATAGGAGTATCCTTCCTTCCCCTTTACCATTTTGGTGGCTCTTCTCTGTACCTTTTCTAAAATCGCTATATCCTTTTTAAGATACGGCGACCAGAATTGCACACAATATTCAAGGTGCGGTCTCACCATGGAACGATATAGAGGCATTATAATATCTTTTGTTTTATTTTCCATTCCTTTCCTTATCATACCTAGCATTCTATTTGCTCTCTTGGCCGCCGCTGCACACTGGGCCGAGGGTTTTAACATGGTATCCACAATGACGCCTAAATCTTTTTCCTGGGTGGTGGTTCCTAATGTGGAACCTTGCATCGTGTAACCATAGTTTGGGTTGTTCTTCCCTAGGTGCATAACCTTGCACTTGTCCACATTAAATTTCATCTGCCATTTTGATGCCCAGTCTTCCAATTTATCAAGATCCTCTTGCAATTTTTCACAATCTTCTTGGGTTTTAACAACTTTAAATAGTTTTGTGTCATCTGCAAATTTGATAACCTCACTCGTTATTCCACTTTCCAGGTCATTTATGAATATGTCAAAAAGCAGCGGACCCAGCACAGATCCCTGGGGTACATCACTATTCACCTTTCTCCCATTGGGAAAATTGGCCATTTAGCCCTACCCTCTGCTTTCTATCTTTTAACCAGTTCCTGATACACAATAGTACACTGCCTCCTATCCCATGACTCTTTAGTTTTGCCAAAAGTCTCTGATGAGGGACCTTGTCAAAGGCTTTCTGAAAGTCCAGATACACAATATCAACCGACTCACCTTTGTCCACCTGTTTATTCACTCCTTCAAAAAAACATAAAAGATTAGTAAGACAAGATCTTCCTTGTCTAAAGCCATGTTGGCTGTCTCCCATTAGGTTGTGACTATCTACATGCTGAGTAATTTTATTCTTTATGATGGTTTCTACCATTTTTCCCGGTACTGGCGTCAGGCTCACCGGTCTGTAGTTTCCCGGATCACCCCTGGAACCCTTTTTAAAAATTGGTGTTAAATTGGCGATCCTCCAATCTTCAGGTATTAGAGATGATTTTAATGATAGTTCACAGATTACTGAAAGCAGTTCTGCAGTTTCATATTTCAGTTCTTTCAACACCCTTGAAGGTATACCATCCGGCCCAGGTGATTTGCTACTCTTCAGTTTATCTAATAGTTGTAAGACATCTTCCCGATGTATCGATATTTCCTTCAATTCTTCCGCATCTTTAAATACCATTTCAGTCATGGGTAACATCCCTACATCTTCCTCAGTAAAGACCGAAGCAAAGAATTCATTCAGTCTCTCCGCTATCGCCTTGTCGCCTCTTAGTGCTCCTTTAACCCCTTTATCATCTAATGGACCAACTGACTCTCTCACAGGTTTTTTGCTACGAATGTACTTGAAAAGGTCTTTATTTCGCGTTTTTGCTTCCGCAGCAAGCTTCTTCTCAACTTCTCTCTTTGCCTGCCTTATCAATGCCTTGCATTTGACTTGCCAGTGCTTGTGCTGTTTCCAGGTTTCGTTGTTTGGCTCTTTTTTCCATTTCCTGAAAGATGCTTTTTTGGCAACAACAGCCTCTCTGACCTCACCTTTAAACCATGCTGGCAGTTTTTTGGACTTCCTTCCACTTTTCTTAAAGCGTGGAATACAGCTGGTCTGGGCTTCCAAGATAGTATTTTTCAACAACACCCAAGCTTGATGTACGTCTTTAACCTTCGCAACTGCTCCTTTTAGTTTTTTCTTAACTGTTTTCCTCATTTTATCATAGTCTCCTTTTAGAAAGTTAAAAGGTAGTACTGTGGATTTCCTTACTATCCCTCCTCCACTAATTAAATCAAAGGCGATCATGTTATGATCACTATTGCCAAGTGGCCCCAACACCCTTATCTCTTGCACTAGATCTGGTGTTCCACTAAGGACTAGGTCTAATATGGCTTCCCCTCTGGTCGGTTCATAAACCAGCTGCTCCAAGAAGCAGTCATTTATTTCATCTAGGAACTTTATCTCCCTAGCATGTCCTGACGTGACACTGACCCAGTCGATACCGGGGTAATTGAAATCACCCATTATTATTACTGTGCTGTAACCTTTGTTAGCTTCCTTGATTTCTTTGAGCATTTCATCATCCATTTGGTCATTCTGGCCAGGTGCTCGATAGTACACCCCCACTGCCATCGCCTTCCCCCTTTTATATGGAATTTCAATCCATATAGATTCTACAGCAGATTTTGTTTCCTGCAAAACTTTAATCCTTTCTGACTCAATGCCCTCTCTGACATAGAGCACAACCCCTCCACCAATTTGATCAGCTCTATCATTACGATATAGTTTGTACCCAGGTATCACAGTGTCCCACTGGTTGTCCTCCTTCCACCATGTCTCTGATATTCCAATCATATCTAGCCTTTCATTTAGTGCTATATATTCTAACTCTCCCATCTTATTCTTTAGACTTCTAGCATTTGCATACAAGCATTTTAGAGAATGTATTTTATTCATGTTAATTTGGCTATTGTTAGACATGGGTAAATTGGGATCTTTAAGCTCTGTCTGCTCCATACTTGAGGGCATTTGGGCTACTTTACTTTTTTGTGGAACCTCTCTGCTTTTGGTAGTATCCTTCAAGGATACATTCTTCCGAACCATCCGCTCTTGGGCGACTGTCGGCTTTCCCCTAATATCTAGTTTAAAAGCTGCTCTATCTCCTTTTTAAAGGTTAATGCCAGCAGCCTGGTTCCATCCCGGTTAAGATGAAGCCCATCCCTTCGGAAGAGCCCCTCCTGTCCCCAGAATGTTCCCCAGTTCCTAACAAATCCAAAACCCTCATCTCTGCACCATTGTCTCATGCACGCATTGAGACTCCGGAGCTCTGCCTGCCTTTTGGGTCCTGCGCGTGGAACAAGAAGCATTTCGGAGAATGCTACCCTGGAAGTTCTGGATTTCAACTTCCTACCTAAAAGCCTAAATTTTGCCTCCAGAACCTCCCTACCACATTTTCCTATGTCATTGGTACCGACATGTACCAAGACAGCAGACTCCTCCCCAGCACTATCTAAGACCTTATCTAGGTGGCGCGTGAGGTCCGCTACCTTCGCACCAGGCAGGCATGTTACCAGGCGATCCTCACGTCCACCAGCCACCCTGCTATCTACATGCCTAATGATCGAATCACCAACTATAACGGCTGTCCTAACCCTTCCCTCTTGGGCACATGGCCCTGGAGAAACTTCCTCGGTGCGAGAGGGTTTTACATCACCTGGAGGACAGGTCCTAGTTACAGGATCACTTCCTGCCACACCAGGGTGATGCTCTCCTGTCACGTGACCTCTCTCCTCCATGGCAACAGGGGTGCTGCCAGACTGGAGGTGGTACTTCAGGACTATATCCCTGTAGGTCTCGTCTATGTACCTCTCTGTCTGTCTTATGTTTTCCAAGTCTGCAACTTTAGCCTCTAGAGAACGGACTTGTTCCCTGAGAGAAAAGAGCTCCTTGCACCTAGTGCACACGTAAGACCTCTCACCACCTGGGAGAAAATCATACATGTGACACTCAATGCAAAAGACTGGAAAGCCCCCATCCCGCTGCTGGACTGCTGTCTGCATCTTAGTTTTAAGTTTGTGTCTAGATCTTTAAGTTCTTACTTACTAGGGAATTGAGGGAATTGAGTCAGTTCTTACTTACTAGGGAATGTTAGAGAGGGAATTGAGTCAGAAAGGATTAAAGTATTGCAGGGAACAAAATTTGCTGTAGAATCTCTATGGATTGAAATTCCACTTATGAAGGGGAAGGTGATGGCAGTGGGAGTATACTATCGACCCCCTGGCCAGAATGAACAAATGGATGATGAAATGCTCAAAGAAATCACGGAAGCTAACAAAAGTCACAACAGAGTAGTAATAATGGGTGATTTCAATTACCCCGGTATCGACTGGGTCAGTGTCACAGCAGGACAAGCTAAAGAGGTAAAGTTTCTAGATGGAATAAATGACTGCTTCTTGGAGCAGCTGGTTCATGAACCGACCAGAGGGGAAGCCATACTGGACCTAGTCCTTAGTGGAACGCCAGATCTGGTGCAAGAAATAAGGGTGTTTGGACCACTTGGCAATAGTGATCATAGTATGATCATGTTTGATTTAATTATTGGAGGACAAATAGTAAAGGAATCCACAGTACTACCTTTTAACTTTCAAAAGGGAGACTATGATAGAATGAGGAATATAGTTAAGAAAAAACTAAAAGGAGCGGTTCCAAAGGTTAAAGACTTACAGCAAGCTTGGGCGTTATTTAAAACTACTATCCTCGAAGCCTAGACCAGCTGTATTCCACGCATTAAGAAGAGTGGAAGAAAGTCCAAAAAACTGCCAGCATGGTTTAAAGGTGGGGACAGAGAGGCTGTTGCTGCCACAAAAGCAACCTTCAGGAAATGGAAAAAAAGAGCCATATGATGAATACTGGATACAGCACAAGCACTGGCAAGTTAAATGCAAAGCATTGATAAAGCAGGCAAAGCGGGAATTTGAGAAGAAACTTGCTACGGAAGCAAAAACATGAAATAAAGACTTTTTCAAGTACATTCGTAGCAAAAGGCCTGTGAGAGAGTCAATTGGACCGTTAGATGATAGAGGGGTAAAAGGGGGGCAGTAAGAGGAGACAAGGCTATAGCAGAGAGACTGAATGAATTCTTTGCTTCGGTCTTTACTGAGGAAGATGTAGGGATGTTACCCAAGACTGAAGTAGTATTTAAAGGTGATACTGCAGAGGAATTGAGAGAAATATCGCTACACCGGGAAGATATATTACAACTATTTGATAAACTGAATAGTAGCAAATCATCTGGACCAGATGGTATACATCCCAGAGTGTTGAAAGAACTGAAATATGAGATTGCAGACCTGCTATTGGTAATCTGTGAACTTTCATTAAAATCATCTGTAATACCTGAAGATTGGAGGGTTGCCAACGTAACACCAATTTTTAAAAAGGGTTCCAGGGGTGACCCGGGAAATTACAGACCGGTGAGCCTGACGTCAGTACCAGGGAAAATGGTAGAAAACCATCATAAAGAACAAAATTACACAGCATGTAGATAGTCATGGCCTAATGGGAGACAGCCAACATGGCTTTAGACAAGGAAGATCTTGTCTTACTAATCTGTTATGTTTTTTTGAAGGAGTGAATAAACAGGTAGACAAAGGTGAGTCGGTTGATATAGTGTATCTGGACTTTCAGAAAGCTTTTGACAAGGTCCCCCATCAGAGACTTTTGGCGAAGCTAAAAAGTCATGGGATAGGAGGCAGTGTACTATTGTGGATCGGGAACTGGTTAAAAGATAGAAAGCAGAGGGTAGGGCTAAATGGTCAATATTCCCAATGGAAAAAGGTGAATAGTGGAGTACCCCAGGGATCTGTACTGGGTCCGCTACTTTTTGACATATTCATAAATGATCTGGAAAAGGGAATAACTAGTGAGGTTATCAAATTTGCAGATGACACAAAACTGTTTAAAGCTGTTAAAACCCAAGTGGATTGTGGAAAACTCCAGGAGGATCTGGATAAATTGGAAGACTGGGCATCCAAATGGCAGATGAAATTTAATGTGGACAAGTGCAAAGTTATGCACCTAGGAAAGAACAACCCACACTATAGTTACACGATGCAAGGCTCCACATTAGAAACCACCACCCAGGAAAAAGATTTAGGAGTCATCGTGGATAACACGTTAAAACCCTCCGCCCAGTGTGCAGCGGCGGCCAAGAAAGCAAATAGAATGCTAGGTATCATAAGGAAAGGGATGGAAAATAAAACAAAGGATATTATAATGCCTCTGTATCGCTCCATGGTACGACCGCACCTTGAATATTGTGTGCAATTCTGGTCACCGTATCTCAAAAAGGACATAGCGTTATTAGAAAAAGTACAGAGAAGAGCCACCAAATTGGTGAAGGGGATGGAAGGCTACTCCTATGAAGTGAGGCAAAAAAGGTTAGGGCTCTTTAACCTGGAAAAGAGACGGCTGAGGGGAGATATGATAGAGGTCTATAAATTAATGAATGGAGTGGAACGGATAAATGTGGATCAATTGTTTACACTATCAGAATATAGGAAGACTAGGGGACATGTAATGAAGCTACAGGGTAAACTATTTAAGACAAATAAGAGAACATATTTTTTCACTCAACGTGTAACCAAACTCTGGAATCTGTTACCGGAGGATGTAGTAAGGGCTGTTAGTATAGCTGGGTTTAAAAAACGTTTGGACAAGTTCTTGGAGGAAAGGTCCATAAACCACTATTAAAAAGGGACCCAGGATATCAATGCTTGACCCAGTACAAGCATTGAGGAACCTGTGTCTTTTGGGGATATTGCTAGGTACGTATGACCTAGATTGGCCACTGTTGGAAACAGGATACTGGGCTTGATGGACCTCGGTCTGACCCAGTATGGCATGTCTTATGTTCTTAGGGGTTGCTATGGGTATTTATACCAATAAAACTGTACCTAATACGTTTAATATACCTTGTTCACCTGAAGCTTAATTAATCTCAGGTCCTTAGTGTATGACTGATTTGGGTAATGAGTTTCACCTGAAAGCACCTCCTGTCTTTTAAGATGTGTAAGTACCTATAAAGCTGTGATTATCCCAGGGGAGGGTGGGTGTGGGGAGGGAGGGAGGGAAATAACACTTATTAAAAGAGGGCTGCTACACAGTACCCTGTCTTGTGCTGCTGAGGTAAGCTAAATTCTGATTTGATTTAAATGATAGCTCTTAGCTGCTGCTAGGCTCTAACTTCTTATGAAATTTAAACTACAAGCTCTCTGCTGGGTACTAAATTTAACCAGAAAGCTCTCTTCTGTGTGTTAAATTTAAACTAAAAGTACTTTGCTGTTATTTGGCCCTGAGTGACTATTAAATTTAAACTACAAGCTCTCTGCTGGGTATGAAATGTAACCAGAAAGCTGCTCTCTGTGTTTTAAATTCAAACTTTAATTGCTGCTACTTGGCCCTAACTGATCCAACAGAAAACAGTGGGTTCACAGATTAAGTAGCTTTAATACAAAGAATTCTTTTTAGAAAATTACCAGAAGTATAAACTCACAGTTGCAGATTCTTCTCCAGAAGTAACAGTCCCCCTTTCTAGTCCTTCAAGACCATGGATATTCAAGAAGACTTTAAATCTTCAGAGGTCAGCCCTGACTCATTGGAGTAAGGAGATGGGGAATATTCTCCGTCTGTTTTCTTCACTGACAGTTCTCAGCCTTTTTCGGAAAGAGGAGTTGCCGGCTCTATTCACTCAGGTGATGCAGTCGCTGCTCCTAGCCGACACGCCTGATCCTCAGGGTTCTCAAATCCGGTTGCAGCCGGATCCCATTTTCCAGGGCATTCGTCGGGCACGCGGTGTTGGTCAGTTATACCCTTGGTCTCCCTCTGACTTGGACCGTTGGCTGGCATACCCGACAGTTGATGCATTATGTCCAGGGTCACCAGGAATACCACACTTCCGGTTGAGGGCGGAGCGGCACTCCGCGACAAGCAAGACCTAGAGAGTTGGGAGTCTGCTAAAGACGGATTTTTCCTTGGCACGCTATTTCCTTCATGCAGGGGTGTGCTGAGGTCTAGCAGCTCGGGCCTCCCTTCAATGGATTCAGCAGCTTCCAGGTGTTCCCGAGTTGGTTCATTTAGAATCCATCGCTGCATTCCGGGCAGAGGCCTTCTGTGATCTCTTGCGGCTCTCAGCTCGCTTCCTAGCACCGGTGTCGGTAGCTCGGAGATGGCTCTGCCTGCGTCAATGGGCAGCGAATGTTGCTTCGTTTAAAGGCTCCAGCATTGAGATGCCATTCGTCCCGGTCCACCGTTGGAAGGAGGACTGGGCCGTTACTCTGTCTATTTTGGGATGCTTCAGGTCCTGGATTTTTCTAGGGGCTTGGTTTTTACACTCGTCGAGGACGGGTGTTTCTACCTCAGGAATGCTTTCAGAAGATCTCTCTTCAGCTCCGCCGCTGCTTGGATCAAGTGGCGCCTCTGACTTGGGGCTACCTTCCACTCTTGGGGTCCATGGCAGCAACGTTAACCCTCGTTCCGTGGGCGAGAGCGCACATGCACTGCTTGCAGTCGGCGCTTCTATCTCGTTGGTCGCCGGTATCGGAGAGTTATCGAATCCGGTTGCCTCTGCTTCCACCAGTGCGCCGCAGACTCCGCTGGTGGCTTCAGGCACACAATCTTCTGTGGGGGGTCCCTCTGTAGTCTCTGCGCTGCATCTTGGTGACGCCAGTCGCCAACCTCTCCGGTTGGGGAGCGCCTTGCGGCTTAGCCTCGGCGCAGGGGAGTTGGTCACCTCGCGAAGCCCAATGGTCTATCAATCGTCTCGAGACGCGGAAAGTGCGCTTAGCCCTTCTTCAGTTTCAGCCTCTTCTGCGGCGGCGTGCGGTTCGGATCCTGTCCGACACCACGACGGTTGCTTGCCCAAGCTGCCTAGGCGGCGCGAAATGTCTGGGTGTCTCACAGGAAAGGCGTTTTCCTCCTCCCGTGGGCAGAGAAACATCTTCAGGCTATCGGCGCAGCACATCGCAGGCGTGGACAATGTGAAAGCCGATTTTCTCAGCCGGAACTCTCTGGAGCCCGGGGGCTGGGCTCTGCAGCCAGATGCGTTCCAGTCCATTGTTCACCTGTGGGGACTACCGACCATGGTTCTAATGGCTACGGCGCTGACTGCCAAGGCTTCGCTGTACTTCAGCCATTGGAGGGACAAGGGAGCGCACGGCATAGATGCTCTCTCTCAGCCGTGGCCGACTCATCTTCTCCTGTATGTTTTTCCCTCCCTGATCCATGATATGCATGGTTCTCTAGCGCCTCTGAGACCATCGCGGCCCAGTGCTCCTGCTGGCTCCGAATTAGCCTCACGGACCATGGTATGCGGATCTCTTCCGTCTGTCTCGATCGTCGCCGCTCCGCCTCGAGGCGTTTCGTGGCCTTCTGATTCAGGGACCAGTGGAGATGGAAGACCCGGCTCCTTACTCGCTTACGGCCTGGCTATTGAACGCCACTGGTTTGCTCGCTACGGCTATTCGCCTAGCGTGGTCGTGGTGCTTCTCACGGCGCGCGGTCTTCTATGTCGCTGGCTTACGCTCGGGTTGGCGTCTGTTGACAGTTGGTGTTCGCGAAATAACCTCTCTCCCTGGAGTTGCGGTGTCCCGGACATCCTGTCCTTTTTACCGGCTGGAGTGGATAAGGAATTAGCACTCGGTTCCTTGTGAGTGCAAGTGGCCGTTTAACTTGTTTTTGGGGTCCTATTGCGGAGCGATCGATAGCTTCGCATTCGGACGTGTCTCGCCTCCTCCGCGGAGTTAGGGCCTTCCGGCCTCCTCTACGTTCGCCTTGTCCTCTGTGCCCTCGTTGCTCCTCCCTTTGAGCCTCTGAGGGCCTGTTCTCTTAAAGATTTGACTCTGCAGGCAGTCTTCTTGGTGGCCATAACTTCGGCACACCGTATTTCTGAGCGCCAGGCTCTCTCGTGTCGAGATCCCTATCTCTCATTTTCCTCAGAAGGCGTTTCTCGGCGAACTGTCCCTTCCTTTTTGCCCAAAGGTGCTGACACTGTTCACTGTTAACCAGCCTCTTTTCTTTCCATCTTTTCCAAAGGCGCAGTGTGACAGTGGTCGGTTTCCGTTGCGGGCGGTGGACCTTGAGAAGGTTCTTTTTCGGTGTCTGAGGGTCACGAAACCTTTCCGTATGACTGTTCCTCTTCTGTCTTGTTCGCGGGTCCTCATCGGGGATCCGCAGCCTCCAAATCTACCATTTCTAGATGGGTTAGGGAGGCTATTGAGGCAGCATACCTTCTTCTGGGAGAGCCAGCTCCACCAGGTCTCCGTGCTCACTCCACTCGGGCGCAAGCAGCTTCGTGGGCCGGGAGGTCTCGATATTTGCCGGGTGGCGTCGCTGTCCACCTTTGTCGGTCATTATAGGTGGAACGTTCATGCCCGTCAGGCGGTCCGTTTTGGAGTTGCTGAGCTGTCGGCGGCCTTGCCCCCCCTTGAAAGCAGGTAGCTTGGGTACTGCCCGTTTGTCTGGACTGGTCTAGCAGTATGAACTGGAAGGAGAAATTTCACTTACCGTTAATTTCCTTTCCTGGAATACTGCTAGACCAGTCCAGGACCCGCCCTACTGTCTGTTGGAGTGCCGCTGGTGCGGTGCAGCAAGCCGCCCGACCGCGGTTCTTCTCTTTGCCTGTATGCCTCGCCCTGGGCAGTCCATGGGTTCGTAGGTGGATACTGTTCTTCGGCTCCCTTGTATATAGTTCACTTGAGACCCTCTGGGGTGATGTTACAGTTAATGTTGCATTAGCTTGTAGACGTAACTGAGGGAGACCCCTAGGGGGTAGGATTATATCACCAGGCTCCAGCTTATCAGAGCTCTGGTAGAATTCTCTGTCTCCAAGATCTGCTGGCAGGGGTGCATAACCTGTTTGTCTGGACTGGTCTAGCAGTATTCCAGGAAAGGAAATTAACGGTAAGTGAAATTTCTCCATCCTCGCCATCTCCAATTCCTTTGGGTTTGGCAGCATAGTTGACGTGGCTGCTGGTTTTCTCCAACAGCCAGTTCTATCTCCCAATTCTCCTGCATAATGCTCTCTGCAATTTACAGAGAAGCTTTCCACTATGGGCCCTTGCTAGAGAGCATGGGGTTTTTTCTCAAATAGCTATCCTACATGGTTGAATAAAGGCTTCCTCAGTCATGCCCCCCATGACTGTGAGGGTTCTTCATACCCTACTTTTTCCTTTTCAAACAAAGGACATAAGCCTTATCTACGTGAAAGCCTAAAGAGTGGTCAATTCCTACAGGGAATATGCTCTCTTTTTCCTTGCAGCTTGTCCTCCTGGTATCCTACTCCTTCAGGGACAGCACATATTTAACTAAAGTACGCATGATACCCTTTTTTGTCCCTCAAGTGGGTCAATATGGTATCTATTTCTTATGCGTTCTCTGTCCCTTTACCAGGCTAGAGTTCTACAAGACTCAGGACTTGCTGCTTACTGACGGTTTTTTCACGTAACCATCCTGCTTATTTCACTGGACAGCATTCCCTTCATAACCAGGGGGAATAGATTCTCAAGTAGGTTCCTCCTTCTTGTTATCAGATGAATCTTTCCTCTTCACATCCCTCATGTGAATGTACTTATAGGCATATCTTTGTCTGCTTAATTGCAGACATTTATCTTTGACCTATGTATTCATCTATATATATATATATGTATATTGTCACCACCAGGGGGCAGTTCGCTTCTGATGGTGAAGAAATAGTTGTGCAGACTCGAATGGTAAAGCAAAATGTGGATTTATTCCCCTCCCGGGGTGGATTAATAAACAAGTGAACAGAACACAAGCAGAAACAAAAAGTATTCCAATCTTTTTGGCGAAAACACAAAGGACATACAGCAATAACTTCTTGCTTCAAGGTAGGAACTTAAACTGTAGCACACAGCCTTTCTGTGTAAACCATATAGTGCTTTCATACGACACTATGTTTTTGCTCTCTCTAGCGCAGAGATATTCTTTCAGATGAGGACTAATGTACAGTCCATTAGGTCAGATACAGATGAGGATTCACTGAGAGAGTCCACTAACATGGGTTCCTCCTCACGTTCCAAAACCCTCTTGGTTGAAATATGCTTGGACATGTCCCTTTGGCAAGCCCTCACGGTAAGTTTCTCTGTTGCTATCTTCTGTTTGGGATAGAGGAACTCTCTGTCCCCTCTTGCTAACAGACTTTAGCTTGTAAGGCTTCTTTTGGGGTTTAAAAGCTTACTGCCAGCTCCTCTTCTGACATATACACGTCTTCTGGCCAGTCTCTAAGCTTTTCTGACGGCTGTGAATGCTCTCTATTCAGGTAGTTAGGTTGGGAGTAGCTGCCCTGCCCCCACCTCTGGCTTCCTGTGTAAGGTTGCTCTGCATTCACTCTACAAACACTTTTATTCCTTTTAACTTTCAATGGCTCACATTCATTCCCCAAGTCCCAGCTTCTTGTTACATACTTTTTAGCTACTGGCTCGCAGTTCCTCTGGTTAGGACGTAGTTTCCATGCTGCCGTGTCTCTGCAATCAGCAGGAGCTGCCCAGCTGGCCTCGGCTCTAGCAAGCTGCTTCCTCCTAGTGGATTCTGGGTATCTCTGAGGTTGAACGCTTCCTGGTTCAGACTCTGAGTCACTTCCTATACTGAAGTGAGAGACTCTTCCTGGTTCCTCTCTGGTAACTGCTGTAGGTAAGACAGGCTGTCTTCTCTTCCTACAGTGCTCACCTTGTCCCAGGTTTCTCCCTCTCAGGGTTTGTTCCAAATCTGAGCTCTCTGACAATTCCTCTCCTCCTGGCAACTCTTTGGAGGTGTCGTCCTTGTAATGCTTCCCCCTTGTGTTCCCTGCACTATCCTTATAAGGGCTGTGCATACTCTTCCCTACCAGGTGTGTGCTATTGGGAATTAGGGCGTTTCTTCTTACTACACGTTTCTCCAGACCTCGTGGCTGCCTTTGTTGTCGTTGCCACTGACAACAGCTATCCACCTGGTCTGTTCTCCTGTCAGCTTTTGAACTGACATGCTGCGTGTTTTGTATTTTAACAGTGGAAATTGGGGCTTCTTCATCACAATATATATATCTATATACATCTCTATAGATATATATGTCTGTCAGCTGTATGTGCATATGTTATGCCCTCTAGATCTCACCATAGATATATATATCCTATATATCTATCTATATGTATATACATATATCTATATATCTATCTATCTATATATATATATATATATATATATATTATATATATATATATATATATATATCCATATATTTACCTATATATATATATATATATATGTGTGTATCTGCCGAGATGCTTTTTATAGGTAGATATGTATTCACATACTTATCTATCTGACTGTTTATGTTCATATAGGTGTTTACCCTCCTATATGTTCCAAACAGTGGGCTACCCATGTCCATGCTGTTCCACAGCATGTTTGGGGTGCTACACACACAACCACTCCTGTGGTACTGACAGCCCTATCATAACCCTAAGGGTTAGGTATTCCCGAAGCTCCATGTTCCAATATCTTTCCTACCTCTCACCAGTTCGGAAAGACATGGCGGATTTTCAGTACATCTGAGGTTCCAAATCCTCAGACACCTATCCTTTCCCTGGGAATATGGGGTTTCTTTCCGTACCCCTTCTTCCCTCTGGGACTTTTCTCTCAGGGAACAAGTCCGTTCTCTAGAGGCTAAAGTAGCAGACTTGGAAAGCATAAGACAGACAGAGAGGTACATAGACGAGACCTACAGGGATATAGTCCTGAAGTCCCACCTCCAGTCTGGCAGCACCCCAGTTGCCATGGAGGAGAGAGGTTACATGACAGGAGAGCATCACCCTGGTGTGGCAGGAAGTGATCCTGTAACTAGGACCTGTCCTCCAGGATGTAAAACCCTCTCGCACCGAGGAAGTTTCTCCAGGGCCATGTGCCCATGAGGGAAGGGTTAGGACAGGCGTTATAGTTGGTGATTCGATCATTAGGCATGTAGATAGCTGGGTGGCTGGTGGACGTGAGGATCGCCTGGTAACGTGCCTGCCTGGTGCGAAAGTAGCGGACCTCACGCGCCACCTAGATAAGGTCTTAGATAGTGCTGGGGAGGAGTCTGCTGTCTTGGTACATGTCGGTACCACTGACATAGGAAAATGTGGCAGGGAGGTTTTGGAGGCAAAATTTAGGCTTTTAGGTAGGAAGTTGAAATCCAGAACTTCCAGGGTAGCATTCTCCGAAATGCTTCCTGTTCCACGCGCAGGACCCAAAAGGCAGGCAGAGCTCCGGAGTCTCAATGCGTGGATGAGACAATGGTGCAGAGATGAGGGTTTTGGATTTGTTAGGAACTGGGAAAGGAGGGGCTCTTCCGAAGGGATGGGCTTCACCTTAACCGGGATGGAGCCAGGCTGCTGGCATTAACCTTTAAAAGGAGATAGAGCAGCTTTTAAACTAGATATTAGGGGAAAGCCGACAGTCGCCCAAGAGCGGATGGTTCGGAAGAATGTATCCTTGAAGGATACTACCAAAAGCAGAGAGGTTCCACAAAAGAGTAAAGTAGCCCAAATGCCCTCAAGTATGGAGCAGACAGAGCTTAAAGATCCCAATTTACCCATGTCTAACAATAGCCAAATTAACATTTTATTTATTTATTTATTTATTTAACAGTATTTCTAAACCGCCTTATCATGATAATCAAGGTGGTATCACAGCAAACAATCTAGTAGTGTGAGTGTGTTATACATGCAGTGAGGGTGGAAATTTAGTTGGGTGTGTGTTGTGTTGTGAGCTAGATTGGTTTGAGCTATGTACAATGTGGGCTATATACAGTGGTGCTAAAAACATTTTATATATACATATAGTGTTAGTCGGTAACGTGTGCTGCTATACAGTTACTTAGTTTATGTGATGTGTCCATAGTGTTCTCTGAACAGCATGGTTTTCAGCTGTTTTCTGAAGTCCTTGAGGTCTGTAGTTGCTCTCAAGTCGTCCGGTAGTTTGTTCCATATTGTTGGAGCAGCCATGGAGAGTGCTCTGTTTGTTGTGTCCTTGCGTGTGTGTTTGTATTCACTTGGGGTGCTGACTCGGTTGTGTGTTTGTTTTCTTCTAGGCCGAGTGCTGGTGTCTGGTTGTATGAGGGCGTGTAGGCTGTTGGCTGATGTTTGCTGTTTTATCTTAAATAGGTTTATGATAGTTTTGTATCTGATGCGTGCATCGATTGGAAGCCAGTGTAAGTCCTTTAAGGTGGGTGTGATGTGTTCTTGTCTTGCATTCTCTAAAATGCTTGTATGCAAATGCTAGAAGTCTAAAGAATAAGATGGGAGAGTTAGAATATATAGCACTAAATGAAAGGTTAGATATGATTGGAATATCAGAGACATGGTGGAAGGAGGACAACCAGTGGGACACTGTGATATCTGGGTACAAACTATATCATAATGATAGAGCTGATCAAATTGGTGGAGAGGTTGCGCTCTATGTTAGAGAGGGCATTGACTCAGAAAGGATTAAAGTTTTGCAGGAAACAAAATCTGCTGTAGAATCTATATGGATTGAAATTCCATATAAAAGGGGGAAGGCAATGGCAGTGGGGGTGTACTATCGAGCACCTGGCCAGAATGACCAAATGGATGATGAAATGCTAAAAGAAATCAAGGAAGCTAACAAAAGTTACAGCGCAGTAATAATAATGGGTGATTTCAATTACCCCGGTATCGACTGGGTCAGTGTCACGTCAGGACATGCTAGGGAGATAAAGTTCCTAGATGAAATAAATGACTGCTTCTTGGAGCAGCTGGTTCATGAACCGACCAGAGGGGAAGCCATATTAGACCTAGTCCTTAGTGGAAACACCAGATCTAGTGCAAGAGATAAGGGTGTTGGGGCCACTTGGCAATAGTGATCATAGCATGATCGCCTTTGATTTAATTAGTGGAGGAGGGATAGTAAGGAAATCCACAGTGCTACCTTTTAACTTTCGAAAGGGAGACTATGATAAAATGAGGGAAACAGTTAAGAAAAAACTAAAAGGAGCAGTTGCGAAGGTTAAAGACGTACATCAAGCTTGGGTGTTGTTGAAAAATACTATCTTGGAAGCCCAGACCAGCTGTATTCCACGCTTTAAGAAAAGTGGAAGGAAGTCCAAAAAACTGCCAGCATGGTTTTAAAGGTGAGGTCAGAGAGGCTGTTGCCAAAAAAGCATCTTTCAGGAAATGGAAAAAAGAGCCAAACGACGAAACCTGGAAACAGCACAAGCACTGGCAAGTCAAATGCAAGGCATTGATAAGGCAGACAAAGAGAGAATTTGAGAAAAAGCTTGCTGCGGAAGCATAAACGCGAAATAAAGACCTTTTCAAGTACATTCGTAGCAAAAAACCTGTGAGAGAGTCAGTTGGCCCATTAGATGATAAAGGGGTTAAAGGAGCACTAAGAGGCAACAAGGCGATAGCGGAGAGACTGAATAAATTCTTTGCTTCGGTCTTTACTGAGGAAGATGTAGGGATGTTACCCATGACTGAAGTGGTATTTAAAGGTGCGGAAGAATTGAAGGAAATATCGATACATCGGGAAGATGTCTTACAACTATTAGATAAACTGAAGAGTAGCAAATCACCTGGGCCGGATGGTATACATCCAAGGGTATTGAAAGAACTGAAATATGAGATTGCAGACCTGCTATCAGTAATCTGTGAACTATCATTAAAATCATCTCTAATACCTGAAGATTGGAGGATTGCCAATGTAACACTAATTTTTAAAAAGGGTTCCAGGGGTGATCCGGGAAACTACAGACCGGTGAGCCTGACGTCAGTACCGGGAAAAATAGTAGAAACCATCATAAAGAATAAAATTACTCAGCATGTAGATAGTCACAACCTAATGGGAGACAGCCAACATGGCTTTAGACAAGAAAGATCTTGTCTTACTAATCTCTTATGTTTTTTTTGAAGGAGTGAATAAACAGGTGGACAAAGGTGAGACGGTTGATATTGTGTATCTGGACTTTCAGAAAGCCTTTGACAAGGTCCCTCATCAGAGACTTTTGGCAAAACTAAAGAGTCATGGGATAGGAGGCAGTGTACTATTGTGGATCAGGAACTGGTTTAAAAGATAGAAAGCAGAGGGTAGGGCTAAATGGCCAATTTTCCCAATGGAGAAAGGTGAATAGTGGTGTACCCCAGGGATCTGTGCTGGGTCCACTGCTTTTTGACATATTCATAAATGACCTGGAAAGTGGAATAACGAGTGAGGTTATCAAATTTGCAGATGACACAAAACTATTTAAAGTTGTTAAAACCCAAGAGGATTGTGAAAAATTGCAAGAGGATCTTGATAAATTGGAATAAGCTGGGCATCAAAATGGCAGATGAAATTTAATGTGGACAAGTGCAAGGATATGCACCTAGGGAAGAACAACCCAAACTATGGTTACACGATGCAAGGTTCCACATTAGGAACCACCACCCAGGAAAAAGATTTAGGCGTCATTGTGGATACCATGTTGAAACCCTCGGCCCAGTGTGCAGCGGCAGCCAAGAGAGCAAATAGAATGCTAGGTATGATAAGGAAAGGAATGGAAAATAAAACAAAAGATATTATAATGCCTCTATATTGTTCCATGGTGAGACCGCACCTTGAATATTGTGTGCAATTCTGGTCGCCGTATCTTAAAAAGGATATAGCGATTTTAGAAAAGGTACAGAGAAGAGCCACCAAAATGGTGAAGGGGATGGAAGGATACTCCTATGAAGAGAGGCTACAAAGGTTGGGGCTCTTCAACCTGGAAAAGAGACGGCTGAGGGGAGATATGATAGAGGTCTATAAATTAATGAATGGAGTGGAGCAGGTAAACGTGGATCAATTGTTTACGCTATCAGAATATAGAAAGACTAGGGGACATGCAATGAAGCTACAGGGTAAACTATTTAAGACAAATAAGAGAAAATATTTTTCATTCAACGTGTAATCACAACTCTGGAATTTGTTACCGGAGGATTGTAGTAGTAAGGGCTGTTAGTGTAGCTGGGTTTAAAAAAGGTTTGGACAAGTTTCTGGAGGAAAGGTCCATAAACCACTATTAAAAAGGGACCCAGGATAATCAATACTTGACCCAGTACAGGCATTGTGGAACCTGTGTCTTTTGGGGATACTGCTGGGTACGTATGACCTAGATTGGCCACTGTTGGAAACAGGATACTGGGCTTGATGGACCTCGGTCTGACCCAGTATGGCATATCTTATGTTCTTATGTTATGTAATCTAACCCAGGCTTATACCTTCAGGGTTCTAACCCCACCTCTTTCTTTCCCAGGTGTTGGTAATCCCCTTGCCTTCTGGTATTAGAATAGTCAGTGTACTTGTTAAAGTAAGGGCTTTGGTCCTCGTGCTTGCAATCCCTCTTTCTTACTTTATCAGTCATTGTGTGAAACCAGTTCCAGCTGGGGGTTTTCTGTCTTTGAAACCTGGCTGTGGCTTTCTCTCCCTGCACTCCTAGAAGGGGACCCTTAACTAGGGTGAATTCGTTATGCTTCTCACCTCCCCCACTGTCAGGATAGCTGACTTTGCCACAATATAGTGCCACGTCTTCTCCCCTAATTCCTACCCTGTCCTTTCTGGATAAATTATTGCCTGATATAGTTAGATCCCAGTCATGGTTTTCTGTGAACCATGTTTCTATAACTGCCACTAAATTCAAGTCAGCCTCTCCCATTAAATCTTCAGCATCTGGGATCTTATTTCCCATGCTACAAGCATTTATACACACCGCTTTCCATATGTTGCTCCTTTTAACTTAGGGGCTTTCACTTACCTGGGGGCTTTCTTCATCCATCCCCAACGGATCTAGTTTAAAGCCCTCTTCAGTAGATTAGCCAGTCTGTTACTGAAGACGCGTCTACCTTTCTTGGACAGATGGATGCCATCTCTGCTCTGCAACCCTTGGAACAGCATTCCATGGTCCAACGCGTCTTCAGTAGTAGACTGGCTAATCTACTGAAGAGGGCTTTAAACTAGACTCACTGGGGATGGGTGAAGAAAGCCCCCAGGTAAGTGATACCCATTTCCATAAAGGTATTTAATGTAACAGGGGTAACATATGGAAGTGAGGGTCTTAGACTTTAGGAAGACTAACTTTACCAAGATGGGCTAATACCTCAGGGAGTCATTAGCGGGATGGGGACAGCTGGGGGATGTAGAAAAACAGTGGCCAAAACTGAAAAGGGATATTTTAAGGGCAACCAACCTTTTTGTTAAAATGGTAAATAAAGGTAAAAGGAAAAGGAGACCGCTATGACTTTCAAAAAAAGTATCTGAAAAAGTGAAGAAAAAGAGGGAAGCCTTCATGAAATACAAGAGATCACAGAGAGAGGAAGACAGGCATCTATATTTGGAAAAACTAAGAGAAGCTAGCAAAGTAGTCAGGAAAGCAAAGATTCAAAAAGAGGAGGAAATAGCCAATACAATTAAATGGGGGGATAAGACATTTTTCAGATATGTTAGTGAGAAGAGGAAGGGCAAAAGTGGTATTGTCAGACTCAAGGGTGAAGGGGAGGAATATGTAGAAGCTGATGAGGATAAAGTGGAATTGTGTAACAAATATTTCTGTTCTGTATTCACAGATGAAGAACCAGGAGCAAGACCTCAGAAAACACCCACAAACAGGAACAGAAGCGAGTGACATTTGAACAATTTTCAGAAGACTGTGTTCGTGAGAAACTAGCTCCACTTAAAGTAGACAAAGCGATGGGACTGGATGTTACATACCCTAGAATACTGAGGGAACTTGCGAACGTTCTAGCAGCTCATTGACTGACCTTTTCAATGCCTAGTTGGAGTCTGGAGTGGTGCCAAAGGACTGGAGAGAGGCTCATGTAGTGCCTTTACACAAAAGCAGAAGTAAGGATGTGGTTGAAAACTACAGGCCGGTTAGTTTAACTTCAGTGGTGAGTAAATTATTGGAAACGCTGCTGAAAGAGAAAATAGTGAGGTTTCTTGAGTCCAGCGGATTACAGGATCCGAGGCAGCATGGATTCACCAGCGGCAGGTCTTGTCAGACAAATCTGATTGATTTCTTTGACTGGGTGACCAGGGAGTTGGACCGAGGGAAAGCCCTAGATGTGGTGTATTTAGATTTCAGTAAAGCCTTTGACACTGTTCCTCACAGGCAACTTATAAACAAACTGAGCACTCTAGGGATGGACCCTAAAGTTACTGCTTGGGTTAGAAACTGGCTAAGTGTGAGGTGACAAAGAGTACATGTAAATGGAGCTCACTCTGAGGCGAAGGATGTTACCAGTGGTGTGCCCTAGGGATCTGTCCTTGGTCCGATTCCTTTTAATATCTTTGTTAGTGATTTAGCGGAAGGGCTGTCAGGTAAGGTTTGCCTTTTTGCGGATGATACCAAAATCTGCAATAGAGTAGACACCCAGGAAGGTGTAGATAACATGAGGAGGGATCTAGCTAGGCTTGAAGAATGGTCTACAATTTGACAGCTGGGATTTAATGTTAAAAATGTAAGGTCATGCATTTGGGCTGCAGCAATCCAAGGGAGCAATATAGTATAGGGCAGCGATGGCGAACCTATGGCACGCGTGCCAGCTGTGGCACGCGAAGGCCTTGCAGCTGGCACGCGGGAAGGTCCGCAGAAAAATAAAAAGCTGGCTCTGACTGCTGCCGCGGACGCGGCAAGGGCAGAATGCAGCGTCCCGCGGGGCCCCCTCCGCCCGCTAAGCCCCTCTGCAAGAGCTTTCAGATTCGCGAGGGAGAGCGTCTCCCTCGCGTCTCTGTTAAGCCCGCAGGGGCTAATGGGAAATTTCCCATCAGCCCCTTTAGACGCGAGGGACTGATGGGAAATTTCCCATTAGCCCCTGCGGCTTAACAGAGACGCGAGGGAGATTGCTCTCCCTCGCGAATCTGAAAGCCCTTGCAGAGGGGCTTAGCGGGCGGAGGGGGCCCCGCGGGACATTGCAGTCTGCCGCGGCAGCAGCCAGAGCCTGCTTTTTTTTTTTTTTTAAATTTGCCAGGGGGGGTTAGGACTGCTAATGGGCAGGGAGGGGGGGGGGTTAGGACTGCTAATGGGCAGGGAGGAGGGGGGTTAGGACTGCTAATGGGCAGGGAGGAGGGGGGGGGTTAGGACTGCTAATGGGCAGGGGAGGAGGGGGGGTTAGGACTGCTAATGGGCAGGGAGGAGGGAGGGGGGGTTAGGACTGCTAATGGGCAGGGGGGGGGGTTAGGACTGCTAATGGGCAGGGAGGGAGGGGGGTTAGGACTGCTAATGGGCAGGGCAGGGAGGGCGGGAGGGAGGAGAGGGGGGGTTAGGACTGCTAATGGGCAGGGAGGGAGGGGGGGGTTAGGACTGCTAATGGGCAGGAGGGAGGGAGGGAGGGGGGGGGTTAGGACTGCTAATGGGCAGGGAGGGGAGGGGGGGTTAGGACTGCTAATGGGCAGGGAGGGAGGGGGGGGGGTTAGGACTGCTAATGGGCAGGGAGGGAGGGAGGGAGAGGGGGGGTTAGGACTGCTAATGGGCAGGCAGGGAGGGAGGGAGGGGGGGGAGGTTAGGACTGCTAATGGGCAGGGAGGGGGGGTTAGGACTGCTAATGGGCAGGGAGGGGGGGGGTTAGGACTGCTAATGGGCCGGGGAGGGAGGGAGGGGGGGTTTAGGACGCTAATGGGCAGGGAGGGAGGGGGGGGTTAGGACTGCTAATGGGCAGGGGGGCGGGCGGGAGGGGTAGACTGCTAATGGGCTGGGGGGGTTAGGCTGCTAATGGGCGGGCGGGCGGGCGGGGGGGGTAGGACTGCTAATGGGCTGGGGGGGGTAGGACTGCTAATGGGCTTGTGGGCTGATGGGGGCTGTCTGGAAATGGGGTGATGGGGGTTAGGACTGGTAATGGGTTATAGGGGGGGCTTAAACTGAAAATGGGGTGATGGGGTTTAGGACTGGAAGTGGGTTGATGGGGGGGGGCTAGGACTGGTATTGGGTTGGGGGGTTGCTAGGACTGGAAATGGGCTGATGGGGGGCTAGGACTGGAAATGGGCTGATGCAGGGACTAGAAGGGACTGGATGCTGGGTGAGGCTGGAACTAGAAGGGAGCTGATGTTGGGGGAGGATTAGAATGGGATGGGGCTGGGAGAGTAAAATGGAGAGGGGAAAAATATTTTGTGTGGGAGGGATAAAAAATCTACAATTGGCCGGGTATTGGGAGAG
This sequence comes from Ichthyophis bannanicus, assembly GCA_033557465.1. Classification (NCBI taxonomy): domain Eukaryota; kingdom Metazoa; phylum Chordata; class Amphibia; order Gymnophiona; family Ichthyophiidae; genus Ichthyophis; species Ichthyophis bannanicus. The sequence continues at coordinate 5,097,273 of CM066040.1, forward strand.
TAAGTGGGGATTGAGGATGGAGGGGTAAAATTTGAGTGGATGAAATAGGAATGAGGAAAGAGCAAAAGGAGAAAGATTAGTATGTTAAAGCGGATGTAGAGAGAGAGAATGGAAAAAAAAACTAGAAGAGAGAAGAAAGGACAAATGGACAGCAGATGATGGAGAGTTAGCAGAAACATGAAGAAACCAGAAGAAAGTGGCTGGAGCAATTGCAACTGTGTAACTGAGCTGAGGTATTCTGTTTATGTAATTCCTTTTTGACATTGCCACTTGTTCTCTTTCCCCAGTAGGTCATGTATTGTTATTGTCTGAAATGTATTGGTTTAATATTTGCAGTGTTGCCTTTTGATAGGTATGTTGTGGTGCTTTGTGAGTCCTGGTAGTGCTGTTAGGATACGGCGGGTTTGCTATTGGTTCTAAATGGGCAGTGTTTGTAGTAGTTCCTAATGTGCCTGGCGGTTGGCACTGGATTATAGTAATGTAGAAATCTTTTAGTCTGTCTTTATCCATACACTCATTAAGAGACATGTTTACTAAAAGTTAGTGTATGTTAGCATTATGCAAATATTTATGCAAATTGACGTGCTGGCACTTTGAGGAAATTCTTTGGTTTTGTGCGGCAGTTTGGGCACTCGGGCTCAAAAAGGTTAGCCATCACTGGTATAGGGGGTGAAGTACTTATCTCCAGGAACAAGCAGGAATGTAGTCTTCACATATGGGTATCGTCGGTACCGACGGAGCCTGCGCGGGAATGCTCCCCATCGTCCAATTAGAAAGCTTTTTGGAGCATCCCACAGCGCCTGCATGCTGCCTTCCCGCCTTTCCCAACTGCCTCTCTCCAGTTCTTCGTTTCCTGCGGAGCCAGCAGGTCGTTGTTCCTGTCACCGCAGAAACGTTTTTCCTTATTCTTTCTTTTTTGTGGTCGCGTCAGCCTTCCTCAACGCTACACCGGTACCACCGGTTCTCTTTTCTTTCTTTTCTTTAAAAAAAAAAAAATATATATATATATATTTACTCTATTTTTTTCCGAACATTTCTCACAGGTGCATGTGCCATTTTGGGCCTTAGGCCCAAAATTTCCTCCACTATGGAAAAACCCGCTTCGGGTTTCAAAAAGTGCACCAAGTGTGGCGGTACAATCTTTGTCCCGACACCCATGACTGGTGTCTTAAATGTTTAGGTCCTGACCACTCCATCTCCGAGTGTTTGGCTTGTGCCATGATGTCCAAGAGGGGTCGACAAAACTGAGCTGCTAAGCTCAGCGCCCTTTTTCCCTCCGATGCAGCTTCTGTGGCATCGATGTCTTCCAGGGCTTCGTCTTCCTCCCATGGATCTCAGGTAATTAAACATAAGTCTAGCCGGTCCTCAAAGGGTAGATCTCCTTCCAAGCATCGAGATGCCTCTGGCGTTGCCCTTGAGGGTTCTGTACTGGCAAAATTGCCCCGGCGGGAATTTTCGGCTTTCAAAGCATTATCGGTGCTCCAGGATATTCTCAAGGCCTCAACCTCGGCAGAACTACTGGTGCCATGCTCTGGGGTACCGGCTGCTTCCGGTACAGATACCCAGGCATCGGCAGCATCGATAGACCAGAGGTTCCTGGCTATTGAACGTAGTCTGGCAGCTCTGTTTGTGGCATAGACACCCTCGGAACCGCGTCAGACAGTTCAACCGGTACCAATGCCGATACCGGTATCTGTACCGGTACCGATAGCATCAACATCAGTGTCTGCTTTGATGGCACCCAGTCATGCGATGCCTTCCGGTGCCGATACACCGGTACCGATTCCCCCCGGTACCGATTCCCCCCAGTACCGACTTTGGTCGGTACGGGTATCGGGCTCTTCAAGAGCATCCGGACAGAAGGTACTTTGAATCCTCGGAGGACTCCGAGGATCCTGACAGCTCTGCCGGTACTGGGATACGTCTCCCGGAGGAGCCTTCCTCCCCTAAGCGTAGGGATGTCTCCTCCAGAAGATATCTCCTTTCAGGATTTTATCAGAGAGGTGGCTCGAGGTCTGTCCATTACTGTGGCTCCCGAAACGGAGCCCAGGGCTAAGGAGTTGGAGATTTTACAGTATCCCAAAGCTCCTAAGGAGGCAGCTACCCTGCCTATCCATGAGATCTTGCATGATCTCATGTTGAGAATGTGGGAGACACCACCTCTCCTCACTCTCGCAGACTGGATACCATGTATCGAGTCCCTCCTTGTCCTGGTTTCCAGAAAACTCATCTTCCTCACCACACTATTGTAGTGGAATCAGCGATGAGAAGGATCAGGAGTGCAAAGAGGCATGCCTCTAATCCTCCAGGACGTGAGTGTAGAACTTTGGATGCCTTTGGACGTCGTACTTTCCAGGCTTCCATGCTTTCTGCCAGGATCAGTTCCTATATTTTATATATGGGAATGTTCCTTAAAGAAGTCACAGGAGACTTGGAGATTTTAAGCCCTCTACTTCCTGATGACAAGAGGTAGGACTTTCTCACACTGGTTAAACATGCTCAGGATGTTTCTAAGTTTGTCAATCGTGCAGCTTTTGACTGTTTTGAGTGCATAAGCAGAACCTCTGCCATTGCCATTGGTGCACGTAGAATTGCCTGGCTCCAGGCATCTGATTTGTAGCTCTGGGTACAGAACAAACTGGGTAATATCCCTTGTACAGGTGAGAACCTATTCGGCAAAAATTGGCAAGAAAAAGCCAATGAGTTGGATGCTGACAAATCCACTTTGGATAGGTTATCCAAAGCCACAGCTGATCCTGCAAGAAAGAAATCTTTCAAGAAATCATTCTTCTCAAAAAAAAGAGGTTTTATCCCTCTTATTCCCAGCAGGGACGTTCTGCAGGTCAGCCTGCCCGGAAAAATCAGCAACCACCTAAACAAAGGAAAGCAAAGACTGCTAAGCCTCAACCATCTCAGCAGTCTCAGCCTCCACAAGGCCTTTGACTTTCATCTAGAGAACTTAGCCTTCCTGGCCCTCAGTGGACCAGAGCCTTCCACCATTCCCGGAAGGTTGTGTCACTTTGCCCCCAGGTGGGAGCAAATAACAGCAGAGCATTGGACACTCTCCATTATAAAAGAGGGGTACAAACTTCACTTTCTGTGCATGCCCCCTCCCACAATGATAAGACAGTTCAATTCTCAAACCTCTCTCATCAACCTGTTAGATCAAGAGGTCACTATGCTTCTTGCTCAAGGGGCAATAGAAGAAGTACCCATTCTTCAACAGGGCACAGGGTTTTACTCCCCCTATTTCCTTATCCCAAAGAAAACAGGGGGACACAGACCTATTTTAGACCTCAGAGAATTGAACAAATTCCTGTTCAAAGAGAAATTCAAGATGATTTCTCTGGGAACTCTGCTGCCATACCTTCAGAGTCAGGATTGGCTTTGTTCTCTAGATCTCAAGGATGCGTACACTCATGTTCTCATCCATCCAACTCACAAAGTTCCTTCGGTTCTTTTTTCAAGGAAAGCACTACCAATACAGGGTGCTTCCTTTTGGCCTGGCCTCAGCACCAAGAGTGTTCACGAAATGCATGGCTGTGGTAGCAGCCTTTCTCTGCACTCTAGGGATATTCGTCTTCCCCTACTTAGATGACTGGCTCATTCGAGCCCCATCAGAGTCGGAGGCCAGAATTTCCCTATCTTGCACAATGCGTATCCTTCAGTATTTGGGTCTGGTCATAAACATCCCAAAATTCAGTCCTAACTCCCACTCAGTCTGTAGAGTTCAAAGGAGCTTTGCTGGATACCAAAAAAGCAAGGGCCTATCTTCCCCAGGCCCGTTGCCTTCTCATGGTGCAGTTAGCTTCTCAAGCAGTGCTAAAACCTCATCTCACTACCCGAGAAATGTTACAACTATTAGGCCACATGGCATCTACAGTGCATGTGGTTCCTTATGTTCGCCTCCATATGAGAGCAGCCCAGTGGACTTTATCCACTCAATGGACCCAGGCATCAGGGTGCCTGTCAGACAAAATAGCAAACACAAATCGCCTTTTTTTGTCTCTCCAATGGTGGCAGTCCACTCAGAACCTGTTGCTGGGGTCCCCATTTCAACAACCTTTACCCCAGGCAACTCTCACAACAGATGTTTCACACAATGGGTTGGGGAGCTCATCTGCAAGACCTCTCCACCCAAGGCACTTGGACTCCACAGGAGACTACATATCAATCTCTTAGAGCTCAGAGCAATCTTCCTTGCTCTTCGAGTGTTCCACACCCTGCTGAGCTACAAGACATTCCTCATTCATACGGACAATCAAGTAGCCATGTACTACGTGAACAAGCAGGGGGGAACAAGCAGCGGAGAGACTGAATGAATTCTTTGCTTCGGTCTTTACTGAGGAAGATGTAGGGATGTTACCCATGACTGAAGTGGTAATTAAAGGTGCGGAAGAATTGAAGGAAATATCGATACATCGGGAAGATGTCTTACAACTATTAGATAAACTGAAGAGTAGCAAATCACTGGGCCAGATGGTATACATTCAAGGGTGTTGAAAGAAATATGAGATTGCAGACCTGCTATCAGTAATCTGTGAACTATCATTAAAATCATCTCTAATACCTGAAGATTGGAGGATCGCCAATGTAACACCAATTTTTAAAAAGGGTTCCAGGGGTGATCCGGGAAACTACAGACCGGTGAGCCTGACGTCAGTACCGGAAAAAATGGTAGAAACCATCATAAAGAATAAAATTACTCAGCATGTAGATAGTCACAACCTAATGGGAGACAGCCAACATGGCTTTAGACAAGGAAGATCTTGTCTTACTAATCTGTTATGTTTTTTTGAAGGAGTGCATAAACAGTGGACAAAGGTGAGTCGGTTGATATTGTGTATCTGGACTTTCAGAAAGCCTTTGACAAGGTCCCTCATCAGAGACTTTTGGCAAAACTAAAGAGTCATGGGATAGGAGGCAAATGTACTATTGTGGATCAGGAACTGGTTAAAAAGATAGAAAGCAGAGGGTAGGGCTAAAATGGCCAATTTTTCCCAATGGGAGAAAGGTGAATAGTGGTGTACCCCAGGGATCTGTGCTGGGTCCGCTGCTTTTTGACATATTCATAAATGACCTGGAAAGTGGATAACGAGTGAGGTTATCAAATTTGCAGATGACACAAAACTATTTAAAGTTGTTAAAACCCAAGAGGATTGTGAAAAATTGCAAGAGGATCTTGATAAATTGGAAGACTGAGCATCAAAATGGCAGATGAAATTTAATGTGGACAAGTGCAAGGTTATGCATTGATTTGTAAGGAGAGCACGGCTCACAGTAATAAGGTCATAGGAGAGGAGTCAGAAATTTACATATGTACATTTTACATAACAGAATTCATGTTTCAAATTGTGATATCTTGTAGCCCCCTGGGATTTACATCAAATTGTAATGACAGTGGTCGATGTCCCTTGCCAAGGTGAAAACCTTTTTGGCAAGCCCATGACCGAGAAGGCCGCTCAGCTCGAAACAGAGCACCTTACACGGACAAGGCTGTCTAGGAAGACCTCTGCCCCTTCTCATAAAAAGAAGGGCTCGGGTAAAAAGCCCTTTTACCCGAGGAAGGGCACTGCCTACAAACAGTACCCTCAATATCAGGCTACCCCCCAGGGTCAGCAAGCCAAGGGGCAAGGTAATGGGCCCCGTAGGCAGAGGACCCCCAAGCCTCCGGCCCCTGCTACCACTCAGTAGGGTGGGTGTTTTTGACTCCTTGAGCGTAGCCTCTCCTCCCCTGCTCTCCCGCCCCTTCACAGGAGGTCGCCTCGCCCTCTTTGCCCACCAGTGGCCCCTCATCACTGGGGACAGTTGGGTGTTGGACATAGTCCACAAGGGCTATGCCCTGCATTTTCACCAACTGCCTCCACCATATTTTCCAGGGGAACCTCCAAGGCCTCCCCTGCACACAGACCTTCTCCTGCACGAGCTTCAAGGTGGACAGGGCGGTGGAGCCTGTGCCTCCCCCCTTACAAGGTTACTGCTTCTACTCCAGATATTTCCTGGTGCCCAAAAGAACCGGCGGCCTTCGACCCATTCTGGACCTTAGGAACCTCAACAAGTTCCTGGAGAAAGAAAAGTTCAAGATGCTTACTCTTGGAATACTTCTGCCCTACCTCCAGTAGGGAGATTGGCTATGCTCCTTGGATCTAAAGGATGCGTACACTCACATCCTCATTCATCCAGACCACAGAAAGTACCTAAGGTTCATTGTGGGAGGAAATCATTATCAATACAGAGTGCTGCCTTTCAGCCTCATCTCCACCCCCAGAGTCTTCACAAAGTGCCTAGCAGTGGTGGCGGCCTACCTGAAAAATCAGGGCATCTTTGTCTTCCCCTATCTGGACGACTGGCTCATCAGGGGTCAGACGTCCCAGGAGGCCAGACAGGCCACCCTGAGAACTATTGCTCTTCTTCAAAGACTGGGGTTTGTCATAAACTTTGCAAAGTCCACTTTGCTCCCCTCCCAGAACTTGGAGTTCATAGGAGCAAGGCTGGACTCTCTGCTGGCAAAGGCTTTCTTGCCAGAAGCCAGGGCCCACAGATTGATAGCCTTGGCAACTCAATTTCTACGCAGGTCACTGGTCTCCGCAAGGCTCTGCCTAAGACTTCTTGGCCACATGGCTTCGACAGTACGTGTGACCCCCAATGCCAGGCTCTATATGAGGCCTGCACAGTGGTGCCTTCGGACTCAGTGGTCACAGGCCACAGGCAGCCTCAGAGACAAAGTAAGGGTGTCCAGACAATTTCTGAACTCCCTCAGCTGGTGGCTACATCCACCCAACTTACTGAAGGGAGTGCCTTTTCAGATTCCTGGGCACACGGTGGTACTGACCACCGACACCTCCCTCCAGGGCTGGGGAGCTCATTGTCTAGACAAGTGCACCCAGGGCCTATGGTCTCCTTGGGAGGCGGCACAGCAGATCAATCTCCTGGAACTCAGGGCTATTCGCCTAGCTCTCAAAGCTTTCACGCCTGTCCTGGCTCCTCATTGTGTCCTGGTTCAAACAGACATCCAGGTCGCCATGTTTTATGTGAACAAACCGGGCGGGACTGGGTCCAGGCTCCTTTGTCGGGAAGCCCAAGACTTTTGTTCCTTTGCCCTAAAGCACAACATGCTCCTCAGGGCTGTCTACCTTCCAGGCCGGGACAATCACCTGGCCGACAGACTGAGCAGGATTCTGCAGCCCCACGAGTGGAAGCTGCATCCTTCAGTAGTTCAGAAGGTCTTCCTAAAATGGGGTCTCCCTGTGGTGGATCTCTTTGCCAGTCCACTGAACAAGCAACTGCCAAAGTTCTGCTCTCGACGACCGCATCCTCTGAGAATAGCAGTAGATGCTTTTCTGATTTCATGGTCTCAGGGCCTCCTGTATGCGTTTTCCTCCCACGCCAAACTCTCTTCAAAATTCTTCAGGACAAGGCCTCTGTCCTGCTGGTAGCTCCCAGGTGGCCGAGACAGCCTTGGTTTCCACTTCTGCTTCAACTGGCGGTGGATCCCCCACTGCCTCTGGGGTTGCAACCCGACCTTCTCTCACAGGAGCAGGGTTACCTTCTGCACACCAATCTCAAAGCTCTCAATTTGATGGCCTGGAGGCTGCAAGGGTAGTTTTGGCTCCCACCTCAGGAAGTTGAGGAGGTTGTCCTAGCCTCTAGAAAACAATCCACTAGGAAAACCTATGCTCTCAAATGGAAAAGGTTTTCTGTGTGGTGTCAGCTACGTACAGAGGATCCTTTCTCCTGTACTGTGCCAGTAGTCCTTCAGTACTTACTGCACTTATCAAATCAAGGACTTAAGTCCAATTCTGTTCGGGTCCACCTCTCAGCTCTAGCAGCTCATCACTCACTGGTGGAGGGACATTCTCTCTCAGGTCACCCCTTGGTGTCCCGCTTTCTCAGGGACTTGTTTTTGCTCAAGCCTCCTATTCGTCCTCCTGCCCCTGAGTGGGAGTTGAATGTGGTCTTGCAGCAACTGACTCGCCCACCTTTTGAGCCGATGGCTACTTGTCCACTGCGCTTCCTCTCCTGGAAAACACTCTTCCTGATAGCCCTTACCTCGGCTAGGCGAGTGAGTGAGCTTCATGCCCTGGTTTGTGATAGGCCTTACACCAGGATTTATAGGAACAGGGTATCCTCAGGACTCGTACAAAGTTCCTTCCAAAGGTTGTCTCCTCTTTCCACCTCAGTCAGGAGGTGGTTCTTCCAACAATCTTCCCTAGGCCTCATGCAAGTCAGGCTGAAGCAGTCCTGCATACTCTGAACTGTAGGAGGGCCTTATCCTTCTACCTTGACCGTACGCAGGGGCATCGAAGGGCTACACAGCTCTTCGTATCCTTTGACCCCAATAAATTGGGTTGGCTGTACCTTGTCCATATGGGTGGCTGACTGTATCACCTGGGCTTACAAGGCGGCTGATCTTCCTTTGGAGGGTCGGGTCACGGCCCACCGAGTCAGGGCAATGGCTGCCTCAGCGGCTCATCTCCGCTCTGTGCCCTTGGTAGACATCTGCAGGGCTGCAGCTTGGTCTTCAAGCCAGACTTTTGCGACCCATTACTGTCTGGAGAGGGAGTCCCGTAGAGACAGTGCTTTTGGCCAAGCAGTACTCCGGAATCTCTTTGAGGTTTAGGCAACTCCTGCCCTCTGTTGGACTACCGGTGGAGGTTGTGTCCTTGAAAAGCCTTTCTTTGCTGCTGAGACTAGAGGGAGTACTCTTGTTCAGACCTTTGGTTCCTCGGTAGCCCAGAGCTGGGGAGTCACCCATATGTAAGGACTGACTTCCTGCTTGGTCCTGGAGAAAGAGTAGTTACTCACCTGTAACAGGTATTCTCCAGGAGCAGCAGGAATCAGTCCTCACAACCCTTCCTCCTCCCCTTGGAGTTGCAGTTGTATATAGTTTATTTTTCTTTTTTGTGTGCTGTTCTTAGCTATGTCATTTGACTGAGGTAAGATGGCACCTTTAGGCGGGAAGGGAACTGCGTGTCTGCATTCCCAAAGGCTTTCATAGAAAGCTGGGGAAATGCTCCGCTGGGGCTTCATCCGCGCTGATGACACCCATATGTGAGGACTGATTCCTGCTGCTCCTGGAGAACGCCTGTTACAGGTGAGTAACTACTCTATCCCAGCTAATAGAAAATCTCATAAAAAGCTTTATTCCCCTAAGGGAAAAAAGTTTTATCCATCTTCTACCCATTATATAGATTTCCAACGATGGGCAACATCACACGAGACTAAGAGAATCAAAACCTCAACAGGCTCAGCAAACCCAGCAATCGCAGGGTTTCTGATATTTTATTCACTTTTTCTCTGTGAGGTTTAGAACTTTTGAGCCTACTTTTATTCAACAGAAGCATCTAAAATTCATCTCATCCATGCTGAGATATCAGTCATACATTGACTCATTCCTCGACTCTGGGCATGAATCTCTTGTTACAAGAGAAATCTATCCTTCTAGCTCTAAGAGCTATTAAGGACTCTCATATCCCAGAGATAACAGGTTTCTCCTTTTAAAACAAAAGGAGGACTAACAACAGGGTGAGCTATACCCTTCACCTTGTCAGTTTCCTGTACGAGGATATCTCATACTTTAATTGTAAGGGGACCCTATCTCCTCAAAGACTTACTAAAGTCTTCTCAACTCTGTATTACTTTCTATCCCTCTTAGCCCAGACATTCAGTCTCTAAGAGTACTACTAATCAACTGGAATACCTACTCTAGTAAGTAATTTCCATACAGAGTGTTCTCCCCCTTTGCGGTTCATCTTCTTTTCACATATTTTTTGTTAAGGCAGCTTTTCGGACAGAAATTGGGTATCACTACTCCAAATTATGTCTGTCGGTCCTCTCCAATCTATAGGACCTAACTTTATGCTGCCTTAATAACAGATAATTCCAAAACAGCTCCAGAACTCATTTGGACTATTTATTGTTGCAGGCATCAGGCCTATCTACTATTCTTAGCCACCTTCAATTCTCTTTGGCTTCAACAGAATAGATTAGGTTGCACACTGGCAATTCAACAGCCAGATCTAAGCAAACTACAACATGCTCTCTGCAATTCTACAACAAAGCTCTGCAACTGTGGGCCTTTGCCAGAGAGCCTCAGAGCTACTCCTAATAGGTAGCGGCCAGATAGTTAAGAAGAGCTTCAGCTGGTAGACTCTGCCAGTCATGCTCCTACATGACTCTTTTTTTCCTACTCTTAACCATATTCCTAAAAATTTCCTTTTAAGAAAAGGTAACCATGGTTTAGACCACGTGAAAGCGTAGAAAATTGCACATTTCCCTGGTTTGTTCCACATCTCTCTGGAACTTCCACAACAGGGATGCATTTTTTTCACTGCAGTTGGTCCTTATTCACTACTTTCTTTCTAATTTCCTATATTTCATGGTAGTTTATGTTGAACAAGAGAACGCATGATACTCATATTGCCCTCATAAAGAGGCAAACATGGTATCCCCTTATATTGCATCTTTTTCTCCAGCTACTATTTGAAATTATAGAAGGATCCAGACTTGCTGTCTTAAGACTAAGGATCTCTTCTGCACTCATTCACGTACGTCTTGAGACCTGGTTATTTCAGGGGTAGATCTTTTCAAGAAGTCTAGTCTAGAAATATGGAAGACAACATCATGGCCAACTGACTGGAAAAGATCTGTGTTTATACCAATACTAAAGAAAGGTGATCCAACTGACTGTGGAAATTATCGAACAATCGCTCTGATCCCACATGCCAGCAAGATTCTACTGAAGATTATTCAAAAGAGACTACAACCATACTGGAACAAGAACTACCTGAAGTGCAAGCAGGGTTCAGGAAAAGGGCGAGGAAAGAGAGACATCATTGCGGATGTGAGATGGATCCTTGAAAAGACTAAAGAATACCAAAAAGGATATCTATTTGTGCTTTATCGACTATAGCAAGGCTTTTGGACTGTGTAAACCATGAGAAACTCTGGGCCCACATTAAGAAGCATGGGTATACCAGAAACACCTGATCGTTCTCTTGCGCAATCTGTACATTGATCAAGAAGCAACCAGTTCGAACGGAACAAGGAGAAACAGAATGGTTTTAAAATAAGCAAAGGTGTAAGACAAGGCTGCATACTTTCCCCCTACCTGTTTAATTTATATGCAGAACAAATCATCAGAGGAAGCAGGATTGTATGAAGACAACAGAGGTGTGAAGATTGGTGGAAGACTCATCAACAAACCTTTGCTATGCTGATGATACCACATTAACTGGCTGAAAGTGAAGATGATCTGAAACATTTGCTTCTCACAATCAAAGAACATAGTCTCAAAATGGGCCTGCACCTTAATGTAAAGAAGACAAAGATCATGACAACTGGCATAATCAACAGGTTCATTGTTGAAGGAGAAGAAATTGAAATTGTGAACAACTTTAACCTACTTGGATCACCTATCAATAAAGAAGCAACAAGCAGTCAAGAAATCAAACGATGCATTGCTCTTGGCAGAATGGCTATGAAAGACCTAGATAAGATTCTCAAGAGCAGAGATGTCTCTCTCCATACAAAGATTCGACTTGTTCAAGCCATGGTATTTTCAATAACATCATATGGATGTGGAAAGCTGGACAGTGAAAAAGACAGACAGGAAGAAAATTGATGCCTTTGAATTATGGTGCTGGCGGCGAATACTGTGTATACCATGGACTGCCCGAAGAACAAACCAGTTGGTACTAGAGGAGATCAAACCTAAGCTTTCTTTAGAAGCTCAGATGACAAGACTTCGACTTTCATACTTTGGACACATCATGCGAAGAGAGAGATCATTAGAGAAAGACATCATGCTTGGCAAGATAGAAGGTCAACGCAAAAGAGGAAGGCCAGCAATGAGATGGCTCGATACAATAACAGCAGCTACGGGTACCAGTCTGTCAACAATGAGCCGCCTGACTGAAGACTGAACACAATTTAGGATAGCTATCCAGAGGGTCGCCATGAGTCGACTTCGACTCGACGGCACTTAACAACAACAGTCCTTTCCCTGTAAGTGAAGAACATAATACCAGTTTCCACGAAACTTTCTCTATAGTTCTTCCACATTTAACCAGACAGAGATTCTCCATCAATATTCTCAAGTAGGTCTTAATCCTTCTTGTTATTGCGTTAATCTCTATACAACATCTGACTTTGAAAGATTTGTTTACTGTCCATATTAATGCTGCCCCAGCATACCATAAAACTCAATGGACAACCAATTTCTATGGTAAATTAGGAAATACCTTCTTTTACTGTTACTTTTTAGGTTACGTCACATCTGAAGCTCTACATGTAAGGTCATCATCATAAGTGAGATCACTTACGAAAGACTTTTACTGATCTTCAAGAAATTGGAGGCTCAACGCCTAGTACAAATGTCTTTGTCTTTCATTGGAATAAAGGGGGTCTTAAAGACCTATCCCCTTTTTTCTGCAAAGGGTATTTCTGCCTTTTCATCCAAACCAGTCAGATTATCTCCTCTCTTTCCTAGGACCTTATTCTGCTCCAAGGACAAGAAGTTCAATTTTTTGAACTTTACAGAAGCTTTAGCTATTTCTCAAAAGTCCAACCTCATTGAACTCCCCCAGTACTTTCTTCTGGGGTTAGTTCTGGCCATGAGGGCTTCTCATCTCTTCCTTTATTGCAAAATTTATTTTTTTCCCTCTACTTCACATTGAGGGAATTTCTTTGAGGATAATGTACTGGCTCTCAACCACAGACCCATATTACCCTCAACAAGTATTTTTGCAATATTTTTGAGTGAGATCCACATTAGAAAATTGGGACTCAATATTTTTCTAATATCTATGATTTACACAAGGACTCCCTTCTGGATATCTTGTTTAGTCAAGCTGTTCCACAGCACCTCTTTTTTCTTTTCTAGTTCAATTCCTACCCTCCATCCCTTGGATGCCAGAGGTTTTGAGGGATAAGCATGGCCCATCTTTAGATTTGCAACATGCTGGGGCCTCCTCTAGGCATCTTAGCTTGGGAGTCCCCATATGTGAAGACTCATTCCTGCTTGTTCCTGGAGATAGCACAGTTACTTACCTGTAACAGGTGATCTCTGGGAACAGCAAGAATAAGTCGTCACAACCCATCCAGCTCCCCTAGGAGTTTTATCTCTCTATCTCTTTCCTTTCCCTCTCTCTCTCTTTGTCTCAGCTTTAAAACTCAAATGGAGAGAGGCAGTTGGGAAAGGCGGGAAGGCAGCACGCAGGCGCTGTGGGATGCTCCCAAAAGCGTTCTGATTGGACGCTGGGGAGCGTTCCCGTGCGGGCTCCGTCGGTACCGACGTACCCATTTGTGAAGACTTATTCCTGCTGTTCCCAGAGATCACCTGTTACAGGTAAGTAACTGTGCTATATGTGACAGTCAGTGCAATAGACTGTAAAGCCTCCATCTCACTGCTGGACTGCTGTCTGCATCTTAGTTTTAAGTTTGTGTTTAGGTATTTAAGTTGTTTACTTACTAAGGTTTTCTGGGGATACTTATACTAATAAAACTATACCTAATACTTTTAATGGACTTTGTTTACCTGAAGCCTAATTAATCTCAGGACCTTAATATATGCCTGATGAGGATAAACAACTGCACCTGAAAGTGACTATGGCACCTCCTTTCCTTTAAGAGGTTTAAGCATCTATAAAGCTACAATTGTCCCAGGGGTGGATGGGAGTCTGTGAGGGAGGGAGGGAAAGAAGACTTATTAAAAGCTGACTGCTACACAGTGTCTCCAGAAACAAGCAGGAATGTAGTCTGCACATATGGGTATCATCGGTACCGACGGAGCCTGCGCGGGAACGTTCCCCAGCGTCCAATAGGAAAGCTTTTGGGAGCATCCCACAGCACCTGCATGCTGTCTTCCCGCCTTTCCCAACCGTCCCTCTCCAGTTCTTTATTTTCAGCTTATTCTGGAGTCTTTTCCAGGTATTTTCTCCTCAGGTGCCACGCGCAATTTTGGGCACTAGGCCCAACATTTTCCTTTAAAATGGAAAAACCCGCTTCGGGTTTTAAAAAGTCTTCCAAGTGTGGCAGTACCATCTCCGTCACCGACACCCTTGAGTGGTGCCTCAAATGTTTACGTCCTGACCACTCTATTTCGGAGTGTGTTGCCTGTGGGATGATGTCGAAGAGGGGCCGGCAGAATCGAGCTGCTAAACTTAGCACCCTTTTTCCCTCCGATGCAGCCTCTGTGGCATCGAGGTCTTCCAGGGCTTCGTCTTCCTCCCATGGATCTCAGGTAACTAAACATAAATCTAGCCGGTCCTCAAAGGGTAGATCTCCCTCTAAGCATCAAGATGCCTCTGGTGTTGCCCTTGAGGGACTTTCACCGGCAAAATTGCCCCGGCGGGAGGCTTTGGCTTCCAAAGCATCATCGGAGCTCCAGGATGTTCTCGAGGCCCCAATCTCGGCAGAACTACTGGTGCCATGCTCTGGGGTACCAGCTGCTTCATCCGGTACCGATACCCAAGCATCGGCAGCGTCGATAGACCAGATTCTTGGCTATTGAATGCAGTCTGGCGGCTCTTCTCACGGCCTCGATGCCCTTGAAACCGCTTCAGACAATTCAACCGGTACCGGCACCGACTGCATCGACATCGGCAGGTATTCTGCTGGGACCGAGTCATGCTTATCCATCCGGTATCGACAGGTCGGTACTGGACTCCTCCGATGCCGACTTCGATCGGTACCGGTACCGTGCCTTGCACAATCACCCAGATCGGATGTACTTTGAATCCTCGGATGAGTCTGAAGACTCTGAAAACTCTGCCGATACCAAAGTACTTCTTCCTGAGGATGATTCTTCTCCTCGGCGTAGGATGCCTCCACCAGAGGATATATCCTTTCAGGATTTTATCAGAGATGTCGCTCAATCACAGTGGCTCCTGAAAAAGAGCCTAGGGCAAAGGAATTAGAAATCCTACAATACCCTAAGGTTCCCAAGGAGGCAGCTTCCTTGCCTATTCATGAGATCTTGCATTATCTCATGTTAAGGATGTGGGAAGCACCTCTAACCACATCTCCTCACTCTCGAAGACTCAACACCATGTATCGAATTCCTCTTTGTCCTGTGTTTCAGAAGACTCAGCTACCACACCATTCCATGGTGGTGGAATCATCTATGAGAAGGATCAAAAGTGCAAAAAGGCATGCATCTAATCCTCTAGGACGTGAGTGTAGGACTCTTGACGCCTTTGGACGTTGAACCTTCCAGGCTTCCATGCTTTCTGCTAGGATCAGTTCCTATATATTATATATGGGAATGTTCCTTAAGGAGGTCACAGGGGATTTAGAGCTTATGAGCCCTCTCCTTCCTGATGATAAGAGGCAGGATTACCTCGCCCTTGTCAAATATGCTCAGGATGTATCCAAGTTTGTCAATCGTGCAGCCTTTGATTGCTTTGAGTGCATAAGCAGAACCTCTGCTATTGCCATAGGTGCACGTAGGATTGCCTGGCTCCAGGCATCTGACTTGGAACTTTGGGTACAGGATAAACTAGGGAATATTCCTTGCACAGGAGAGAATCTCTTTGGCAAGAATTGGCAGGAAAAAGTTAATGAGATAGATGCTGACAATATCACCTTGGATAGATTGTCTAAATCTACAGCTGATCCTGCAAGGAAAAAATCCTACAAGAAACCATTCTTCAGTAAGAAGAAGTAGTTTTATCCCTCCTATACCCAGCAGGGGCATTGTTTGGGTCAGTCTGCCCAAAAGGGACAGCAGCAGCAACCTAGGCAAAGAAAAACAAAAGTTGCTAAGCCTCAACCGGCTCAGCAGACTCAGCCTCCACAGGGGCTTTGACTCCTATCTAGAGAACTTTGTCTTCCTGGCCCTGAACGGTCCAGAACCCTCCACCATTCCAGGGAGGTTATGTCCTTTTGCCCCCAGATGGGGTCAGATAACAGCAGAAAAGTGGACTTTGTCTATTGTAAGAGAGGGATACAAGCTTCATTTCCTCAGCATGCCCCCTCCTACAGTGGTAAAACAGTTCAATTCTCAGACCTCTCTCAACAACCAGTTAGGTCAAGAGGTCACTGTGCTTCTTGCTCAAGGGGCAATAGAAGAGGTACCCATTCTACAACAGGGTGCAGGGTTCTACTCCCCCTATTTCCTTATTCCAAAGAAAACAGGAGGGGACAGACCCATTTTAGACCTCAGAGAATTGAGCAAATTCCTGTTCAAAGAGAAGTTCAAAATGATTTCTCTAGGAACTCTGCTGCCATACCTTCAGAGTCAGGATTGGCTTTGTTCTCTAGATCTCAAGGATGCATACAATCATGTTCTCATCCATCCAACTCATCGAAAGTTCCTTCGCTTCCTATTTCAAGGGAAGCACTACCAATACAGGGTTCTTCCTTTTGGCCTGGCCTTGGCACCAAGGGTGTTCACAAAATGCATGACTGTGTTGGCAGCATTTCTTCGCACTTCAGGAATATTCGTCTTCCCTTACTTAGACGACTGGCTCATTCAAGCCCCTTCAGAGCCAGAGACCAGGGTTGCTCTCTCTCGCACAATGCGCATCCTTCAGTATTTGGGACTTGTCATAAACGTCCCAAAATCCAACCTTGCTCCCACTCAATCTCTAGAGTTTATAGGAGCTCTGCTGGATACCAGATAGACAAGGGCCTACCTTCCACAGGTCCGCTGCCTTCGCATTGTGCAGTTAGCTTCCCAAGCAGTGTTAAAACCTCACCTCACTGCTCAAGAAATGTTACAGCTGCTAGGCCACATGGCATCTACCGTTCATGTGGTTCCTTATGCTCGCCTGCATATGAGGACAGCCCAGTGGACTTTATCCACTCAGTGGGCTCAGGCGTCAGGTTGCCTGTCAGACAAAATAGCAAACTCCAGATCGCCGATTTTATCCCTCCAATGGTGGCAGTCACCCCAGAACCTTTTGGTGCGGTCTCCTTTTCAGCAACCCCACCCCAGACCACTCTAACAACTGATGCTTCACAGGTAGGTTGGGGGGCCCATCTGTAAGGCCTCTCTACCCAGAGTACCTGGACTCCACAGGAGGCCTATCTACACATCAATCTCCTGGAACTCAGAGCAATCTTCCTTGCTCTTCGAGTATGCCACACCCAGCTCAGCTACAAGACAGTCCCAGTTCAAACGGACAATCAAGTAGCTATGTTCTATGTGAACAAGCAGGGTGGAACAGGCTCTCTGTCGCTATGCAACGAAGCTTTGCGACTATGGGCCCTCGCCAGAGAGCATCAGATTCATCTCCTTGTGGTGTATCTTCCAGGCATTCAAAATATCCATAGCAACCCTTAGTAAGTAAAGAACTTAGATCTAAACACAAACTTAAAACTAAGATGCAGACAGCAGTCCACCAGCGGGATGGGGGCTTTGCAGTCTTTTGCATTGAGTGTCACATGTATGATTTTCTCCCAGTTGGTGTGAGGTCTTACGTGTGCACTAGGTGCAAGGAGCTCTTTGCTCTCAGGGAACGAGTCCATTCTCTAGGGCCTAAAATAGCAGACTTGGAAAGCATAAGACAGACAGAGAGGTACATAGACGAGACCTACAGGGATATAGTCCTGAAGTCCCTCCTCCAGTCTGGCAGCATCCCTGTTGCCATGGAGGAGAGAGGTCACGTGACAGGAGAGCATCACCCTGGTGTGACAAGAAGTGGTCCTCCAGGTGATGTAAAACCCTCTCGCACCGAGGAAGTTTCTCCAGGGCCATGTGCCCATGAGGGAAGGGTTAGGACAGCTGTTATAGTTGGTGATTCGATCATTAGGCATGTAGATAGCTGGGTGGCTGGTGGACGTGAGGATCGCCTGGTAACATGCCTGCCTGGTGCGAAGGTAGCGGACCTCACGCGCCACCTAGATAAGGTCTTAGATAGTGCTGGGGAGGAGTCTGCTGTCTTGGTACATGTCGGTACCAGTGACATGGGAAAATGTGGTAGGGAGGTTCTGGAGGCTAAATTTAGGCCTTTAGGTAGGAAGTTGAAATCCAGAACTTCCAGGGTAGCATTCTCCGAAATGCTTCCTGTTCCACGTGCAGGACCCAAAAGGCAGGCAGAGCTCTGGAGTCTCAATGCGTGGATGAGACAATGGTGCAGAGATGAGGGTTTTGGATTTGTTAGGAACTGGGGAACATTCTGGGGAAAGGAGGGGCTCTTCCGAAGGGATGGGCTTCACCTTAACCGGGATGGAACCAGGCTGCTGGCATTAACCTTTAAAAAGGAGATAGAGCAGCTTTTAAACTAGATATTAGGGGAAAGCCGACAGTCGCCCAAGAGCGAATGATTCGGAAGAATGTATCTTTGAAGGATACTACCAAAAGCAGAGAGGTTCCACAAAAGAGTAAAGTAGCCCAAATGCCCTCAAGTATGGAGCAGACAGCTTAAAGATCCCAAATTACCCATGTCTAACAACAGCCAAATTAATATGAATAAAATACATTCTCTAAAATGCTTGTATGCAAATGCTAGAAGTCTAAAAAATAAGATGGGAGAGTTAGAATATATAGTGGTGGAAGGACGACAACCAGTGGGACACTGTGATACCTGGGTACAAATTATATCGTAATGATAGAGCTGATCAAATTGGTGGAGGGGTTGCTCTCTGTTAGAGAGGGCATTGAGTCAGAAAGGATTAAAGTTTTGCAGGAAACAAAATCTGCGGTAGAATCTATATGGATTGAAATTCCATGTAAAAGGGGGAAGGCAAGGGCAGTGGGGGTGTACTATCGAGCGCCTGGCCAGAATGACCAAATGGATGATGAAATGTTCAAAGAAATCAAGGAAGCTAACAAAAGTTACAGCACAGTAATAATAATGGGTGATTTCAACTACCCCGGTATCGATTGGGTCAGTGTCACGTCAGGACATGCTAGGGAGATAAAGTTCCTAGATGAAATAAATGACTGCTTCTTGGAGCAGCTGGTTCATGAACCGACCAGAGGGGAAGCCATATTAGACCTAATCCTTAGTGGAACACCAGATCTAGTGCAAGAGATAAGGTTGTTGGGGCCACTTGGCAATAGTGATCATAGCATGATCGCCTTTGATTTAATTAGTGGAGGAGGGATAGTAGGGAAATCCACAGTACTAACTTTTAACTTTCGAAAGGGAGACTATGATAAAATGAGGGAAACAGTTAAGAAAAAACTAAAAGGAGCAGTTGCAAAGGTTGAAGATGTACATCAGACTTGGCTGTTGTTGAAAAATACTATCTTGGAAGCCCAGACCAGCTATATTCCACGCTTTAAGAAAAGTGGAAGGAAGTCCAAAAAACTGCCAGCATGGTTTAAAGTTGAGGTCAGAGAGGCTGTTGTTGCCAAAAAAGCATCTTTCAGGAAATGGAAAAAAGAGCCAAACGACGAAACCTGGAAACAGCACAAGCACTGGCAAGTCAAATGCAAGGCATTGATAAGGCAGGCAAAGCGAGAATTCGAGAAGAAGCTTGCTGCAGAAGCAAAAACGCGAAGTAAAGACCTTTTCAAGTACATTCGTAGCAAAAAACCTGTGAGAGAGTCAGTTGGTCCATTAGATGATAAAGGGGTTAAAGGAGCACTAAGAGGCGATAAGGCAATAGCGGAGAGACTGAATGAATTCTTTGCTTCAGTCTTTACTGAGGAAGATGTAGGGATGTTACCCATGACTGAAGTGATATTTAAAGGTGCGGAAGAATTGAAGGAAATATCGATACATCGGGAAGATGTATTACAACTATTAGATAAGCTGAAGAGTAGCAAATCACCTGGGCCGGATGGTATACATCCAAGGGTGTTGAAAGAACTGAAATACGAGATTGCAGACCTGCTATTAGTAATCTGTGAACTATCATTAAAATCATCTCTAATACCTGAAGATTGGAGGATCGCCAATGTAACACCAATTTTTAAAAAGGGTTCCAGGGGTGATCCGGGAAACTACAGACCGGTGAGCCTGACATCAGTACCGGGAAAAATGGTAGAAACCATCATAAAGAATAAAATTACTCAGCATGTAGATAGTCATGACCTAATGGGAGACAGCCAACATGGCTTTAGACAAGGAAGATTTTGTCTTACTAATCTGTTATGTTTTTTTGAAGGAGTGAATAATCAGGTGGACAATGGTGAGTCGGTTGATATTGTGTATCTGGACTTTCAGAAAGCCTTTGACAAGGTCCCTCATCAGAGACTTTTGGCAAAACTAGAGTCATGGGATAGGAGGCAGTGTACTATTGTGGATCAGGAACTGGTTAAAAGATAGAAAGCAGAGGGTAGGGCTAAATGGCCAATTTTCCCAATGGAGAAAGGCGAATAGTGGTGTACCACAGGGATCTGTGCTGGGTCCGCTTCTTTTTGACATATTCATAAATGACCTGGAAAGTGGAATAACGAGTGAGGTTATCAAATTTGCAGATGACACAAAACTATTTAAAGTTGTTAAAACCCAAGAGGATTGTGGAAAATTGCAAGAGGATCTTGATAAATTGGAAGACTGGGCATCAAAATGGCAGATGAAATTTAATGTGGACAAGTGCAAGGTTATGCACCTAGGGAAGAACAACCCAAACTATGGTTACACGATGCAAGGTTCCACATTTGGAACCACCACCCAGGAAAAAGATTTAGGCGTCATTGTGGATACCATGTTAAAACCCTCGGCCCAGTGTGCAGCAGCGGCCCAGAGAGCAAATAGAATGCTAGGTATGATAAGGAAAGGAATGGAAAATAAAACAAAAGATATTATAATGCCTCTATATCGTTCCATGGTGAGACCGCACCTTGAATATTGTGTGCAATTCTGGTCACCGTATCTTAAAAAGGATATAGCGATTTTAGAAAAGGTACAGAGAAGAGCCACCAAAATGGTAAAGGGGATGGAAGGATACTCCTATGAAGAAAGGCTAAAAAGGTTAGGGCTCTTTAACCTGGAAAAGAGACGGCTGAGGGGAGATATGATAGAAGTCTATAAATTAATGAACGGAGTGGAACGGGTAAACGTAGATCGATTGTTTTCCTTATCAGAATATAGAAAGACTAGGGGACATGCAATGAAGCTACAGGGTAAACTATTTAAGACTAATGAAAGAAAATATTTTTTCACTCAACGTGTAATCGAACTCTGGAATTTGTTACCGGAGGATGTAGTAAAGGCTGTTAGTGTAGCTGGGTTTAAAAAAGGTTTGGACAAGTTCCTGGAGGAAAGGTTCATAAACCATTATTCCTTATCGGTCCTACAGTTCAGTCCTCCACCACTGGGTAGTGCACCTCCTGCAGCATGGAGACTGGACAAGTCAAACTTGTGACATCACCGGGTATATCCTGCTGGTCTTCTCCCATGATCCCCCAGTGTGTCCAGTCTCCATGCAGCATGAGGACGTAGTGAGCCTAGGTGCTGGGCTCACTTGAGAAGCAGTTTAGGAGCAGTTGGTCAGGATTTGATTTACCTTGAATTTCTTTTGCCCTTCTTTAGGTGTAATCCTGTAAATTGTATTCATTTTTCATTTTCTTTTAATTTCATTTACTTTTACTTTATTTATTTTCACCTAGTCTGCCTTAGTGTAAAGGGGGGTTCTGTCCCTTTTCAAAGTTCACGCTGCCAGCTAGCCTCTCTGCTTGGGATTCTTCGGTCTCTGTGCCCGGTGATGATCTCTCCCCCAGGACTGTACGGGGGAGAGCTCTGTGGAACACCTGCATTTTGGCAGTGTCCATGCGGCAGATTCCCGTCGCGGCGGGAGGCTCAGGCCGTTCGAGGTTCTTTAGCCGGCGGGCCGGGGCTCGCAGCGTCTGCTACTTCTGGTGGTGAGAGGCAGCAGCGTGTCTGGACAGCTCTTCACCCCGCAGCTACAGCGGGGTAACTGCTGCATCCCGACGCCGCAAGGGAGTCTCTAGAGTCCGCATGGAGGGGCTCTGAGCTCTTGCCGCCTCTGTGGTGTTTGGCGCCAAACGGGCCTGCTTCGGATTGGCGCCATTTTCTCGGCAGGGCTGAGGCCTCGTGGCGGAGAGCAGAGCAGCCCCACGTTTGGGCAGACGACGCTGTTCCACGCGGCTACACCCAGATAAGGACTTCCTTTTGCTGTTACTTTTAATTTTAATTTCCTTTTAATTTCGTGATAGTTTATAGTTCTTTGAATGCAATGTGATTGGTTTGGGGTTTACTTCTTGGGGGGTGCCTTTACCTTTGTCTGCATTCTGGCAGTTAGCAATGTCTGTCAGCAGCAGGTTTCCATGCTAGGATTTGGCCATTCAGGTTCATCGGCGGCACAACCACCTACAAATTGAGCCCTTTCTGAAATTGTCATTTACATATGGATGCTATTTCCATGTTTATACGCTTGGAAATTGTGAAGACAGCCTCTAAAAGTCGTTATGCCATCTGCAAATTTGATCGCCATGCTTGCTGATCTTTTTTCCAGATCATTTCAGTGCAGTAGATGTTACCAGATGCCAGTTCCAGTGCAGATCCCGAGGCATTCCACTGTTTATGGATCTCCTGTGAGAAAACTGACCATTTAGTCCTATTGTTTCCTGTTTTTGAACCATTTCCCATTCTATAATAGCACATCATCTCCTTCCTCAGGAGACTTTCATAAGGGGCTTTGTCAAGTACCTTCTAAAAAATCCATATACATATCATTTGGCTTACTCACATGTTTATTAACCCTTTGAAAAGACAGCTTGGTGCTGCTTTTCAGAACAAGTTCTATCATTTAACTGGCACTGAACACAGATTCATTGGTCTGTAGTTTCCAAGATCACCTTTGAAGCTCTTTTAAAAAAAAAAAAAAAACCCCAATTAGGGTTACATTAGTAACTCTTCAATCTTTAGAGATCATTAATACTAATGTTATGATTGAGCCTGGCTGATATTATGAATGATCACTATTAGACAAAAATTAGCTAGGTTAAGACACTTTGATTTGGTTTTCTGCACTATGTTATCAGAGCGCAGCTTGCCCACTTGGCGGGAACACTGCCCATCTGGGCCATCTGGGGAAAGGCCCCTGCTGGGGATCATGAGATGTGTTGCTGGATGGCACAGTCCAGGGCTTAGTGTTCCAGGGTCCTGGAAGGGTTGATAGCGGCAGTCAGGCCTCCCTGTCTTTGCTATGATGGTCACCTAGGTTCAAGCGTCCTGTGTTTTGGGTGACAGGAGTGGGACACCTGGACATGTGGTGCTGGATGTTGGATAGGCTCATACTTCTTAGGTGCACTCCCCTTGAGTGCGCCTGCATGTCCGTGTTCCGTCTGTGGTCTCATGCTCAGGTGATTGTTGCAGCAATGACAGAGATCGCTTGGGATATCGTGAGCGGGGTTGTCATGGTGTTGCATGGGGTTGCCAATGCAAGACGGGGCCATCCTGAGGAGTTTGGGCCTCAGTCATCAGCTTTCCCTTCGGTGGCCCAGCTGTCCAGGAGGCACCCCTCCAGTTCCGCCGGTCCAGTTCTTCTCTGCCTCTTCTCAATGTGGGCAGGGGGGCTGGCAGATCCCGAAATTCACGTCCACTGCACGTTCTACTGTTTTACCTCTGCCTTGGGGTTCTGAGGTCATCTATCCCCAATCATTTGGTTGGGTGCTGCTGTCTGTTGTGCAAGACAAGGTGGTCAACAGTCGGAGGCTGTCGTCTATTCCCCTTACCCCTGAAGGTGCTCACAATTTAAGTTTTTTGTACCTGCGGAGGTGTATGTTGTTCAGGGCTAGCAGGCGCACCTGTGGGACCAGAATCCTCAGTTCTTCCGACATTCCGTTGAGGTGCGCGTGTGGGGTTTACTCCCTTGGTCGGCTGGCAACTTGCTTCACCCATTGGGTCTTCCCTTTCCTCAAGGCATCGTTGCGTCCCACTTCTTCGTGGGGGCTCGCCGCAGGGCCTAGAGTTATGCTCAGCCGGTTCCAGCCAGGGCAGAGTCCTTGGGGGGAGGCTCCGATCCTAACGATACAGCGATTGCTGGGATCCGTTCGACCAGGTTCCTTTGGGCCCAGCGTACGTCATCTTTTGCTGGCCGGTTTAGGTCTTCGGGTTGTGGCAGTGCTCCGAGAAGACCAGTAGGCTGCACAGTGCTTGTCTTGGAGCAAGCGCGGGATATCTGTAGGTTCATATTCAAAGCCGTCCGTTACATGTCCCTCCATTGTGGAATACTGTACTAGTAGGCATACTTCATATGCTGGGCTTACAAGATGGCTTCCGCGCTGCTCGGCATCAGCCAAGGTGACTGCCGGTTTAGACTGTGGATGTGGAGTCAGCCTGGAGGAGGGGCCTTGCGTTCTCTGGACAATGCCCTGTTCAGTTGTGTGCCTTGTGGCCCTTATGGAGTTGTAAAAAAAAGAAAAAAAAAAAAAAGAATAATCAAACAGGAAAGCCTTCCTACTTGTCCCAACTTCTTTTTTATAAGGTTCTGTCCCTTTTCTCCGGGAGCTTGGCCGGAGCGTGGTTAGACTCAGCTACATTTTGGGGATCCTTTATGTACAAGGCGTTTTAGCGTACGCAGCACGCCCAGTGTTCCATCGTCTGACTGGAACGGTAAGCGGTACGTCAGTCGTGGCAGGCGGCCACGGTAGCGGATCGAGCAGTGTAGGTGCTGTCTGAGATCTCCGGGATGGTGGCCTATTTCGATCGGCAGGGTGGAGTCGGTCAGGTGGACAGGGTGGCCCGAGCGAAGGGACAGCGTGCGCGGTTGAAGCCTTGGCGGCCTGCGTTTCAGTGGGGACACTGTGGCGGCGAATGTCCTTAGCGGGGTCCGAGTGTTTGCCGGAGGAGTGAGATTGCATCAGGCGGTGTGCGCGCCGCGTGTGCTCGGATGCGGTCAGCCCATATTGGACCTCATGGTGACCTGTCAGTCTGCGGCGACGGGTCGATGTTTAGCAGAGGACATATGAGGCTACCGGATAGCGTCGACGCATTGGTACAACAGGGGCCGTGGCCCGGTCCATTCTATGACTTTCAGAAGTCATAATGAAAATGGCCGACTGGGTCTGGTTGATAAGATATGTGCTCTTCATTAGTCAGTGGGGACCATTAACAGTGTATTATGCAACATTTGTGTGAGCTTGCATGATCTTTACTTGCAACCAATAGAAATAACTGTCCAAAACCAGTTGATGCAGTCACTACTTAAATTTGCCTCGCTTGACAATAAAAACAAAAAAACAAAAATTAGGACATATTTATTTTATACCGATAGGTCACTCACAGCATATTTGGCGATTCCTCGTACTGGTGTTAATCATGCAGATAATTTCTGCTATATTTGTGGTGCTGTGACTTTTACATCACAAAAATGGCATATGACTGTGGCGGTTCAGAAAGCCTACAATTTATATTTTGGCTGCAGAATAGATCATCAGGATAAAAGCTAGGCGCCACACATATGCTGCAATACATGTGTAGCAGATCTCAGGCTATGGATGGATGGGAAAAGACCATCAAAGTCTTTTGCGGTTCTAATGATCTGGGCCCATGGATCACGTCGGCAATTGCTACTTCTGCATGGTTCCTCCAATTCAGGAGGGCATATCCAGGTGACGTGAGCGGTTAGCCTACTGGCATTGCGTCGTGGGCGTGGCTACCAGTGTCTCCTTTCTTTTTTGTCACACCATGTAAGACTCCACTTCTTCTGAAACAACGCTGGGCTCTGGGGCGTTTGACACCCTCTTCTATGCCCTTGGTGGATCACGCTTGGTTTATTGCAACTCATTGCTTAGCTGCATTCCACATTCTCAATTAAAAAGACTCCAACTGGTCCAGGACTTAGCTGTAGAGCTACTTTGTGTTGCAAAGAATAAAGCCCTTAAGAGGTGTGACAAATAGGGTGTTTGACGCCTGTGGTTTTTCCATTTCCCTCATTTTGCTTCCCACCTCTGTCTGGATGGACCTCGGTTCGGTTCTCCCTCGTGGAATCCGGCTGTGCCTGTCTAGTTGTTGGTTTGGGACTTACGCAAGAACACTTTGCTTGTAACCTGCGTTCCTTGGACCTTAGGTGAAGATTTCGTCGCTTTCTGGGAGGTCTCTTCGCTGCCTGTCCCTCCGTGGAAGCAGGTTCTGCGGGAGAGCAGCGGTTGCTAACACTTGTCACCCTGGTGGGGTCGAGAGCCAAGGGGGAGCTCAAGCGGATTTTTCAGGCGGAGCTCCGGTAGCCTTATCAGTAGGTCTGTTTCTAGGGCGTTCAGTGTGTTTGCGATGGCGAGTTTGTCTTTCTGAAGCACTAGCGCTGCTTGGGGCAGAGTTCTGTGCTGTTTTCACCAGTGAAAAGGGTCCAAGTGGGCTCTCGGTCGTGTCTTCCTGGTTGGTTTACCGCCTGTTGAAGTGAGGAGCGGGCTGGGGTCGGTGCCTGCTCTGTTCGTTTAGGGGCCGAGCCGACTGGATAGGTCCCTCCCAGTGATTACTGCTCTGGTACATCCCAGTGGTGGAGGACTGAACTGTAGGACCAATAAGGAAATGGAAATTACACTTACCTGGTAATTGATGTTCCTTGAGGGAGTACAGTTCAGTCCTCATTCCCGCCCGGGGATGGATGTTTCAGACGCGAGGCGTCAGTTCCGAGTGTGCTTTTGGATCCTAGAGTCGGCAACGGGCTCTGATTGGCAGGTAATCGCGAGAGCAACCTTTTCTGCCTATACTCTTCCTTAGTTCTCCTTCCTTCTAGCTATCTGTCTTCCGCTGTTTGGTGCGCAGGGGGACAGGGGCACGGAGGAGGGTGTTTTCGGCCTCTCTTTTTGGGGCCCTGTGGTTTTAAAGTTGAAGTTTGAGCATAGCTTTGTATTTAGTACTTTAACTGGTTGGTTGTTTGCTCTTTTGAGTCTGCTTTGACAGTAGGTCACTGGGGGATCATGGGAGAAGACCAGCAGGATATACCCGGTGATGTCACAAGTTTGACTTGTCCAGTCTCCATGCTGCAGGAGGAGGTGCACTACCCAGTGGTGGAGGACTGAACTGTACTCCCTCAAGGAACATCAATTACCAGGTAAGTGTAATTTCCATTTAAGAAGGGACCCATGATTTCAATGCTTGAACCAATACAAGCATTGTGGAACTTGTGTCTCTTGGGGAAACTGCTAGGTACATATGACCTAGATTGGCCACTGTTGGAAACAGAATACTGGGCTTGATGG
Organism: Ichthyophis bannanicus; assembly: GCA_033557465.1. Classification (NCBI taxonomy): domain Eukaryota; kingdom Metazoa; phylum Chordata; class Amphibia; order Gymnophiona; family Ichthyophiidae; genus Ichthyophis; species Ichthyophis bannanicus. The sequence goes on from CM066040.1 coordinate 5,124,337, forward strand.
ACCTTGGTCTGACCCAGTATGGCATATCTTATGTTCTTAGGCATTCAAAACTCTTGGGCAGACAGACTCAGTCGAGTTCTGCTTCCACACAAATGGTCTCTCCATGCAGACCAGGTGGCCAAAAGTTTCCAAATTTGGGGAACCCCGGACATAGACCTCTTCGCAAGTCCACTGAATGCCAAACTTCCTTGGTTCTGTTCCAGAATTCCGGCTCAGGGTTGTCAGGCCAAGGATGCTTTGCTCCTCCATTGGGGGCCAAGACTTCCTGTATGCTTTTCCACCCATCCCCCTAATTCCCAAAACTCTGTTCAAGCTTCAGAGAGTCAGAGGTCATATGATTCTCATAGCTCCACATTGGCCACGGCAAATATGGTACCCTCTGCTCCTACATCTCTCTCAAGCTCCGCCTCTGGAGTTAGGATCTGCTCCAGATCTCCTTTCTCAGGAGGACGGAATGCTGTGGCATCCCAATCCCCAGTCTCTGCATCTCAGGGCCTGGTTGCTGAAAGCCTAGAACTTCACGGTCTTAACCTTTCTCAGCAGATAAAGGATATCCTTTATGCTTCCAGGAAGCCTTCTACAAGACACTCCTATGCTTTCAAGTGGAAAAGATTTAGCATATGGTGCACACAGAAGGATCTTGACCCTCTTGCGATACCTCTGGAATCATTACTGGAGTATCTCCTTCATTTGTCTAATGCAGGGCTTAAGACCGATTCAGTGAGAGTTCATTTGAGTGCTATTGCAGCTTCTTTTAAGCCTCTAAATGGGCAACCTATTTCCTCTCATCCTCTCATAGCGAGATTTATGAGAGGCTTTCTTTTAGCAAAGCCTCCCATTAAGCCACCACCGGTGGCATGGGACTTAAATTTGGTTCTTGGGCAGCTTATGAAACCGCCTTTTGAACCATTAGCCACTACCTCCTTGAAATTCCTTTCCTTATAGGTCATCTTTCTTATTGCAATCACATCAGCATGTCGCATCAGTGAATTGCAAGCATTGGTGGCTAATCCTCCTTATACAAAGTTCCATCATGATAAGGTAGTCCTTAGGACTCATCCACATTTTATGCCAAAGGTGGTGTCACCTTTTCATTTAAACCAAGCGGTTTACCTTCCTGTGTTCTTCCCAAGGCCTCATGCCTCAAATGCAGAAAGGAATCTTCATACTTTGGACTGTAAAAGGGCTCTGGCCTTTTACTTACAATGGACACAGCAACATAGGAAGTCCTCTCAACTCTTTGTTGCTGTTGATCCTAGCCATTTGGGACTTCCAGTCTCCAAAAGAACACTGTCCAACTGGATTGCACAGTGTATATCTTTTGCCTATGAGAGTAAAAACCTTCCTCTTGAAGGCCATGTCACAGCTCACAGTGTGAGAGCCATGGCAGCCTCTATGGCTCATCTTCACTCTGTGTCTATTGACGACGTCGGCCGAGCAGCTACTTGGGCTTCGGTTCATACCTTCACAGCCCATTACTGCTTAGACTCCTGCCGGGATGCCTTGTTGGTCAGGCTGTTCTTCAACACCTGTTCCATACTTAATCAACTCCTACCCACCATCCCTGATAGGATGCCAGAGATCCATGGGGGGAAGTGGAGCCCTTTAACAAGGGCACACAACTTCTCCAGGACCAAGCAGGAAGTCAGTCCTCACATATGGGTGATGTCGGCGCTGACGGAGCCCTCGTGCGGAGCATTTCCCCAGCTTTCAAAGAAAGCCTTTGGGAATTGCAGCGCGCATGCGCGGTCCCCTTCCCGCCCAAGGGTGCCATCTTGCTCAGTCTTCTTTTTTCCGCGGAGCCCGACGGACGTAGTTCGTTTTTCCCCGAGGAAAAAGTTGATTTTTCTCTTTTTTCTTCGGTTCGACGCCGGATCCTTTTCCTGCCTTGGCCCGATACGCCGGTATCGAGTCCACTCTCTCTTTTTCGGTTTTTGTCCTTTGTGACTAGCGTTCGCGCCATTTTTCTTTTTTCACTGGCAGCCCGGTCTTTTGACCTCGCAGGGGCCCTTTTTCCCCCGATGGCTACGAGCGGGTTTAAAAAGTGTGATCGGTGTAAGAAACCTATGTCTCTTACCGACACACATGACTGCTGCCTCCGCTGCCTCGTACCCGATCATGACCCGATGATCTGTGGTCCGTGTGGCAAAATGTCCTCGAAGGCGTTGAGTCGGCAGCACCAGAAGGATAGGATCTTCTCTGACTCTGCGTCCGGACGGGCCCGGACCTCGTCAGAGGCCTCGACGTCTCGGGACTCCGGCCCCGAGCAGCGTCGGGGTTCCTCTGAGCGGGGGGTCTCCTTCGCAGGAACATCGCAGGAAGAAGAAACCCGCGAGGGCGGTGTCGGTGGACGCTCCTGGTTCCTCGAGGGCCAGGTCGCATAGGCCCGATAGCCGTCCCGGGACTTCGGAGTCGGAGAGGCCTGCCAAACATTCTCGTATCGAGATGGAGTCTCCTGGACACGTGAGTGCTGTAGTCCTCGTGGGCTCTCCTCCAGGGGAGCTGCCGTCGGGGCCCGAGTCGGGGGCTGCTGGGTCTCCTGAGCTCGGACTCAGGTTGATGGCCTTGGAGAGCAGCCTCGCTGCCTTCATGGAACAGCAGCGGGCATTGATCGCCGGTCTCACCAGTGCATCTGCCCTGACCACCGGGACCTCGACGTCCAAGTCGACCCCGGAGGCCGAGCTGATCCTCGAGTCCATGCGGGCTCGAGTCGATCCTCGGCCACGGTCTCCCTTGGCCTCCCGTTCGGGACCGAGGTCGTCGACGCCAGTACCCTCGGCGTCGGGGCGGATGGCATCGGTGGCCACCCGACCGGAGCCGCTCGATTCCTCCTCCGAGGAGTCGGGCTGGGAGACGGAGGACGAAGAGTCACCCGACACTTATCGGACTCGGTGTGTCCCATCGGACTCGCCGGAGTCCGAACCTCGGAGATGATCCCCACCGGAGGATACCCGGTTCTCGGACTTCGTACGGGATATGGCCAAGGCCTTGGCCTTCCCCGCAGATCCTGAGGAGGAGCCTCGAGGCCCTCCACTATGACTCTCCCCCGAAGGAGGCCTTTACTGTACTGGTTCCTTCGATGCTGGAGCGGCTGCTCTTCCGCATGTGGGAGACCCCGGCCTCGACGCCGGTGTTAAGCAAGCGGGTCGATTCCATCTATCGAGTCCGCAAGAGCCCCGGGTTCCAAAAGGCACAATTACCACACCACTCCATGGTTGTGGAATCGGCCATGCATCGACTGAAAAGTCAGAAGATGCACTCCTCGGTGCCTCCCGGCCAGGAGGCCCAGAACCTGGATGCCTTCGGTAAGAAGTGCTTCCAGGGCTCTATGCTTGCTTGCCGTGTCCAGACTTACCAGCTCTACATGGGCATGTATCTCTGAGACCTGGCAAAGGAGATTGCCGAGTTCTCTGCTGGTCTCTCCGAGGAACCTTTGCAGCGGTTCCAAGCCTTGTCCACTGGTATTCGAGAGTGCTCAAAGTTTGTCTCTCGAGCAGCCTACGATGGCTTCGAGGCTTCGGCCCGAGTAGCCAGGGCCGGTATCGGTGCCCACCGACAGGCTTGGCTATAGTCATCTGACCTCGAGCCATGGGTGCAGGACAAGTTGGTCGATGTCCCCTGCCGAGGTGAAAACCTCTTTGGCAAGCCCATGGCTGAAAAGGCTGCAGAACTCGAGACCGAGACTCTGACCAGGACTAGGCTGTCCAGAAAAACCTCTGCCCCTTCTCAGAAGAAGAAGGGCTCGGGAAAAAATACCTTTTACCCGAGGAAGTCATCTGCCTATAAACCATACCCTCATTATCAGGCCTCTGCAGCTCCCCAACAGGGTCAGCAGGCCAAGGGACAGGGTCATGGGCCCCGTAGGCAGAAGGCCCCCAAGCCACCAACACCGGCCCCTGCTCAACAGGGTGGGGATTTTTGACTCAGCAAGCATAGCCTCTTCTCCTCAACTGGCTCACATCAGCACAGGAGGCCGGCTGGCCCACTTTGCTCACAGGTGGTCAGCCGTCACATCAGATACCTGGGTGCTCCATATAGTCCAAAAGGGCTATCTTCTCCATTTTCACCAGGTACCTCCCTCCTATTTTCCAGGGGAGCCTCCAAGACTCCCTCTTCACAGGGACCTACTCCTTCAGGAGTTAGCAAGTCTGCTAAAGGAACAGGCTGTGGAACCGGTGCCCCACCACCTGAGGGATCATGGCTTTTATTCCAGGTACTTTCTAGTACCAAAAGGAACAGGAGGCCTCAGACCCATCCTAGATTTGTGCAACCTCAACAAGTTCCTGGAGAGGGAAAAGTTCAAGATGCTTAGCCTTGGAATCCTGCTGCCCTACCTCCAGCAGGGAGATTGGCTATGCTCCTTAGATCTAAAGGATGCTTATACTCACATCCTTATTCATCCAGACCACAGACAGTATCTCAGATTTGTTATGGGGGGAAACCACTACCAGTATAGAGTACTTCCCTTTGGCCTATCCTCCGCTCCCAGGGTGTTCACCAAGTGCCTGGCAGTGGTGGCGGCCTACCTGAGGCTTCAAGGTCTTTTTGTGTTTCCATACCTGGACGACTGGCTCATAAGGGGCCAGTCTTCCCAGGAGGCCAGTCAAGCCACCCTTTGCACTGTGGCTCTGCTTCAGCACTTAGGGTTTGTCATAAACTTCGCAAAGTCCACTTTGCTCCCGTCCCAGAACTTGGAATTCATAGGAGCAAGGCTAGATACTCTTCAGGCGAGGGCTTTTCTGCTAGTGGACAGGGCCCTCCGTTTGATGGATGTAGCCAGGCAGCTTCACAGCAATTCCCTGGTCTCCGCCAGGCAATTCCTGAGACTTCTCGGCCATATGGCTTCCACGGTTCATGTCACCCCCAATGCCCGCCTGCACATGCGGCCTGCTCAGTGGAGCCTTCGGACTCAGTGGCATCAGGCCACAGGGAGCCTTGCAGACTCGGTGAGGGTATCCACCCTGCTCGTCTCCTCTCTACAGTGGTGGCTTCATCTTCCGAATCTGGTTCTCGGAGTGGATTTTCAATCCCCTCCGCCTTCTCGAGTGCTGACGACAGATGCTTCTCTTCTAGGTTGGGGAGCACATTGCCAAGGGGCATGTACTCAGGGTCTCTGGACTCCTTGGGAGGCTGCTCAGCAGATAAACTTCCTGGAGCTACGGGCAATACACCTAGCTCTGAGAGCCTTCTCCCACCTCACGTCTCACCAGTCTGTACTGGTCCAGACAGACAATCAAGTTGCCATGTTCTATGTGAACAAACAGGGAGGCACAGGCTCCTTCCTTCTCTGTCAGGAGGCACAACGGCTGTGCTCTTGGGCCATCAATCACGGAATCCTCCTCAAGGCTGTCTACCTCCCCGGTCAGGAAAATTACCTGGCGGACAGGCTGAGCAGGATCCTGCAACCACACGAATGGAGATTGAATCCATTGGTGGTTCAGCAGATCTTTCTCAGATGGGGCCTCCCCACCATGGATCTCTTCGCCAGCCCTCTGAACCGGCAACTCCCGAGATTCTGTTCCAGACAACCGCATCCTCTCAGAGTAGCAGCGGATGCCTTTCTGATTCCGTGGTCCCAAGGCCTACTATATGCGTTTCCTCCCACGCCACTAGTGTCTTGGACACTGTTCAAGGTCCTCAAGGACAGGGCCTCCATGATTCTGATAGCCCCCAGGTGGCCGAGGCAGCCATGGTTCCCACTCCTGTTGCAACTGGCGGTGGACACTCCCCTGCCTCTGGGAATTCAACACGATCTCCTGTCTCAGGGCCAGGGGTCTCTCTTGCACCCCAACCTCCAGTCCCTTCATCTGATGGCCTGGCTGCTGAAAGGGTAGTCCTGGCTCCCCTACTCAGCCTAGAGAGGCGGAAGACGTCGTCTTAGCCTCTAGGCGGCAATCCACCAGGAAATCCTATGCTCTTAAGTGGCGTAGATTCTCCACATGGTGTGCTCAGCACAGCGAGAATCCCTTCTCGTGTTTGGTATTGCAATATTTGCTTTACCTCTCCAATCTGAGCCTTAAGTCCAACTCTGTCAGGGTTCACCTCAGTGCCCTCTCAGCGCACCACTCGCCGGTGGATGGGAGGCCTCTTTCCAACCACCCTTTGGTGGCTCGTTTTCTCAGAGGCCTCCTGCTTAAGCCTCCTTTGTGTCCACCAGCCCCTGAGTGGGATCTGAATGTGGTCTTACAGCGGCTTACTTGTCCGCCATTTGAACCTATGGCTACCTGCCCTCTCCGTTTTCTGTCCTGGAAACCTTGTTTCTGGTAGCTCTTACCTCTGCTAGGCGAGTGAGTGAGCTTCAGGCCCTAGTGTCTGATCCACCTTACACTAGGTTCTACAGGAATTAGGGTAGTCTTACGGACTCACCCCAAGTTTCTTCCTAAGGTTGTCTCCCCTTTTCACCTCAATCAGGAGGTGGTTCTTCCGACCTTCTTTCCCAGGCCGCATGCCAACCGGGCTGAGATGGTCCTGCATACCCTGGACTGTAGGAGGGCGTTATCCTTCTACCTCGACCATACGCGGGAGCACCGGAGGGCTGTTCAGCTCTTCGTTTCTTTTGACCCCAATAAGTTGGGGCTACCTGGCTCCAAGCGTACTTTGTCCATATGGGTCGCTGACTGTATCGCCTGGGCTTATGGGGCAGCCGGCCTCTTGTTGGAGGGTCGAGTCACGGCTCATCGTGTCAGGGCGAAGGCTGCGTCAGTGGCTCATCTCCGCTCTGTTCCGTTGGCAGACATCTGCCGGGCCGCTACTTGGTCTTCAAGCCAGACTTTTGCGGCCCATTACTGCCTTGAGAGGGAGTCCCGCAGGGACAGTGCTTTCGGACAGGCAGTACTCCATAATCTCTTTGGGGTTTAGGCAACTCCTACCCTCCGGCCCTGGTGTTGGGCTACCGGTCGGGGGCGTTCTCAGAGAAGATTCCTTCCTTGCGTACTGACGAGCTAGAGGGAGCTCATTTTTTCGGCTTGAGGTCTCCAGTAGCCTTAAGCTGGGGAGTCCCATATGTGAGGACTGACTTCCTGCTTGGTCCTGGAGAAAGAGTAGTTACTCACCTGTAACAGGTGTTCTCCAGGAGCAGCAGGAATCAGTCCTCACAACCCTCCCTCCTCCCCTTGGAGTTGCAGTCATATGCTTTATTTTGCTAATTTTTTGCTGTCTTTTAGCTATGTCATCAGACTGAGCAAGATGGCACCCTTGGGCGGGAAGGGGACCGCGCATGCGCGCTGCAATTCCCAAAGGCTTTCTTTGAAAGCTGGGGAAATGCTCCGCACGAGGGCTTCGTCGGCGCCGACGTCACCCATATGTGAGGATTGATTCCTGCTGCTCCTGGAGAACACCTGTTACAGGTGAGTAACTACTCTTTCTTGGGTTTTTTCCCTAGCATCTGCAGCTAGGGAGTCCCCATATGTGAAGACTACATTCCTGCTTGTTCTGGAGATAGCATAGTTACTCACCTGTAACAGTAGGAATTTAGTCTTCATCGGGAACAGTAGGAATTTAGTCTTCACATCCCACCCACCTCCCCTAGGAATTCTCTTTGTCTCTTTCCTCTCTCCCTCTATTCTTTCACTCAGCTACAAACCTAACTGAAGAGAGACAGTTCGTAAGGCGGGAAGGCAGCGCACATGTGCTGAGGAATGCTCCCAAAAGCGTTCCTATTGGACACTGGGGAGTGTTCCCGCGCAGGCATCGTCGGTACCGACGATACCCATATGTGAAAACAAAATTCGTGCTGTTCCCGGAGATCACCTGTTACAGGTGAGTAACTATGCTATCCTGTCCTGTGATTCTAAAGTAATCTGTGACCAATTTCTTGGGTGATTCACACAGCCCTTGCTTGGATAGAGGGAGTCTTTCAAACTGCCCCTTTGATCTGTCACTTGGCTTTAATACCTATTTAAATCATTTTCACAGGCCTCTTGCCCCCTATCTAGAAGGCCTCTTTTTAAAGGTCTCTAAAAACAATTTATTGCTCAAAGAATACTTGTTTTTCTTTTTATGCTAAATTATACTCTGATTTAAATTAAAGCTCTTTGCTGATATTAGACCCTGACTGAGTATTAAATTTAAACTGAAAGCCCTCTGCTGGATTTTAAAGTTAAACTGAAAGCTTCCTTTTGTGTTTTTAGTTTAAGTAAAAGCTATTTGCTGATACTAGGCCCTGACTGATTTAACTAATACACTGGATTCTAATTTACACAGATTAAGCAGTTTTAATCTAAAGAATTCCTTTTTCTCCAACATTTAGAAAACTTCACAAAAGTAAATACTTAAAATTACAGATCTCTCTCCAAAGGTAGCATTCCCTTTTTGTAGTCCAGATAGGATCCATCCAAGAATACTGAGGGAACTTGGGGATGTCCTGGCGGCTCCACTGTCTGACCTTTTCAATGTGTCTTTCTAAGTTTCTGTGAGACCATACTGCCCATGCTCTGGCTAAGAAGTGAGGTTCATGACTATCATGGTATGTGCAAAACTTACCAATTTGGAGAAACTGCCTCCGGGAGAAGATGTGGATGGAGATTTAATATAAGACATATGCAGCATTGCTAGGAAAGGGGAAGTGCTGCTGATAGGGGATTACAATATGCCGCATGTTGATTGGTGCATCCCTGCTGCGGTATCATCTAGAAGCAATGAGATGTTGGATTCTTTAAAGGAAGGCAACTAGTAATGGAAACGACATGTGAAGTGCCATACTGGACTTGGTGCTTATCAATGGGGAAAATATTTCTGATGTTATATGGGCCGATTATCTTGCATCCAGTGATCACCAGATGGTGTGGTTCAGTATTAGGACTAGGGCTGATAAAATCCATTCACAAGCGAGGGTCTTAGACTTTAGGACAACTAACTTTGCCAAGATGGGCCAGTACCTCAAGGAGTCCTTAGCGGGATGGGAACAGCTGGGGGATGTAGAAAAACAGATGGCAAAACTGAAAGGGGATATTTTAAGGGCAACCAACCTTTTTCTTAAACTGGTAAATAAAGGTAAAAGGAAACTGCTATGTTCTCCAGGAACAAGCAGGAAGTCAGTCCTCACTTATGGGTGACATCTGCACGACGGAGCAATTCCCCAGCTTTCAAATAAAGCTTGGAATTTCTACCATGCATGCATGGTCCTCTTCCCGCCCAAGAGTGCCATCTTGCTCAGTCTCCCTTTTTCTGCGGATCCCTTCGGACACACGTCCCTCATCCCTTGGAAAAAGTGTTTTATTTTTTCGGCCTCAGGCCTATTACTTTTCCGGTTGCACCGGTCCTCTACCTGTCCTTCCCTTGCTCTATCCTTTTTGAACAATTAGGGGACGTTTTTCCTAGCTTTTTTGTTGTTCATTGGCTTTGCGCACCTTTTTTCTCCCAACCGCTGGCCGTGTGGGTCTTCGACCTTGCGGAGGCCATTTTTGCCCCTATGGCCACCGTATTCAAAAAATGCGATAGATGCTCCAAGAACATGTCGCTTACGGACACCCATGACTGCTGTCTGCTGTGTCTCGGGACCGACCATGATCCAGAGCTCTGTTTGCTTTGTAAGAAAATGTCCTCCAAAGCCCTGCTCATTTGTAAGCAGAGGTACGAAGACATTATCAGGAAGGCTGCCTCGGAATCCCCGGTGGCACCCTCAGTAGTCTCTCCTCTGGTGGGGTCCCCCACTTCGGCCCCGCGTTCAAGGCGGCACTCTGACCAGGAGTCCCCTGAAGTGGAGTGGCGTAAGAAGAAGGAGGCCTCAAAGTCACTGTCGGGGGCTCCTGCACTTAGTCGCTTAGCCCCCTTCGGCGTTCCCGAGAGTCAGACAAGGAGCAGCCCCGCAAGGTACCTCGTATAGATATGGAGGCCTCCGGCAAAGGTGCCCGGTCTCCTGAGGGCCATCCCAGCGAGGACCCCCTCTCCTCCTCGACGCCTGACCCAGTGACGTTGCATGGCCCCACACCCGCATTGGAGTCCCACATGCTGGCGCTAGAATGCAGCATTCTCCAGGACCAAGCAGGAAGTCAGTCCTCACATATGGGTGTCATAGGCGCCGATGAAGCCCCAGCGGAGCATTTCCCCAGCTTTCTATGAAAGCCTTTGGGAATGCAGGCACGCATGCGCGGTTCCCTTCCTGCCTAAAGGTGCCATCTTACCTCAGTCTCTTTTTTTCCGTGAAGCCCACCGGACGTGTGTCCTGTTTTCCCGGTTAAAATTAGATTTTTTTGGCGTTTTCGCTATTTTTTCTCCCGGTTTCGACGCCGGTTCCCCTCCCGCCAGGTTCGGTACACCGGTATCGAGCCCGATTCTTCTTTTTCGGTTTTTGCCCTTCGTGGCTGGCGTTCGTGCCCTTTTTTCTATTTTTCCCTGGAAGGCCGGTCCTTTGACCTCGCGGGGGCTCTTTTTTCCCCGATGGCTTCCAGCGGTTTTAAGAAGTGTGATCGGTGTAAGAAACTAATGTCTCTCACCGACACACACGACTGCTGCCTTCTGTGCCTCGGCCCCAACCACGATCCTAAGTCGTGCGGGGCATGTGGGAAGATGTCTTCCAAGGCACTCCGAAGTCGCCAGCAGCAAAAGGGAAAGGCTTTTCTCGGACTCAGCCTCTGGCTGGGCCCTGACCTCTTCTGAGGCCTCGACATCTTGGGATTCCGATCCTGAGCGCCGTCGAAGCTCCTCGGACAGGGGGTCCCCCGACCGGGAACGCAAGAGGACAGAAAGTACCTCAGGTTCATTGTGGCAGGAAACCATTATCAGTACAGAGTGCTGCCTTTCGGCCTCACCTCCGCCCCCAGAGTCTTTACAAAGTGCTTAGCAGTGGTGGTGGCCTTCCTGAGAAATCAGGGAATCTTTGTCTTCCCCTATCTAGACGACTGGCTCATCAGGGGTTAGATGTGTCAGGAGGCCAATTAGGCCACCCTCAGGACTATTGCTCTTCTACAAAGCCTGGGGTTTGTCATAAACTTCGCAAAGTCCACTTTGCTCCCCTCCCAGAACTTGGAGTTAATAGGGGCAAGGTTGGACTCCCTCCTGGCAAAGGCATTCTTGCCAGAAGACAGAGCCCAAATGTTGATGGCCTTGGCAAATTAGTTTCTCAGCAGGTCCCTGGTCTCCGCCAGACTCTGCCTGAGGCTTCTAGGCCACATGGCTTCGACAGTGCATGTGACCCCCAATGCCAGGCTCCATATGCGGCCTGCACAGTGGTGTCTTCGGGCTCAGTGGTCACAGGCCACAGGCAGCCTCAGAGACAGGATAAGGGTGTCCAGACCATTTCTGCACTCCCTCAACTGGTGGCTACACCCACCCAGTCTGCTGAAAGGGGTGCCTTTTCAGATTCCAGGGTACATAGTAGTGCTAACAACAGATGCCTCCCTGCAAGGCTGGTGAGCTCATTGTCTGGGCAAGTGCACCCAGGGCCTCTGGTCTCCCTGGGAAGCTGCACAGCAGATCAATCTCCTAGAACTCAGGGCTATTCGATTAGCGCTCAAAGCTTTCACTCCTACCCTGACTCACCAGTCTCTCCTGATCCAGACAGACAACCAAGTTGCCATGTTTTATGTGAACAAACAGGGCGGAACCGGGTCCAGGATCCTTTGTCGGGAGGCCCAGGACCTTTGTTCTTTTGCCCTCAAGCACAACATGCTCCTCAAGGCTGTGTACCTTCCAGGCCAGGACAACTACCTGGCAGACAGATTAAGTGGCAGCTCCATCCTTTGGTAGTTCAAAAGATTTTCCTAAAATGGGGACTTCCATCCATAGACCTGTTTGCCAGTCCTCTAAACAAACAGCTGCCAAAGTTCTATTCCAGGCAACCGCATCCTCTGCGGATAGCACCGGATGCTTTTCTGATATCCTGGTCTCAGGGCCTCCTGTATGCGTTTCCTCCCACGCCCTTGGTGGCCCGAACTCTCTTCAAGATTCTTCAGGACAAGGCCTCGGTCCTGCTGGTGGCTCCCCGGTGGCCGAGACAGCCTTGGTTTCCTCTTCTGCTTCAACTGGCGGTGGATCCTCCACTACCTCTGGGGTTGGAACCGGACCTTCTCTCACAGGAGTAGGGTTCCCTTCTGCACCCCAATCTCAGAGCTCTCATTTTGATGGCCTGGAGGCTGCAAGGGTAGTCTTGGCTCCCTGGGGCTTGCCTCAGGATGTTGAGGAGGTTGTACTAGCCTCTAGGAAACAGTCCACTAGGAAAACCTATGCTCTCAAATGGAAACGGTTTTATGTGTGGTGTCAGCTACGTACAGAGGATTCTTTCTCTTGTACTGTGCCAGTAGTCCTTCAGTACTTACTGCACTTGTCCAATCAAGGCCTTAAATCCAATTCTGTTCGGGTCCACCTCTCAGCTCTAGCAGCTCACCACTCTTTGGTGGAGGGACATTCTCTATCTGGTCACCCCTTGGTGTCCCGCTTTCTCCCTGAGTGGGAGCTGAATGTGGTCTTGCAGCAACTGACTCGCCCACCTTTTGAGCCCATGGCTACTTGCCCACTACGCTTCCTCTCCTGGAAGACACTCTTTCTGATAGCCCTTACCTCGGCTAGGCGAGTGAGTGAGCTTCAGGCCCTAGTCTGTGATAGGCCTTACACCAGGATTTACAGGAACAGGGTAGTCCTTAGGACTCATCCCAAGTTCCTCCCTAAGGTTGTCTCCTCTTTCCACCTCAACCAGGAGGTGGTTCTTCCAACATTTTTCCCTAGGCCTCATGCGAGCCAGGCTGAAGCAGTTCTGCATACCCTGGACTGTAGGAGGGCCTTATCCTTCTACCTTGACCGTACGCAAGGGCATAGAAGAGCTACTCAGCTCTTCGTCTCCTTTGACCCCAATAAGTTGGGGTTGGCTGTGTCTAAGCGTACCTTGTCCATCTGGGTAGCTGACTGTATCACCTGGGCTTATAAGGCGGCTGACCTTCCTTTGCAGTGTCGGGTTACGGCCCACCGAGTCAGGGCAATGGCTGCCTCAGTGGCTCATCTCTGCTCTGTGCCCTTGGTAGACATCTGCAGGGCTGCAACTTGGTCTTCAAGACAGACTTTTGCAGCCCATTACTGCCTGGAGAGGGAGTCCCGTAGGGACAGTGCTTTTGGCCAAGCAGTACTCCGGAATCTCTTTGAGGTTTAGGCAACTCCTGCCCTCTGTTGGGCTACCGGTGGAGGTTGTGTCCTTGAAAAGCCTTTCTTTGCAGCTGTGACTAGAGAGTCCTCTTGTTTAGCCTGGGTTCCTCGGTAGCCCAGAGCTGGGGAGTCACCCATATGTGAGGACTGACTTCCTGCTTGGTCCTGCAGAAAGAGTAGTTACTCACCTGTAACAGGTGTTCTCCAGGAGCAGCAGGAATCAGTCCTCACAACCCTCCCTCCTCCCCTTGGAGTTGCAGTTGTACATAGTTTATTTTTCATTTTTGTGTGCTGTTCTTAGCTATGTCATTTGACTGAGGTAAGATGGCACCTTTAGGAGGGAAGGGAACCGCGCATGCGTGCCTGCATTCCCAAAGGCTTTCATAGAAAGCTGGGGAAATGCTCCGCTGGGGCTTCATCGGCGCCGATGACACCCAGATGTGAGGACTGATTCCTTCTGCTCCTGAAGAACACCTGTTACAGGTGAGTAACTACTCTTTTCTGCGTTCATTGCTTCCCAGCAGGCACTCACATCCAGCTTTGCTGGCTCACACCTAGAGACCAAGGTTCCCTTGTGTAGGACACCGAAATCCGCTCAGAAAACCCCCGAGAGACGTGGGCCTTGTGAGGGTCCTCAGTATCTGTCTCGCTCGCCTTCCCAATCCTCGGGAGCGATATCCTCCAGGGCCTCTGGCTCCAAGCGGGCCTCGGCTGCAGTATGGGGCGACCAGCCCGGATCGGATTCCTCCTCCGACTTCTTGGACTGGGAGTCCGATGGGGATACCTCCACGGAAACCCGTGCCTATCGGGACCTTCCATCGGACCCCTCCCCAGACACATTTCAGTGGCACTCATCACCCGAGGACATCTCCTTCCTGGTGTTTGTGCGGGATATGGCAGGGGCCCTCAACCTGGCTACCCAGATTGAGGAGGACCCTCGAGCCGAAGTGCTCGACATTCTACAGTATGAGTCCACCTCAGGAACCTCTTACTATCCCGGTTCCTCCCATCCTGTCCAGGCTGCTGCTCCTCGTGTGGGAAGCTCCTGCCTCAGTTCCCATCGTGAGTAAGCGCCTCGACGCCATGTACAAGGTCCAGCGCGGCCCCGGGTTTAGAAAAACCCAGCTTCCTCACACATCCATGGTGGTAGAATCCACCATGAGGAAACAGAAGAGCCTAAAGTCTCATTCTTCGGTTCCTCCAGGCAGGGAGTCGAGAGCGCTCAATGCGCTAGGCCGCAAAGCCTACCAGGGGTCCATGCTCTCCTGCCGTATTCAGGCATACCACCTGTATACGGGTATGTTCTTACATGACTTGGCCAAGGAACTCGTGGGTTTCTCCTCAGGCCTCATAAGAACATAAGATATGCCATACTGGGTCAGACCAAGGTCCATCAAGCCCAGTATCCTGTTTCAAACAGGTGTTGCTGTTAGGCCCTGACTGAGTTTGAAATTTAAAGTAGAAGCTCTCTGCTAGGTTCTAAATTTAACTAGAAAGTTATCTTCTGTTTTTTAAGTTTAAACTGAAAGCTCTTGCTGCTACTAGGCCCTGACTGAGTATCAAATTTAAACTGGAAGCTCTCTGCTGGGTTCTAAATTTAACCAGAAAGCTCTCTGCTGTGTTTTTATTTTATTTATTTATTAACAATTCTTATATACCGCACTATTATCCATCAGCGCGGTTTACATTGAACAGAAACATCCGACAATTTACAAATGTCTGGTCATTACATTTAACAGGGAGTAGAAATTGGAGAAACGGGAAAACTATATACATTGGTGGTTCACCTGATAATGGACATGGTCAACTATATACATATGTGGTACAACCATACAGGAAAATGCTTGTTATATACATTGTGGGGTAAGCCTATTGCGAGGGTCTGCCTGTTTGACTACTTCTGCTACTCGCTTGGTGGTTATGTTCGGAGCTGTCATTGAGATATTTAAATTTAAACTGCAAACTCTTGCTGTTACTAGGCCCTTACTGATTTAACAATTACACTGGGTTCACAGATTAATCAGCTTTAATCTAAAGAATTCTTTTTCCCCAAGATTTAGAAAAATTCCCAGAAGTAATACTACAATTGCAGATCTCTCTCCAGAAGTAGCAGTCCCCTTTTGTAGTCCTTCAGGAGCGAACCCCTCAATAGGTTCCGGACCCTGTTAAAGTCCATCGCATGCTCAAAGTACCTCTCCCGTGCCGCCTACGATGGATTCGAGTCCTCTGCTCGAGTGGCGGCCACTAGCATCGGGGCCTGTCGCCAGGCGTGGCTCCAATCCTCTGATTTGGATGAGTGGGTACAGGAAAAGCTCCTTGATGTACCCTGCCTCAGAGAGCAGCTCTTTGGCAAACCGATGGAGGACAAGGCCGCTGAGATAGACGGAGGTCGTCATCTGAACCCATCTCTCACGAAAGACCTCCACCCTCCCTCGAAAGAAACAACAAACCAAAAAACCTTTCTTTCCAAGGAAGGGCCTACCCTACCGGGGCCCACTGTACTCACCCACTCCCATGCCGACCGCTGCGGCAAACAGGAAGTCCAGGCCCCAGGGTCACCGCAAGCCGAAAGGGCCCAAGGCCCAAACCCTGGCACTTCCTCAACCCACACAGGGGTTTTGACGCCAGCTACGTAGCCTTTCATCCCCCGGCAACACAGCAGCCAGTGGGAGGACGCCTGTCTTCCTTTGCTCCTCAGTGGGCTTCCACCACCTCCACCTGGACAGGCTTCCCCCTCCCCTCCCCTCTCCTCAGCAGAGCCTCCTCGATTCCCTGCACATCAGGTCTTCCTGCAGCGGGAGCTAGTCAACCTGCTCACCCAACGGGTGGTCGAGAGGGTACCGGCGCACCTCCGAGGTCGGGGCTTCTATTCCCGGTACTTCCTCGTCCTGAAAAAGACAGGGGGTCTGCGGCCCTTCCTTGACCTCCGAAAACTAAACAAGTTCTTGGTGCGGGAGAAGTTAAAGATGTTATCCCTTGGCGTTCTGCTGCCCTTCCTCCGGCAGGGCGACTGGCTATGCTCCTTAGATCTAAAAGACGCTTATGCCCTCATTTTGATCCACCCCCAGCACAGTCAGTACCTGCGCTTCAGGGTGCAGGGGGAGCACTTCCAATACAGGGTTCTCCCATTCGGCCTCGCGTCCACCCCGTGGGTCTTCACAAATTACCTCTCCGTGGTGGCCGCCTCCCTCAGGCGACAGGCCGTACCGGTCTTCCCTTACCTCGACGACTGACTCGTCACGGGATCCTTAGTCGAGGAAACCCGCCTGGCAGCATTGCAAATGATCCTCTTGCTTGAGCGCCTGGGCTTCTTGGTCAACTATCCCAAGTCCCACCTCGAACCGGTGCAGGCCTTAGAATTCATCGGTGCCCGCCTCAACACTCAGCAGGCGACCGCTTTTCTGCCAGCGGACCGTGCCAGCCACCTCTGAGCCCTGACAGCCCAGGTCCAGAGCACCTCTCGGGTCACTGCCCTGACTATACGGTGCCTTCTGTGTCACATGGTCTCCACCATCCATGTGGTTCCCCACACCCGCCTGCATATGCGGATAGCCCAGTGGTGCCTCAGCACCCAATGGAAGCCCGTCTGTTGGCCATCTCAGGGACCCCATCCGGCTCTCCCACAACCTTCACCTGTCCCTGGACCGGTGGCAGAACCCCCACAACCTTCTCTGGGGGTTGCCCTTCTAGGCCCCACAGCACGCGCTAGTGCTGACAACGGATGCCTCCCTCCTGGGGTGAGGAGCCCACTGCGGCACATTGTGCACGCAGGGGCAATGGTCGCCCAAGGAGTCTCAACAACAAATAAACTTGCTCGAGCTCCAGGCGGTTCGGTGGCCCCTGAGGGCCTTCGAGGATTACTTCAGGGGGAAGTTGGTGCTTGTGCAGACCAACAACCGAGTGGCAATGTTCTACATCAACAAGGAGGGGGGCACAGGATCCCACCACCTCTGCTGGGAAGCAGCCCTCCTCTGCTCCTTTGTCTATCGTCAGGGGATGACCCTACGAGCGGTCTACCTCCTGGGCCAGGAGAATGTCCTCGCAGACAAACTCAACAGGATCCTCCGCCCTCACGAATGGCGGCTGGACCCCAGGGGTGGGTGTCTGGCTGGCTGTTCCATCGGTGGGGAACTCCGACCATGGACCTATTTGCCAGCCCGTCAAATGCACAGCTTCCTCGCTTCTGCGGCCCAGTACTTCACCCGAGCATGGAAGGCCTGGATGCGTTCCTTTTGAGCTGGTCCTCCAGCCTGCTCTGTGTGTTCCCTCCCATTCCTCTCATCGCGAGGACCCTGCACAAAACTCAGTGGAAACAGGCGTAGATGTTCCTCATCGTCCCCTCGACAGCCATGGTTCCCGCTCCTGCTCTGGCTGTCGTCGGAGCTTCCAGTCCTCCTGGGTTGTACTCCGGGCCTACTAATGCAGGAGGAGGGTGGGTACTACACCCGAACCTTGCCTCGTCATCCCTCACAGATTGGCAGCTGAACGGGTCTCCCTAGCCCCGCTGGACCTCCCAGAGGAGGTCAAGAAGGTCCTTCTGGCATCGAGGAAAAACTCGACTAGATGAGCTTATGCCTTCAAGTGGCGACGCTTCTCAGTCTGGTCCTCCGACCTCCAGATCGACCCATTCTCTTGCTCCACTTGGTGGGTCCTTCAATACCTCCTCCATCTCTTGAAGGAAGGCCTGAAGTCTAGCTCCATCAGGGTACACCGAGCGCCATCTTGGCAAATCACCTCCCTGTCAAAGGAAAACCTCTCTCGGGGCAGCCCTTCGTCTCCCACTTTATGCGGGGTCTCTTGCTTTCCAAGCCTCCCATCCAGCCTCCCCCAGCGAATGGGACCTGAACATAGTACTCATGCAGCTTACACGTTCACCCTTCAAGCCGATGGTGACATGCTCACTTCGGCACCTATCTTAGAAGGTGGTCTTCCCGGTGGCTTTGACTTCGGCCCGCCGAGTCAGTGAGCTCCAGGCCCTCATGGCTGAAGCCCCTTACACTAGATTCTATAGGAATACTGTGGTCCTCTGTACCCACCCCAAGTTCTTGCCAAAAGTTGTCTCAGATTTCCATCTCAACCATGAAATAGTCTTACCGTCTTTCTTCCCAAGACCCCATGCCGACCCGGCATCAGCAGCTTTGCATACACTTGACTGCAAGAGGGCTCTTGCTTTCTACCTGCAGCGCACCCAGGCTCATCGCAAGTCTGGCTGACTCTTTGTGACTTACGATCCCAATCAACTGGGGCAGGCAGTCACTAAATGCACCCTCTCCATTTGGGTAGCGGACTGCATCACTTTCATACATATGAAGGCGGGTGCCCTGTTAAATCGACAAGTCACCGCACCCGATGTCCGAGCCAAGACTGCTTCAGTGGCCTCGCTGCATTCAGTGCCCCTGCTTGGACATCTGCTGGGCGGCGACTTGGTCTTAAGCGAACACCTTCGCTGCACACTACTGCCTGGAGAGGGAGTCCCGTCGGGACAGCGCCTTCGGCCAGACCGTACTCTGTAATCTGTTCGGGGTATAAGCAACTCCTGCCCTCTGACCCTTCTTCACGGCTACCGAGGGCTTCACCCCGAGGATTCGGACTCCTTCTGGCATTGACTTCTGCTCACGACATCGCGGAGGCGTTTTTTGCTTACAGGTTCAGTAGCCTGTAGCTGGGGAGTCCCATAAGTGAGGACTGACTTCCTGCTTGTTCCTGAAGAAAGTGTAGTTACTTACTTGTAACAGGTGTTCTCCAGGGACAGCAGGACTTAGTCCTCACTACCCTCCCACCTCCCTGATGAGTTGCTGGATTTTTATCCTTCGCTTGCCATCTGCTTGGTAGGTCTCGAGCTAAGGGACCTGACTGAGCAAGATGGCACCCTTTGGCAGGAAGAGGACCACGCATGTGTGGTAGCAATCCCAAAGGCTTTCTTTTAAAGCTGGGGAATTGCTCCGTGCGGGCTCCGTCGGTGCTAATATCACCTATAAGTGAGGACTTATTCCTGCTGTCCCTAGAGAAAACCTGTTACAGGTGAGTAACTACACTATTTTTGAAAGGAGTAGCTGAAAAGGTGAAGAAAAAGAGGGAGACCTTCATGAAATACAAATGATCAGAGAGAGGAAGACAGGCATCTATATTTTGAAAAACTTAGGGAGGCTGGCAAAGTAGTCAAGAAAGCAAAGATACAGAAAGAAGAGGAAATAGTCAATGCAATAAAATGGAAGGATAAGACATTATTCAGATATGTTGGTGAGAGGAGGAAGGGCAAAAGTGGTGACTCAAGGGTGAAGGGGAGGAATATGTAGAAGCTGATGAGGATAAAGAAGAATTGCTTAACAAATATTTCTGTTCTGTGTTCATAGATAAAGGGCCTGGAGCAGGACCTCAGACAACACCCACAAACAGGAACAAAACGAGGGGCATCTCTAACACACTCGCTCCCATTACACTATGCTACCAGTAGTGATAACTATCTCCAGTCACACTTAAATCACTATTGATGGTATTGATAATATTACAACAACTACTTAAAGTATCCTCAACCACATCAGTTTATCAATTCCATCATCATTTCATCATTACCAGCTACATCATATACATCATTTGAACATTTACATTTACATATTAACACATTGTTTCAGTACATTCTTTTATTAATATCATATAGATGTAGTGTAATCCTAAGTTCATTCAATACTTCTATAAAGTCCACAATCATCATAGAGTTCACAAATGCTCGAATACAATCTTCTAAATCAAACAATCATGTCCAAACTTAATTTCCCTAACCTCCCTAATTAACTGCGATATCAGTTTTTGTGCTCCACAATACTACAATGTCCACAATCAATTCGCAAATGAAAAAGCAATTTCAAGCTCACATTAACACTGGAAACATAGTTATTAAATCTTCCAAAATTGCTTCAAAGAAATAATCCACTATTGCTTCTGCACCTCAGTGCACCACACCGCACCAGACACAATTGTATCCCATACACATGCACAGGACACGATTCTTTCAACCGGTGCCTCTGTTCTGCTGTGTTTGTTGTGTACTGCAATGATCTCTGCTCCACACATTCAGTGCTATTATTCCACTGTTAACACAGTTGCGTTTGCTCGCTATACCGCTGATAATATTGCATACCCCAAAGATCTCTGCTCCACACACATTCGGTGCTATTATTTCACTGCTGCTATTTTCTCTATGCACCACAATTGCGTTTCCTCCGCGCACACTCATTTCCCCCTCCCCGAAATCGCGCCCTTCCTCGCAATGACTTTTTGCCCTGTTCTAAAAAAGGTTCCTTATCAGAGGTATCTGATGAATCCTTTGAGGTACCTTCAAACATAACATGTCGTGCCGATTCTTTTGTGGGGGAGTGTTGATACATCCAAGGGTAAACTTCTCCACAATGATAATCAGCTGTATCTCTCTGAAATCTTTTAAGTTTACGTTGAATAACCTCCTGCTGAAATTTTACCATCTGTTCATCTATCTCTTTGATTTTACCTTCAAAACCTTGTGAATGCAATTGCTGCAAACCAGTGTCCAATTTATTAGTAAGTTTAGACATCTCTGAGGCTGTAATCTCAACTATATATAACATTAAATCAAAAGAACATTTTGACAAAATCTCATTCTATTTCTCCACAAGACCCACATTAGTGGTGAATAAATGTGGGGCCCAATAAATCTGTAATCCCCGAGGGAATTTATTTATTTATTTATTTATGTAGACAGATTTGTATACCACCTTATCCTACAATCAAAGTGGTTACATGACATCACAATTGGGGTTACATTTGACATGAGGGTGGTTTACAGCATTTAACATGAGGGTGTTTAACAACATTTAGACAGCACAATTGGAGGGTTACATTTAGCATGAGGGTACCTTCGTGAGTCTAGATGGGCTGCCCGACATGCCTGACAATATTCCTTCATGGTCTCCGCATGTAATTCATGTCAAGGGGCACAATCAAAGGAGCTCCCTTGCTATTCTTTCAGATAGAATACTTTTCCCTGGGAGAAGAAAGCATGTAAGGAGCCCGCTTTGGCTAGTTTTCTCTACTTGAAACATGATCTTAATCCTGACTCTGATCTCTCTTCCTCTTGGGCCTCATTGCATACTGTTTTCATATGATAGGCTCCTTTGGCTGTGGATGGATCCTGATTTCCATACGTCGAAACAGTTGTGTCATTCTACACCAGGAGTTTACATGCCAGCCTCTGGATAAAGGCACAAGAGTAGTTCTTTGCAAAGTCCAAATCTATTTCCATAAGATAATGGCAGGACTGACTTTGCTTTTATTGCATTCATACTCAAAGCTTAGATGTTCGTGTGGGAAAAACTCTACCTTTGGGTACAAAGCGTTCTGAAAGCTGTCATGGCTTCCTCCCACTGGATTGGGTATGGAACACTTGTCTGGACATGTCTGGCATGAACTATAAAAGTGAAGTTTAAACTTACCTATTAATTTTCTTTCCTTTGGTCCTGCCAGACCAGTCTACAACCTACCCAAGGCAACCATGTTTTGAAGTTACTTGGGGTTAATATTTACTGAGGGTTCAGGGTATTATCTGATCTCTGGGCAACTGATCAATAAAAGAGTTGTTTAGTTGCATCAGATTTGTTTTTGATGGTGTTTTGGAAGCCCAAACAAAGCAGTTTTTGTCACAATTGGGATTTTAACCTGGATTCTTATCTTTTGGCACATGTATACTAAAAAGCTGAAGGCAGCGGCAGGCCACTGTAAGCTTATTTTCTTTGTCTCCATCTGCTGGTAGGGAACATATCCTAGTTGACTGAAGTGGTAGGGCAGGACTAAAGGAATGTATATTAGCAGGTACATTTTACATTTTACCATAACATTGAGATTCTAGGCAACATACAGGTTTTCAAGTAGGATACAGGGGACAAACTCCTCTGATTGTATTTTCAAAAGGGCTCTATATCAAATGTAATAAACAATAACGATACAACTGGTCTGTCTTGCCAAACATAGCCCAAAACCTATAGTACCAGAAATAGCTCAATGAAATCAGCAATAAACTGCATTTATGTAGAAGATACTGTATTACCGCACTTTCTCTGAATTTTCTACAGATGGATCTGGAAGAAGAAAGCAGTGAATTGTTCTATCAGAAGTTATTGGAACTTGAAAAGCAAACTCTTACAAGGCTCTCTGAGGCTGTGGAAGACTGAAAGCAGCAGTAATTCAGATACAGGATTTTTACATCATAACTATATTTATTTTCCTTCAAGAAAATTAAACAGCGGAGATTTTTTTGTTCATAGTACTGAACATATAAGGATATTTTCCTGTCCTACCTTGATACTATTCATCTAACTGTTATGATGGAGTAGTGTGGTGCTGCTTTTTCAGTGGTTTAACTTTCAGAATTCTATGTAAAATTGAGTAATGCAGATTATACATATCTCAAATTCAATAATAAATTGAAAACAAATCATAATGTGTTTCTGATACCCTCTAGAATACTGAGGGAACTTGGGGACATTCTAGCAGCTCCACTGACTGACCTTTTCAATGCCTCGTTGGAGTCGGGAGTGGTGCCAAAGGACTGGTGGAGGCTCATGTGGTGCCTTTACACAAAAGCAGAAGTAAGGATGTGGTTGAAAACTACAGGCCGATTAGTTTAACTTTGGTGATGAGTAAATTATTAGAAACGCTGCTGAAAGAGAAAATAATAAGGTTTCTGGAGTCCAGCGGATTACAGGATCCGAGGCAGCATGGATTCACCAGAGGCAGGTCTTGTCAGACAAATCTGATTGATTTCTTTGACTGGGTGACCAGGGAGTTGGACTGAAGGAGAGCCCTATATGTGGTGTATTTAGATTTCAGTAAAGCCTTTGACACCATTCCTCGCAGGCGACTTATAAACAAACTGAGCACCCTAGGGATGGACCCTAAAGTTACTGCTTGGGTTAGAAATTGGTTGTGTGGGAGGCGACAGAGTACAGGTAAATGGAGCTCACTCTGAGGAGAAGGATGTTACCAGTGGGGTGCCCCAGGGATCTGTCCTTGGTCCGATTCTTTTTAACATCTTTGTTAATGATATAGTAGAAGGTCTGTCGGGTAAGGTTTGCCTCTTTGCAGATGATACCAAAATCTGCAATAGAGTAGACACCCAGGAAGGTGTAGTAACATGAGGAGGGATCTAGCTAAGCTTGAAGAATGGTCTAGAATTTGCCAGCTGGGATTTAATGTTAAAAAATGTAAGGTCATGCATTTGGGCTGCAGCAATCCAAGGGAGCAATATAGTATAGGGGGTGAAGTACTTTTGTCAACTAAAGAAGAGCGGGACCTAGGCGTGGTTGTGTCTGATGATCTTAAACGGGTAGAAAAGGCGACGGCAAAAGCTATAAGGTTGCTTGGGTGCATACGGAGAGGAATGGCTAGCTGAAAAAAGGAGATGATAGTGCCTCTGTATAAGTCTTTGGTGTGACCTCATTTGGAGTATAGTGTGCAATTCTGGAGACCGCACCTTGAAAAGGATATAAACAGGATGGAGTCAGTACAGAGGGTGGCTACTAAAATGGTTAGTGGTCTTCATTATAAAGCATATGAGGACAGACTTAAGGATCTTAATATGTACACCTTAGAGGAAAGGCGGGATAGAGGTGATATGATTGAGATGTTTAAAAACCTCCGTGACATAAATGCACAGGGGGAGAGCCTTTTTCAATTGAAAGCAAGTTCTGCTGCGAGAGGACATGGGATGAGGGTGAAGGGGGATAGATTCAGGATTGATATGCGGAAATATTTCTTTACGGAAAGAGTGGTGGATCTGTGGAATAGTCTCCCAGTGGAGGTGGTAGAGATGACAGTCTCTGAATTCAAAAAAGCACGGGACAAACACAGAGGATCTCTAAAGGAAAAAAGGGGACTGTTGTAGTTGTTGATATGGAAGTACAGACTAGATAGGCCATGTGGTCTTTTTCTGTTGTCATTTTTCTATGTTTCTATTTTGTGGCTCGTTTCAGCATGTCTGTCAATTGCTTTGCATGAGTAGTTTGAACTTGGAAGCCAAATTGTTATGATTGTTTTATATTGCCATAAACGTATATTGGGTAATGGCAGATAGATTGACATGGTCCACTGAGTCAGCCCTGTAAAGTTGCTGGGACAGAACTTGTGGCACAGTGCAAGCAGCTAGAATCCTTCAGGGTACATCCAGAATAAACCACATCACACCCATTCTAAAATAACTACACTGGCTCCCACTATACCGCTGTATTGAAATGAAAAGTACTCATAACCATCTAGAACATTTTGCGCAACCTGACCTTGGAATACCTACAGACCATCCTCAAAAAGCTACCAGACCACAGACTCTGGAGAAAAGCGCACAGAATACATTCAGTATGCCACTCAAAAAGCTGGTTCACATGCCTTCTCGCTGTATGCACCAGGCCTCTGGAAAGCCCTTCTTATAAAAATCAGAGCCATAAATGAGATTATGCAAGGAAATAAAAATACTTCTTTTCAAAGAGCACTTTGGAGAAAAATAGCATAATATATAGCAAGGCTAGCCATGAACTAGCAGTTGCTCAAACACCCTCTGCATCATCACTCAAATAGCTAATCTGGATAAGCGCATGTTAGCTATATACTAAAGTTATGACAGCCCAGTAAAATAAACACATGTATTCTTCCACACACTACAGCATGTTTAGCATGCTCCTGTATATATTAAATCTAATACAACAAATGTTCAACATTGTAACCCAACCTGTTATCCGCTCTGTTATGTTTCTTGTACCTTGTAAAATGATGGTCAAAATGTAAATTGGCTTGATCTAAGGAAAGATTGTATATAAATCCTGCTAAATAAATAAAATAAATGTTACCTTTCCCAGGTCTTTGGTTTTCAATAATCTTCAAACATATTGCGCTTGATTGCGTTACTAGCCCACCGTTGGACTGATATGGCTGTCATTTTTGCTGCATCTACTCCAGGTCCTGGGCCGCCTGCCAAACAGCAAAGTGAGTCCCATCCACTGGCACAACTATTCCAGTTCTTTCAACAACTAGTCTAAGGCGCCCCCCTCCCCGACCATGCAGCCAGGGAGCCTATCCATAGATAAAACTATTGTAGCTGCTTCACTTGGGGAACTTTCTCTGGGAGTTTGTACCAGCTGTGCCATGCAGATTATTTATTTATTTTGATCAACTTATTAATCACTCCTATTGAAATAACCCAGAGCAATTTCTAGTATAACATAACTCACTATTTTACAACTCCATACTGAAACAGAATAATAGACATCAATTATAGGATTTCAGGCCTATTTAATAGAATTGTCCAATCCAAATAGTAAAAGGTGCTTAACTCTGGGAGTACCGATGGGGTCAAAAGTGACCCCATTGCAAGTTTCACAACACGTATCCCGGAAACTAGTTGTTCAAGAATGCAATCTTTTTATGACTTTTCACATGTTAATATTCTCTTTATATTGCGCCACGAGAGAAATAATTTTCATCCGCTAGGTGACACTAGTGATTAATTGCAGCAAAGAGTACCAGTGCGGTCATTTGTGACCCCAGTTGCTTACGTCCGGTTTGGATCGTGATACAATTTGCAGTTTTGTGAATTTTTTGATCTGACAAAGGTATTTATCATTAATTATGTATCATTTATTTTTTGTACTCTTATTTTATGAAAATTACACATTTTCTGTAATTGATATCATACGTTCTCTCATTATTTCCAATGAAATCTAAAGGCTTTCAGCTCGTTCATCACGATTATTGTACACCTATAGTAAAACTGCTTTGCATTTTATTCAACTTTATCTTTATTTATTTTAGGTTATTGTTTATGATGTCAAAACGAAAGTATTCAGCTGCCCAAGTAAGAGAAATATTGCAACGAGATACTGACAGTGACGGCTCTGAGTCGTCTGATGATGCAGCATATTCAGCAAGCGAAGAAGCATATCAGTTCAGGCGATAAATCTGATGATGACAGTCATGATTCAGATGGCCACAGCAGTTGGTCACCAAATGAATGTGAGACTGATGTTGAGCTGGTAACTTCGCCTGCAGCAGAGAGTCAAGTTACAGGTCGAGGCTGTGCTGGACGGAGAAGAAGGCAGGAGTCCTCGGTGTCAGTATCATCTGTGAGGAATCTTAGTTGTGGTCGTAGAGGAGCTAAGAGGTCATCAACTATAAGCACAAATGTTGCCATTGAAGCCTATGTATTTAAGGATGCCACATCATGGAACAGGAAACCTATAAAGCAAGCTGCTGGAAGATGCACCAGAGCTAATGTCATGCCCGTACAACAGGGTCCTACAAGGTATGCTGTACGAAATGTTGATGGCCCTCTCGCAGCATTCCACTTGTTCATGAGGACGAACTTATTGAATGAAATCATGATGTGGACGAGCAAACAAGGAAGACACATTTATGACGACACCTGGAAAGATTTGACAGGCGGAGAATTTCAACGTTTTCTTGGACTTCTGATCCTCTCAGGCGTGTGCAAGTCACGAAATGAATCCATAGTTCAGTTGTGGAACCTTGAAGATGGTCATTCTGTTTTTGGCAAAAATATGGCCCGTAACCGTTTTCAGCAAATTTCTTGTGCTCTCAGATTTGATGATGCAACCAACAGACGTGAACAACGAGGCGTGGATAAGCTTGCTCAAATCAGACACGTTTTTGATACCTGGGAAGCAACTCCAAGTGACGCCTTTGTTCCTGGTGAAAATGTTACCGTGGATGAGCAACTGCTTACATTTCGTGGCCGTGTTCTGTTCAGACAGCATATTCCCAGCAAACCTGGGAAATATGTCATAAAGCTATGGATGTTGTGTGACAGTGCAACGTCATATATTCTGCGTCTTCAAGTATATACAGGAAGGGAACTCGGACAAAACAGGGAACAGAATCAGGGTGAAAGGGTTGTGCTGCAACTCACTGAAGGGTTGACATGATCTGGCAGAAATGTTACTGTTGACAATTTCTTCTGCAGTTTATTGCTGTCACAGAAGTTGCTAGAAAAACAAATGACACTTTTGGGGACAATTCGAAAGAACAGAAAAGAATTACCTCCAGAATTTGTAACAGCAAAGGGCCGAGAGGTATTCACTTCACTGTTTGCCTTTCGTGATGACGCTACTCTGGTTTCCTATTGCCCGAAGAAAGGAAAAGTGGTGGTGGTTCTGAGCAGTTTGCATGATCAAGAAGAAATGATAATTACACTTACCTGGTAATTGTAGTTCCTTGAGTGACGACAGTTCAGTCCTCTACCTCTGGGTTGTCAATCTCCTCCTGCAGCTGGAGACTGGTCTGTCAGAATCATGACATCACTGGATATAGCCTGCTGTACTCTCACTCTCATCCCAGTGTGAGCTATTAACAAAGCAGACAGAAATAAGTAGCTAACAGTAAAACAGAACCAAAACTATGTACAAAAAAAATCAATCACTCCCCGGCAAGGCTTTCTTACCCCCTGCCCTGCCATAGAGAAAGTGAACTATCCACACAATGGAAAGAAACCAGACTCACCTGTAACATCTGTCGCCGGCCTGCAATCCTGGATCACTCTTAAAATCCCGGGCGGGAAGGAGGACTGAGCTGTCGTCACTCAAGGAACTACAATTACCAGGTAAGTGTAATTATCATTTCCTTATCGTTCCTCCAGTTCAGTCCTCTACCTCTGGGATGTACCAGAGCAGTAATCATTGGGAGGGACCCTTCCAGCCGTCAGACAGAACCGCCGATCCAAACCGGGCATCAGCAGCTGCTGCAACGTCCAACCGGTAACGTTTACTAAACATATGCAGAGACGACCAAGTCGCTGCCTTACAAATGTCACCCGGCGGAACCAAACTGTGCTCCGCCCAGGAACAAGCTTGCGCCCTGGTGGAATGCGGCCGCAACCCCTCGGGCACCGATCGACCTTGTAGCAAGTAAGCGGAAGAAATCGTCTCCCGAATCCATCTGGCAAGGGAAGCCTTAGCTGCTGCTTCCCCTTTGCGCACCCCACCGAACAACACAAACAACCGCTCCGACCTACGAAAGGCTTGCGTCACCTGCAAATAATGACGCAACACCCTCTTCACGTCCAAATGACTGAGACTGCGATCCGATTCGCCGCCCTCCAAAGACCCTAGTACCGGCAAACAGACCGTCTGATTCAAATGAAAAGGGGACACCACCTTAGGTAAAAAGGACGGAACCGGCCGCAAGACCACCTTCTCTCTAGAGAATAAGAATGGTTCCCTACAGGACAAAGCTTGCAACTCCGAAATGCACCTAGCGGAACAGATCGCCACCAGGAACACAGTCTTCAATGTCAAATCCTTTAGCGAAGCCCGCCGTCACGGTTCGAAGGGCGGCTTGGACAAAGCCCCCAAAACGAGATTGAGATCCCACGGTGGTACCCACACCCTGCGCGCTGGCCGGAGTCGAGAAACCGCCTTCAGAAAGCGACCCACATCAGGGTGAGCCCCCAAAGACACTCCGTTGACCTTGCCCCGATAACAGGAAAGCGCTGCCAGCTGAACTCAGGGAACTGGCTGCAAGACCTTTCTCAAAGCCGTCCTGCAAGAACTCCAACACCAAAGGGATAGGAACCGTAGCCGCTCGGACCTGACATCGCGAACACCAATCCTCAAATATCCGCCATACTCGCACATGCGCTAAAGAAGTGGACTGCTTCCGAGCCCGAAGCAAGGTTGCCACTATCGCCGACGAATAGCCCTTCTTTCTCAGTTTAGCCCTCTCAATGACCATACCATAAGCGAGAACCGATCCACCTGGGGCATAAACAGAGGGTCCTGCAACAACAGGTCCGCCCTCTGCGGGAGCCGCCAAGGCTGCCCGTCCAGCAGATACACCAGATCCGCATACCATGGGCGCCTCGGCCAATCGGGCGCCACCAACAGCACCCGTCCTGGATGAGCTACGATCTTCTGAACCACCCGGCCTATCAGCGCCCACGGGGGAAACACATAGAGAAGACCGTCGGATGGCCAGCGATGCAACAGCGCGTCCAGACCTTCGGACATCCTTTCTCGTCTTCTGCTGAAGAACCGGCTGACCTTCGCCGACTGAAAGGTCGCCATTAGATACATCACTGGAGTTTCCCACCGACCTACAATCTGCGCGAAAACATCGGGATTCAACTCCCACTCGCCTACGTCCACTTGAACTCTGCTGAGGAAGTCTGCCTTGACATTGTCCTTCCCTGCAGTGTGCGCTGCCGAAATTGCAGGCAACCGTCTCTCTACCCAAGCAAACAACTCTTCCGCTTCCTCTTCCATTGCGGCACTCCCCGTGCCGCCCTGATGGTTGATGTAGGCGACTTGCCGAATTGTCGGACAGCACCCGCACCGGACGGCCCAGCACTGTCCTCGAACACTTGAAGCGCCCGGGCCACCGCCTGACGTTCCAGACGGTTTATCGACCATGACGCCTCCAGAGGGGACCAGGGCCCCTGCACAAATCGACTCCCGCAGTCGGCTCCCCAGCCGACCAGACTGGCGTCCGTCAACAACGGGAGCCAATCCGGTTGTTCCAGCGGCATGCCGGCTTCCAGCGATGCCCTGCGCAACCACCAAAGAAGAGACCGCCGAACCTTGAACGGACAAGGAAGATGCTTGCTCAACGGATCGGCCTGATGCGACCAACGGCAAAGCAGTGCTCTCTGCAGAGGCCGCATGTGAACCTTTGCCCACGGCACCGCCTCCAGCGTCGCTGCCATAGTTCCCAGCACCCTGAGCTAATCCCACACTGCCGGTGCTGGTATCGCCAAGAACCGACGGACGCGCATTCGCAACTCCTCTGCTCTCCTGGACGGCAAAAACACTTGACCCCTCTGTGTGTCGAACCGGACCCCTAGATATTCGAGGTCCTGGGATGACTCTAAGTGACTTTTCGCCGGGTTGACTACCCAACCCAGACCCTGCAAAAAATTCACCACTCTGTTTGTCACACGAATGCTCTCTTCCACGGACTTGGCCCGAATCAACCAATCATCGAGATAAGGATGGACCAAAATGCCTTCCTTGCACAATGCCGCCGCCACCACCACCATAATTTTGGTGAAGGTACGTGGCGCCGGCGCCAGACCGAAGGGTAAAGCTTGGAACTGATAATGACCCCCAGGGAAGAGCGAACCTCAGAAGCCGCTGATGCGCTTCTCGGATGGGTATGTGCAAATACGCCTCCGTCAGATCTAGCGATGTCAAGAACTCCCCTTGACGAACTGCCACAATGACTGACCGCAGGGTCGCCATTCGTAAATGCGGCACCCGCAAGCAATGATTTACTGCCTTCAGATCTAAAATAGGGCGCAACGTCCCACCTTTCTTTGGCACTACGAAATAAATTAGAGTACCGACCCCCGCCGCATTCGGCTGCCGGCACTTCTACAACTGCCCCCAACTGGAGCAGCCGTTCCAAGGTATCGCGAACCACTACGGTTTTTCTGGGCCCCCTGCAAGGAGACATCACAAAGGAATCCCGTACGGGTCGCGCCAACTCTAGCGCGTAGCCCTGCTGAATTATCTCTAACACCCACTGGTCGGATGTGATATGGGTCCAAGCGGAAAGAAACCCCCTGAGCCGACCCCCTATGGGCGATCCTTCCGCCTGGACCCGCCTCGTTTCATTGTGACTTATGGGCCATGGTAGAGGGAGAGGCGGAGAAACCTCTATTCACCCCACGAAACCCACGAAAACCCTGGGCTCGAGGCGGAAACCGGCCCCTCTGGAAACTTCCAAACCGTGTCAAACGAAACCTCCGGAAATCCCAAAACTGTCCGCAATAGCCTGAACTGGACTTACCCGGCTTTGGCTTATCCTCTGGAAGCCTACCCGCCTTGGACTCCCCAAGGTCCTTCACCAACTTATCCAAATCTTCTCCGAATAGCAGCCCCCCCTTGAAGGGAAGCTTGCTAAGCCGGGTCTTAGAAGGGCCGTCCGCCGCCCAATTTCGTGACCACACAGACTGGCGGGCTGCCACCACCGATGCTGTACTATTGGCCAATGCCCTAATCAAGTCGTAATGCACATCCGCTAAGTACGCCGCTCCTGACTCCAGGCGATCTAGCTCCTTTAAATCCTCAGGATCCATGTGCGAAGAGTGGCGCAACCGCTGGACCCAACGTAGGGACGCCCTGGCCACCCACGCTCCACAAATGGAGGCCTGCAGCGAAAGCGAATCCGCCTCAAAGATCTGCTTCAGCAACCCATCTACTTTTCGGTCCTGAGCATCCTTCAATGCCGCACTGCCTTCCACCGGAATAGTGGTCTTTTTGGTAACTGCCGACACCACCGCGTCCACCCGCGGTGCCCGGAACCTGTCTTTATCCTTATCCGCGAGAGGATAGAGCCTATTCATAGTCCGTATGCCCCGTAGGTCTGCTTCCGGTCTATCCCACTCTTCCTGAATCATTTTGTTGACCACTCTGTGCACCGGAAACACGACCTGGGTCTGACGAACCGCCTGAATGACTGTATCTTTGACATCCTCCTCCACCACCGTTGGCGGAGCCAGATGCAACATCTGCAACGTCTCCGAGATCAAGGCCGGCAGCTCTTCTCTCCGGAAAACTCTAATAATCTTAGCTTGATCCTCCTGCTCAGGGATCTCGCCTTCTTCCAGATCGTGCGCTCCGTCATCCTGACTCTCCCATTCCGTATCTGGAATCTCAGGCCACTCACCTTCCGCCGAGGTCGACTCCTTCGTCCTTGCCCTTTTAGGCACTGGCGGTTCCTCCCCAAGCTTAACAGCTGCCTCCAGCAGTTGAGCCGGAATTACCGGCGCCACGGAGCCGGATCCCTTGCCCTGGCTCCTCCGGCAAAAGGCCTGATGCATTAGCAAAATAAACTCCAGGCTAAAACCCCCGAGATCCGCAGTCTGCTCCTTCAGAGAAGCCCCAGAGGTCTCAGGCCGGTCCTCCAGCGCTGGTCCCTGCGCCAGCGTCCGTGGAGAAGCAGCCCCCGTGCCAGACGGCGCCTCTGGAGGCTCCTTGGCGTCCATCTGCTGTTCCACCGTGGAGGAGAGGGTTGCACAACCCCGGCAAACCCCAGTATCCGCCACAGTGCCTCTCCTAGTCCTGCAAACGATACACTGTGGTCTGGAGGCCATAAGAGAGACCAGGAGCTGGCCTTGCACATGCCTGCCCACCTGATGTCTCTATTGCCCGATTGATTGATTTATCTATTACTCCTTATTTTATTTTAAACACACAGGCAATGACAGCTATGCTCAGGCACCAACGGTTTTTTTGTTGTTGTTGTTTTTTTGCAGGCTCTGCTCACCCCGAGACAAGAACCCCCATCAGCCCCCCCTTTTCTCCCCCGAGGGGCTGAAGAACACACTCAAAACGCCCACCGAATGAGTGAGAAAAAACATATAATAACGCCTAAAAAGAAAACCAAGGAAAAGAATAACGCCTAAAAAGAAAACGCCGCAGCTTCACCCGGCCTCGGGATTGCAAGCCGCACTGCAGCCACGCGGTTTCCCCATGGCTGAGAAAATGGCCGCCGAAGAACAAAAAGGGTGCCAAAATGAGCCACGGAGGGTCCCGCGTTCTGTCAGGCGTTTTCCCCCCCCCCCCCCCAGCAGTGCAGTCTGCTACCAGCGAAAGTCTTACCAGGCAGTACTGCTTTCTGCTACTCCGAAACCAGCTGAGCTGCTCAATGTCCCGCGAGTCCAGACAGCTGCTGCCCTGTCAGGCGCGAATACCGGAGCCGCTTAATGCCATCGGGAGGCACTCACAGAAACAGAAGGGCTCTCCCCCATAGAGTCCGGGGGGAGAGAACCTCTGAGCCCCCTCCCAGGGTAATCGACTCGACTTCCTGAGCCTGTACCCCCAAAGAATAATGAAACAGGCAGGGAGCAAGAAGGCCTTTTTGCCTTTCCCCTCTTTACTCTGTCTTCTTTTTTTTTTTTTTAAAGCACCAATGCCAATTAAATCTGAAAGAATCCAAAATAAAATAACTAACTATCCTATCCTAGACGCTCCTTATCAGTTACTCCAGAGAGCCCTCACCCAAGGCTCGCCACGTCCTCCTGCTGCCTGGAGACTGGTCACACTGGGATGAGAGTGAGAGTACAGCAGGCTATATCCAGTGATGTCATGATTCTGACAGACCAGTCTCCAGCTGCAGGAGGAGATTGACAACCCAGAGGTAGAGGACTGAACTGGAGGAACGATAAGGAAGTAGATAACACACGTCCAGACAAAAAAAAACCACGCATGATCTTGGACTATAATTCTAGTAAAGGTGGAGTAGATACGGCAGATCAAATGTTGCGCACATATATCACAAAATGAATGACAAGAAGCTGGCCAGTGACAATCTTCTACAACATGTTGGACATCAGTGCTTTAAACGTCTTCATTGTTTGGATGTCACTAAATCCAGAATGGCAGTCCAAGTCAAAGCACAGACGTCATCTATTCCTCTTGGAATTAGGAAAGCAGCTGCTTCAGAGTAATTGCAGCGAGACTTCTTCCAGCATTGAAGAAGCCACTGATGTTGTTTGCAATGTCAGGATCCCAAAGAAAAGGGCAAGGTGTCACTGCTGTCCAGAGAAAAAGACAAGAAAAGCAACATAGTTTGCACCTCCTGCAAGCGCAATGTTTGCAAAGAACATTCAGAAATTGTCTGTCTCATGCAAATGACTGTAGTACTTTACTGTGTTCATCAAGTGCATGCAAAAACTGCTTTCATGGCAACTCTTCTTCATGTAATTTTATGATAAAGCATTAAATTTCAAAACATTTAACCTTCATATAATAATTCGGAATAATATTTTGTCAGTTTAAATTTTTTCATGGTTAACAATTAAAATTCGTCGTGGGGTCATTTATGACCCCAACTGTATTCAGTGTGTGCAAAAAATCTCAGTAATTCCAGGGTTAATATGAAAATAAACGTCCAGAATCTGTTTCCATCATTAAACTCGGACAAGCATTCTAAAGAGTAGACGGGTTGGAAAAGAATTCACCACCACATATAGGGAAGAAAGGGACAGAATTTGAGAAACAAAAGAAAGAACTCCCCAAAGAAATGGATCAGCGAACAAGGAAAAACAAGTTTGCAAAAGCATAAATACAGTGGGAAATACAAAGTGTTACTCTATGAACTCTTTGTCAATCAAGACCAGACTCGTGAATGATTAAGGAGAGGTGAACTGGAATCTAAAGAAGAGAGATTGATAACTGCAGCCCAGGGTAGTGGATTATGGATGAGATGGTTTTCAGCGAGCATAGGGAAAACTGCTAAAAACGGACATACGCAGATTCTGTAAGAAAGACCTAAAAGGGTTACTTATTTCATAGCTAGTTCAGAAGATCTGATAGCAGAAAATATCTATACAGAAAGGCACAACAAGGTGGCACATCTCATCTATTGGAAATTTTGAAAACATTATAACATCACTGTCTGAAAAACACTGGGATCATGACTCTCGGAGAATTCCAGAGATTGAAGAAGTTATGATCACTTGGGACATTCCCATTCTAATGGATAAGCTGGATGCGAGGAAGCCTGACATAGTTTAAAAGCTCATACTTTATAGCTCTTCCTTCTGGTGATCATAACATGTATAGGTAACTGTCAGACGGCTGCCTAGGGTGAGAACTTACACAATCTTGACGATGCATATATTCATATGATTCTTGCAAGGTATTGTGGGTATTGTAGTTCATTCACTCCCAAACACAGCTGATGACAATAATTTGAGTTGTGAAACCAAGTGGTAAGATCAATAAAATACTACTTTTATTGATGGGGTTTAATTTACCCAGCACATGTATGCTTGATAGCACTATAAATGAGGTTACTTGCTTGCAGTGTTTAAAATGGATAACAAAAAGTCACAAAGTAAACCAGAAAACAACCTTCAGCTTGTCAGGCAATTAGCTAATGTTTTCTTAGCAAATAATTACCAAATACAAAGGCACAAAGTAAAGAATAAACTTTGCTGGTTAGGTTAACTTCTGCTTATTTTCCACGCCGATCTCAGCAGGGATTCTCCCTTGCTCACACCCACAATCAGGTGCAGCCCTAATTACTATCAATGGACCAGCTGAAAGCCTTTAGCTGGCTGGCTGCTACTGTGTGAGCCCAAATCCTGCTTTAAGAGCTGTTTGCAGTGGAAATAAAGAACAAAGTTAGGTTTCTTTGCGATGGCTGATGTGTTTGCTCAGAGAAAACTAGTAATAGCATTTAGATAGAGAACAGTCCATATAAACTGTATTTTCATCTGCTGTATCAATCAGCATATGGTCACTATCATACATTGGCACAGACGAGTCTTTCATTAAGGCACTATCATGAGAATGCTCATTCCCTTGCTGCCACTCTCTATTATAGATAGGGTCTGGATCAGTGTTCATACCTGAGCCTCTCCTGCTATCATTATTCCTCTCTGTATAGCCTGGCCAATATGTAATCCAATTCTGATGTCCAGCCTTCCAATCTTGATCCCTGGACACTGGATCTTCTCTCACATACCTTCTGGCCTTGGTCTGAAAGTCCCTTCCACATGCAGTCTTCTCTCTTCCAGGTAGCCACTGGTGATTCCTATCTCTGCCACTCCATTCCTCTGGCTGAATCCAGTCCAATGGACTCTGCTGGCTTTTGGAATACCTCCCAGTATGAGTACTGCCTTGGAATCTCCCAGACCTTCCAATGGCCTTTCTTCTCTTCCTTCCAGAGAGTTTCCTTCTCTCTCTATCCGCTTGGCTTGGCTTCTGTTTCTCCAGGTGATACTGGTGCTTGAGCTTGTAGCCGTTGCTGTCTCTGTATCTCTTCCTCCCTCTGTAGCTTTTTCTGAAGCTCTCCCTGAAGCTGTTATCTGAAGAATAAGCTCTATTCTTATCCTGTTCTAATGTGCTGCTCCCTAACACAGCGCAGCTGTGTTGAATCAGGCCCTGCCCTTTGAGATGAGTGCTTAGGGATTACCTCATAGCTCTCTTGATTGCACACACATTCTCTCACTTCAGCCCCTCTCATGGCTGCTGGAAACCTGGTGCATTCTGGGACTGGTAGTCTTTTATGTGAAAACTCTGTTTTCTTGCTTCTACCAGAACTGACAGATTGCTTGTTCAGAGTCACATCATCTTTTCTATAGCTCCTACCTGAGCTATGATAAGCTTCCTTATCACAGTAACATGTATAGGCAAGTCACAGAATAATCGTTTGGAATGGACAGCTGAATTATCAAAGCCGTTTTGGTGCTTTTCTCCTTTTTATTTTATTTATTTAACAAGTTTTATATAGCGCTTTATCATTTCAATCAAAGCGGATTGATTGAAATGATAAAGTGGTATATAAAACAGGTTCCATTCCAAGCGATTATTTTGTGACTTGCCTATACATATTACCTCTATATGTTATGATCACCAGAAGGAAGAGCTATAAAGTGTGATGCAGGTATTACAATGAGTATTAGCAGGACATTTGAAAGACTATATACTCCCTAGCTTAGGAGTGAAGTTCATGATGTATGCAAAACTAACTCATTTGGAGAAATTGCTGGAGTGCTAACATAGTAAACTCTAATTAAATCCACATAATCTATTTCTCTTATCCCTAACCATAAGCCTTTCCCCAGGACCAAACAGGAAGTCAGTCCTCACATATGGGTGTCATCGGCGCCGATGAAGCCCCAGCGGAGCATTTCCCAAGCTTTCCATGAAAGCCTTTGGGAATGCTGGCACGCATGCGCGGTTCCCTTCCCGCCTAAAGGTGCCATCTTACCTCAGTCTCTTTTTTTTCCGAGAAGCCCACCGGACGTGTGTCCTGTTCTCCCGGATAAAAGTGATTTTTTTTTTGGCGATTTTTCGCTATTTTTCTCCGGTTCGACGCCGGTTCCCCTCCCGCTGGGTTCGGTACACCGGTATCGAGCCCGCTTATTTCTTTTTCGGTTTTTGCCCTTCGTGGCTGGCGTTCGCGCCCCTTTTTTCATTTTTCCCTGGAAGGCTGGTCTTTTGACCTCGCAGGGGCTCTTTTTTTCCCCGATGGCTTCCAGTGGTTTCAAAAAGTGTGATCGGTGTAAGAAACTTATGTCTCTCACCGACACACACGACTGCTGCCTTCGGTGCCTCGGCCCTGACCACGACCCCAAGTCGTGTGTGCCATGTGGGAAGATGTCTTCCAAGGCACTCAAAAGTCGACAGCATCAGAAGCAGAGGTTTTTCTCGGACTCTGCCTCCGGCCGGGCCCGGACCTCGTCTGAGGCCTCGACATCTCGGGATTCCGATCCCGAATGCCGTCGAAGCTCCTCGGACAGGGGGTCCCCCGACCCGAAACGCAAGAGGAAGAAGCGGCTCGCGAGGGTGGCGTTGGAGGAGGTCCCTGGTCCCTTGAGGGCCAGGTCTAAGACCCCTGACCGCCGTCCCAGGCCCATGGACCAAGAGAAGCCTGCCAAAGTTCCTCGCGTGGAGCTGGAGTCTGCTGGACACGTAAGCCCCGTAGTCCTCGTGGACTCTCCTCCCAGAGAGCCGCTGCCGGGGCCCGAGTCGGTGGCTGCTGCGTCTCCCGAGCTGAGTCTCAGGATGACAGCCTTGGAGTGTATATTATCTGCCTTCATGGAGCAGCAGCGGGCACTGATGGCCAGCCTGTCTGGTGCATCTGCCCCGACCACCGGGATGTCGACTTCGAAGTCAACCCCGGAGACCGAGCCGATACTCGAGACCCTCGTGGCTCGAAGTCGTCCTCGGTCGAGGTCTCCCTCGACATCCCGTTCGGGACCGAGGGTGTCGACGCCGGTGCCCCCGGTGTCGGGGCGGGTGCCTCGGGGCCCCGCAGGGTCTGACCCTGATTCCTCCTCGGATGAGTCCGCCTGGGAGACGGAGGGCGAGGAGTCTCCCGATACTTTTAAGACTCGGTGCATCCCGTCGGACTCACCGCAGTCTGAGCCCCAGAGTAGATCCCCTCCGGAGAACACTAGGTTCTCGGAGTTCGTCTGGGATATGGCCGCTGCCTTGGCTATCCCTGCCGATGCCGAGGAGCTCGATGCTCTACAGTACAACTCTCCTCCGAAGGAGGCCTGTACTGTCCCGGTTCCTCCGATGCTGGAACGGCTCCTCTTCCAGATGTGGGAGGCACCGGTCTCGGCGCCGGTTTTGAGCAAGCGAGTCGATTCCATCTATCGACTCCGCAAAAGCCCTGGTTGCCAGAAAGCACAGCTACCACACCATTCCATGGTTGTGGAATCGGCCATGCATCGTCTGAAGAGCCAGAAGATGCACGCCGCGGTGCCCCCCAGCAGAAAGTGTAGAAAGTGCTTCCAGGGGTCTATGCTTGCTTGCCGTGTCCAGTCTTACCAGCTGTACATGGGCATGTACTTGTGAGACCTGGCCAAGGAATTGGCCGGATTCTCTGCTGGTCTCTCCGGGGAACCCTTGCAGAGATTTAAG
This sequence comes from Ichthyophis bannanicus, assembly GCA_033557465.1. Lineage (NCBI taxonomy): Eukaryota > Metazoa > Chordata > Amphibia > Gymnophiona > Ichthyophiidae > Ichthyophis > Ichthyophis bannanicus. The sequence continues at coordinate 5,162,820 of CM066040.1, forward strand.
ACCTTGTCCTTGGGGATTCGGGAATGCTCAAAGTTCATTTCCCACGCCGCCTACGATGGCTTCGAGGCTTCGGCCTGAGTTGCGGCTGCCGGCATCGCGGCTCGAAGCCAGGCGTGGCTGCAGTCATCGGACCTCGAGCCATGGGTTCAGGACAAGTTGGTCGATGTCCCTTGCTGAGGTGAGAACCTTTTTGGCAAACCCGTGACCGAAAAGGCCGCTCAACTCGAGACCGAGCACCTTACCCGGACAAGGCTGTCGAGGAAGACCTCTGCCCCGTCACATAAAAAGAAGGGCTCGGGTAAAAAGTCCTTTTACCCGAGGAAGGGCACTGCCTACAAACAGTACCCTCAGTATCAGGCTGCCCAAGCTGCCCCCCAGGGTCAGCAAGCCAAGGGCCAGGGTAATGGGCCCCGTAGGCAGAGGACCCCCAAGCCTTCTGCCCCTGCTTCCACTCAGCAGGGTGGGGGTTTTTGACTCCTTGAGCGTAGCCACTCCGTCCCTGCTTTCCCAGCCCTGCACAGGCAGTCGCCTTGTACTCTTTGCCCACCAGTGGCCTCTCATTACCACCGACAGTTGGGTGCTGGACATAGTCCAAAAGGGCTATGCCCTGCATTTTCATCAACTGCCTCCTCCTTATTTTCCAGGGGAGCCCTTGAGGCCTCCCCTGCACACAGACCTTCTCCTTCGAGAGCTCCAAGGTCTGTTGGTGGACAGGGCGGTGGAGCCTGTGCCTCCCCACTTGCAAGGTCACGGATTCTACTCCAGGTATTTCCTGGTACCCAAAAGGACCGGTGGCCTTCGACCCATTCTGGACCTCAGGAACCTCAACAAGTTCCTAGAGAAAGAAAAGTTCAAGATGCTTACTCTTGGAACACTTCTGCCCTACCTCCAGCAGGGAGATTGGCTATGCTCCTTAGATCTAAAGGATGCGTACACTCACATCCTCATTCATCCAGACCACAGAAAGTACCTCAGGTTCATTGTGGGAGGAAACCATTATCAGTACAGAGTACTACCTTTTGGTCTGATCTCCGCTCCCAGGGTCTTTAGCAAGTGCCTGGCAGTGGTTGCGGCCTATCTGAGAAATCAAGGCATCTTTGTTTTTCCCTATCTGGACGACTGGCTCATCAGGGGTCAGACGTCCCTGGAGGCCAGACAAGCCACCCTAAGAACCATTGCTCTGCTTCAAAACGTGGGCTTTGTCATAAACTTCGCAAAGTCCACTTTGCTCCCCTCCCAGAACTTGGAGTTCATGGGGCAAGATTGGATTCTCAACTGGCAAAGGCATTCTTGCCAGAAGACAGGGCTCAAAGACTGATGGACGTGGCCAAACAGTTTCTAAACAGGTCCCTGGTCTCCGCCAGACTCTGCCTCAGGCTTCTGGGCCACATGGCTTCGACAGTGCATGTGACTCCCAGTGCCAGGCTCCATATGAGGCCTGCACAGTGGTGCCTTCGGACTCAGTGGTCTCAGGCCACAGGCCACCTAAGAGACAGGATAAGGGTGTCCAAACCCCTTTTGGCCTCCCTCAGCTGGTGGCTACATCCACCCAATCTGCTGAAGGGGATGCCCTTCCAAATGCCAGAATACTCAGTGGTCCTCACCACCGACGCCTCTCTGCAGGGCTGGGGTGCTCATTGTCTGGACAAGTGCACTCAAGGCCTCTGGTCTCCCTGGGAGGCAGCCCAACAGATCAATCTCCTAGAACTTTGAGCTATCTGCTTAGCTCTCAAGGCTTTTTCTCCGGCCCTAGCTCACCGCTCAGTCTTGATTCAAACAGACAACCAGGTAGCCATGTTTTATGTGAACAAACAGGGCGGGACTGGGTCAAATCTCCTTTCTCGGGAGACTCAAGACCTTTGTTCCTTTGCCCTGAAGCACAACATGCTTCTCAAGGCAGTGTACCTTCCAGGCCAGGAGAACTGCCTGGCCGACCGGTTGAGCAGAATTCTGCAGCCCCACAAGTGACAGCTGCATCCCTTGGTCGTTCAGAAAATCTTCCTGAAGTGGGGTCTCCCTTGGATAGATCTTTGCCAGTCCGCTGAACAAGCAACTGCCCATGTTCTGCTCCAGGCAACCCCATCCTTTGAGGATAGCACCAGATGCTTTTCTGATGTCCTGGTCTCAGGGCCTCCTGTATGCGTTTCCTCCCACGCCCTTGGTGGCCCGAACTCTTTTCAAGACTCTTCAGGACAAGGCCTCAGTCCTGCTTGTAGCTCCCTGGTGGCCGAGGCAGCCTTGGTTTCCACTTCTGCTTCAACTGGCAGTGGATTCCCCACTACCTCTGGGGTTGCAGCCCGACCTTCTCTCACAGGAGCAGGGTTCCCTTCTGCACCCCAATCTCAAAGCTCTCAATTTGATGGCCTGGAGGTTGCAAGGGTAGTTTTGCCTCAGGAAGTTGAGGAGGTTGTCCTAGCCTCTAAGAAACAGTCCACTAGGAAAACCTATGCCCTCAAATGGAAGAGGTTTTCTGTGTGGTGTCAGCTTCGTACAGAGGATCCTTTCTCCTGTACTGTTCCAGTAGTGCTTCAGTACTTACTGCACTTATCAAATCAGGGACTTAAGTCCAATTCTGTTTGGGTCCACCTCTCAGCTCTAGCAGCTCACCACTCACTGATGGAGGGACATTCTCTGTCAGGTCACCCCTTGGTGTCCCGCTTTCTCAGGGGCTTGCTTTTGCTCAAGCCCCCCATCCGTCCTCCTGCTCCTGAGTGGGAGCTGAATGTGGTCTTGCAGCAACTGACTCGCCCACCCTTTGAGCCGATGGCTACTTGCCCTCTACGCTTCCTTTCCAGGAAGGCTCTCTTCCTGATAGCCCTCACCTCGGCTAGACGAGTGAGTGAGCTTCAGGCCCTGGTCTGTGATAGACCTTACACCAGGATTTATAGGAACAGGGTAGTCCTCCAGACTCATCCAAAGTTCCTCCCCAAGGTTGTCTCCTCTTTCCACCTCAACCAGGAGGTGGTGCTTCCAACATTCTTCCCTAGGCCTCATGCTAGCCAGGCTGAAGCAGTCCTGCATACCTTGGGCTGTAGGAGGGCCTTATCCTTCTACCTTGACCGTACGCAGGGACATAGAAGGGCTACTCAGCTCTTCGTCTCCTTTGACCCCAATAAGTTGGGGTTGGCTGTGTCCAAGCGTACCTTGTCCATCTGGGTGGCTGACTGTATCACCTGGGCTTACAAGGTGACTGACCTTCCCTTGCAGGGTAGGGTCACAGCCCATCGTGTCAGGGCAATGGCTGCCTCAGTGGCTCATTTCCGCTCTGTGCCCTTGGTAGACATCTGCAGGGCTGCAACTTGGTCTTCAAGCCAGATGTTTGCGGCCCATTACTGTCTGGAGAGGGAGTCCCGTAGGGACAGTGCTTTTGGCCAAGCAGTACTCCAGAATCTCTTTGAGGTTTAGGCAACTCCTGCCCTCTTTTGGGCTACCGGTGGAGGTTGTGTCCTTGAAAAGCCTTTCTTTGATGCTGGGACTAGAGGGAGTTCTCTTGTTTAGCCTGGGTTCCTGGTAGCCCAGAGCTATGGAGTCACCCATATGTGAGGACTGACTTCCTGCTTGGTCCTGGAGAAAGAGTAGTTACTCACCTGTAACAGGTGTTCTCCAGGAGCAGCAGGAATCAGTCCTCACAACCCTCCCTCCTCCCCTTGGAGTTGCAGTTGTACATAGTTTGTTTTACATTTTTGTGTGCTGTTCTTAGCTATGTCATTTGACTGAGGTAAGATGGCACCTTTAGGCGGGAAGGGAAAGCTGGGGAAATGCTCCGCTGGGGCTTCATCGGCGCCGATGACACCCATATGTGAGGACTGATTCCTGCTGCTCCTGGAGAACACCTGTTACAGGTGAGTAACTACTCTTTCACCACAACCAATTTTTCAGCAACTTTTGAACTTGCAAATCATTATCTCCAGGAACAAGCAGGAATGTAGTCTTCACATATGGGTATCGTCGGTACCGACGGAGCCTGCGCGGGAATGCTCCCCAGCATCCAATTAGAAAGCCTTTGGGAGCATCCCACAGCGCCTGCGTGCTGCCTTCCCGCCTTTCCCAACTGTCTCTCTCCAGTTCTTCGTTTTACGCGGAGCCAGCAGGTAGTCGTTCCTGTCACCGCAGAAAAATTTTCCTTATTCCCTTCTTTTTTGTGGTCACATCTGCCTTCCTCAACGCTATACCGGTACCGCCGGTTCTTCTTTCTTTCTTTTAAAAAAAAATATATATATGTATAGTATTTTTTTCCAAACTTTTCTTTTCCAGGTGCATGTGCCATTTTGGGCCTTAGGCCCAAAATTTCCTCCACTATGGAAAAACCCGCTTTGGGTTTCAAAAGGTGCACCAAGTGTGGCGGTACAATCTCCGTCACTGACACCCATGAGTGGTGTCTCAAATGTTTAGGTCCTGACCACTCCATCTCTAACTGTATGGCTTGTGCTATGATGTCCAAGAGGGGTCGACAAAACCGAGCTGCTAAGCTCAGCACCCTTTTTCCCTCCAATGCATCTTCTGTGGCATCGACGTCTTCTAGGGCTTCGTCTTCCTCCCATGGATCTCAGGTAACTAAACATAAATCTAGCCGGTCCTCAAAGGGGTTAGGTCTCCTTCTAAGCATCAAGATGCCTCTGGCGTTGCCCTTGAGGGTTCTGTACTTGCGAAATTGCCCCGGCGGGAGGCTTCGGATTCCAAAGCAGCATCGGGGCTCCAGGATGTTCTCGAGGCCTCGACCTCAGCAGAACTACTGGTGCCATGCTCTGGGGTACCGGCTGTTTTCTCCGGTACTGACACCCAGGCATCAGCAGCATCGATAGACCAGAGGTTTCTGGCTATTGAACGCAGTCTGGCGGCTCTCCTTGCGGCATCGATGCCCTCGGAACCGCATCAGACAATCCATCCAGTACCGGCACAGACTCCGGCACCGGTACCGATGGCATCGACATCGGTGTCTGCTTTGCTGGCACCCAGTCATTTGATGCCTTCCGGTACCGATTCCCCCCGGTACCGACTTCGGTCGGTACAGGTATCGGGGCTCTTCAAGAGCATCCGGACAGAAGGTACTTCGGAGGAGTCTGAGGATTCTGACAGCTCTTTCGGTACCGGAATGCTACTCCCGGAGGAGCCTTCCTCTCCTAAACGTAGGATGTCTCCTCCAGAAGATATCTCCTTTCAGGATTTTATCAGGGAGGTGGCTTGAGGTCTTTCCATTACTGTGGCTCCCGAAACAGAGCTTCGGGCAAAGGAGTTGGAGATTCTACAATATCCCAAGGCTCCTAAAGAGGCAGCTACTTTGCCTATCCATGAGATCTTACATGATCTCATGTTAAGAATGTGGGAAACACTTCTTACCACCTCTCCTCACTCTCGTAGACTGGATGCCATGTATCGAATCCCTCCTTGTCCTGGTTTCCAGAAGACTCAGCTTCCTCACCACTCTGTTGTAGTGGAATCAGCTATGAGAAGGATCAGGAGTGCAAAGAGGCATGCCTCTAATCCTCCAGGACGTGAGTGTAGAACTTTGGATGCCTTTGGACGTCGTACTTTCCAGGCTTCCATGCTTTCTGCCAGGATCAGTTCCTATATCTTATATATGGGGAATGTTCCTTAAGGAAGTCACAGGAGATTTAGAGGTTTTGAGCCCTCTTCTTCCTGAGGATAAAAGGCAGGATTTTCTCACACTGGTTAAACATGCCCAAGATGTTTCTAAGTTTGTCAACCGTACAGCTTTTGACTGTTTTGAGTGCATAAGCAGAACCTCTGCCATTGCCATAGGTGCACGTAGAATTGCCTGGCTCCAGGCATCTGATTTGGAGCTCTGGGTTCAGGACAAACTGGGCAATATCCCTTGTACAGGTGAGAATCTGTTTGGCAAGAAAAAGCCAATGAATTAGATGCTGACAACTACACTTTGGATAGATTACACAGGTACACTACCAAAAAACTGCCTCCAGTTTTGCAACTGATTCCTATAGATTTTGGGGTGCTGAATCCAGGAAAAATAGCCAAAATGTTCCATCACGTCACGTTTTCTTGCAAAATTTGATTTCTTACCAATATAAGGAATGTTCACATAATTTCTTTTTAGCCGACTGCAGTTTATTTTCTTGGCCCAAAATAGAGGTTGTAATGGTTAACTAACTAGAAACACTCCCTCATGATATTTTAGAGTGTTTTGTATTCATTTTATACATTAACAGGACAATTGGGAGGCGGGGGGCTAAATCCAGTACTCGCGCTGGCGCATGTTCTTTCCTGTTCGCCTCGCCTCGTTCGCTCGCTCAAACACTGTGGTTGCGACATGAACGTTCCTGTCAAATTTCAGTTTCTTGCAAGTTCATTATTACCTTTTGTTTGCTCAGTCGTAATCCAGCTTTATTCCGAAGTGGTTCACTACAGTTGTAGTTTGCAGTGCTGTGTATTTGTGATGGCTCACAGAGCCAGAGGTTGCGTCAACTCTCCGGACAGTTTTTGTTTTATTTGTGGGGAATATACCGTGAAAAAGCGGCAGAGGAACATTTCTGCATTTATTAAAAAAGTATATTTCGCCTATTTCGGTTTGAAGTTAGGCGATCAAGACAAACCGTGGGCTCCTCACAAAGTGTGCAAGACATGTGAGGAAGATCTACGCTTATGGATGAAAGGTAAAAAACAAGCATTTCGTTTCGGAATACCTATGATGTGGCGTGAACAAAGAGACCACAGCAGTGACTGCTATTTTTGCTCTTGCATTGTGAAGGGATACAACTTAAAAAATAAGAACGTAATAAGTTACCCCAACCTTCCCTCAGCAATTAGGCCTATGCCTCATAGCAACGAAGTACCTGTGCCTGAACCACCAAAATCTTTGGATCATATTTGTGTGGACGGTTCTGATCATGATGAGACTCATCAGATGGCTTTTCCCGATGAGTCCAGTACTTCCGAGTTTGAAACTGAACCAGATCCGAAACCTGAACTTTTCTCTCAAGCTGAATTGAATGATTTAGTCCGGGATTTAGGACTCCCAAAAGATGCTGCCCAACTGCTAGGTTCTCGGCTTAAACAGAAAAATCTATTGTCACCAGGAACAACTTTTTATTGGTACCGCAACCGCGAGACACAGTTTTTGAAGTATTTCAGCAAAGAGGAAGATTTGGTATTTTGCAACGATATATACGGAGTGATGGAAAAGTTTAAACTCAAGTATGATCCTGCTGAATGGCGGCTGTTCATTGATTCGTCAAAAGACAGCATAAAAGGTGTTCTTCTTCATAATAGCAACACATTCGCTTCAGTTCCTATTGCTCACTCTGTTATTCTCCAAGAAAAATACGAGAATTTGGCCCTGATTCTTCAGAAGATTCGTTATGATGAGCATAAGTGGATGATTTGTGGAGACTTTAAAATTCTATCCATGCTATTAGGGCAGCAATCCGGTTTCACCAAATATCCCTGCTTCCTTTGCTTGTGGGATAGCCGGGCCCGCGACCTACACTGGGGGAAAAGAAATGGCCAATTCGGTAGTATTTGAGACCCGGTGAGAAAAATGTTCTTCATGAGAGCTTGGTACCTCGTGATAAAATTCTATTACCACCTCTCCACATTAAGTTGGGTCTCATTAAGCAATTCATCAAGTCCCTTCCAAAAGATGGTGAGTGCTTTCGGTACCTTTGCTCAAAGTTCCCCCGACTTTCTGAAGCAAAGCTAAAGGAAGGAGTGTTTGTTGGCCCTGATATAAGGAAACTCATTTCAGATGGAGCATTCGCTGAAACGATGTCTGAGAAGGAAAAAGAAGCCTGGGATTCCTTCAAGGATGTTGTTCTCATATTCTTGGGGAACAGGCGGGATGAGAACTATAAGGATATTGTTGCCAGGATGCTGAATGCCTTCAAAGAACAAGGCTGTAACATGAGCCTGAAAGTCCATTTCTTGCACTCCCATGTGAACTACTTTCCCGAAAACTTGGGGGCGTACAGTGAAGAACAAGGTGAAAGGTTTCACCAGGACATCAAGGACGCAGAGAGAAGGTACCAAGGAAGATGGAACACCACTATGATGGCTGATTTCTGCTGGTTGCTGCTGTGGGAAACCCCAGATGAAAAATACGCCAAGCAGCGCACCAAGAGAAGCATTCGGGGGAAGAAGAAGAAACGGGCCCACCAGGAGATTGATTGACCCAAGAATGACTTTAAAATCTAAACTGTGTTGACAAATATCGTGTTTTTACTAAACTTTTAAATAAAAATTTGCTAGTTATTACCACAGTGTCGGATCTCATTTATTAGAATTTTATTTTCACACCATTGGGTGTTTGTCTTCATGTATTGCAATGGTGCGGTTTGCGTTTTCTATTCTTACATACATACCTGTACAACATTTTTTGCACATTTCTTTGCTTTGCTTTGTGTCTAACCTCGCTCTTATATGCTCAATGTTTGTGCACATGTATGTGGCTGTTTTAAGTGCAGACAATTTTGCTACCATCACAGTGTGTTTTGTTGACATTACTCTATTCTTATGTGCTGCCTTGTTACAATTTTCTTTATTCTTATTTGAATAACTACTAAACAATTAGTATAAAGAATTCATTCAAGAAACTTTTATCTCGATCGCACTCAATCTGAAACGTTCACCTCAAACTGCTAACCCAATGTAGCAAAAAATCTGTACGTGATGGAGCAAATTGGTTACCAGATTTGGATTCAGCGCACTAAAAAACGTAAAAATCAATCGAAACATTAGAGGCAGTTTAAAAAAATTTTTTTTTAGTGTACCTGTGTTATCCAAGGCCACAGCTGATCCTGCAAGAAAGAAATCTTTCAAGAAACCATTCTTCTCCACGAAGAAGAGGTTTTATCCCTCTTATTCCCAGTAGGGACGTTCTGCAGGTCAGTCTGCCCGAAAGAGTCAGCAACCACCTAAACAAAGGAAAGCAAAGACTGCTAAGCCTCAACCGTCTCAGCCTCCACAAGGCCTTTGACTTTCATCTAGAGAACTTAGCCTTCCTGGCTCTCAATGGACCAGAGCCTTCCACCATTCCAGGAAGGTTGTGTCACTTTGCCCCCAGATGGGGGCAGATAACAGCAGAACATTGGACACTCTCCATTATAAAAGAGGGGTACAAGCTTCACTTTCTGTGCATGCCCCCTCCCACAATGGTAAGACAGTTCAATTCTCAGACCTCTCTCATCAACCTGTTAGATCAAGAGGTCACTATGCTTCTTGCCCAGGGGGCAATAGAAGAAGTACCCATTTATCAACAGGGTATAGGGTTTTACTCCCCCTATTTCCTTATCCCAAAGAAAACAGGGGGACACAGACCTATTTTAGACCTCAGAGAATAGAACAAATTCCTGTTCAAGGAGAAATTCAAGATGATTTCTCTGTGAACTCTGCTGCCATACCTTCAGAGTCAGGATTGGCTTTGTTCTCTATATCTCAAGGATGCATACACTCATGTTCTCATCTATCCAACTCACAGAAAGTTCCTTCGGTTCCTTTTTCAAGGAAAGCACTACCAGTACAGGGTGCTTCCTTTTGGCCTGGCCTCTGCACCAAGGCTCAAGAGGTAAGGCAAATGACAGAAATTTATTTTGTACACAATGGTTCGATCATACCACATACAGGATTATTTGTTCAGGACTCTTTGAAGTAGAGCATTGTCCAAAAACAAATCCAAACACAAAATGCTGTTTAAAGGTTCTCTATAGTTCAGGATACACAGTCTTTAACAGCAAGGATATTGCATTCCTTTATAGCCTTGCTGGCTAAAGCACAAAAACAAAATCACATTTAAAGTCTGTGGTAGTTTAGCTTCTATTCAGCTTCAAACCTTTCTTCGTTATCTTCCAAGTAACAAATATAATTCAGGGGCAACAGAAAGCTTTGTTCTAATAACTACGTTAGCTTACCCCAGTGTCCTCATTCCAGCAGCAGGTGATTAACAAGCTTATCACCATCCCAGGCTTGCTCCTTAGTTCCCGTAAGCTTCCCCTTTACAAACACGAGGATATCACGATCTCCAGGAACAAGCAGGAATAAGTCCTCACATATGGCTACGTCGGTACCGACGGAGCCTGAGCGGGAAAGCTTCCCAGAAGGAAAGCTTTTGGGGCCTCCCACTGCGCATGCGCGCTGCCTTCCCACCTTCCTGACCAATTCTCCTCAGTTCTTCTTTTTCCGTGGAGCCAGCAGGTCGTGTTCCTGTCACCGCTGAAGAAGTTCTTATTTTAATTTGTTTCTTTGGCCGCGTATCTGCCTTCCCTGATTCCGGACCGGTACCACCGGTCTTTTTTCTTTTATTTCTTTAAAAAAAAAAAAACAATTCTAATTTTCCCCACTTGGTGTGTTTCTCCTGTGAGGCCTCTAGGCCTTCACAGAATTCTCCCTCATGGAGAAACCAGCCTCTGGTTTTAAAAAATGCACCAAGTGTAGCGGTACTATTTCAGTCACAGATACCCATGAATGGTGTCTTAAATGTTTGGGGCCTGACCATTCCATTCCGGATTGCCCATCCTTACAAAACCGGGCAGCCAAGTTTCACATGCTGTTTTCTACAGATACTCCAGCATCGACATCTTCCAGGTCTTCCTCTCCTGATGGATCTCAGGTAACCAAACATTCCTCTGGCAGGTCCTCAAAGGGAAAATCTCCCTCTAAGTATCGAGATGCCCCCAGGCTAGACCCTGAGGACCCTGCCCCAGCCAAACAACCCCGGCGGGAAGCTCCGGCTTCCAAAGCTGCTCCTATGGGGTTACAGGTTGACATCGATGGCACGGCCTCGACCGATCACCTGTTAGACTGCTCTGGGGTATCAGCCCATTCTTCCAGTACCGACATCCAGACAGTCGTGGTGTCTATGGATCATACAGTTCAATCCATGCAGCAGGCCATTTTGGCTTTTATTACAGCTGCGACGCCCTCGGTACCGCACCCAACGGTACCGGTTCCGGTACCACAACCGATACCGGTACCCAGGGCTTCCACATCGACCAGGATACCGATTCCGGTTCCCGGTTCCGGGGTTTTTCCCGATACCGATCCAGTACCGGGTACCCCCGAAGTCGATACCGGTCGATATGCTTATCGATCCCTGGAAGCAAATAGACGATACTTCGAATCTTCTGATGATTCTGATTCATCAGATGACTCTGCTGAAGTATCCCTTACTCTACCTGAGGAGCCCTCTTCTCCTAAGAGGAGAATGTCTCCTCCAGAGGATTTGTCCTTTCAAGACTTCATCATTGAAGTAGCTAAAGGTCTCTCTATTTCAGTAACCTCTGAAAAAGAACCTAGAGCAAAAAAATTAGACATTTTAGGATACTCTAAGGTTCCCAAAGAGGCAGTCACCTTGCCCATTCATGAAATTCTTCAAGAACACATGATGGACTTATGGGAGACTCCTCTCACCCTATCTCCACATTCTCGTCGTTTAGACACCATGTATCGTGTCCCTCCTTCTCCTGGTTTTCAAAAAACTCAGCTCCCTCACCACTCTATTGTGGTGCAGTCAGCTATGAAAAGAATTAAGAGTACCAAAAGACACTCTTCTACTCCTCCAGGAAGAGAATGTAGGACTTTGGATGCTTTTGGTAGAAAAATCTTCCAAGCAAGTATGCTTATTGCTAGAATTAATTCATACAGCCTCTATATGGGCATGTTTCTGAAGGAGATTGCATTAAAGATGCGCCATTTTCTCCCCTTTATCCCAAGGAGAAGTTCCTTCTTTTGCTAAAGCATACTGTCAGACGGCTGCCTGGGTGAGAATCTTCACACTCTTGGCAAGTGCATATTTCTATATGATTTGCAAGGTATTGTGGGCAATGTAGTTCATTCACACCAGACACAGCTGCTGACAATAATTTAGTTGTGCTCTTGGGTAAAGCCAATAAGATATTTATTTATGGGGTTATTTCTCCCAACACAGATATACTTGGTAGCACATAAATTAGGTTACTTGCTTTCAGTGTTAACTTGGAAAAACAAAGTTAAAATCAGGAAAACAACAAATGAAAAGTCACAAAGCAAGAAACAAACTGTTCTTTTCAGGTTAACTTCTGATTACTTCCCACATAGATACAGAAGTGATTCTCTCCTAGCTCACAAGCAATTAGGCAAGGCTTAATTGCTAGCAGTTATCCAGCTGAAACCCCTTTAGCTGGCTTGCTTTCTACTGTGTGGGTCAAATCCTGCTTCAGGAGCTTTTCTGAGTAGATTAAAGAACAAATTTGTATTTCTTTGTGATGGTTGCTGTACTTTATAACAGAAAGTTACCAACGGAGTTTAGATAGAGAGCAGTCCATATACATAGGATCCTCATTTGCTATTATTCCCCCTTGTTCAACAAGCATGGGTTCAATATCATGGATTGGCACAGATGAATTTCTCAATGGAGCATTTTCAGGAGAATACTTGTTTCCCTGCTGTCTTTCAAGGTTATAGCTAGGGCATAGATCAGTGTTCATACCTGAGCTTCCATTGCTGCTAGAGTTCCTCTCTATATAGCCTGGCCAGTATGTAGTCCAGTTCTTATGTCCAGCCTTCCAATCCAGATCCCTGGACACTGGATCTCTCTTCACATACCTTCTGGCACAGGTCTTAGGGTCCCTTCCACGTGCAGCCGTCTCCCTCACAGGTAGCCTCTGGTGATTCCTAGCTCTGCAGCACCATTCCTCTGGCTTTCCCCAGTCCAATGGTGTATGCTGGCCCTTGGAATACCTCCCAGTATACGTACTGCTTTGGACTCTTCTAGACCTCTCAAAGGCTTTTCTCTTCCTTCTTCCAAAGGGTCTCTTTCCCTCTCTGTCCGTCCGGTTTGGCTTCTGCTTCTGATGATCCTTCAGATGAAACTGATGATCAAACTCAAGCTGATTCTCAGGATACTGAGGACAATTCTCTGGATATCCAAGGTGATCATGAAGATCATGAAGATGGTCATCTGTAGAATAAACTCTACTCTTATTCCTCTTAGATGAGTGCTCCCCCCTAACACAGCGCAGCTGTGCTGAATCAGGCCCTGCCCTTTGAGATGAGTGCTTAGGGATTACCTCATAGCCCTCCTGATTGAACACACGTTTCCCCACTTCAGCTCCTCTAATGGCTGTTGGAAACATGGTGCATTCTGGGACTGGTAGTCTTTTATGGGAAAATTCTGTTTTCTTATTTCTACCAGAACTGACAGGTTGCTTGTTCAGAGTCACTTCACCTTTTCTATAGCTCCTTCCTGAGCTATGATAAGCTTCCTTATCACAATACCCAAGATATTTCAAAGTTCTCCAACAGAGCAGCCTTTGACTCCTTTGAGGGTGCTAGCAGAGCCTCAGGTATTGCCATAGCTGCTCGCAGAATTGCTTGGCTCCAGGCCTCTGACCTAGAACCCTGGGTCCAGGATGGGTTGGGAAATCTGCCCTGTACAGGTGAAAATCTGTTTGGTAAGGAGTGGCAAATCAAAGCCACTCAAATGGATGCAGAGAATGCTGCTTTAGATAGACTTTCTAAGTCTACCTCTGCCCCTGCCAAGAAAAAATCTTTCAAGAAGCCTTTCTATAAGAAGGCCAGATTTGCTACAAATACTGGCCAACAATCTTCTGCAGCTCACTTTGCTCCTAAGCGTCAGCAGCCTAAACAGGCCAGGGCAAAACCTGCAGGGGCTGTTGCAGCCCAGCAGTCCCAACCCCCTCTGGGTTTTTGACTTAACACTAGAGAACGTAACCTTTCTGGCTCTAAAACATCCAGAGCCTCTCACCATTCCAGGAAGGCTAACTCATTTTGCCCCCAGATGGGAGCAAATCACATCAGAACAGTGGACCCTCTCTATCATCAGAGAGGGCTACAAACTCCATTTCTGCTGCCTTCCTCCCCATACTATGGTGAGATGTTTCAATTCTCCCCCATCTCTCCTAGACCTGTTAGGTCAGGAGGTGACCACTCTTCTCGCCCAAAGGACAATAGAAGAGGTTCCTCTTCTTCAACAGGGGTCAGGTTTTTACTCCCCTTATTTTCTCATTCCCAAGAAAACAGGGGGGTACAGACCCATTCTAGATCTGAGAGAATTGAACAAATTCCTATGCAAGGAGAAATTCAAGATGCTTTCTCTAGGTACTCTCCTTCCATACCTACAGAGTCAGGATTGGCTTTGTTCTCTAGATCTCAAGGATGCGTACACACATATACTCATCCATCCATCCCACAGAAAATTCCTACGGTTTCTGTTCCAGGGAAAACATTTCCAATACAGAGTACTTCCCTTCAGTCTAGCCTCTGCTCCAAGAGTATTTACCAAATGCATGGCAATAGTGGCTGCATTCCTACGTGCCCTGGGAATTTTTGTCTTCCCATACCTGGACGACTGGCTCATCCGAGCTCCATCTCAGTCCGAGGCTCAGACTTCCCTGGATCGCACCAGACGCATCCTGCAGTATCTGGGACTTGTCATCAATCTGCCAAAGTCTCAGCTCAACCCTACTCAGTCCCTGGAATTCATAGGGGCCTGGTTGGATACCACCACTGCAAGGGCCTTTCTTCCTCAGGCCCGTTGCCAACGTCTAGTGCACTTGGCCTCCCAGGCTCAGTCCCGAAACCACTTGACTGCCAGGGAGATGCTACAACTATTAGGCCACATGGCCTCCACAGTACATGTGGTGCCTTATGCTCGCCTACATATGAGAGCAGCTCAATGGACTTTGTCCACCCAGTGGACTCAAGCATCAGGAGCTCTCTCAGACCAAATAGCAAACTCCAAACGTCTCTTTTGGTCTCTCCAGTGGTGGATGTCCACCCAAAATCTGTTGTTGGGGGCCCCCTTTCAACCATTGTTGCCCCAAGCAACCCTCACAACAGATGCCTCCCAAACAGGTTGGGGAGCTCATCTTCAAGATCTCTCCACTCAGAGCACTTGGTCTCCACAGGAGACCACCCTTCATATCAACCACTTGGAACTCCGAGCAATCTTTCTAGCTCTCAGAGTTTTTCATACCCTCCTCAGCAACATGATAGTCCTTATTCATACGGACAATCAAGTAGCCATGTTTTACATAAACAAACAAGGAGGGACTGGCTCTCTGTCCCTTTGCAACGAAGCTCTAAGATTATGGGCCTTCGCCAGAGAGCATCAAATCCATCTCCTGGCAGTACATCTTCCAGGAATCCAAAACTCTTGGGCAGACAGACTCAGTCGAGTTCTGCTTCCACACGAATGGTCCCTGCACATGGATCAGGTACTCAGAATCTTCCAGAAATGGGGAACCCCGGACATAGACCTCTTTGCAAGTCCGTGGAATGCCAAACTTCCCCGGTTCTGTTCCAGAATTCCGTGTCAGGGAGTGCAGGCCAAGGATGCCTTCCTCCTTCATTGGGGTCGGGGCTTCCTATATGCCTTTCCACCCATTCCTTTGATTCCCAAGACTCTGTTCAAACTTCAAAGGGATCAAGGGTCCATGATCCTCATAGCTCCACGCTGGCCACGCCAAGTGTGGTACCCTCTACTTCTGCATCTCTTCCAAGCCCCCTCCCTGGACTTGGGAGCAGCTCCAGACCTTCTGTCTCAGGAGGAGGGGACTTTGTGGCACCCAAACCCCAAGTCCCTTCACCTCAGAGCTTGGTTACTGAAGGCCTAGACCTTCAACACTTCAATCTTTCGCAGCAAGTGAAGGATATCCTCCATGCTTCTAGGAAACCTTCCACTAGGCGTTCTTACGCTTTTAAATGGAAAAGATTTTCCATTTGGTGTGCTCAAAAGGGTCTTAACCCTCTAGCACTCCCTTTGAATTCTCTTTTGGAATATCTCCTGCATCTCTCCAATGCAGGACTCAAAACGAATTCAGTAAGAGTCCATTTGAGTGCTATTGCAGCATCCCTTAAGCCCATCAATGGACAACCTGTTTCCTCTCATCCTCTTATTGCAAGATTCATGAGAGGCCTAACCTTAACTAAACCTCCCATTCGACCTCCTCCGGTGGCATGGGACTTAAACTTGGTTCTTGGTCAGCTTATGAAGCCACCCTTTGAACCCTTAGCCACTACCTCCTTGAAATTTCTTTCCTGGAAGGTTATTTTTCTTATTGCAGTCACCTCAGCTCGCCGTATCAGTGAACTGCAAGCTCTAGTGGCTAATCCACCTTATACAAGGTTCCATCATGATAAGGTGGTCCTTAGGACCAATCCCCACTTTATGCCTAAAGTGGTCTCCCCTTTTCATCTTAATCAAGAGGTATATTTACCTGTCTTTTTTCCAGCTCCTCATGCATCCACTGCAGAGAGGAACCTTCATACTCTAGATTGTAAAAGAGCTCTTGCCTTTTACCTCCACAGGACACAGCAACATCGAAAGTCTTCTCAGCTTTTTGTTGCTTTTGATCCTTCTCATTTGGGACTTCCAGTCTCTAAAAGAACACTCTCCAATTGGATTTCTCAGTGTATCTCTTTTGCTTACCAGAGTAAGAACCTTTCTCTGGAGGGCCATGTCACCGCTCACAATGTGAGGGCCATGGCCACCTCTATGGCTCATCTAAACTCTGTGTCCATTGACCAGATCTGTCGAGCAGCCACCTGGGCCTCGGTTCATACCTTTACAGCCCATTACTGTTTGGACAAGGACTCCCGCCGGGATGCCTTGTTTGGTCAGGCTGTCCTCAGACACCTGTTTCATTCTTGAACAACTCCAGCCCACCTTCCCTGAATGGATGCCTGAGATCCATAGGAAGATGAGGAACCTTTCAGGGTCTCATACCCTTGAGGGGATCTCCCCGGCATCTTAGCTAGGGAGTCCCCATATGTGAGGACTTATTCCTGCTTGTTCCTGGAGATAGCACAGTTACTTACCTGTAACAGGTGATCTCTGGGAACAGCAGGAATTAGTCCTCACAACCCGCCCACCTCCCCTAGGAGTTGTATCTCTCTCTCTCTTCCTTTCCTCTCTCTATTGTCTCAGCTATAAACTCGAACTGAGGAGAGTTGGTCAGGAAGGTGGGAAGGCAGCGCGCATGCGCAGTGGGAGGCCCCAAAAGCTTTCCTTCTGGGAAGCTGGGGAGCTTTCCCGCTCAGGCTCCGTCGGTACCGACGTACCCATATGTGAGGACTAATTCCTGCTGTTCCCAGAGATCACCTGTTACAGGTAAGTAACTGTGCTGTCACCCTGCTTGTGGAATATGGGTACCTTTTTCCTGGAAGACTTTCTTTCCGGACTGGCTTGTTTTCTCTACGTTCCCAGGTTTAAAGCTTGGCAAAAGGAACAGTCCATGGGAGTGTCCTCCTCATTCAGCTTCACCTCGGGCTCTCCCAGCTGCATGGGTTCTGACTCCCTGTCTTGCTCACAGTGCTCAGCTAACAGCCTCCCGGGGGATCTTGGAATCTCTCTTGTTCTTGTCTCCAAACTCTCCTGCAGATGTGCCATATGCCAGTTAGCACTTTCTTCTCCTGGAAGCTCAGTTCCTCTGCTCTGCTCAGCACCAGTCAAGCTTCCCTTGCTTGCATCTGTGCCTCTGCTCATGTCAGCCTGGCTTCCTGCTTCTCTTCCCTCTCTCTCATACTCTGGCCTAGGTTTATACCTCCAGGGCTCTAGCTCCAACCCCTCCCTACTCAGGTGAAGGCAATCAGCCTGACTTCGGGCACCTGAGTGCTTGGAGCATTCCCTGCCATAGGGGTTCTGGGCCCTGTATCCTCTCCCCTTCATTCCACTAGGGGGAGCATGAAATTTGGGCCACGTGGAAGTTTTCTGATTCCTAGAGGTGGTTGTTTATTTATGTTATTTATTTATTTTATTTGGTTTCATTTGTATACCGCTACTTCCAGCGATCAGAAGTGGTTGTGGCTTTCCTACCCTGATTTGGTGAAAGGGGGTCCTTTACTAGGGTGAATTCCCTGTCCCTTTGTCCTCCCCCTGACTCCAGATAGGCCTCCTTGCCACAGGCTGTGGTAGCAGCATTTCTTCGCACTCTAGGAATATTCGTCTTCCCTTACATAGACAACTGGCTCATTCGAGCCCCATCAGAGTCAGAGGCCAGGATTTCTCTGTCTTGCACAATGCATATCCTTCAGTATTAGGGTCTGGTCATAAACATCCCAAAATCCAGTCTAACTCCCACTCAGTCTTTAGAGTTCATAGGAGCTTTGCTGGACACCAGAAAAGCAAGGGCCTATCTTCCTCAGACCCATTGTCTTTGCATGGTGCAATTAGCTTCTCAAGCAGTGCTAAAGCCTCATCTCACTGCTCGAGAGATGTTACAACTATTAGGCCACATGGCATCTACTGTGCATGTGGTTCCTTATGCTCGCCTCCATATGAGAGCAGCCTAGTGGACTTTATCCACTCAATGGACACAGGCATCAGGGTGCCTGTCAGACAAAATAGCAAACACAAATCGCCTTATTTTGTCCCTCCAATGGTGGCAGTCCACTCAAAACCTGTTGCTGAGGTCCCCATTTCAACAACCTTTACACCAGGCAACTCTCACAACAGATTCTTCTCCAATGGGTTGGGGAGCTCATCTGCAAGACCTCTCCACCCAAGGCACTTGGACTCCACAGGAGACTCATCTACATATCAATCTCTTGGAGCTCAGAGCAATCTTCCTTGCTCTTAGAGTGTTCCACACCCTGCTGAGCTACAAGACAGTCCTCATTCATACGGACAATCAAGTAGTCATGTACTACATGAACAAGCAGGGGGGAACAGGCTCTCTGTCGCTTTGCAACGAAGCTTTGCGACTATGGGCCCTCGCCAGAGAGCATCAGATTCATCTCCTGGCAGTGTATCTTCCAGGCATACAAAACTCTTGGGCAGACAGACTCAGTCGAGTTCTGCTTCCACATGAATGGTTTCTGCATGCAAATCAGGTGGCCAAGATTTTTCAAATTTGGGGAACCCCGGACATAGACCTCTTTGCAAGTCCATTGAATGCCAAACCTCCCCGGTTCTGTTCCAGAATTGCGTCTCAGGGCTCTCAGGCCAGGGATGCTTTCCTCCTTCACTGTGGTCAAGACGTCCTTTATGCCTTTCCACCCATTCCCCTAATTCCCAAAACCCTGTTCAAGCTTCAGAGAGACAGAGGCCGTATGATTCTCATAGCTCCACATTGGCCACGGCAAGTGTGGTACCCTCTGCTTCTACATCTCTCTCAAGCTCCCTCTCTGGAGTTAGGGTCTGCTCCAGATCTCCTGTCTCAGGAGGATGGAATGTTATGGCATCCTAATCCCCAGTCTCTGCATGTCAGGGCTTGGTTACTGAAGGCCTAGATCTCCATGATCTTAACCTCCCTCAGCAAGTAAAGGATATCCTTTATGCTTCCAGGAAGTCTTCCACAAGACGCTCTTATGCTTTCAAGTGGAAAAGGTTTACTATATGGTGTTCGCAGAAGGGTCTTAACCCCCTTGCGATACCTTTGGAATCATTACTGGAGTATCTCCTTCATTTATCCAATGCAGGACTTAAGACTAACTCAGTGTATTACTAATTAAAAATTTATTTGGATCAGCAAGGAATATTGCAACTTTGCAAGGAAATTGCTGCATGTGAGAAATCAACTGAGGAATCATGCTGACCAAAGCTGTATTTACAGTCTAGTGAGAGATCTTTACACATCTAGCCTGGGGAGTGCTAGAAGGCCAGAGAGGGAGACAGAATTCTTCCCTTGGCCTTTGAACAATTCTCTTGGCCAATATAGAAACATTTGCCTAGCCAATGTAGACAGGATAGGAATTCATCAATTATAATGTAGAAGCTTTGAGCTGCTTCTAAAACCATGGGGGGTGTCTCCCTTGACAGGAATGGGAGATTAAGGAGGAGTCCTTCTCCTGGCAAACAAATGGAGACCCATTAATGATGACAAAAGAACACTTCATCTAGCCTTGGAATGTAGACCATGGGGGATGTGTCCCTTCAGCATTCTCAGATGTCTGACTAGCGTCTTGATTGTGTAAGTTTTGAGCTTCTAAAAACAAGGGGGGTGATCAGAAGCCTGCCCGGAAACCAAAGCAAAAAGGTGGATGGTGTGGAGAGAAGCTCATGGGTGAGAGCTGGCTGCAACACATTTGTGCCTATATAAGTACAGAGAAAATCCAGAACAGACAGAGCGTAGATCTGCTTGGCCAGGCATGAAGAATCCTAGACTGTCATCAGTTTCTCTCGCTGAGCGCTCCCAGCTGATGTGTAAAGGACTGTATGACAAGTTTGGTGAAGTAAATATTCTTTGTAAATAGCTGCACTATCTCATAACTCTTTCAGTGCTGTAATTAAGTGCATTAGTTATTATTCTAATTGCATTCTAGTTATCTTTTCTAACTACTCATGTGTAACTAAGAAAATTACTTGTCTTTCTGAATGTCTCCTTGCTTTGTTTGTAAATAAACTGCACGTCTTCATTACAAGGTGTTAGCCTTTGATGTAGTAAGACACTCAGTAAGAGTCCATTTGAGTGCTAGTGCAGCTTCTTTCAAGCCTCTAAATGGACAACCTATTTCCTCCCATCCTCTTATAGCAAGATTTATGAGAGGCCTTCTTCTAACTAAGCCTCCCATTAGGCCACCACCGGTGGCATGGGACTTAAACCTGGTTCTTGGTCAGCTCATGAAGCCACCTTTCGAACCCTTAGCTACTACCTCATTGAAATTCCTTTCTTGGAAGGTTATCTTTCTCATTGCAATCACATCAGCATGTCACATCAGTGAGTTGCAAGCAGTAGTGGCTGATACACCTTATACAAGGTTCCATTATGACAAGGTAGTCCTTAGGACTCATCCACACTTTATGCCAAAGGTGGTCTCGCCTTTTCATCTAAACCAAGCGGTCTACCTACCTGTGTTTTTTCCAAGGCCTCATGCATCAAATGCAGAAAGGAATCTTCATACTTTGGACTGTAAAAAAGCTCTAGCCTTTTACTTACAAAGAACACAGCAACATAGAAAGTCCTCTCAACTTTTTGTTGCTTTTGATCCTTCTCATTTAGGACTTCCAGTCTCCAAGAGAACACTGTCTAACTGGATTGCTCAGTTTATTTCCTTTGCCTATCAGAGTAAGAATCTTCCTCTGGAGGGCCATGTCACAGCTCACAATGTGAGAGCCATGGCAGCTTCAATGGCTCATCTGCACTCTGTGTCTATCGACGACATCTGTCGAGCAGCTACTTGGGCCTCAGTTCATACCTTCACAGCCCATTACTGCTTGGACAAGGACCCTCGCCGGGATGCCTTGTTTGGTCAGGCTGTTCTCCAACACCTGTTCCATACCTAATCAACTCCTACCCACCATCCCTGGTTGGATGCCAGAGTTCCATGGGGGGAAGTGGAGCCCTTTCACAGGGACACACAACTTCTGGGGTCTCTCCCTGGCATCTGAAGCTAGGGCATCCCCATATGTGAAGACTACATTCCTGCTTGTTCCTGGAGATAGCATAGTTACTCACCTGTAACAGGTGATTTCCGGGAACAGCAGGAATTTAGTCTTCACAACCCACCCACCTCCCCTAGAAGTTGTATCTCTCTATCTCTTTCTCTTTCCCTCTCTCTCTCTTTGTCTCAGCTTTAAACTCAACTGGAGAGAGGCAGTTGGGAAAGGCAGGAAGGCAGCACGCAGGTGCTGTGGGATGCTCCCAAAGGCTTTCTAAGAGACCGCCTAGGTTTAACACCCATGGTATATCATCATCTGTTAAGGGATACTAAATTGAAGCCTGGTGAGACACCAAAAGCTCTCTGCCAGAGAATCAAGTGCTTGGTATTAAAATGGCTAACACCAGAGGCAAAAACGGTAGAGTCTATCATAGATAGCATTGTCCTAGAACAATTTATGGCCGCAGTCCCGAAGGACATACAAACCTTCCTGATTTTGCAGAACTGCCGGAACACAAATGAAGCAACCTTACTCGCCAAACGCTTCATGGAAGCGGAATTGGCAGGTCAAGGGAAAGGGAGTGCTTCCAAAAGGGCAGATCCTGTATTGTCAGAAAGGAAGGTAAGGCCAAAGGGGGATGATATGAAAATATGTATGCCCATGTTTAAAAACTACTCCATAAGAAAGAAATGTTTTTCATGTGGTAGTGAGGGACACCTGAAGAGGGATTGTAACGCGAGGACCGCTTTGATAACTGCCAATACTAAGGAGATCAGGGAAGGTTTTCTCTTATCGGTGGAAGTACAAGGCATTGCTACTGACGCTTTGTTAGATTCAGGAGCAGATCAAAGCATGATGTCCAGGAAACTTTGGCAAGAGATTGAATCTCGCTCTAACCAGGGTCCCGAACCAACCTGAGGGAAAGGTAAAAATCAGGTGCATCCATGGGGCATCATCATTTTATCCCATACATAAAGTCTTAATAAGAGGTTTAGGGATTAAAAAGGAAATTCCCGTAGCAATTGTACCCAGATTACCCCATGCCCTGGTATTGGGGAAGGATTGGCCCCAATTCCGGAAAGGACTAGAAGAGGGTCTACATCCTAGGGTGGGTATGGTATCTACCAGAGCACAGTCCAAGGCCCTAGAGGGGGAAGATGAACCTCCAGATGAGACCTTAGAGGATCTACCCTTCCAGAAAGACTTAAGGGCTTCCCTTATAGACAGGGGTAGGAAGGGACCCAGCGGATCACTACAGAAGGCAGAGGCTGGGGTAAGCTCAGTTCCCTGTCTGCTGCTTGGGAAAGTTCAGAAGCAGGGACAGAGAGGAAGACCCCAAAAGGAAGAATCTGAGAAAAGACCAAAATGTGTCTTAAAATACTGCAAAACGACCCCTAACGCGCGGAGCCCTAGGCGCGTTTCAGAGCAAGCCGCCAGCTACGATTTGTGTAGTGCGGTGGACATGGTCATTCCGGGGCAAGGGAAGGCTTTGGTGGACACTGGCCTCCAACTGGAGATGCCGCCAGGTTGTTATGGCCACATTGCACCCCTGTCGGGGCTGGCTCCGAAGTATTTTATAGATGTAGGGGCGGGCGTCATCGACCCGGACTATAGAGGAGTTGTCAAGGTGTTACTTTTTAACTTCGGGAAAGAAGACTTCAAGGTTAACCTGGGGGATCGAATAGCCCAACTCATCTGCGAGAGGGTGGGTTTTCCTCCGCTTGAAGAAGTTCCCATGATGTCCACTACAATTAGAGGAACCAGCGGATTCGGATCTACAGGACGTGCAGACGTGAAAGGATTGACTGCGACCTTCGAAGAGAAGGAAGAGGAAGATTTGGGTCTGCAATTATCCGATTGCAAGACTGACCCTGTGCCGAGAATGGGGGAAGAACTTTCTTGGTTACAAAAACAAGAATTGACCAAGGTGTTGAAAAGGTTCCTAGATGTCCTAACACCAGTTCCTGGGGAAACTAGGTTGGTGGCTCATGAGATAGTAACCCCACCTGGTGAGGTGGTAAGGCAAAGACCCTACAGGCTACCTGAAGCCAAGCAACAGGAGGTGGCGAACCAAGTAAGGGAAATGCTTGAAATGGGGATCATTGAAGAGTCAAAAAGCCCCTGGAACAGCCCCATCGTGCTCGTGCCAAAGCCTGATGGGACAATTGGATTCTGTATAGACTTTCGACAAGTCAACGCCATCTCGAAGTTCGATGCCTACCCAATGCCACGTATAGAAGAGTTATTGGTTTGGTTGGGCCAGGCAAGATTCCTTACTACCCTTGACATGACCAAGGGTTATTGGCAGATTCCCTTAACCCGGGAATCACGTCCTAAGACAGCATTCAGTACACCTATAGGACTCTTCCAGTTTCGAAGAATGCCTTTCGGTCTGCATGGCGCAACCTGCCAGCGTTTGGTGGACCTTGTGTTACATCCACACCAAAAATATGCGGTGGCCGCCTATATGGACGACATAATCATACACTGTTCCAGGTGGGATCAGCATTTGCCTCGCGTGGAAGCGGTCTTACGGGCAATGAGGCACGCTGGCATAACGTTAAACCCTGCAAAGTGTATGTTTGCCGGGCAGGAGGTAAAATATCTGGGCCATATGGTTGGGCGCGGTATAGTTAGGCCTCTATTAAATAAAATAGAAAGTGTAAAAGCGTTCCCAAAGCCGCTTACCAAAAAGCAATTGCGCAGTTTTCTGGACCTAATAGGCTATTATCGGCGCTTCATTCCGCATTTTGCAGAAGAGAGTGCGTTACTGACCGACATGTTAAAAAAGAACGCTTCAAACCAACTGAAGTGGTCTGGGGCAGCAGACAGGGCTTTTATTTTATTAAAAGAAAAGCTCTGTTCTGCACCGGTGTTACGGGGTGTAGATTTTGAACAACCGTTCATCGTACAGATGGACGCTTCGGAGACGGGTTTGGGGGCGGTGTTATCGCAGAAACATGAGGGCACTGAGCATCCGATTATGTTTCTGAGTCGGAAATTGTCACCAGCAGAAAGGAAATATTCCACCATAGAAAGAGAGTGTTTAGCCATCAAATGGGCGGTGGAGGCTCTTAAGTTCTATCTTATAGGATGAAGATTCCTGTTGGTCACAGACCACGCACCACTGAAGTGGCTAAACCAGATGAAAAATCATAACACCCGTTTAACCCGCTGGTACATGGCATTGCAGGCCTTTGATTTTCGTATTGAACATAGAGCGGGAAAATTGCACATGAATGCAGACGCTCTGTCTAGAATTATGAGCTGTGCGGGTACTTTAGCGCCAGCCCGTAATATCTTAAGGGGGGGGATATGTGATGAGGAGAGTATGGCTGAGCCCATGGAAATAGAGGAAAATCAAAAATCTACCATTAAGGAAAGAGACAGGCAGCAAATCCATAGCTTGCAGATTGCAGGAAAAGAGAAAAAACATACAGTTGCTGAAGGCAGGCCACACCCAAGCTCTGCTATCCTAAGGGCAGGCTTGGAAACTAATGAAAAACACCTGAGCAGGGGGCAATGCACGATAGGAAAAAACAGCTTTATAAACTCAGAGGAACAGGAAGGAAAGAGAGTTCACCAGGGAGTTCACTGGGGAGTTCGACCAGGAATTCGATCGGGGAATTGACCAGGGAGTTGGAGTTGACCACAGAGACTACTGGGGAGAGAAGCACCCAAGAAAGACCCAGAGAGTTCACTGGGGAGGAGACCGGTGGAGACTTCCGTGGGGACTTCAGAGGTGAAGGCAACACCCCAAGAGAAAGTCAGGCTTGCAGGAAAAGTACCAGTAGTTCTGAAGCCAGCAGAGGTGGGGCTCGGAGAATTACTGGCCAGCAGCAGTTTCTACAGTTTGTGGACCAGCTCTAAGGGTTCAAGCTCCCAGAAGGTGGGTGAACAAAAGTACAGCTAACAGTGACCTGAAACAGTTAGAGGCACTCTGGCATTTAATTCAGAAAAAGAATCTTCACCTTCCAGGTGAAAACCTTGCTCGTAGTGAAAAGCCTCAGTGGAGAAAAGTTCAGGAGCTTTTGGAGTGCATTGAGCCAGAAGCATTGCATGGAGCTTTAGAGTCAGACGTACCGGCAGGAGATCCAGAGGAAATGCAGGTAGATTGTTCTGAACCTGTTTCTATGTCTGAAGATTCATTAATGGACTGTTCATGGTGTCAGAAAGCTGAATAAAAGCTTCTGGAGAAAGAAAACCCTGTACCTTGAAAACCCCAAAGCATTAAGGAAACAGGGAGAGTTACTCTAGCCAGGAAAGCTAAGAACCCTGTTTAATGCAGAGAAGACATTTACTTTTGTTTTGAAGAAAAAAAGAACGTATTTGTTAAACACTAAACAGACCACGTGATCTCTTCAATTTAGTAAAAACATTAACCAAAGATCCATCGCCACCGCATCAAGAATCCATACAACCACAACTATATGCTAATTTCATTCAAGCCAAAATGGTCAAGGCGAACACAACGCCATCAAAAATACTAATCCAACTCCCGCAAGCTCAAGCATCACTCGATAAATTCTCACCACCATCAAGAAAAACCATCAAAGAAATTATCTCTACCATAAACACCACCACGGCACCAAATGACCCATGTCCAGCACACTGGATCAAAACCTTACGTGCCGAGCTTAGCCCTTACTTAGCTAAGATCGCAAATATCTCCTATCTAACTGGGATCTTCCCTACCGCCCTTAAACAAACATCAATTCTCCCTCTGCTAAAAAATAACCAGATGGACCCAACAAAGGAAGACTCCTACCGCCCAATCTCCAGCATTCCCTACCTAGCCAAGATACTTGAAAAGGAAACTCAGAGGCAGATCCAACACCACATTGACACAGCAGCCCCGTTGGACCCATGCCAACACGGATTCCGAGAAGCTCACGGAACAGAAACACTCATGACTTCACTACTTAACAAACTCATTTGTGGGATTGAAAACATTCACATGGCCATTGCAATGATTTTTCTGGACATATCAGCGGCATTCGACTCAGT
Source organism: Ichthyophis bannanicus (assembly GCA_033557465.1). Classification (NCBI taxonomy): domain Eukaryota; kingdom Metazoa; phylum Chordata; class Amphibia; order Gymnophiona; family Ichthyophiidae; genus Ichthyophis; species Ichthyophis bannanicus. The sequence continues at coordinate 5,189,113 of CM066040.1, forward strand.
CGACCATAAGATTATGCTAGCTAGACTTCACGAAAAAGGCATCAGTAACCAAGCCTGGAACTGGTGCAAATCTTACTTAGATGAACGTTGGCAACAGGTCCATACAGGCAACATTACATCTGAACCCTTCAAACAGAAACGGAGTACCTCAAGGCTCATCTCTATCTGCGCTGCTTTTTAATATATACATGCAGCCAATCTGCCAAATCACCAGAGATTTTGGTATATCTTGCCTATTATACGCAGATGACGTGCTAATATTCACACCGATCAACATATCAAATCCTGAACTACTCTCCACTAATCAACTGTTTCAATGCAATAACCGACTGGCTTCTCAATCAGAACATGAGAATAAACTTCAAGAAAACCGAAGTACTCATAGCCACAAGAAACAAGAAATTTTCTCCGCCCACCACCCTCATAGTAAGAGATGCAGAGCTCCCAATTAAGGCCTCCATAAAGTACCTCGGTGTGATACTCGATCAACAACTCAATCTTAAAGAGCACATAAAGAACACAGTAAGGTCAATTTACTACAAACTAAGAACACTGCGCCACCTGAAACCAATGATGGAGACCAAGGACTTCCGTACAGTTTTCCAAGCAATAATTACACCGCATTTCGACTATGCGAATATCATCCTTCATGGCCTCCCCAAGAATACACTAAATCCACTTCAACTGGCGATGAACGCGGCAGCCCGCATCTTATCTGGAGCTTCTATAAGAGATCATATAACACCAATACTGATCGATCTGCACTGGCTCCCGATAAACTGCAGAATAATATACAAAACCCTCCTCATCACATTCAAGGCTATTAATAAATTATCTCCTGCATCGATCTCAAAGCTCATCACCCACACACCAAACAACAGACCCAGGAGACTAGTAGCAGAAAACACACTAGTTACTCCTAGTATCTCCACAAAATGGTCACAACAAACTACTAACAGAGCTTTTGTGTCCTATGCTCCCAAGTGCTGGAACAAACTACCTCCAAACATCAGATCAATCAGGGATATCGCCCAATTTAGAAAGTCCATCAAGCACTATTTATTCACTTTGCACTTCAGGCTACCATACACACAATAGAACCAGCTCCCGCCTCACTCAGATAACTCCTACACATAATAACAATCCAGAACAAAAGATCAAAATGTGAAAACACGTGTATTCTTGTCAAATATCAAATCTTGATGTAACCTATTCAATGTATATATAATTTGTATAATTATGTAGATAGTTACCCCCAGTTCACACCCAGTTTATCTTCCCTGTTATCTGTAAACCTAGATCAGTCATGTATTGACAGGTATATTGTTGTTCATTGTAAACTGCACTGATGATGAATAGTGCGGTATATAAAAAAATGTTAAATAAAAAATAAAAAAAATATTTTGAGAGACAGCTGCATGTGTTAAGAGAGCCTTCTAAAGCAGTTCATGGAATTTCCTGAGGAATATTGTTTGGAGAAGAATCCTGTTGCCTTCTGTTAAGCCTTAGTGCTTTTGGAAAAAAAAGAGAAGAAATAAATTCCTGTTTGCCTTTGAAAAAAAAAAAACCTTCGGTTTCCATACTTCTGTTTTTGAACAAGTAACACAACTACAAGTCCCAGAAGCCCAGGCTCTGGACGAGGATAACATAATCTTTATTTAAAGACTAACAAGGGCAGCCCTATGCCTATAGGCTGCGGCCTGGGCTAGGGTCCCCCACAATATGTATATAATCAATAATCCCCAAACCCCCAACAGCTGTATCACTGTATTTTTAGGCAGCCCATATATTGTGTTGGCATAATTCAGTCTAGGACTAATGCCTGCACCATACCATGCCACATCTGGAATTTCTTAAGGTTCAAGATTTTTAACACTGATAAAATACTCTCTGCATTAATATTGAAATATAATCATCAAAAGTCAATTCCAAATCTAATAAAATGTCCAAATTACATACACCAACCTTTAAAATAAATCCTTATACTGTTTATCTGAACATCAGCATCCAGGGTAACTGTTTGCAACTACACTACTTCAGATTTATTGATATGCAATGTCAGTCTGTTGTCATGTAGCCATTGAGCTACTACAAACAATCCTTGATTCAGTTTATGCAAATCCACCTCCTACTGCTGATTTATCAGCAGGAAGATTGGAATATCCTGCACATAAAATTGAAATCCTAAAGAATCCAACAAAAAATACGTAAAGATTGCACAAAAGTTAAAGCAAAGCTGGGAAAGCATAGTTACTCACCTGTAACAGGTGATATCCGGGAACAGCAGGAATTTAGTCTTCACATATGGGTATCGTCGGTACCGACGGAGCCTGCGCGGGAACGCTCCCCAGCATCCAATTAGAAAGCTTTTGGAAGCATCCCACAGTGCCTGCGTGCTGCCTTCTCGCCTTTCCCAACTGTCTCTCTCCAGTTGAGTTTAAACCTGAGACAGAGAGATAAAGGGAAAGAAAAAAGAAGAGATAGAGAGATACAACTCCTAGGGGAGGTGGGTGGGTTATGAAGACTAAATTCCTGCTGTTCCCGGAGATCACCTGTTACAGGTGAGTAACTATGCTATCTCCAGGAACAAGCAGGAATGTACTCTTCACATATGGGGACTCCCTAGCTACAGATGCCAGGGAGAAACCCCAGAAGTTGTGTACCCTTTTGAAAGGGTTCCACTTCCCCCCCATGGATATCTGGCATCCTACCAGGGATGGTGGGTAGGAATTGATTAAGTATGGAACAGGTGTTGAAGAACAGCCTGACCAAACAAGGCATCCCGGCGGGGGTCCTTGTCCAAGCAGTAATGGGCTGTGAAGGTATGAACTGAGGCCCAAGTAGTTGCTCGACAGATGTCGTCAATAGACACAGAGTGAAGATGAGCCATAGAGGCTGCCATGGCTCTCACATTGTGTGCTGTGACATGGCCTTCAAGGGGAAGGTTCTTACTCCGATAGGCAAAAGATATACACTGTGCAATCCAGTTGGACAGTGTTCTTTTGGAGACTGGAAGTCCTAAATGACTAGGATCAAAAGCAACAAAGAGTTGAGAGGACTTTCTATGTTGCTGCATCCTTTGCAAGTAAAAGGCCAAAGCTCTTTTACAATCCAAAGTATGAAGATTCCTTTCTGCATTAGAGGTATGAGGCCATGGGGGAAAAAAACAGGAAGGTAAACTGCTTGGTTTAAATAAAAAGGTGAAACCACCTTTGGCATAAAGTGAGGATGAGTCCTAAGAACTGCCTTATCATGATGGAACCTTGTATAAGGAGGATCAGCCACCAATGCTTGCAATTCGCTGATGTGATTGCAATAAGAAAAATAACCTTCCAGGAAAGGAATTTCAAAGAGGTAGTAGCTAATGGTTCAAAAGGTGGCTTCATGAGCTGTTAAGAACCAGATTTAAATCCCATGCCACTGGTGGTGGCTTAACGGGAGGCTTAGTTAGAAGAAGGCCTCTCATAAATCTCGCTATGATAGGATGAGAGAAAATAGGTTGCCCATTTAAAGGTTTGGGAGAAGCTGCAATAGCACTCAAATGAACTCTCACTGAAATGATCTTAAGCCCTGCATTAGACAAATCAAGGAGATATTCCAGTAATGATTCCAGAGGTATTGCAAGAGGGTTAAGACCCTTCTGCGAACACCATATGGTAAACCTTTTCCACTTGGAAGCATAAGAGCGTCTTGTGGATGGTTTCCTGGAAGCATAAAGGATATCCTTCACTTGATGAGAAAGGTTAAGACCGTGAAGTTCTAGGCTTTCAGCAACCAAGCCCTGAGATGTAGAGACTGGGGATTGGGATGCCACAGCATCCCGTCGTCCTGGAATAGGAGATCTGGAGCAGATCCTAACTCCAGAGATGGAGCTTGAGAGAGATGTAAAAGCAGAGTGTACCACACTTGTCGTGGCCAATGTGGGTCTATGAGAATCATATGGCCTCTGTCTCTCTGAAGCTTGAATAAAGTTAGGGGAATGGGTGGGAAGGCATACAGAAAGGCCCGACCCCCAATGGAGGAGGAAGGCATCCCTGGCCTGACAACCCTGAGCCGGAATTCTGGAACAGAACCGGGGACGTTTGGCATTCAGCGGACTTGCAAAGAGGTCTATGTCCTGGGTTCCCCAAAATTGGAAAATTTTGGCCATCTGGTCTGCATGGAGAGACCATTCGTGTGGAAGCAGAACTCAATTGAGTCTGTCTGCCCAAGAGTTTTGAATGCCTGGAAGATACACTGCAAGGAGATGAATCTGATGCTCTCTGGCGAGGGCCCAAAGTCGCAAAGCTTCGTTGCAGAGCAACAGACAGCCTGTTCCGCCCTGCTTGTTCACATAGAACATGGCTACCTGGTTGTCCGTTTGAATTAGGACAGTTTTGTAGCTGAGCTGGGTGTGAAACACTCGAAGAGCAAGAAAGATTGCTCTGAGCTCTAGAGGATTGATGTGTAGATCGGTCTCCTGTGGAGTCCAGGTACCCTGGGTAGAAGGGCCTTGCAAATGGGCTCCCCAATCCACCTGTGAGGCATCTGTTGTTAGAGTTACTTGGGGTGGAGGTTGCTGAAAAGGGAACCCCACCAACAGATTCTGGGGTGACTGCCACCATTGGAGAGACAAAATAAGACGATCTGAGGTTGCTATTTTGTCTGACAGGCACCCTGACGCCTGAGTCCATTGAGTGGATAGAGTCCACTGGGCTGCCCTCATATGGAGGCAGGCATAAGGGACCACATGCACGGTGGATGCCATGTGGCCTAGCAATTGTAACATTTCCCGAGCAGTGAGGTGAGACTTTAGCATTGCTTGGGAAGCTAAATGCACAATGCGAAGGCAGTAGGACTGTGGAAGATAGGCCCTTGTCTGTCTGGTATCCAGTAGGGCTCCTATGAACTCTAGAGACTGAGTGGGAGCTAGGTTGGATTTTGGGAAGTTTATGACAAGTCCCAAATATTGGAGGATACGCATTGTGCGAGATAGGGAAATCCTGGCCTCTGGCTCTGATGGGGCTCGAATGAGCTAATCGTCCATGTAATGGAAGACAAATATTTTTAGGGTGCGGAGAAATGCTGCCACCACAGCCATGCATTTTGTGAACACCCTTGGTGCCGAGGCCAGGCCAAAAGGAAGAACTCTGTATTGGTAGTGCTTCCCTTGAAATAGAAAGTGAAGAAATCTTCAGTGAGTTGGATGGATGAGAACATGAGTGTACGCATCCTTGAGATCTAGAGAGCAAAGCCAGTCCTGACTCTGAAGGTATGGCAGTAGAGTTCCTAGAGAAATCATTTTGAATTTCTCTTTGAACAGGAATTTGTTCAATTCTCTGAGGTCCAGAATGGGTCTGTGCCCTCCTGTTTTCTTTGGGATAAGGAAAAAGGGGGAATAGAACCCTGCACCTTGTTGATGAATAGATACTTCTTCTATTGCCCCCTGGGCAAGAAGCAGACTGACCTCGTGATCTAACTGGGAGTTGAGAGAGGTCTGAGAATTGAACTGTCTTACCATTGTAGGAGGGGGCATGCTGAGGAAGTGAAGCTTGTATCCCTCTGTTACAATGGACAGAGTCCAACTTTCTGCTGTTATCTGCCCCCATCTGGGGGCAAAATAACATAACCTTCCTGGAATGGTGGAAGGCTCTGGCCTGTTCAAGGCCAGGAAGACAAAGTTCTCTAGATGGGAGTCAAAGCCCCTGTGGAGGCTGAGTCTGCTGAGCCGGTTGAGGCTTAGCAGCCTTTGTTTTTCTTTGTTTAGGTTGCTGCTGACCCTTTTGGACAGACTGACCTGAACGATGACCTTGTTGGGTATTGGAGGTGTAGACTTCTTTCTGGTGAAGAATGTTTTTTTGTAGGACTTTTTCCTTGCAGGATCAGCTGTAGATTTTGATAATCTATCCAAGGTGAGATTATCAGCATCTAGCTCATTAGCTTTCTCTTGCCAGTTTTTGCCAAAGAGATTCTCTCCAGTGCAAGGGATATTCCCCAATTTGTTCTGTACCCAAAGTTCCAAGTCAGATGCCTGGAGCCAGACAATCCTACGTGCATCTATGGCAATAGCAGAAGTTCTGCTTATGCACTCAAAAGAATCAAAAGCTGCACGATTTACGAATTTGGAAACATCCTGAGCATGTTTGATACGTGCAAGATAATCTTGTCTCTTATCATCAGGAAGGAGAGGGCTCATAACCTCTAGATCTCCTGTAACTTCCTTAAGGATCATTCCCATATATAAAATGTAGGAACTAATCCTGGCAGAAAGCATAGAGGCCTGGAAGGTTCAACGCGCAAAGGCATCAAGAGTTCTACATTCACGTCCTGGAGGATTAGATGCAGGTCTTTTTGCACTCTTGATCCTTCTCATAGCTGATTCCACCACCATGGAATGGTGGGTAGCTGAGTTTTTTGAAATCCAGGACAGGGAGGAACTTGATACATGGTATCGAGCCTACGATGAGAAATGGTGAGAGGTGTTTCCCACATCCTTAGCATGAGATCATGCAAGATCTCATGAATAGGCAAAGTAGCTGCCTCTTTGGGAGCTTTAGGATACTGTAGAATCTCCAATTCCTTTGCCCTAGGCTCTGTTTCAGGAGCCACTGTGATGGAAAGACCTCGAGCCACATCTTGGATAAAATTCTGGAAGGATATATCCCCTGGAGGAGACATCCTATGTTTAGGAGAGAAAGAATCCTCTAGAAGAAGTACTCTGGTATCGACAGAGCTGTAAGAGTCTTCAGACTCGTTGGAGGATTCAAAGTATCTCCTGTCCGGGTAATCGTGCATCACACGATACCGGTACCGTGAGTGGATGAGTGGAGGAGTAGCCTAGTGGTTGGGGCAAGGTACTTCAGGCCGGAAGGTTGGGGGTTCAAATCCCACTAGAGGACAGCAACCTTGGGCCGGAAGGACTGGGGTTTCTAGTCCCACAGGTGCTCCTTGTGGTCTTGGGCAAGCCACTTAACCCTCCATTGCCCATGTTCCCTGTAAAATAGTTATCTCCAAGTTATAATACCCTGTTCAATGTCATTTCAGTTTGTTCAATGTAAACCGCACTAATGCAGAATAGCGCGGTATATAAGAGAATGTAAATAAATAAATACCGATCGAAGTCAGTATCGACAGGGTCCAGTATCGACGCATAGCCTGCGTCGGTACCAGTAATCCACCTGCCGACGTTGATGCAATTGGCCCCGGTACCGATGTTGGTACCGGTTGAATTGTCTGAAGCAGTTTCGGGGGCATCGATGCCGAGAGAAGAGCCGTCCGACTGCGTTCAATAGCCAAGAATCTGTGGTCTATCGACGCCGCCGATGCCTAGGTATCGGTACCGGACGAAGCAGCCGGTACCCCAGAGCATGGCACCAGTAGTTCTGTCGAGATTGGGGCCTCGAGAACATCCTGGAGCTCCGATGATGCTTTGGAAGCCGAAGCCTCCCACCGGGGCAGTTTTGCCGGTGTGAGTCCCTGAAGGGCAACCCCAGAGGCATCTCGATACTTGGAAGGAGATCTAACCTTTGAGGACCGGCTAGACTTATGTTTAGTTACCTGAGATCCATGGGAGGAAGATGAAGCCCTGGAAGATGTTGATGCCACAGATGCTGCATCGGAGGGAAAAAGGGTGCTAAGTTTAGCAGCTCGGTTTTGCCGACCCCTTTTCGACAACATCCCACAGGCAACACACTCGGAGATAGAGTAGTCAGGACCTAAACATTTGAGGCACCACTCATGGGTGTCGGTGACAGAGATGGTACCGCCACACTTGGAACACTTTTAAAACCCGAGGCGGGTTTTTCCATTGTAGAGGAAAGTTGGGCCTAGTGCCCAAAATGGCGCGTGGCACCAGAGGAGAAAAAAGCTGGAAGACTCCAGGAACATTTTTTTTTTTACAAGGAAAAGAAAGAAAGAACCAGTGGTACCGGTGTAGCGTCGAAGGAAGGCAGACGCGACCACAAAAAAGAAGAATAAAAGGTATATTTTCTGCGGTGACAGGAAGTGCGACCTGCCGGCTCTGCGGAAAATGAAGAGCTGGAGAGACACAGTTGGGAAAGGCGGGAAGGCAGCACGCAGGCACTGTGGAATGCTCCCAAAAGCTTTCTAATTGGACGCTGGGAGCGTTCCCGCACAGCAATCGATACCCATATGTGAAGACTACATTCCTGCTTGTTCCTGGAGATATACTGGTCCTTGCCAAATCCCAAAAGCTATATCTCATCAGATACCTTCCCCTGCCAGACTGTTGCTTTTCTTCCTGAAAGAAAAAGTAAACAATTTCCTTATTTCTTGGGAAATGACTGTCTTACTTTTCCTATCAATTTTAAGCTGAAGCGTTCCATTCTTTATTACCATCCTTGTGCCTTTTCTACTACTACTACTGATCATTTGTTTATCGTTTATTACATTTTTGATATATTGCCTTTTGTGGGCATACAGAGTGGTTTGCATAGTTAAAAATAAGGTAACATATAAGGAAAAAAGGACAGAGAGAAACAGAGAAAAATGATGACAGAAAAAGACCACAAGGCTTATCTAGTCTGTCCTTCCATATCAACAACTACAACAGTCCCCTTTTTTCCTTTAGAGATCCTCTGTGTTTGTCCCTTGCTTTTTTGAATTCAGATACTGTCCTCATCTCTGCCACCTACACTGGGAGACTATTCCACAGATCCATCATTCTTTCCATAAAGAAATATTTCCGCATATCACTCCTGAAACTATCCCCCTTCACCCTCATCCCATGTCCCCTTGTAGCAGAACTTGCTTTCAATTGAAAGAGGCTCTCCCCCTGTGCATTTATGCCACGGAGGTATTTAAACATCTCAATCATATCACTTCTATCCCGCCTTTTCTCTAAGGTTGTACCTATTAAGATCCTTAAGTCTGTCCACAACCACACCTAGGTCCCGCTCTTCTTTAGTGGACAAAAGTACTTCACTCCCTATACTATATTGCTCCCTTGGATTGCTGCAGCCCAAATGCATGACCTTGCATTTTTTAGCATTAAATCCCAGCTCTGTGAAAGAAAAAAAGACAACGAACAGCAAACAAGAGACAGCATACGTTCTTTGGGACCAAGCAGGAAGTCAGCCCTCACATATGGGCGACGTCACTGATGGAGCCCACATGGGAGCACTTCCCAGCTTCCATAGGAAGCTTTTGGAAGGGGCTCCATGCATACGTGCCATTCTTCCCACACAATGGAGCCATCTTTCCTCAGTTTTCTTTTTTCTGCAGAGCCCTCCAGACATTGGCTGTGTCCTGGAATTTAGTTTGCTTTCTTTTGCTAGGTTTTTTTTTGTTGTTTGTTTGTTTTTTTGCTCTTTTTCAGTATCGCGTGCTGTATAGTGTCTTCCTGCCATCTCCAGGAACATTGGTGCCTTAGCACTGTGTTTTTCTTGGGGTCTTTCTTTTTATTCCTTTTTTCTTCTCTGCGTGAGGGATTTTCCTCTCGTGTCCCCCACTCCCCCTGCTCGTTGAGGACATTGGAGTCTGACTTGGCAGAAGTCGTCTTCCATACTATGTCAGAACCGGCCAGTGGCTTCAAGATGTGTTCCCAGTGTGGCTGGTTCATCTCTGTCATGGACTACCACAGCTGGTGCCTTCAATGTCTTGCGACCAGACTGCAAGCTTTTGGATTGCGCTCTTTGCTTACAGTTGACATGTGCCGGATTAAAAGTCCCAAGATGCATTCCTTAGTGCCCCCAAGACACACCTTGGATGGCTTTGGTACGATGTGCTACCAGGGCTCAATGCTGGTGGCTCGGATCCAAGCATACCAATTATATATGGGCATGTACCTGACATATATATAAATGCCAATAACCTCAACATCAACTTCAATAAAATGGAAGCCATGTATATCACAAAGAATCAAAACCACACTCTCCCTCAAAATATCACCCTGAACACCATTGTCCTCCCAGTTAAGCAAGAGGTTAAATACCTCGGTATAACTCTCAATCAAACCCTCAGCATGCTCCCCCATTTAAAACAAACAGTGAAAACCATATTCTACAAGCTTAAGACCATTCAGAACAAAGGACCATTCCTAGAAGCACACAATTACAGCTCAGTAATTCAAGCCATTATCACACCTCATTTTGACTACTGTAATAGCCTATTACAGGATCTACCTGCCAAAAAACTACACATTCGCCAAAGAGCACAAAACATCACAACAAGAATCATTTGCAAGGCCCCACTGACTGACCATATCACACCCATTCTATATGACCTCCATTGGCTCCCATTACTGAGTCGAATAAAGTTCAAAATACTCATGATAACCTTTAAACTAATCAACAATATAGTGCCATCCCTTTTCTCGACGCTCATTTATATCCCCCCAGATACACAAACTAGAAGAGAGAATGCGCTATATACTCCCTTGAGATGCAATTTGAAAAACAAAACAGACCACAAGCTCCAGAGCTTTCACATTCACTGCCCCCAATCTTTAAAACTCCCTATCACTATCAATCCGCTCAATCCAGATGTTCAGTAAAATGCTCAAAACATACCTCTTCACTGCACACTATGGAGCACAAAATACCACCCCAAACTCACAGGAAAATTAACCACATACAGAATGGTGACCCATATACAGCCAACCTCACTCAGAGATGAACCCAGACATTCTACCCCAAGCAGCACCTGTCCATAACCTGCTTGTACAAAGTTACTATTAAGTTAAGTTTTCCTACTGGTTAAAAATTGCTATGTAAAAAGTTCACAAACTGTTTTATGTAACATGTTGATTATTTGTAAACCGCCCCTGGTCTCTGGAAGGGGTGGTATAAAAAAGTGTAACAAATAAATATAACAAAATAAATGGGGATCTTGCCGGGTTTTTGGCTGGTGTTTCAGGAGAGCACCTTAAGTGCTTCCAGAGCCTGATGAGCCAACTGAAGCATATCAATGCTTGACCCAGTACAAGCATTGCGGAACCTGTGTCTTTTGGGGAAACTGCTAGGTACATATGACCTAGATTGGCCACTGTTGGAAACAGGATACTGGGCTTGATGGACCTTGGTCTGACCCAGTATGGCATATCTTATGTTCTTATGAAGCAGTGCTCCAAGTACCTCACCCGGGCAGCCTACGACGGATTTGAGACAATAGCCAAGGTAGCTGCACTGGGCACTGGCAAAGCTACAGTCCTCGGACTTGGAACAATGGGTTCAGAACAATTTGGCTGAAGTTCCATGCCAGGGAGAGCACCTCTTCAGCAAACCCGTGGCGGAGAAGACCACAGAGTTGTAAATGGAGCAACTCACCATGAACAGGCTTTTGAGAGAAACCAATGACCCTTCCAGGAGAGAGCCTTCGGGGAAGAAGTCCTTTTACCCTAAAAAAGAAAAAGGCCTATGGTACTTACACCCCATATTATTTGTACCAGCAGCACCAACAGGGGCAACAGGCTAATGGTCAAAAACAGAGGCAGCAGTGCAAGCCGAAAGCCCTAAGGCCTCAACCAGAGTTACAGCCCCAGCCAGGAGGGGGGTTTGATCCTGGCTTTGGACCAGCCTCTATTCTGCTACAGATGGGAGGGCGGCCAATAAATTTTGCCCAAAGGTGGTCCAGCATATCAACCGACACCTGGACATTGCAAGTGGTCCGCGAGGGCTGCCTGCTGTGCTTTGAGCAGATTCAACCCACCTTCTTTACAAGGGAGTACCCTCTCGAGCATCACCAACGAGAATTACTCGACCTGGAGATCCAGGCACTCCTGGCAGAACAGGCAGTGGATCTTGTTCCACCATCCCAAACAGGACAAAGTTTTTACTCACTGCTTCTTGGTTCCCAAGAAAACAGGCAGGTTCCGACCCATCCTGGATCTCCGCAATCTCAATCGCTATCGCTTTGACTTCCTAGTGAAGGAAAAGTTCAAGATGGTATCCCTTGGTATCTCTTGCCATAACTTCAACAGGAAGATTGACTGTGCTGCTTTGATCTCAAAGACGTCTACGCATACATCCTCATCCACCCCTTGCACCATCCGTACCTCCGCTTTATGCTCAGCAGACAGCACTATCTGTTCTGCCCTTCAGCCTTGCCTCTGCCCCAAGGGTCTTCACCAAATGTCTGGCGGTCATCGTCGCCTTCCTCCGGATCCTGGGAATCTTTGTCTTCCCCTGCCTGGATGACTGGTTGGTCAGGGGCGGGATGCCGGATGAGGTCTGGTAGTCTGTACAGCTCACCATTCAGGTACTAGAACAGTTAGGCTTTGTCATCAACTACCCAAAGTCCTACCTTCTAACCTCAGTTCCTCATTGGTGCTTACCTCAGCACAACTCTGGTTTGAGCTTTCCTTCTGGTACACAGGGCCCAATGCCTAGTCACCTTGGTGAGTGGCATCCAATCTCCAGGAACAAGCAGGAATGTAGTCTTCACATATGGGTATCGTCGGTACCGACGGAGCCTGCACGGGAACGCTCCCCAGCGTCCAATTAGAAAGCCTTTGGGAGCATCCCACAGTGCCTGCGTGCTGCCTTCCTGCCTTTCCCAACTGCCTCTCTCCAGTTCTTCATTTTCCGCGGAGCCAGCAGGTCGTTTTCCTGTCACCGCAGAAATTATCCCATATTTTTCATTCTTTTTTGTGGTAGCGTCTGCCTTCCTCGACGCTATACCGGTACCGCCTGTTCTGTCTTTCTTAAAAAAAAAAAAAAAAATTCTAATCTTTTATCTGGATTTTCCAACCTTTTTTTCTCTTGGATGCCAAACGTCATTTTGGGCACTAGGCCCAATTTTTTCCTCAACATGGAAAAACCTGCTTCGGGTTTTAAAAAGTGTTCCAAGTGTGGCGGTACCATCTCCGTCACCGACACTCACGAGTGGTGCCTCAAATGTTTAGGTCCTGACCACTCCATCTCGGAGTGTGTTGCCTGTGAGATGATGTCGAAGAGGGGTCGGCAGAACCGAGCTGCTAAGCTTAGCACCCTTTTTCCATCCGATGCTTCGGCTCCGGCAGTATATTAAATCTTAAATAAAGATAAAGATCTGTGGCATCGACGTCTTCCAGGGCTTCGTCTTCCTCCCATGGATCTCAGGTAACCAAATATAAATCTGGCCGGTCCTCAAAGGGTAGATCTCCTTCTAAGCATCGAGATGCCTCTGGCGTTGCCCTTGAGGGACTTGTACCGACAAAATTGCCCCGGCGGGAGGCTTCGGCTTCCAAAGCACTATCGGGGCTCCAAGATGTTCTCGAGGCCTCAACCTCGGCAGAACTACTGGTGCCATGCTCTGGGGCACCGGCCGCTTCCTCCAGTACCGACACCCAGGCATCAGCAGCGTCAATTGACCAGAGATTCCTGGCTGTTGAGCGCAGTCTGGCGGCTCTCCTTGCGGCATCGGTGCCTTCGGGACCGCTTCAGACAGTTCAAACGGTTCCGGCACCGATATCGGTACCGGTACCGACAGCATCGACATCGGCGAGTGTGTTACCAACACTGAGTCATGCTATTTCCTCCAGTATTGACAGGCCGGTACCAGACCCCTCCGGTACCGACTTCGATCGGTACCGGTATTGTGCTTTACAAGAGCACCCGGACAGAAGATATTTTGAATCATCCGATGACTCTGAGGACTCTGGCAGCTCTGTCGATGCCGGAGTACTTCTCTCTGAGGAGCCGCCTTCTCCTAAATGTAGGATGTCCCCTCCAGAGGATATATCCTTTCAGGATTTCATTAGGGAGGTGGCTAGAGGTCTTTCCATCACAGTGGCTCCTGAAACAGAGCCCAAAGCAAAGGAGTTGGAGATTTTACAATATCCTAAAGCTCCCAAGGAGGCAGCTACTTTGCCTATTCATGAGATCTTGCATGATCTCATGTTAAGAATGTGGGAAACAGCTCTTACCACATCTCCTCATTCCCGTAGACTGGATACCATGTATCGAGTGCCTCCTTGTCCTGGATTTCAGAAAACTCAGTTGCCACATCACTCCATAGTGGTGGAGTCGGCTATGAGAAGGATCAAGAGTGCAAAAAGACATGCATCTAATCCACCAGGACGTGAATGTAGGACTCTTGATGCCTTTGGGTGTTGAACTTTCCAGGCCTCTATGCTTTCTGCCAGGATTAGTTCCTACATCTTATACATGGGAATGTTCCTTAAGGAGGTTACAGGAGATCTAGAGCTTATGAGCCCTCTCCTTCCTGATGATAACAGGCAGGATTATCTTACACTTGTCAAACATGCCCAGGATGTTTCCAAGTTTGTTAATCGTCCAGCTTTTGACTGCTTTGAGTGCATAAGCAGAACCTCTGCCATTGCCATAGGTGCTCGTAGCATTGCCTGGCTCCAGGCATCTGGCTTAGAACTCTGGGTACAGGACAAACTGGGGAATATCCCTTGCACAGGCGAAAATCTCTTTGGCAAAAATTAGCAAGAGAAAGCTAATGAGCTGGATGCTGATAACACCATTTTGGATAGACTGTCCAAGGCTACAGCTGATCCTGCAAGGAGAAAATCCTACAAGGAGGAGTGGCCTAGTGGTTAGGACAAGGTACTTCAGGCCGGAGGGCCGGGGGTTCAAGTCCCACCTGGGGACAGCAATCTCAGGCCAGAGGGACTGGGATTTCTAGTCCTATAGGCACTCCTTGTGGTCTTGGGCAAGCCACTTAACCCTCCATTGCCCATGTTCCCTGTAAGTATTAGCGTATGTGTGTCATATCCCCTTGTGTTAAATGTATCTCCCAATTGACCGCTTTGACCCGGTGAAAAGCAGGATATAAATACAGGGTATAAATATATGGATATCAATTTCAAAAAGACCGAAGCACTCTTCGTAACCAGAAGTACCACCTTCACCCCTCCAACTTCCATCAACCTTATGAACATTACTCTCCCAGTCAAGTCTGAAATTAAATACCTTGGAGTTACACTAGACAAAACCCTAAGCATGACCAACCACATAAAACAGACTGCCAAAACTATATTTTTCAAACTGAGAACCATACAGCAACTCAGACCCCTCATCGACATCAACGATTTCAGAACAGTGGTCCAGGCTCTCATTATGCCACATTTAGACTTCTGCAATGGCATACTCCAAGGAACATCCAAAAAGAATTTACACATCCTTCAAAGAGCTCAGAATGTCACTGCTCGAATCATTATGAAAGCTAAAATATTCGATCACATCTCTCCTATCCTATACGCTCTCCACTGGCTTCCTATCTATAGTAGGATTCAATATAAAACACTTGTCACCACTTTTAAACTCATTAATGACCTAGCCCCATCACAGTTGGCCACTCTACTCCAAACCCCACAAGAAAACAGAACCAGAAGAAAAAGTAACCTCAACATGCTATTAATTCCCATTGCAGTGACAAAATCAAAACAAATAACCACCAACACTGCTTTTTCATATTATGCTCCCAGCCAATGGAATAAACTGCCACTAAACCTCAGAGAGATTAAAGATCTTACAACTTTCAGGAAGGAACTTAAAAACCTACCTATTTAGTCAACACTATAGCAACATACAACCTGAAATCAAATTTACTACACAAAAACATGCAACAAACCAAACACAAGTCTACCCCACCTAATTCTATTTTCATATCCACCCAAGTTAGTCTACTCCCAACACTGTACTTATGATCGCAAATAACTATTGTAATCTCTTGCTAACCATGTAAAGCTACTTTTTGGTTCTTTGTAACATAGTTTTATGTTTCCTTTTATGTTAATAACCCACACATTGTTTTCCTTGTAACCTAGTTTCTTATGTAATCTAGTTTTATGTTCACCTAATGTTTAATGTAATGCAATATTGCACTGTTTTGCTATATTGTTGTTTTAAGGTCCTTGTAAACCGCCCCTGATCTCTGGAAGGGGCGGTATAGAAAAGCACACAAATAAAATAAATAAATAAATAAAAAAATACAGCTAAATAAATAAATAAATAAGAAACCATTCTTCTCTAAAAAGAAGAGGTTTTACCCCTCCTATACCCAGCAGGTGCATTCTGCAGGTCAGTCTGCCCGCAAGGGACAGCAGCCCCCAAAGCAAATGAAAACAAAGACTGCTAAGCCTCAACCGGCCCAGCAGACTCAGCCTCCACAGGGGCTTTGACTCACATCTAGAGAACTTGGCCTTCCTAGCCCTGAATGGGCCAGAGCCTTCCACCATCCCAGGAAGGTTGTGTCATTTTGCCCCCAGATGGGGGCAGATAACAGCAGAAGAATGGACTCTTTCCATTATAAGAGAGGGGTACAAGCTTCATTTCTTCAACATGCCCCCTCCTACAGTGGTAAGACAGTTCACTTCTCAGGCTTTTCTCAACACTCAGTTGAGACAAGAGGTCAGTTTACTTCTTGCCCAGGGGGCAATAGAAGACGTACCCATTTCTCAACAGGGTGTACAGGGTTTTACTCCCCTTATTTCCTTATTCCAAAGAAAACAGGGGGACACAGACCCATTTTAGACCTCAGAGAACTGAACAACTTCCTGTTCAAAGAGAAATTCAAGATGATTTCTCTGGGAACTCTGCTGCCATACCTTCAGAGTCAGGATTGGCTTTGTTCTCTAGATCTCAAGGATGCATACACTCATGTTCTTATCCATCCAACTCGCCGAAGGTTCTTTTGCTTCTTGGTCCAAGGAAAGCACTACCAATACAGAGTGCTTCCTTTTGGCCTGGCCTCAGCACCAAGGGTGTTTACAAAGTGCATGGCTGTAGTGGCAGCATTTCTTCGCACTCTAGGAATATTCGTCTTCCCCTACTTAGATGACTGGCTCATTAGCGCCCCATCAGAGTCAGAGGCCAGAATTTCCCTATCTTGCACAATGCTTATCCTTCAGTATTTGGGCCTGGTCATAAACATCCCAAAATCCAGCCTAACTCCCACTCAATCTCTAGAGTTTATAGGAGCCTTGCTGGACACCAGAAAAGCAAGGGTCTATCTCCCACAGGTCCGCTGCCTTCGCATTGTGCAGTTAGCCTCCCAGGCAGTGTTAAAAGCTCATCTCACTGCTTGGGAAATGTTACAACTACTAGGCCACATGGCATCCACTGTGCACGTGGTTCCCTATGCTCGCCTCCATATGAGAGCAGCCCAATGGACTCTATCCACTCAGTGGACTCAGGCATCAGGCTGCCTACCAGAGAAAATAGCAAACACAAGTCGCCTTATTTTGTCTCTACAATAGTGGCAGTCAACCCAAAACCTGTTGGAGGGGTCCCCTTTGCAGCAACCCCTACCCCAGGTCACTCTAACGACAGACGCCTCACAAGTGGGTTGTGAGCTCATCTGCAAGATCTCTCTACCCAAGGCACCTGGACTTCACAGGAGACCCATTTACATATCAATCTCCTAGAACTCAGAGCAATCTTCCTTGCTCTTCGAGTGTTCCATACCCAGCTCAGCTACAAGACAGTCCTAATTCAGACGAACAATCAAGTAGCTATGTTCTATCTGAACAAGCAGGGAGGAACAGGCTCTCTGTCGCTTTGCAACAAAGCTTTGCGACTATGGGCCCTCACCAGAGAGCATCAAATTCATCTCCTGGTGGTGTATCTGCCAGGCATTCAAAACTCTTGGGCAGACAGACTCAGTCGAGTTCTGCTTTATTTATTTTATTTATTTATTTACTTCTCTTATATACCGCGCTATTAAAATCAGTGCAGTTTACAATTGAACAAAAAACATACTACAATGTCACACGACAATTGAGTTTTTACATTGAACATGGACGAGATAACCTGGAGGTAACAGGGGTAACTAATTACAGAATAATTATTCATGGAGTATGGTGAGAAATTATACATATAGTATGGTGAGAAATTACACATATAGTATAGCTTGGTTTCAACATATTTATAAGAGGTTTAATCAATAAGATGTGTGATCAGTACCAATAATAAATAAGAGAGGGGATATGGTGGTAGAGCTAGTCATTTTCTTTATGGTGTTGGATTTTGGGTGGGGTGGAGTAGGGTGTAGGATGTGAGGATGGGTGGTTGTTTCTGGGATTGGATTCTGGGTAATGGATGAGGAAAAGGTGTTGTTTGAGGGCTTTTCTAAATGACAATAGGTCTGGGGTGGAACGGAGCTCAGTGGGGAGGGCATTCCAGGTCATGGGTGCAAATAGGGAGAAGGCTCTATTGGCAGTAGCCTTTTTGCACTTAGTTAGAATGTTGGGGATCTCTAGAGTGTTTGCTTGATTAGATCTCCTGATCCTGTTGAACGGCCGTCTTTGAATGAGTTTGCTGATGGGTGAGGTGATCTGGTTCCTTAGGGCTTTGAATGTTAGTACTAGGGACTTATACTGGATTCTAGCCTGAAGTGGAAGCCAGTGGAGATCCATCATGACTGGGGTTATTTGTTTAGCTCTTGATGTACCTGTAAGTACCCTTGCTGCAGCATTCATTGCAAGGCGAAGAGGTCCTAGTGTTGACTGAGGGAGGTCATGAAGGATAATATTTGCAAAGTCTAGATGTGGGAGCACTAAGGCTTGGAAGATAGTTCGGTAGTCATTAAAGTCCAATAGGGGGCGCAGGTGACGCTTCCACACGAATGGTCTCTCCATGCAGACCAGGTAGCAAATATTTTTCAAATTTGGGGAACTCCGGACATAGACTTCTTTGCAAGTCCGTTGAATGCCAAATTTCCCCGGTTCTCTTCCAGAATTCCGGCTCAGGGTTCTCAGGCCAGGGATGCTTTCCTCCTCCATTGGGGTCAGGACTTTCTATATGCCTTTCCACCCATTCCCCTAATTCCCAAGACCCTATTCAAGCTTGAGAGGGACAAAGCCACATGATTCTCATAGCTCCACATTGGCCACAGCAGGTGTGGTACCCTCTGCTCCTGCATCTCTCTCAAGCTCCATCTCTGGAGTTAGGATCTGCTCCAGATCTCCTGTCTCAGCAGGACGGGATGTTGTGGCATCCCAATCCCCACGCTCTGTATCTCAGGGCCTGGTTTGCTGAGAGCCTAGACCTTCATGGTCTTAACCTTTCTCAACAAGTAAGGGATGTCATAAGAACATAAGATATGCCATACTGGGTCAGACCAAGGTCCATCAAGCCCAGTATTCTGTTTCCAACAGTGGCCAATCTAGGTCATATGTACCTAGCAGTTTCCCCAAAAGACACAAGTTCCACAATGCTTGTACTGGGTCAAGCATTGATATCTTCGGTCACTTCTTAATAATGGTTTATGGACCTTTCCTCCAGAAACTTGTCCAAACCTTTTTTAAACCCAGCTACACTAACAGCCTTTACTACATCCTCCGGTAACAAATTCCAGAGTTTGATTACACGTTGAGTGAAAAAAATATATTCTTTTATTAGTCTTAAATAGTTTACCCTGTAGCTTCATTGCATGTCCCCTAGTCTTTCTATATTCTGATAAGGTAAACAATCGATCTACGTTTACCCGTTCCACTCCGTTCATTAATTTATAGACTTCTATCATATCTCCCCTCAGCCGTCTCTTTTCCAGGTTAAAGAGCCCTAACCTTTTTAGCCTTTCTTCATAGGAGTATCCTTCCATCCCCTTTACCATTTTGGTGGCTCTTCTCTGTACCTTTTCTAAAATCGCTATATCCATTTTAAGATACGGCGACCAGAATTGCACACAGTATTCAAGGTGCGGTCTCACCATGGAACGATATAGAGGCATTATAATATCTTTTGTTTTATTTTCCATTCCTTTCCTTATCATACCTAGCATTCTATTTGCTCTCTTAGCCTCCGCTGCACACTGGGCCGAGGGTTTTAACATGGTATCCACAATGATGCCTAAATCTTTTTCCTGGGTGGTGGTTCCTAATGTGGAACCTTGCATCGTGTAACCATAGTTTGGTTTGTTCTTCCCTAGGTTCATAACCTTGCACTTGTCCACATTAAATTTCATCTGCCATTTTGATGCCCAGTCTTCCAATTTATCAAGATCCTCTTGCAATTTTTCACAATCCTCTTGGGTTTTAACAACTTTAAATAGTTTTGTGTCATCTGCAAATTTGATAACCTCACTCGTTATTCCACTTTCCAGGTCATTTATGAATATGTCAAAAAAGCAGCGGACCCAGCACAGATCCCTGGGGTACACCACTATTCACCTTTCTCCATTGGGAAAATTGGCCATTTAGCCCTACCCTCTGCTTTCTATCTTTTAACCAGTTCCTGATCCACAATAGTACACTGCCTCCTATCCATGACTCTTTAGTTTTGCCAAAAGTCTCTGATGAGGGACCTTGTCAAAGGTTTTCTGAAAGTCCAGATACACAATATCAACCGACTCACCTTTGTCCACCTGTTTATTCACTCCTTCAAAAAAACATAACAGATTAGTAAGACAAGATCTTCCTTGTCTAAAGCCATGTTGGCTGTCTCCCATTAGGTTGTGACTATCTACATGCTGAGTAATTTTATTCTTTATGATGGTTTCTACCATTTTTCCCGGTACTGACGTCAGGCTCACCGGTCTGTAGTTTACCGGATCACCCCTGGAACCCTTTTTAAAAATTGGTGTTACATTGGCGATCCTCCAATCTTCAGGTATTAGAGATGATTTTAATGATAGTTCACTGATTACTGATAGCAGGTCTGCAATCTCATATTTCAGTTCTTTCAATACCCTTGGATGTATACCATCCGGCCCAGGTGATTTGCTACTCTTCAGTTTATCTAATAGTTGTAAGACATCTTCCCGATGTATCGATATTTCCTTCAATTCTTCCGCACCTTTAAATACCACTTCAGTCACTTTAAATACCACTTCAGTCACTTTAAATACCACTTCAGTCACATCCCTACATCTTCCTCAGTAAAGACCGAAGCAAAGAATTCATTCAGTTTCTCCGCTATCGCCTTGTCGCCTCTTAGTGCTCCTTTAACCCCTTTATCATCTAATGGACCAACTGACTCTCTCACACAGGTTTTTTGCTACGAATGTACTTGAAAAGGTCTTTATTTTGCGTTTTTGCTTCCGCAGCAAGCTTCTTCTCAAATTCTCTCTTTGCCTGCCTTATCAATGCCTTGCATTTGACTTGCCAGTGCTTGTGCTGTTTCCAGGTTTCGTCGTTTTGGCTCTTTTTTTCCATTTCCTGAAAGATGCTTTTTTGGCAACAACAGTCTCTCTGACCTCACCTTTAAACCATGCTGGCAGTTTTTTGGACTTCCTTCCACTTTTCTTAAAGCGTGGAATACAGATGGTCTGGGCTTCCAAGATAGTATTTTTCAACAACAGCCAAGCTTGATGTACGTCTTTAAGCTTCGCAACTGCTCCTTTTAGTTTTTTCTTAACTGTTTTCCTCATTTTATCATAGTCTCCCTTTCGAAAGTTAAAAGGTAGTACTGTGGATTTCCTTACTATCCCTCCTCCACTAATTAAATCAAAGGCGATCATGCTGTGATCACTATTACCAAGTGGCCCCAACACCCTTATCTCTTGCACTAGATCTGGTGTTCCACTAAGGACTAGGTCTAATATGGCTTCCCCTCTGGTCGGTTCATGAACCAGCTGCTCCAAGAAACAGTCATTTATTTCATCTAGGAACTTTATCTCCCTAGCATGTCCTGACGTGACACTGACCCAGTCGATACTGGGGTAATTGAAATCACCCATTATTACTGCGCTGTAACTTTTGTTAGCTTCCTTGGTTTCTTTGAGCATTTCATCATCCATTTGGTCATTCTGGCCAGGTGCTCGATAGTACACCCCCACTGCCATTGCCTTCCCCCTTTTATATGGAATTTCAATCCATATAGATTCTACAGCAGATTTTGTTTTCTGCAAAACTTTAATCCTTTCTGAGTCAATGCCCTCTCTAACATAGAGCGCAACCCCTCCACCAATTTGATCAGCTCTATCATTACGATATAGTGTCACAAGGTAGACCTAGGGCAGCCCGAGAAAATGGAGATCAGCACGAATGATCAGAGGAAAAATGACAGGGTAAACAAAGTAATGTCAGAAGGTTGCTATAGACAACCCAGGCACACGTGCACAAGGCCAATGAAGACACACCCAGGTAGCAAAGAAAGGGAATTTGTTTTGCCTGATAGGGATCAGCTGGGTGGAGGTGGAGCCAGGAGACACGAGGATAAAATATGCTCCCAAACAGTTAGAAGGAGAGAGGAGTTGAGGCAACAAGGGTCACAACCAGAAAGACCGTGGCGAACACAGCTGAAGCCGTGGAGAGCATGGAGTTGGTATGAAAGAGAGAAAGAGAGTGAAAATAAGTTGTCGGAGCAACAAGGGAGCCAGCATAAAGGTCTGAGGGAAGCCAGAGACCTGAATGAAACGCTTGGAAGTCAGCAGCCTGATAGCGTGTATGTGCCTGGAAGACAAGAGAAACGTGGGAAGACTGCCATAGCAGGTACCAGTGCAAGAAATAAAAGTAGAGGCTATTTGCTATCTGAGAGGGTAAAACCCTGGAGTCATAGAAATAGCCACCCAAAGACAAGCTATATAGAGGCTGAGAATAACTTTTCCCCTGGTTACAGAAACCCTAGGAGAAGAGAGATTTCCTTACCAGAAAAAGCTGAAGATTTCCCTAGTGATTGTGAGCTCCCAGCTTCTAGTAAAGTTCCGTCTAAAGCTTTGCAATTTAGGTCAGCTGAGCTAGACCTGAGCAGGCATAGAGCCTACCGTAATTACTCTACTAACAAACCAAACAAGGATTTGAGTTATCTACTGGGTTACCAGCAGGGGCAGAGCCCTGACAAGCTCAACTCAAAGCCATACGGTTTTACCCAGAGAGGCATTAGCTCAGAGGGAGAAAGAAACTTCCTGTGTGACGGAGCAAGCCAGTCGTACTCTTATCCAACAGCTGATATTAAGAGCATAAATACAGGTGAACAAGAATTGATGGAATGTGAGAGTTCAGAGGTGTCTGTGGTTCCTGAACCGATGGATTGTTCTTTAACTGTGAGTGACCAGGAGTTTTCTCTGAGATAAATTACTTGATTATAACCAAAGTACCAGTGCTGTAACTTATGTGCTAATTGCTCTCACTCTCTTACAAACAGCAGACGTAAGCTGTGCTATCTGCAAACAAAAAGGAAAAGCCTACATAGGATAGTAAGGCTGTTTATTCTTTTCTTTTGTTTGATGTTTGAAGCTGAAGTAAGCTATTTTTGTTAACCATTTGTCTTTGTTATATGCCAAAGTTGGCTCTTATTTTGTGTTGCCAAAAAGGAAAAGAAACCTCAAGGGACGGAGAATAAAACCCTAAACGTAGAATTAAACTTGTTCTGTGATTTGTCCGAAGGAAGGCACAACTACCACCCTCAGGTAGCCCAGCACTACCGGTTCCTACCGATTGGGCTATGAGGGCGTGACAATAGTTTGTACCCAGGTATCACAGTGTCCCACTGGTTGTCCTCCTTCCACCATGTCTCTGATATTCCAATCATATCTAACCTTTCATTTAGTGCTATATATTCTAACTCTCCCATCTTATTCTTTAGACTTCTAGCATTTGCATACAAGCATTTTAGAGAATGTATTTTATTCATGTTAAATTGGCTATTGTTTAGACATGGGTAAATTGGGATCTTTAAGCTCTGTCTGCTCCATACTTGAGGGTATTTGGGCTACTTTACTCTTTTGTGGAACCTCTCTGCTTTTGGTAGTATCCTTCAAGGATATATTCTTCCGAACCATCTGCTCTTGGGCGACTGTCAGCTTTCCCCTAATATCTAGTTTAAAAGCTGCTCTATCTCCTTTTTAAAGGTTAATGCCAGCAGCCTGGTTCCATCCCGGCTAAGGTGAAGCCCATCCCTTCGGAAGAGCCCCTCCTTTCCCCAGAATGTTCCCCAGTTCCTAACAAATCCAAAACCCTCATCTCTGCACCATTGTCTCATCCACGCATTGAGACTCCGGAGCTCTGCCTGCCTTTTGGGTCCTGCACGTGGAACAGGAAGCATTTCGGAGAATGCTACCCTGGAAGTTCTGGATTTCAACTTCCTACCTAAAAGCCTAAATTTTGCCTCCAGAACCTCCCTACCACATTTTCCTATGTCATTGATACCGACATGTACCAAGACAGCAGACTCCTCCCCAGCACTATCTAAGACCTTATCTAGGTGGTGCGTGAGGTCCGCTACCTTTGCACCAGGCAGGCATGTTACCAGGCGATCCTCATGTCCACCAGCCACCCAGCTATCTACATGCCTAATTATCGAATCACCAACTATAACGGCTGTCCTAACCCTTCCCTCATGGGCACATGGCCCTGGAGAAACTTCCTCGGTGCGAAAGGGTTTTACATCACCTGGAGGACAGGTCCTAGTTACAGGATCACTTCCTGCCACACCAGGGTGATGCTCTCCTGTCACGTGACCTCTCTCCTCCATGGCAACAGGGGTGCTGCCAGACTGGAGGTGGGACTTCAGGACTATATCCCTGTAGGTCTCGTCTATGTACCTCTCTGTCTGTCTTATGTTTTCCAAGTCTGCTACTTTAGCCTCTAGAGAACAGACTTGTTCTCTGAGAGAAAAGAGCTCTTTGCACCTAGTGCTTCCAGGAAACCTTCCACAAGACGCTCTTATGCTTTCAAGTGGAAAAGGTTTTCCATATGGTGTTCGCAAAAGGGTCTTCACCCCTCTGCGATACCGCTGGAATCATTACTGGAGTATCTCCTGCATTTATCTAATGCAGGACTTAAGACTAACTCAGTATGAGTCCATTGAAGTCCTATTTCAGCTTCTTTAAAGCCTTTAAATGGACAACCTATTTCCTCTCATCCTCTCATAGCGAGATTTATGAGGGGCCTTCTTCTAACTAAGCCTCCAGTGGCGTGGGACCTGAATCTGGTTCTTGGGCAGCTCATGAAGCCGCCTTTTGAACCTTTAGCTACTACCTCCTTAAAATTCCTTTCCTGGAAAGTTACCTTTCTCATTGCAATCACATCAGCACGTCACATCAGTGAATTGCAAGCATTAGTTGCTGATCCTCCTTACACGAGGTTCTATCATGATAAGGTAGTCCTTAGGACTCATCCACACTTTATGCCAAAGGTGGTCTCACCTTTTCATTAAAACCAGGCGGTTTACCTGCCTGTATTTTTTTCCAAGGCCTCATGCTTCAAATGCAGAAAGGAATCTTCATACTTTGGACTGTAAAAGATCACTTGCCTTTTACTTACAGAGGACACAGCAACATAGAAAGTCCTCCCAACTCTTTGTTACTTTCGATCCTTCTCATTTGGGACTTCCAGTCTCCAAGAGAACATTATCCAACTGGATTGCACAGTGTATTTCCTTTGCCTATCAGAGTAAGAACCTTTCTCTGGAAGGCCATGTCACGGCTCACAATGTGAGAGCCATGGCAGCCTCAATGGCTCATCTACACTCTGTGTCTATTGACGACATCTGTCGAGCAGCTACTTGGGCCTCGGTTCATACCTTCACAGCTTAAACAAGGACTCCCGCCGGGATGCCTTGTTTGGTCAGGCTGTTCTACGACACCTGTTCCATACTTAATCAACTCCTACCCACCATTCCTGGTAGGATGCCAGAGATCCATGGAGGGAAGTGTAGCCCTTTTACAGGGGCACACAGCTTCTGGGGGGTCTCTCCCTGGCATCTGCAGTTAGGGAGTCCCCATATGTGAAGACTACATTCCTGCTTGTTCCTGGAGATAGCATAGTTACTCACCTGTAACAGGTGATCTCCGGGAACAGCAAGAATTTAGTCTTCACAACCCACCCACCTCCCCTAGGAGTTCTATCTCTCTATCTCTCTCTTTTTTTCTTTCCCTTTCTCTCTCTCTTTGTCTCAGCTTTAAACTCAACTGGAGAGAGACAGTTGGGAAAGGTGGGAAGGCAGCACGCAGGTGCTGTGGGATGCTCCCAAAGGCTTTCTAATTGGACGCTGGGGAGTGTTCCCACGCAGCTCCATCGGTACCGACGATACCCATATGTGAAGACTAAATTTATTTTATTTATTTATTTATTACAATCTTTTATATACTGCGCTATTCGGTATCAGTGTGGTTTACATAAAACAAAACCAAACAGAATAACAGACTATTCTGTGTTTACAGAGAACAGGTGAAAAAACTTGGGTAACATAGGGTAACTATATACAAATCTTAAGCATGTATTGGTGTCATAAAATTCACGATGATGCTAGGTATTGTTCTGAGAGAGTTGATGTGGCTATTTGATACTGAGGGTGTAACTATATTTGTCGTTGGTGGCCATGGCTTGGGGTATTGCTGAGTGGGTAGTATGAGAGGAATAGGTGATATTTAAGTGCTTTCCTGAACTGGGTTAGGTCAGTAATAGCACGGATGTTCGATGGTAGAGCGTTCCAGCATCTTGGGGCATAGAAAATGAAAGCCCTGTTTGCAGTAGTCTGAGTGCATTTTGTTAATGCTTTTGGAGTTATTAGTGTGTTGATTGCTATCGTTCTTCTGGATCTAGTAGGTGGAATTGTGTGGATAAGTTCTGTTAACGAGGAAGATGAGAGGCTGTTGATGGCCTTGAAGGTCAACAGTAAAGTCTTGAAAAGGAACCTTCCATGTACGGGGAGCCAATGTAGCTGCTTTAGGATGGGCGTCACATGCTCGTTTCTGGCGGCTCCCTGAAGGACCCTCGCTGCAGTATTCATGGCGAGTTGTAGAGGGTTAATGGTAGACTGTGGAAGGCCTTGTAGGATAGCGTTAGCATAGTCGAAATGCGGTAGAATTAATGCTTGGTATATAGTCCTGAAATTCCTGCTGTTCCCGGAGATCACCTGTTACAGGTGAGTAACTATGCTGTATTGCCAAGTTGTCATGACCCAGCAGATGCTGCCTTCTACAGTCCATGGACTCTCTGCACACAATGGTGTCGGGTGACATGACATATTTCAGACAGGGTCTCAGTGACTCTGCCCCTACAAGAGTCCCTGTCTTGGTGGCAGCACCCTGCTCACCTGCATGTGGGGCTTCCCTTCCAGGCCCTGCCAAACCAACAAGTCCTAATGACTGATGGCTCAAAACTCGACTGGGGGGCATATCTGAATGGCCTGTCCACAAAGGCTGGTCTGCAGTGGAAAGGCACCATAAGATCAACTTCTTGGCACTAAGGCCATTGTCAATGCCCTCCGAGTGTTTCAGCAACAGCTCTCCCACAAGGTCATCCTCAGACAATGGACAACCGGTCTCCATATTCTTCCTCAACAAGCAGGGTGGCACAGGTTCGTACTTCCTCTTCTGGGAGGCAGACTGACTCTGGAAGTTTGCAATCTTGCACAGTATTCTCCTCAGAGCAATGTACCTGAGAGGAGAACTCAATGTCCTGGCGGTTCACCTCAGCAGGGTCCTTCAGCCACACGAGTGGACTCTGAACAGTCAGTTTGCCAACCATGTCTTTCAGATGTGGGGCACGCTATCCATAGACCTCTTCGCCACTCCCTGCAACACCCAGCTCCCACTCTTTTGCTTCAGAGTCCCATGCAAGAGTTGCTTGACTCCCGATGCTTTTCTCCTGGACTGGAGCAAGGGTCTTTTCTATGCCTACCCACTGACTCCTCTGGGGCCAAGATCCTTTTCATGTTACAGGCGGATGGTGCTACCATGATCCTCATTGCGCCGCACTGCCCCAGGCAACCCTGGTTTGCACTCCTGCTCCAGTTGTCTCAATGGCAACAGCTCAGACTGGGCTGCGTCCCAGACCTGATCTCACAGGATGACAGGATTCTGCTTCATACCAACCTGTCATTCCTAGCACTATCAGTTTGGATGCTGAGCGGGTAGTACTTTGCAGAGCTTCGCTTACCGCAGGAAGTGGAGAATATCCTCCTCAACTCATGTAAGGACTCAACAAGACATGCTTATTTATTTATTTTTATTTATTTATTTATTTGTTTTTCTTATATACCGCGCTATTAAGATCAGTGCGGTTTACATTACAACTGAACAATGCAACAATGTTTTTTACATAACACAATGTGCTTACATAGAACAGGGGTACAGTCATAATGGGAGAATAACGGGGGAACTATTTATAAGATATATACACATAAAATTTACATAGAGTTATATACGACTGATATTTAAGCTCTTCATATGATCATAGCTAGGTCGGCTGGGGAACAGGATACAGCCGTAGGGGGAGGGGCGGATAACCGTTTTCATGTTGGGTTAGGGCGTTGGGATAGTTAGAGCAGGGGTGAATGCTTGTGTCTTGTGTTTTTCGGGACTGGTTTCAGGGTAGTAGATTTGAAACAGATGGTGTTTTATTTCTTTTCTGAATGTGGTGAGGCTTGGTATGGATCGAATCCAGGTGGGAAGTTCATTCCAGGCTGTCGGAGCATAAATCGAGAAAGCTCTGTTAGTAGTTGTTTTTGTGCACCTTGTGGTAAATTTGGGTACTATTAACATGTTGAGTAGTGCAGGTCGTCTTATTCTGTTAACATGTTGAGTAGTGCAGGTCGTCTTATTCTGTTATTATGCCTTGAAGTGGCACAGGTTCTCTGCATGGTGTGAGAGCAAGTCTCTGGACCCCCTTCTACTCTGTGGAGTCAGTTTTTCTTATCTTTTGCACCTGTCAGATTTTGGTCTGAAGTCCAGCTCGATCACAGTGCACCTCAGAGCTGTGGCCGCTTATCAGCCCATAGCTGATCAACTGATCTCTGCTCATCTCTTAGTTGGTTGCTTTATGCAGGGCCTCCTACTATATTGCCCCCTCATTAAACCACCCCCGGTGGCATGGGACCTTAATGTAATGCTCAGACAGCTCCTCGCACCCCTTATTGAGATGCCTAGCTCCTGCCCACTCAATTTCCTTACCTGGAAGGTCATTTTTCTGGTGGCGCTTACTTCTGCGCTTACTACTCCCTCTCAGGCCGCAACCTTGGGGTCATTGACTCCTCCCTCTCCTTCTCCAAACACATCCAAATGGTTGCTAAAACCAGTTGTTTCTTTCTCTATAACATTAGCAAAATTTATTTTATTTATTTTATTTATTTAACAGTATTTCTAAACCGCCTTATCTTAATAATCAAGGTGGTATCACAGCAAGCAATCAGGTAAAGTGTGTGTGTTGTACATGCAGTGAGGATAAAACTTAGTTGTGTGAGGGATGTGTTGGGTGCTTGATTTCTGAACACACTACTAAGACACTTATCCACTCTTTAGTCACCTCCTTTCTAAACTATTGCAACCTCCTCCTTGTTGGCTTCCCTCTGAGTCATCTCTCTCCCCTTCAATCTGTTCAGAAACTCAGCTGCGCGACTAATCTTCAGCCAACCCCGATATACTCCTATTAACACCTTTCCTCAGGTCACTAAATTGGCTCCTCTTCCGTTTCCATATCCAATTCAAACTTCTCCTTCTGACCTATAAATGCACTCATTCTACTGCTCCTCACTACCTTTCCTCTCTTCTTTCTCCCTTTACCCCTTCTTGTGAACTCCGCTCTTCTACTGGCTTGCCTTCTGTCTATGCCCTTTTCTTCCATTTCATCTTGCTGCTCTTTATGCCTGAAACAAATCACCTGAGTCTGTATGTCACGCTTCAACTCTGCCCCTTTTCAAATCCATGCTAAAGGCTCACCTCTTTGAGGCTGCTTTTGGATCCTGATCCCTTGTTCTCCTTACCTTTCCCTAATTGTACCCTTGTTCTCAGCCATTGTATTGTCTGTCTGTCTTGATTAGATTGTAAGCTGTAATGAGCAGGGACCATTTTTTTTCACATTGTGATAAGGAAGCTTATCATAGCTCAGGAAGGAGCTATAGAAAAGGTGAAGTGACTCTGAACAAGCAACCTGTCAGTTCTGGTAGAAATAAGAAAACAGAATTTTGCCATAAAAGACTACCAGTCCCAGAATGCACCAGGTTTCCAACAGCCATTAGAGGAGCTGAAGTGGGGAAACGTGTGTTCAATAAGGAGGGCTATGAGGTAATCCCCAAGCATTCATCTCAAAGGGCAGGGCCTGATTCAGCACAGCTGCGCTGTGCTAAGGTGGAGCACTCATCTAGGCAGAATAAAGGTAGAGTTTATTCTACAGAGAATTATCCTCATCCTCAGTTTCTTGGAGATTCTTATCTTGGACAGCTTCATCATCTGGAGGATCATCAGAAGCAGAAGCCAGAGCGGACGGACAGAAAGGGCAAGAAACCCTTTGGAAGAAAGAAGAGAAAAGCATTTGGAAGGTCTAAAGGAGTCCAGAGCAGTACGTATACTGGAAGGCATTCCAAGGGCCAGCATACACCATTGGACTGGGGAAAGCCAGAGGAATGGTGCTGCAGGGCTAGGAATCTCCAGACGGTACCTGTGAGGGAGACGGCTGCACGTGGAAGGGACCCTAAGATCCGTGCCAGAAGGTATGCGAAGAGAGAGCCAGTGTCCAGGGATCTGGATTGGAAGGCTGGACATAAGAACTGGACTACATACTGGCCAGGCTATTTAGAGAGGAACTCTAACAGCAATGGAAGCTCAGGTATGAACACTGATCTATGCCCTAGCTATAACCTTGAAAGACAGCAGGGAAACAAGTATTCTCCTGAAAGTGCTCCATTGAGAAATTCCTCTGTGCCAATCCCTGATACTGAACCCATGATTGTTGAAGAAGGGGAAGGAGGAGTCTTAGATACAGGTTGTGAATACATGGATTGCTCTCTGTCTAAACTCCTTTGGTAATTTTCTGTTACAAAGTACAACAACCATCACAAAGAAATACAAACTTGTTCTTTAATCTACTCAGAAAAGCTCCTGAAGTAGGATTTGAGCCACGCAGTAGAAAGCAAGCCAGCTAAGGGGTTTCAGCTGGGTAACTGCTAGCAATTGAGCCTTACCTAATTGCTTGTGAGCTCTGAGGAAATCACTTCTGAGTCTATGTGTGAAGATATAAGAAGTTAACCTGAAAAGAACAGTTTTTCCCTTCTTTGTGAGTTTTGCTTGTTGTTTGAAACACTGCTAAGAAAATATTAGCTAAAGCCTACAGAAAAGACCAGTTTGTTACCAACCAGGTCTTTATTCTTTTGATTTGATTGCCTGACAAGTTCAACTATCGTTTTCCTGATTTTGTTTTTCCAAGTTTAACACTGAAAGCAAGTATCCTGTTTTGTGTGCTACCAAGCATATCTGTGTTGGGAGAAATAACCCCATAAATAAATATCTTATTGGCTTTACACTCAAGCACAACTAGTTATTGTGAGCAGCTGTGACTGGTGTGAATGGACTGCATTTCCCACAATCCCTTGCAAATCATATTGATATATGCACTTGCCAAGACTGTGAACATTCTCACCCAGGCAGCCGTCTGACAACATGTACAGTATCTATACAGCACCGTGTATACCTTGTAGGACTATATAAATGATTAATAGTAGTAGTATATTGAAATCAACTATCAGTGCAACTCTTTTCATAGCAATATTTGTGAACCTCTTCAATTAAATCTGTCCACTTTTTCTGCCTATGAAGTGAGGACTGTATATCACACCAGTGATAATGGATGGTCCATTCTCTCTTTCCAGTTTAACCCACAGTGACGCTTCCTTGTAGATTTAATATTATTTTTTTACATTTAGTGCAACTCCTCGTCCCTTTCTTCCTACCCTGTCCTTTCTGAATAAATTATAACCTGGTATAATCAATATTCCAGTCATGGTTCTCCGAGAATCATGTCTCTGAAACTGCCACTAAATCAATGTTAGCTTCTTCCATTAAAGCCTCCAGAATCTTAATGCCCATGCTATGGGCATTAATACACACCATTTTCCAGATTTCCTCTTTTTTCCTGTTTTTACAAAGGTATTTAATGTTTTACTTACCTGGCAAGGTTGAAGGTCACCGCAAAAGAGGAAGGCCAGTAATGTGATGGATCAATACAATAACAGCAGCTATAGATGCTAATCTGTCAACAGTTAGCTGCCTGGCTGAAAACTAAACACAGTTTAGGAGAACTATCCAGAGGGTTGCCATGAGTCAATATCGACTCAATGGCACTTCACAACACTTACCTGGGGGCTTTCTTCACCCATCCCCAATGAATCTAGTTTAAAGCCTTTTCTGGTAGGTTAGTCAATGTGCTGCAGAAGACACTTTGACCCTTCTTGGTTAGGTGGATACCATATTTGCTCAGGATCCTTTGGAAAATCATCCCAAGTACCATCAGGTGTGCCTGGGAAATGATGGTGGTCCATGTGAGTGCCCCTCAGACATTCTGGTTTCTCCAGGAACACAGGAACAAGCAGGAAGTCAGTCCTCACATATGGGTGACGTTGGCAGAAAGCATTTGGGAGTTACACTGTGCATGCGTGGTCATCTTCCCACCCAAGGGTGCCATCTTACCTCAGTCTTCTTTTTTTCTGCGGAGCCCTGCAGACATGCTGTCTGTGCCCCCTCCCCCGGTTAAAGTCAATTTTTTTCTCACCTAGTTGCTTATTACTTCATGCCTTTTGCTAGGATCAGCTCCAATCATCTTCCACTGCTGGAGTCCACCACCCAGCAATTGCTTTTCCTCAGATACCCTTTTTTTCTTTTGCTTTTTTGGCACATTGGATTTTTGCTCGCAGCCTAGCTGTTTGAGACATCAGAGTTTGACTTTGTGGGGGCTGTGTTTCCTGCTATGACCTCGATCAGCGGCTTCAAACAGTATGGCAAGTTCAATTGCACCATGTCCATCACGGACCGCCACAACTTGTATCTAAAATGCCTTAGGGCAAACCACGACATGTCTACCTCTTTGCTCTGCTAACAGATGTCACTGAAGACCCAGAAGGAGCGTGAAAGACGGCAGGGGGAGCTGTTCAGCAAGTCTGTCTCGAGATCAGCATCTGGGGCCAATCCCTGCTCTCAACACTGAAGTCTGATGACTCATCATCATGCGCCCGGGCTTGGTCAGAACCCCGGGGTTGCGGAGCTTTGGATCGGGGATCATCCTCTGGGGACCTTCCATGTGGGTCCAGGATATGGTCGACGTTGAAGACAAGTTCAAACCCTGGACCGGTAGGTAAGACCTCCGGAACCAGGGCTCGGAGTCCTTGACCTGAGGCTAATGGCCATGGCCGGGAGTGGCCTTCCAAGCAGTCTCAGCAGGATGAGCTTCCAATGGCGTCGGGGGATTTGGTCAGGTCCTCCGACGCTATCACCATTGGTGAGTCCCCGATGAGGGACTTGGCTCTGGGCTTGACTCCTCCAGGCCTCAGCCAGCTGCTGAAGAGACAATTGGCATTGAGGACAAAATGGTGGCCCTGGAATGCAGTTTCACTGTGTTCCTTGAGGTGCAGCAGGACCGGATGCCTGGTACCTATGGGTCATCGGCGCCAACCACGGCACCGTCCTTGACAAGGACATTGCCATAGCATACCCCTATCCTAGAGAAGTTAGCTCAAGCTATGCCAATTCTTCAGCATCCGACTCAAGGCTCAACCCATAGTCGGGTGCCACCTCTGTGGAATCCTGACGCCGGACATCATTGCTGAGTCAGCTCAGAGAGCAGCAGGCGCATGGCATTTCCTCCGACTCTGAGTCAGTTTGGGAGTCGGAGGAGGAGTCCCCTGACACCATCCTTCACTGCGACATTCCATCTGACCCTTCCCCACTGCACCATTGTCAGTGGTCCCTTCCGGAGAATCTTGCCTTTCTGGATTTTGTGAGGGGGATGTGCCAGGCCCTCACCTTCATTTCAGTACCCAAGGACAAGCCTCGTACCGAGGATCTCGAGACCCTCCAGTATGAGGCCCACTTGACAGAGGCGCTGACGGTTCCTGCACCCTCATCCTGGAACGGCAGCTGTTCCAGATGTGGGAAAGCCTGGTGACATTGCCAGTTGTGAACAGTATCAAGTTGGCAACAGGAAATACTACCAATTCTTGACCTATCAGGCTCCCCCACAGGGGCAGCAGGCCAAGGGCTGGGGCAACAGCCACCATAAGCCTAACGGCTCCAGGCCCCAAACAGCACCTCAGGGGCCTGGAGAGAGCTTTTGACTCCTTGGGCATAGCCTCCCTCTACCAGGAGGTACAAGGCCCAAGGTTCATGGGAGGACGGCTGGTCCACTTCGCACACCAGTGGCCAGACATCACCACAGACACCTCGGTGTTGCAGGTAGTCTGGAAGGGATATCTCCTCCACTTATTCCAGCTGCCTCCTCCACTTATTCCAGCAGCCTCCTCCCTTCTTCCAGGGGAACTACCCATGGACCCCTTGCACAGGGAGCTCCTGCTGAGGGAGCTCTTAGGCCCTGATCTAGTCTTGAAGGACTAGAAAGGGGGGCTGTTACTTCTGGAGAGAAATCTGAAATTGTGAGTATATACTTCTGGGAATTTTTCTGAAAGGAATTTTTTTTCTTTTAAAGCTAATTAATCTGTGAACCCACTATTTTTTTGTTAAATCAGTCAGGGCCTAGTAGCAACAGTTTAAGATTCAATTTAAAACACAGAAGAGAACTTTCTGGTTACCTTTCATACCCAGTAGACAGCTGTAGTTTAAATTTCATAGTCACTCAGGGCCTAGCATCAGCAAAGTACTTTTAGTTTCAAATTAAAACACAGAAGAAAGCTTTCTGGTTAAATTTAGAATCCAGTAGAGAGCTTGTAGTTTAAATTTCTTAATAGGTTAGAGCCTAGTAGCAGCAAAGAGCTATAATTTAAATCAAATCAGAATATAGCTTACCTCAGCGGCACAGGACAAGGTACTGTGTAGCAGCCCTTTTTTAATAATTGTTATATCCCTCCCTCCCTCCCCACACCCACCCTCCCCTGGGATAATCACAGCTTTATAGGTACTTGCACAACTTAAAAGACAGGAGGTGCTCTCAGGTGAAGCTCATTACCCAAATCAGTCATACACTAAGGACCTGAGATTAATTAAGCTTCAGGTGAACAAGGTATATTAAACTTCTTAGGTACAGTTTTAGTGGTATAAATATCCATAGCACCCTTTAGTACATAAAGAACTTAAAGATCTAAACACAAACTTAAAACTAAGATGCAGACAGCAGTCCAGCAGCGGGATGTGGGCTTTCCAGTCTTTTGCATTGAGTGTCACATGTATGATTTTCTCCCAGCTGGTGAGAGGTCTTACGTGTGCACTAGGTGCAAGGAGCTCTCTGCTCTCAGGGAACGAGTCCGTTCTCTAGAGGCTAGGGTAGCAGACTTGGAAAACATAAGACAGACAGAGAGGTACATAGACGAGACCTACAAGGGATATAGTCCTGAAGTCCCACCTCCAGTCTGGCAGCATCCCTGTTGCCAGGGAGGAGAGAGGTCACGTGACAGGAGAGCATCACCCTGGTGTGGCAGGAAGTGATCCTGTAACTAGGACCTGTCCTCCAGGTGATGTAAACCCCTCTCGCACCGAGGAGGTTTCTCCAGGGCCAAGTGCCCATGAGGGAAGGGTTAGGACAGCAGTTATAGTTGGTGATTCGATCATTAGGCATGTAGATAGCTGGGTGGCTGGTGGACGTGAGGATCGCCTGGTAACATGCCTGCCTGGTGCGAAGGTAGCGGACCTCACACGCCACCTAGATAAGATCTTAGATAGTGCTGGGGAGGAGTCTGCTGTCTTGGTACATGTCGGTACCAATGACATAGGAAAATGTGGTAGGGAGGTTCTGGAAGCTAAATTTAGGCTTTTAGGTAGGAAGTTGAAATCCAGAACTTCCAGGGTAGCATTCTCCGAAATGCTTCCCGTTCCACGCGCAGGACCCAAAAGGCAGGCAGAGCTCCGGAGTCTCAATGCGTGGATGAGACAATGGTGCAGAGATGAGGGGTTCGGATTTGTTAGGAACTGGGGAACATTCTGGGGAAAGGAGGGGCTCTTCCGAAGGGATGGGCTTCACCTTAACCGGGATGGAACCAGGCTGCTGGCATTAACCTTTAAAAAGGAGATAGAGCAGCTTTTAAACTAGATATTAGGGGAAAGCCGACAGTCGCCCAAGAGCGCATGGTTCGGAAGAATGTATCCTTGAAGGATACTACAAAAAGCAGAGAGGTTCCAAAAAAGAGTAAAGTAGCCCAAATGCCCTCGAGTATGGAGCAGACAGAACTTAAAGATCCCAAATTACCCATGTCTACCAATAGCCAAATTAATATGAATAAAATACAGTCTCTAAAATGCTTGTATGCAAATGCTAGAAGTCTACAAAACAAGATGGGAGAGTTCGAATATATAGCACTAAACGAGAGGTTAGATATGATTGGAATATCAGAGACATGGTGGAAGGAGGACAACCAGTGGGACACTGTGATACCTGGGTACAAACTATATCGTAATGATAGAGCTGACCAAATTGGTGGAGGGGTTGCGCTCTATGTTAGAGAGGGCATTGAGTCAGAAAGGATTAAAGTTTTGCAAGAAACAAAATTTGTTGTAGAATCTCTATGGATTGAAATTCCATGTAAAAAGGGGAAGGCGATGGCAGTGGGGGTGTACTATCGTCCGCCTGGCCAGAATGAACAAATGGATGATGAAATGCTCAAAGAAATCAAGGAAGCTAGCAAAAGTTACAGTGCAGTAATAATAATGGGTGATTTCAATTACCCCGGCATCGACTGGGTCAGTGTCACAACAGGACATGCTAGGGAGATAAAGTTCCTAGATGAAATAAATGACTGCTTCCTGGAGCAGCTGGTTCATGAACCAACCAGAGGGGAAGCAATATTAGACCTAGTCCTTAGTGGAACACCAGATGTAGTGCAAGAGATAAGGGTGTTGGGGCCACTTGGCAATAGTGATCATAGCATGATCACCTTTGATTTAATTAGTGGAGGAGGGATAGTAAGGAAATCCACAGTACTACCCTTTAACTTTCGAAAGGGAGACTATGATAAAATGAGGAAAACAGTTAAGAAAAAACTAAAAGGAGCAGTTGCAAAGGTTAAAGACGTACATCAAGCTTGGGTGTTGTTGAAAAATACTATCTTGGAAGCCCAGACCAGCTGTATTCCACGCTTTAAGAAAAGTGGAAGGAAGTCCAAAAAACTGCCAGCATGGTTTAAAGGTGAGGTCAGAGAGGCTGTTGTTGCCAAAAAAGCATCTTTCAGGAAATGGAAAAAAGAGCCAAACGATGAAACCTGGAAACAGCACAAGCACTGGCAAGTCAAATGCAAGGCATTGATAAGGCAGGCAAAGAGAGAATTTGAGAAGAAGCTTGCTGCGGAAGCAAAAACGCGAAATAAAGACCTTTTCAAGTACATTCATAGCAAAAAACCTGTGAGAGAGTCAGTTGGTCCATTAGATGATAAAGGGGTTAAAGGAGCACTAAGAGGCGACAAGGCGATAGCGGAGAGACTGAATGAATTCTTTGCTTCGGTCTTTACTGAGGAAGATGTAGGGATGTTACCCATGACTGAAGTGGTATTTAAAGGTGTGGAAGAATTGAAGGAAATATCGATACATCGGGAAGATGTCTTACAACTATTAGATAAACTGAAGAGTAGCAAATCACCTGGGCCGGATGGTATACATCCAAGGGTGTTGAAAGAACTGAAATTTGAGATTGCAGACCTGCTATCAGTAATCTGTGAACTATCATTAAAATCATCTCTAATAACTGAGGATTGGAGGATCGCCAATGTAACACCAATTTTTAAAAAGGGTTCGAGGGGTGATCCGGGAAACTACAGACCAGTGAGCCTGACATCAGTACCGGGAAAAATGGTAGAAACCATCATAAAGAATAAAATTACTCAGCATGTAGATAGTCATGACCTAATGGGAGACAGCCAACATGGCTTTAGACAAGGAAGATCTTGTCTTACTAATCTGTTATGTTTTTTTGAAGGAGTGAATAAACAGGTGGACAAAGGTGAGTCGGTTGATATTGTGTATCTGGACTTTCAGAAAGCCTTTGACAAAGTCCCTCATGAGAGATTTTTGGCAAAACTAAAGAGTCATGGGATAGGAGGCAGTGTACTACTGTGGATCAGGAACTGGTTAAAAGATAGAAAGCAGAGGGTAGGGCTAAATGGCCAATTTTCCCAATGGAGAAAGGTGAATAGTGGTGTACCCCAGGGATCTGTGCTGGGTCCGCTGCTTTTTGACATATTCATAAATGACCTGGAAAGTGGAATAACAAGTGAGGTTATCAAATTTGCAGATGACACAAAACTATTTAAAGTTGTTAAAACCCAGGAGGATTGTGGAAAATTGCAAGAGGATCTTGATAAATTGGAAGACTGGGCATCAAAATGGCAGATGAAATTTAATGTGGACAAGTGCAAGGTTATGCACCTAGGGAAGAACAACCCAAACTATGGTTACACGATGCAAGGTTCCACATTAGGAGCACCACCCAGGAAAAAGATTTAGGCGTCATTGTGGATACCTTGTTAAAACCCTCGGCCCAGTGTGCAGCGGCGGCCAAGAGAGCAAATAGAATGCTAGGTATGATAAGGAAAGGAATGGAAAATAAAACAAAAGATATTATAATGCCTCTATATCGTTCCATGGTGAGACCGCACCTTGAATATTGTGTGCAATTCTGGTCGCCGTATCTTAAAAAGGATATAGCGATTTTAGAAAAGGTTCAGAGAAGAGCCACCAAAATGGTAAAGGGGATGGAAGGCTACTCCTATGAAGAAAGGCTAAAAAGGTTGGGGCTCTTTAGCCTGGAGAAGAGACGGCTGAGGGGAGATATGATAGAAGTCTATAAATTAATGAACGGAGTGGAACGGGTAAACGTAGATCGATTGTTTACCTTATCAGAATATGGAAAGACTAGGGGACATGCAATGAAGCTACAGGGTAAACTATTTAAGACTAATAAAAGAAAATATTTTTTCGCTCAACGTGTAATCAAACTCTGGAATTTGTTACCGGAGGATGTAGTAAAGGCTGTTAGTGTAGCTGGGTTTAAAAAAGGTTTGGACAAGTTCCTGGAGGAAAGGTCCATAAACCATTATTAAGAAGGGACCCAGGATATCAATGCTTGAACCAGTACAAGCATTGTGGAACCTGTGTCCCTTGGGGAAACTGCTAGGTACGTATGACCTAGATTGGCCACTGTTGGAAACAGAATGCTGGGCTTGATGGACCTTGGTCTGACCCAGTATGGCATATCTTATGTTCTTATGTAAATGCCTAGCGGTCGTGGCCGCCCACCTCTATTTCTTAGGCTCCTTTGTCTTCCCCTATTTGGACGACTGGCTCATCAGAGCCAGTTCACCAGAGGAGGTGCGCAATACAGCTCTTCGCACCATCAGGCTCCTCCAAAGCAGGGTTCATGGTCAAATTTCCGAAGTCTCACCTGTTAACGTCCCAGCACTTAGAGTTGAACCAATTATGTGGTGTTCCTTTAATACCTATTTGATTAAGTCTGGATAGGAGTAAATTATGATGGACATTGTCAAAAGGCAGAGGTGATGTCCAAAAAAATGAGTATGAAGACTTGTTTTATATTGTCCATTCCTCGGAAGAGGGTGTCGAAGAATACTAAAAGGAGGGTTTCGACTCCATGGAAGGGTCAAAACCCATATTGATGTTCAGAGGTATCTATGAAGTCCTGCAGTTGAAGTTTATTTATTTATTTAACAATCACTTATATACCGCACCTTCCCATGGATCAGGTGCGGTTTACAAAGAACAAGTTAATGGACAGAGCAAAATCTGTTTGTTTTACATGTAACATAGTAAACTATGTACAGAGGCAGGACCTTGGATTACTTTCTCAATGATTTTGGCTATGAACGGGATACTGGCAATGGGTCTGTATGATGCTGGGTCATCTTCATTAAGTGTTCTGTTTTTTAGTATGGGGCAGATGGTGGTGGTTTTGAGTTCATTTGGCATGGAACCTTGGGCTAGGGATTGGGTTCACTAAGTTTAATACGTAGGGGGCAAGTTTTGCTTTTGTTGCTTTGATCCATGCTACAGGACATGGATCTAGGGGGGAGGTGGTAGTGTTGATTTTTGTTGTGTCTAGTAGGTTTTTTTGTCAATGAGATGAAAGGAGCTCCATTCCTTGGTGTGTGTTAAGAGGGTAGTTGAGGTGGAGTGGTCAGTAGGGTTTCTTTGCTTTAGTTTGTTAGCGTAGTGATTGGTGAGGGTTTGTGGGTTAATTGGTGTTTTGAGCAAGTTGTCCTGGGATTTGGTAAAGGATTTCATGATTTTGAATAGTTTCCTTGGGCGGTTAATGGCCTTGTTGAGGATTTTAGTGTGGTGATTCTTTTTGGCGTGGTTTATAGCTTCTTTGTAAGTGTTTAAGGTTGACATGCAGGGACGGCTCTATAATGAGGCTGAGTGAGGCGGTGGCCTCAGGCGTCATCTTTTTGAGGGTGGCAAAAATTGCCCCCAAAAAAGATGGCCTCACTCGGCCTTTAAAATAAAAAAAAAAAACAATAAAAACCCAGCTGCAGAAGCTGCTGCCACTGCAGCAGCAGCATCAGAATGAAGTACCCCAAGGTCCCCCGCCTCCCCGGAGCCCTACCACTCTTTTTCCCCCGTGCCGCGCCGGCTCACCTTTGCAGAGCCGTGAAGGAAGTGTTTCCCTTTCCACCAAGGAAACAGAAAACTGTCACAGAAAACCAAAAGAAAACCAATCCAGAAACGTGGCAGAGGGTTCAAGAAAAAGCCTTTATTATTCCAGGAGATGAGTGGTGCCAAACCCAACACTGGCCGTGTTTCATATGAAATTTCTTCAGGGGTATATGGCTCTAATACAAATAAATACATTAATATATAAAAAAAAAACAATTGAAAAAATAATTAAAAACAATCAAAAACTAATATATAAAACCATCAAATATTGAATCATTTAAATTATAAGAAACTTATCTAAATAGGGAACATCCATCGAAAATATAATGTTTCCATAAATTATAACATGTATATGAAAATATTGTCTATAAACCATAAAAATTAATAATTAATAAATGTAGTAAAACAATATGACAACAACAATGTGCATCAATAGTGCATAAAAACATAAAAAGTGCTAAATTAATAATCATAAACAGACTAAAATAAACATGTAAAGTGCCATTATAAACACATGATAAAACAATTAACTACTGAAAGGCTAAAAAGAGAAAAAGAATAAAATGAAAAACAAAAGAACAGGAGAGGTTGAATATCCTTTATTATTGTTACAGACTGAATCGGCAGTAGCGTCTGATACATTAAAAAAGGCGTCTTTTGACCTGTAAGTTATCGATTCCTTTTTGTAACAATGGGTCCCTTTTTGTCAGCAGAGTCCAAGGATTTAAATGGCCCGTTATAAATTCTGAAGTTCCGCGCAGTATCGCAACTCATGTCTCCTTTCTTATATGGTTTTTATTTACCAATCACAATCACTCTTTCACATTAGAATATAATTTTTGGACACGTTTTTCTTGACTGCCTCTAGTCTTATTATATAATTTCTTTCGTGTGGTTTTGTTTTCAATATTATCACTTCATGCGAATTTGCGGTGTGCAGCGCACATAAGCGCTTTTAGTTATTCATTCTACACTACTTGCCATTTTAAATCATTAAGGTTTATAAATCTCTATGGCCCATATAGTAAGTAGTGTGAAGCTGTATGATTTGTGATAAGGAAGCTTATCATAGCTCAGGAAGGAGCTATAGAAAAGGTGAAGTGACTCTGAACAAGCAACCTGTCAGTTCTGGTAGAAATAAGAAAACAGAATTTGTCCATAAAAGACTACCAGTCCCAGAATGCACCAGGTTTCCAACAGCCATTAGAGGAGCTGAAGTGGGGAAACGTGTGTTCAATCAAGAGGGCTATGAGGTAATCCCCAAGCACTCATCTCAAAGGGCAGGGTCTGATTCAGCACAGCTGCGCTGTGCTAGGGTGGAGCACTCATCTAGGCAGAATAAAGGTAGAGTTTATTCTACAGAGAATTATCCTCATCTTGATCCTCATCCTCAGTTTCATCTGGGAGATCCTCAGAATCAGCTTGGATATCCTCAGCTTGGAGGTCTTCATCATCTGGAGGATCATCAGAAGCAGAAGCCAGACCGGACGGACAGAGAGGGCAAGAAACCCTTTGCAAGAAAGAAGAGAAAAGCATTTGGGAGGTCTAGAGGAGTCCAGAGCAGTACGTATACTGGGGGACATTCAAAAGGCCAGCATACACCATTGGACTGGGGAAAGCCAGAGGAATGGTGCTGCAGGGCTAGGAATCTCCAGACGGTACCTGTGAGGGAGACGGCTGCACGTGGAAGGGACCCTAAGACCCGTGCCAGAAGGTATGTGAAGAGAGAGATCCAGTGTCCAGGGATCTGGATTGGAAGGCTGGACATAAGAACTGGACTACATACTGGCCAGGCTATTTAGAGAGGAACTCTAACAGCAATGGAAGCTCAGGTATGAACACTGATCTATGCCCTAGCTATAACCTTGAAAGACAGCAGGGAAACAAGTATTCTCCTGAAAGTGCTCCATTGAGAAATTCCTCTGTGCCAATCCATGATATTGAACCGATGATTGTTGAGGAAGGGGGAGAAGTCTTAGATACAGGCTGTGAATATATGGATTGCTCTCTGTCTAAACTCCTTTGGTAATTTTCTGTTACAAAGTGCAACAACCATCACAAAGAAATACAAACTTGTTCTTTAATCTACTCAGAAAAGCTCCTGAATAAGATTTTGAGCCACGCAGCAGAATGCAAGCCAGCTAAGGGGTTTCAGCTGGGTAACTACTAGCAATTGAGCCTTACCTAATTGCTTGTGAGCTCTGAGGAAATCACTTCTGAGTCTATGTGTGAAGATATAAGAAGTTAACCTGAAAAGAACAGTTTTTCCCTTCTTTGTGAGTTTTGCTTGTTGTTTGAAACACTGCTAAGAAAATATTAGCTAAAGCCTACAGAAAAGACCAGTTTGTTACCAGCCAGGTCTTTATTCTTTTCATTTGATTGCCTGACAAGTTCATCTGTTGTTTTCCTGATTTTGTTTTTCTAAGTTTAACACTGAAAGCAAGTATCCTGTTTTAGGTGCTACCAAGCATATCTGTGTTGGGAGAAATAACCCCATAAATAAATATCTTATTGGCTTTACACTCAAGCACAACTAATTATTGTGAGCAGCTGTGTCTGGTGTGAATGGACTGCATTTCCCACAATCCCTTGCAAATCATATTGATATATGCACTTGCCAAGACTGTGAACATTCTCACCCAGGCAGCCGTCTGACAGATTTCATACACACAAATTGGCGGTTTTAAGACAGTGTTTTCAAAAAAGGTTCTTCATGTTTTTTTGTTCAGAATGCGACCATTGCATGTTTTCCCTTTAAAATAAAATAGTTGTAATTTAATCAGTATTACAACATTTGAGTTGTCTGTTTTTATGATTTAACTATTTATCTATTTATTTTTTAAGGTTCATGATCCTTTGGGATCCCATTCGAAATTATGGTTGTGTCCAATTAATACACAATATAGTGGTAGGTTTTAGTGTTTTTATTGTTTTTCCATTTATCAGTTTTTAATTATTTATTCATTATCATGTTCACAAATAATATCCCCATGATATGAACATCAAGGTTCTACTGATTTTCTCCTGCTCCATTACTCCTATAGTCCTCTGATTTTATTGTTTTTATTGTCTTTAGTTATTGATTATTATATTTATTGTACCATATACATGTTTTTAATAGTTTTAATTCATATGGTTTCAATACATAGTTTTATTATTAGTACTCTCCTGTTCTTTTGTTTTTCATTTTGTTTTTCATTTTATTCTTTCTCTTTTTAGCCTTTCAGTAGTTAATTGTTTTATCACGTGTTTATAATGGCACTTTACATGTTTATTTTAGTCTGTTTATGATTATTAATTTAGCACTTTTTATGTTTTTATGCACTATTGATGCACATTGTTGTTGTCATATTGTTTTACTACATTTATTAATTATTAATTTTATGGTTTATAGACAATGTTTTCATATACATGTTATAATTTATGGAAACATTATATTTTCGATGGATGTTCCCTAACTATTTAGATAA
Source organism: Ichthyophis bannanicus (assembly GCA_033557465.1). Taxonomy (NCBI): domain Eukaryota; kingdom Metazoa; phylum Chordata; class Amphibia; order Gymnophiona; family Ichthyophiidae; genus Ichthyophis; species Ichthyophis bannanicus. The sequence continues at coordinate 5,232,945 of CM066040.1, forward strand.
GTTTCTTATAATTTAAATGATTCAATATTTGATGGTTTTATATATTAGTTTTTGATTGGTTTTAATTATTTTTTCAATTGTTTTTTTTTTATATATTAATGTATTTATTTGTATTAGAGCCATATACCCCTGAAGAAGTTTCATATGAAACACGGCCAGTGTTGGGTTTGGCACCACTCATCCCCTAGAATAATAAAGGTTTTTTCTTGTACCCTCTGCCACGTTTCTGGAGTGTTTCCCTTTCCTGCAGCTTCATTAAAATTGAGCCCGCCAGCACTGATGGGAAACAGGCATTTCCTGTCTCGCGCAGGAAATGCCTGTTTCCCATCAGCGCCGGTGGGCTCAACTTTAACAGAGCCGCGGGAAAGGGAAACACTCTCCCTTCATGGCTCTGCAAAGCTGAGCCGGCATGGAGGAAAGAGAGTGGCAGGTTTCTTCCGGGGAGGCGGGGGAGGGGGCCGCAGGGCACATCATGCTGCCGCTGCTGCAGCAACTTCTGCGACTGGGTTTTTTAATTTCAATTTCCATTCAGAAGATCTGGGGCTGGGCTGGGCTGGGGGGGGGGGGAGCACTGGAAATAGTAATGGGCTGATGGGGGGAGGGTTAGAACTGGAAATGGGCTGATGGGGGGTTAAGAATGGAAATAGGCTGATCTGGAGGGGGGGCTAGGACTGGTAATGGGCTGATCCAGGAGGCGGGTTAGAACTGGAAATGGGCTGATGGAGGGTTAAGAATGGAAATAGGCTGATCAGGAAGGGGGGCAAGATCTGGTAATGGGCTGATTGGTGGGGTTAGGCCTGGAAATGGGCTGATTGGGGGGCTAGCACTGGAAATGGACTTATTGGGGGGTTAGGACTTGTAATGGGCTGATGGGGGGCTAGCACTGGAAATGAGCTAGGACTGGTAATGGGCTGATTGGGGGGCTAGGACTGGATTGGGCTAATAAGAGAGTTAGGACTGGAAATGGGCTGGGAATGGAAATGAGCTAATGGGGGAGAGGAGAAGAGTGCTGCTGGCCCTGGAAGAATCCTAGGAGCTAGGGCTACAAATGGGCTGATGCTGGGGGATGGGAGAATATGACTGGAAGGGGGCGGATACTGAGAGGGTCTGCCCAAGAAGTAGTGGGCAGGAAAGGGGCTGGTACGGGGAAAGGAGGGGCTGGAAAGGAGCTGATATAGTGGGGGAAGGAGGGGGACTGGAAGGGAGCTGACACTTGGTGATGGGAGTGGTAGGTGTCTGGGTAATGGAGAAGAGGCTGGAAGGGAGCTGACATGGGAATGGCACTGGAAGGGGGATGGACAAGAGGGTAGAGTGGCTGGAAGGGAGCTGACTGGGGTGGGTGGCACTGAGAGTGGACGAGAGCTGATACCTGGGATGGTATTTGGACTAGAAGGGGCTGGACAGTGGGGAAGGAGGGGGACTGGAAGGAAATGGACACCAGTGGCAGTCGTGGGAATGCAAGGTTGTTGACATTGGAAGGTACTGGGAGGGGAGGACTGGAAAGGGGACTGATACTGGGGAGGGTTACTGGAATTGGATATGGGCTGATGGAAGGAAGTGAAGAAAATAAAAGATGAGATAAGAAATGGCAGATGGACCATGGACCACAGAAAGAGAGCTTAGAGAAGACAGGAAAGCAGAAGTCTCAGATCGGGACCAGCATGATCAGAGAATAAAATGGTCAGACAACAAAGGTAGAAAAAATAATTTTATTTAATTTTAGTGATTGGACTTTGTGCTATCTTTATATTTTACACAGTATGGGGGAACTGCATCTCTTATTTGTTTGATGTTGCACTGCATGTGGAGTCTGGCTTCTTGGGGTTTTAGTTTAAATTGTGTCTATATTTTTTATTTTTACTTTAGATTGTGGTTACGTATTCTGTACTTGATGAGGGTCTGTGTTCTGAGTGTGTGACTGAGGCCAGGTGTTCTGTTAACATGGCGTTTGTACATAAAGATCTATACTGTATGTTTGTTTATGTTTATTAGAGATTTGATATACCGCTCAGGCCAAAAGGCATTAGAGCGGTTTACAAGACTATATCATTCAAGGAAAATAGGAAAAGAACGCCATTATATGATAGGACAGATCTGTAGTAATTTGACTTGTTCAGCTTTTCAAATAGGTGTATGGATGTTCCAGAGCATACTCTAGTATTTACAGTGATCTTTTTTCAGATGGGCTCCTTATGTGAGTTTTGGAAGTTGGTGCTGATATGGTATGATAAGGTAGATGTTCTCTTTGTTGTAGGGTTTTGTATTAGTTCATAATATGCCTGGTACTGGAGAATGTTTGTTGTTGTTAGTGAGATGATCAGAATCAGATTTTTTTTTAAGATATTGAGTTCTGTGGGTGAATGTCCTGGTTCTGCTCTGCATCCACTGTGGATGCAAAATATATGTTGAAAAAGAAAAAGCAAGAACCATAACGCAGTTTATGACAGCAAAATAAAAATGAGTTATAATTTAGTTTTATAAACTGTGCTGTTGGTTCTCGCTCTCTTTTAGTTCCTTGGTGTGCAAACATCTTGCATTTCCTCCATATAATCAAATCGGCTTTTTAGTTTGGTTCACTCCCTCTTTGAAGTTCTGAAAAAGCCCCGCCCCTCTCTTGGGGGGGGGGGGCGCCATCTCATCCTTCGCCTCAGGCAGCAGATTGCTTTGAGCCACCCCGTTGACATGTATTGTGTTTTGTATTCTCTGGTCTTCTTTGACCTCCATTTGTATTCAGTCTTTCTGAGTTCTTTTTTTATTTTTGCTAGGTCAGAGGTATACCATTTTTCAGTTATCCTGTAGTGAGATTTTAAGGGGGGTAGGCATTGGTTTAGCTACATTATTGATTGTAGAGTTCCGTGGTGTTGTTATTTCACTGAGGTTACTTAAATTGTTATTGAGGTGTGGGATGGTTGTCATTAGGAATGTTTCTTTGTCAGAGGGTTTAAATCTTGGTGCGTGTGGGGGGTTGGTTAGGGGTAAGGGCAAGGAGAAGTGTATTATTGAGTGGTCTAACCATGGGACAGGGGTTATTAGGGGGGAGTATAGCTTGGGCATTCAGTTATATGCTTTGGGATGAATACAAGATTTAGAATGTTGCCTCTGTGGGTGGGACATTTTATTGCTTGGCTGAAACCCTTATCTTCCATTGAGTCAAGGAATGTAGTTGATTGTGCGTAGGGAAGGGAGGTCAGGTTAAAGTCAGCTAGTATGATGTGAGATTTTCTTATTATTGATGTGCCAGTGGATTCAAGAATGGTTGTTATGTTTTGGTTGTCGGTTGAAGGGGTCTGTATATAAGGCATATGGCTAAGATTTTTTTTCGATGTTAAGGATATCCATCCCTTCATGATTGTTGCAAAGGTTAGGGGAGAAGTTTAAATCAGATTTTGTTATTGCTAGGACATCTCCTCCTCTTTTGTGGTACCTGAGGCAGTAGAATAGCCTCGTTGGTTTAGGAGGACTGAGTCAGGGTCGGCTAGCCACGTTTCAGTGACACAAAAGAAATCTGATTTTTAATCTGTGATGAGGTCATTTACGAGGGGGATTTTATTTCTTATGGATCTGGTATTAATTAGGATGAATTTCAGGGGGGCGGGGGGATTGTGTTATTTGGTGGTTTGTCAATCGGGGATGTGTTAATAATGATTAGTCTGTGAGAAGGGCATCTGTGGTTGGGATGTGGGTTTCCTGGGAAGGTGTATCTGTAGAGGTAACTGAGGTGGATTTGTCTAGCGTGATGGTATAAAATTGGTATGTGAGAGGGGTTGTGGGTGGTGATTTAGGGGTGAAATGGAGTAAAGAGGTGGTTTGCATAGGAGCAGAAGACAGTATGTAGCATAATGTTTTCAGAGATAACATTAATATTTTCATAAGTTTCATTGTGCCAGAGGAACTGAACATAAAACAAGGTGGAATGGTTAGATTGTCTGTATATTATATGCAGTATGATAATGCATGTGAGGTGAAATTATAGAAAGAAGTTTTTCAGGAGAAGGAATGGAGACTGAAACACCAGCACCGTGATGAAGAATTTGTAAATCTCCGGTGCCGATTCTGGTTTCGCACAGTCTGGGTTGTAGAAGTAACTTGGAAGAATCTGGAAGAGTGCAACAACCTCCCACAATCTCAGCGCCCCTCCCCCCTCTTCTGTCCCTCCTCTCTTTCCCAAAGATTACAGAAGTCTCCCAGAGGGATATGCCTGCCAGCCACCTTAAACGCAGTACTACAAAGCCACTTAAACAATTTCAGGGGAATAGAGCTGAGCCCACACAGATTGTCTGGGGCTCTCAGAGGGTGAATATTAAGGCTTAATTAACCTCGTTATTATCCTTGTTGGGGGCTCCCGATTCTATCTTCCTGGGACACAATCTGGAGTGGAACACTTGTGACAATTGGCATGGGGTGAGGTTTTCTCACCGTTTTCTGCACACGTTAGTAGCATTTTCTTCTATTGTGCGCCTGGCGGTTGTGCAGTCTGTATGCGTGCACCGCCTAAGCAGCTACAATGTGTGTTCCTACCCTAGCGTTTGTAACACGCATTGCCATAAAAACGCAGTTAACACATACCACAGTAAAAGCATAGTTAATGTGCACCTCTGTGCCGCTGCGGCCTTCGTGTGCACTGTTGTGATACTTGCCTTACCTCTATCTTCTTCTCGGAAATATTGTTTGACCTGTGGCAAGTGAGATGCTGCTTCTCTGGACTTCTTGCATGTCAGCTTCTGAATCATCCCTAGAGGGCCTGCTCCCCCTCTCTCAGTCAGGGATGCAGTTAGTCCGGCCTTGCCTGCCTCAGGGCAGGAGGTGACGGATGGAGCTATGGGTAAGGATATAGAAACATAGAAATATGATGAGAGAAAAAGACCACATGGCCTATCTAGTCTGTCCTTCCATATCAACAACTATAACAGTCCCCTTTTTACATTTAGAGATCATTTGTGTTTGTCCCATGCTTTTTTGAATTCAGATACTGTCCTCATCTCTACCACCTCCACTGGGAGACTATTCCACAGATCCACCACTCTTTCCATAAAGAAATATTTCCGCATATCACTCCTGAATCTATACCCTTTCACCCTCATCCCATGTCCCCTCATAGCAGTACTTGCTTTCAATTGAAAGAGGCTCTCCCCCTGTGCATTTATTTAGCTGTTTATTTATTTAGCTGTATTTATATCCCGCTTTTCACCGGGTCAAAGCGGTCAATTGGGAGATACATTTAACACGAGGGGATATGACACACTTATGCTAATACTTACAGGGAACATGGGCAATGGAGGGTTAAGTGGCTTGCCCAAGACCACAAGGAGGGACTTGAACCCCAGGTGGGACTTGAACCCCCGGCCCTCCGGCCTGACGTACCTTGTCCTAACCACTAGGTCACTCCTCCCACTCCATTTATGCCACGGAGGTATTTAAAAGTCTCACTCATATCACCTCTATCTTGCCTTTCCTCTAATGTGTACATATTAAGATCCTTAAGTCTGTCCACATATGCTTTATAATGAAGACCACTAAACATTTTAATAGCCACCCTCTTCCATCCTGTTTCTATCCTTTTGAAGTTGCGGTCTCCAGAATTGCACACAATAATCCCAAATGAGGCCACACCAAAGACTTCTACAGAGGCACTATCACCTCCTTTTTTCTGCTAGCCATTCCTCTCCGTATGCACCCAAGCATCCTTCTAGCTTTTGCTGTCGCCTTTTCTGCCTGTTTAGCCACTTTAAGATCATCAGACACAATCATGCCTAGGTCACGCTCTTCTTTAGTGGACAAAAGTACTTCACCCCTCTATACTGAACCCTCCATTGCTCATAAAAATCCAAGTTATCAATCTCCCTGTTTAACGTACGTTTACCAAGTTTAAGTTACAATGTAAACTGCTTTGATTGAAATGATAAAGTGGTATAAACAACCTGTTAAATAAATAAATAAATAAAATACTATATTGCTCCCTTGGATTGCTGCAACCCAAATGCATGACCTTGCATTTTTTAACATTAAATCCCAGCTTCCAAATTCTATACCATTCTTCAAGCTTAGCTAGATCCCTCTTCATGTTATCTACACCTTCCTGGGTGTCTACTCTATTGCAGATTTTGGTATCATCCGCAAAGAGGCAAACCTTACCCGACAGCCCTTCCGCTATATCACTAACAAAGATGTTAAAAAGAATCGGACCAAGGACAGATCCCTGGGGCACACCATTTGTAACTTCCTTCTCCTCAGAGTGAGCTCCATTTACCTGTACCCTTTGTCGCCTCCCACTCAACCAATTTCTAACCCAAACAGTAACTTTAGGGTCCATTCCTAGGGTGCTCAGCTTGTTTATAAGACACCTGTGAGGAATGGTGTCAAAGGCTTCACTGAAATCTAAATACACCACATCTAGGGCTCTCCTTCGGTCCAACTCCCTGGTCACACAGTCAAAGAAATCAATCAGTTTGTCTGACAAGACCTGCCTCTGGTGAATCCATGCTGCCTCGGATTCTGTAATCCGCTGGACTCCAGAAGCCTCACTATTTTCTCTTTCAGCAGCGTTTCCAATAATTTACTCACCACCAACGTTAAACTAACTGGCCTGTAGTTTTCAACCACATCCTTACTTCCGCTTTCGTGTAAAGGCACCACATGAGCCTCTCTCCAGTCCTTTGGCACCACTCCCGACTCCAACGAGGCATTGAAAAGGTCAGTAAGTGGAGCTGCTAGAACGTACCCAAGTTTCCTCAGTATTCTAGGGTGTATCCCATCCGGTCGCATCGCTTTGTCTACTCGTCGGGCCCCCGTCAACCACCTCCAGAAACCAAGCACAACCTACATCCACATCTACTAGCCATATCCCTCCAACATACTACGAGGCCCAAGGCAGAGAAGCTCCGAATGACCTAGAGCCTGCGATGTGCCCTCATAAACGCACGCTCAGTCAGAAGGAAATGGCCAGCCCTCTCTGACCTTATCACCCACCATGGTCTTGACATGCTCTTAGTCACAGAATCTTGGCTTTCTGACTCAGACTCAGTCATTCTCAACCAGCTCATCCCTCCCGGCTTCTCAATACACAAATGCCACAGAACTAATTGAAGAGGAGGAGGTGCCTTCATCCTAGTAAAGACAGAGCACCAGTTCCAGTTGCTAGCCTCCAGTAGCACACATAACATGGAGTCACTCACCATAGCCAACAGGCACTCCACCATCAGCCTAATCTACAGATCACCATCCCCCTCCTCTGATGATCTATTGACAATAATCAACCTAGCCTGTAACCCCAAGAACCCACGCATACCAAACTGGGTGTTGGGGGACTTTAATCTTCCAGCGCTCCAAAGTACCCAGTCTGAGGCCTTCCTGGAAGCACTCAATGAGCTAGGATACAAGCAGTTAATCGATGCGCCCACCCACACAAAAGGAAATATGCTGGACCTGGTTTTTGCTCCAACACTTACCATAACCCCAAGTTACAACCTTGATTTATCCATCACTCCAGTACCATGGTCCAATCACCACCTAATTAAATTCCAGATGCCCATGAACCAAGAGAATTCACTGTGAACTAAAGAGGAGGTTCTCATAACAGCCACAAGGCGTTTCCGACTCTTCGATAGGGAAGAGATCAGCAAAAAAGTATTACCCAGCTTAACCCTGACATCGCCCAGCCTCTATGAAATGATAACCATGTGGAATAACAGCCTAAACTCCATCGCACAGCTACCTGCTTCAAGCACACAACCCAAAAATAGAAGAGCTGCACAACTAACACAGCTCAGGAAGCTGGATAGATGATGGAGGCGCTCAAGGTACACAGATGACCTGGCCTACACATCCTACCTGAAACAACACCACGAAACAATCCTAAGGAAACGGAAGGAACACCAATCTGAGCTCCTGCAACGATCCTTAAATAAACCCCACGAGCTCTTCAATATAGTAAAGTCCTTAACAAAGGAGCCTTCTCTCCCCCAACCTGGCCTGGTGCACTCCCAAGAATTTGTGGACCATCTACAAGCCAAATCCAGCCAAGCCAACACCGCCATGATCCAAGCCCTAGAGCCCACGCAACACCACCCAACACCGCTGTCAACTTTCGCACTTCCATCCAGGAGAAACTTAGAGGATACCATCACATCTATAAACACCACCACAGCCCCCAGTGACCCCTGCCCAGCGTTCTGGATGAGATCCCTGCGGGCGGAATTAAGTCCATTCCTAACCAAGATCATGGACCTGTCCTTTTCATCAGGGGAGTTCCCGTCGGGGCTAAAACAGACCTCAAACCGGCCCCTTATCAAAAACAACAAGCTAGACCCCAAAAAGGCAGAATCATACTGACCAATATCCAGCATTCCCCTACTGGCCAAGATTATAGAGAAGGACGTGCAATGGCAGATCCAATGTCACATCGACACTGCTGCCCCATTGACCCATGTCAACATGGCTGTAGAGAAACACACGGCGTTGAGACTCTTCTTACCACTTTATTCAGCACCCTAATCACGGGGATCGATAATAGCAGTAAAGGATATGCATTAATTTTCCTGGACATTGCCACTGCCTTCGACTCAGTCAACCACGAGACGATCCTATCACGGCTCCAGCAGAAGGGAATCCAGGGACCAGCATTGAATTGGTGCAAGTCATACCTAACGGATAGATGGCAAAAGGTAAGAACGGGCTCCGGGACCTCTAAGCCATTCAAACAAACGCAAGGTGTCCCTCAAGGTTCCTCACTCTCAGCCCTCCTTTTCAACATATAAATGCAACCCATCTGTTCGATCATCTGTTCCTTCAAGGTCTCCTGCCTACTGTACGTTGATGATGTACTACTCTTCAACCATTTTCAATTAATCAGCCTGATTTCTCGCCCCTAACAAAATGCTTCGAGGCAGTTACAGACTGGCTCCTCACACAAAACCTCAGGATTAATTTCAAGAAAACTGAGGTCCTCTTCGTCACCAGGAATCACTTCTTTACCCCTCCCACATCATTAAGAGTAAGGAATACGGAGCTGTTGACCAAACCCACCATCCGCTACCTCGGGGTCACCCTTGACCAGCACCTCAACAGGAAAGCACACATAAGCAACACCATCAGAGCAGTCTACCATAAGATTCGAACAATCCGCCACCTACGACCCTTATTGGAACCAAAGGACTTCCGGACAGTCTTCCAAGCTCTGGTAACACCGCACTTCAACTACGCTAACATGATTCTACATGGACTCCCCAAACGCACTCTAAGTCCTCTCAAACTAGCAATGAACGTAGCCGCCCACATCCTGCATGGAGCCTCCAGAAGGGACCACATAGCCCCTATTCTGAAAGACCTCCACTGGCTACCGATCCACTGCAGACTCACATTCAAAGTACTTCTAATGATTTTCAAGGCCATCAACAAGCAATCCTCCACTTCCCTCACGGGCCTTGTCCTACCCACTCCTATGAACAGGGCCAGAAGATCGTTTACCGCAAATACACTCGTCATCCCTAACGCAATAACAAAATGCTCTCAAGCAGCAAAGAACAGAGCATTCGTATTTTATGCACCCACACTCTGGAATGCCCTCCCAACCACCATCCGGGTTATAACCGACCTTGCCCAATTCCGGAGGGCACTGAAACACCATTTATTCCTCCAACATTACTCCCTACCCAGCGAACCAGCACAAGCTAGCTTAACCTCCAACCACCTAGATGAGGCCACAGACACACCCAGGACACGATAATGTACCCATAGTCCATCTACAAATTTGTATATAGCCTAATATGCTGTGTGTACGTAGCTTATATATAGCCTAGTTGATGTGTAAATAGTTCAAGGAATATCGTTTGTGCCAGCCATACCTGTAGCACACCGGTAGACGAACAACTCATTTGTATATAGTTACCCCTATTAATCCAAGTTTTGAAACCTGTTATCTGTAATGTGCATCACATGCTCTGCTGCAGTGGACAAGTTGTTGTTACCTGTAAACCGCGCTGATTTTGAAGAGCACGGTATAGAAATAATATAAATAAATAAATTTAAGTTTAGCTAGTTTCTCACGAACACAGTCTTCTGAAAATTGTTCAAGAAGCCCCTCGCTTCTGTTCCTGTTTGTGGGTGTTTTCTGAGGTCCTGTTCCTAGTTCTTCATCTGTGAACACACAACAGAAATATTTGTTAAGCAATTTCGCATTATCCTCATCCACTTCTAATATTCCTCCCCTTCACCCTTGAGTCTGACAATATCAGTTTTGCACTTCCTCTTCTCATTAACATATCTGAAAAATGTCTTATCCCCTCCATTTTATTGCATTGGCTATTTCCTCCTCTTTTTGAATCTTTGCTTTCCTGACTACTTTGCTAGCTCCTCTAAGTTTTCCAAATATAGTTGCCTGTCTTCCTCTCTCTATAATCTCTTGTATTTCATGAAGGCCTCCCTCTTTTTCTTCACCTTTTCCTTTCGAAAGCCATAGCGGTCTTCTTTTCCTTTTACCTTTATTTACCATTTTAACAAAAAGGTTGGTTGCCCTTAAAATATCCCCTTTCAGTTTTGCCCACTTTTTCTACATCCCTCAGCTGTTACCATCCCGCTAATGACTCCCTGAGGTATTGGCCCATCTTGGCAAAGTTAGTTTTCCTAAAGTCTAAGACCCTTATGTTTATGTTTATTAGAGATTTGATATACCGCTCAGGCCAAAAGGCATTAGAGCGGTTTACAATACTATATCATTCAAGGAAAATAGGAAAAGAACGCCATTATATGAATGGATTCTAACAGTCCTAGTCCTAATACTGAACCACACCATCTGGTGATCACTGGATGCAAAATGATCTCCCACTATAACATCAGAAACACTTTCACCATTGGTAAGCACCAAGTCCAGTATGGCCCCTTCACGTGTGGGGTCTGTTACCAATTGCCTGAATAGTTCTCCCTGTAGAGAATACAGGATATCCTTACTTCTACAGCTCTTCCAAATTGTAAAATCCCTAGCAAAGGAACCATCTCAGGGAAACTCGTTCCACCCAGACCCCCAGGAATATGCCAATTACTTACGCAACAAAAGTAACCAGCTTGCTCAACCTACTAAGCCCCTCATCTCAACTACTCCACCCATTTCCACCCCTCATCCCTCAGTTGATCATCTCTTAAGTGAAACCCAACACACCCTCACATCATTCTCTACCCCAACCAACAGAGTCATTCAAGACACCATTTTAAATATAAATACCACTACAGCACCCGCTGATCCATGTCCAGCTCCCTGGATAAAATCCTTACGTGCTGAGCTCAGCCCATTCTTATCCAAGCTTATAGAAGGATCCTTCTCTACTGGAACATTCCCCTGTAGCCTGAAACAGACTGCGATCAGACCTCTCCTAAAGAACAGTAAGCTGGACCCCTCATCGATGGATTCCTACAGGCCTATCTCCAGCATACCTCTCCTCTCGAAGATCATTGAAAAGATTACACAACGTCAATTACAGGATCATATAGATTCCAACGCACCCCTTCATCCCTGCCAGCATGGATTCCGGGAAGCACATGGTGTGGAAACGCTACTGACAACCCTTTTCAACACCCTTTCCATAGGGTTGGATAACATCAGACAAGGCTTTGTTCTAATATTCATGGACATTGCCGCTGCCTTTGATACAGTAGACCACGAAATTCTCCTTCATCGCCTCAGAGATAAGGGAGTTCACGGCTCAGCTCTATCTTGGTGCGCGTCTTATCTCACAGACCGTTGGCAACATGTACGTTCTGGTCCTTCCACCTCTGACCCCTTCCTTCAAACTAAAGGTGTCCCGCAAGGCTCCTCCTTATCGGCCTTACTATTCAACATTTACATGCAACCCATCTGTGACCTTATCCACTCATTTAACATCAACTGCCTTGTCTATGCCGACGATGTCTTGATGTACATGCCAATCTCGACTGAGCATCTTGACCTCTCTCCTCTAATCAAATGCTTTGATGCAGTCACCGACTGGATAGACGCACAAAGGCTTAAATTAAACTTCAAAAAGACCGAAGCCCTCTTCGTCACCAGGAACCCGGCTTTTATCCCACCTCTATCCATCAAAGTTCGGGACGCAGAGCTCACATGCAAGACTACAGTAAGATACCTCGGAGTTATACTTGATCAGCAGCTTAATATGAAGGCTCACATCAATAACATAACAAAATCTGTCTATCACAAAATCCGGTCCCTTCGCCATCTTCGTCAGCTGTTAGAACCTGAAGACTTCCGAACTGTTTTTCAGGCCCTAATAATGCCCCACCTTGACTATGCTAATGCGATATTACATGGCCTACCAAAGAATACGACCAACCCCTTACAACTTGCTATGAATTCTGCTGCAAGAATCCTTCATGGAGCTTCCAGAAGATCCCACATCACTCCAATACTAAAACAGTTGCACTGGCTGCCCATACAGGCCAGGATCTCCTACAAGGTTCTAACAATGACCCATAAAGCCATCAAGAAATTCCCGGCTACTGCTATCACCGACCTAGTATCCATCACACCTCCTAACCGGCTAAGGAGATCGAATGCTGCAAACACCCTCATTCTACCTAAGGCAAGTACTAAGTGCTCTCAAGCTACCAGATCTAGAGCCTTTGCCTTTTTTGCACCATCTTGCTGGAACGCACTCCCGGCGCCTATCAGAACCATCAGCGATCTCTCCCAATTCAAGAAGGAACTGAAGCATCACCTTTTTCTCCTTTACTACAATGCCGCAGCCCCCCCTCCACAGTCACCTACTTCCACACCTCATGGTAGCTCCTCAAGCCCATACATCATACACTCCTAGTCTGAATACCTGCAACCACACCTTAACCGCCTCCATACTTAACTTACTCTGAGAAGCTCGTGCTGTGCACGTAACCATGTATATAGTTACATTAACTGGCCTGTATATAGTTATTGTTCTCCCTGTTAAGAAACTTGTTCATTGTACATCCGAGTTATTTTTACCTGTTTATTGTAAGCACAAATCACTAAACTGAGATGTGTAGATTCAATGTTTTATTGTAAACCGCACTGATCTTAAATAGCGCGGTATAAAAGAAAATGTAATAAATAAATAAATAAAATAGCACTTCCCCTTTCCTAGCAATACTGCATGTGTCTTCAATTAATTCTCTCTCCACTTCTTCCTCTTGTGAGGGAAGTCTATATATCACACCAATGTAAATAGATTTCTCTTTCCCTCTTTCTAGTTTAACCCACAGTGCCTCCTCTCTCCCTTTTAAGCTCTGTAATTCCAAAGCTTTAATATTATTTTTTATATATACTGCCACTCCTCCCTTTCTTCCTACCCTGTCCTTTCTGAATAAAGTATAGCCAGGTATATTTACATCCCAGTCATGGTTTTCTGTGAACCATGTTTCTGTAACCATCACTAAAGTCAGTTACTCCCATCAAAGCTTCAACATCAGGGATCTTATTTCCCATGCTATGGGAATTTATACATATTTTACCCATTTCCATAAAGGTATTTAATGTTTCACTTACCTGGGGCTGTCTTCACCCATCCCCAACGAATCTAATTTAAAGCCCTCTTCAGTAGATTAGCCAGTCTACTACTTGAAGATGTGTCGACCTTTCTTGGACAGATGGATGCCATCTCTGCTCTGCAACCCTTGGAACAGCATCCCGTGGTCCAGGAAACCAAAACGCTGTCGATGACACCATCCACGCAGCCATGCATTCATCTCCAGGATGTGAGCCTCTCTGCCTTGGCCTTTATCCTCAACAGGGAGAATTGAAGAGAACACCACCTGTGCACCTATCTGCTTCACCCTCTGTCCCAGAGCCATGAAGTCACTTTTGATATTCTCAGAGGGATACCTGGAAGTATCATTTGTTCTGACATGGATTAGCAACATTGGGTAATAGTGGGCTTGATGAGTCTCAGCAAACTCTCCATAACATCTTGGATTTTGGCACCTGACAGACAGCATACCTCTCTGGACATCAAGTCTGGTCGGCAGATGGATGCCTCAGTACCCCTCAGAAGAGAGTCACCAACCACCACTACCCTTCGCTTCCTTGTGGTCACTGATTCTGCAACTTTGGGGTATTTGAGCTCTGGTTCTTCCCTTTCCAGGATGCTTTCACCTCCTCCACTTCCAGGGCTGCATAATGGTTCTTCAGTTCAAGGGCTAGAGAAGTTGGATTGGTGATTCTGCAGGTCCTGGTGACTTGTCCCATCTTCTCTTCTGCTGGAGGGCTTGGTTGTTGCAAGAAGCATCTCATCAATGTACTTCTCACTGCTCAATGCTCCTTAGCCTCGTCACCTCCTCTCTTTTGTTCCTCCACTTGTTTCCTGAGAGCTTCAGCATGAAGGCACCCTGCACATGGAATCGGTCCTTCAAATGGCATTGCGACCTCTGAACAGAAGCTGTAATGGGGGCAACAGCTTTAGCGATACGATTTTTCCCAGCCATTGTTCTGTTCGTGTAGCATAGGTATCTGTTAAAGCAAAATAGAGAGATCTACCGAAGTACCAGCTGGTTTCCCAGCTGTCCTATCAGAGAAAAAAACAGTTAAATCTCTTCAATTATATTTACAATGTGCTGTTCCAAGTCCCTGTGTCATGTTAATTGGGGAGGTGCCCTATAAAGCAAGACTGCTCACTAGGGGTGGGTTGGTGTTAGGGGGGTAGGGAGGGAATTAACACCTGATTAGGTATCAGTGGCTTCAAAGAGCTGAGAAAGTTACTGAAGCAGAGTTTTAAACCTACCCCACTAAAGAAAATATTCCTCCCTTTAAACTAAAGCACCACAAAGAATGTAGCTTTGTTATAAAAATGTACCAAACCCCTTTTAAGAGCTCCCAGTCAGAGAGCTAGCAATTAAAAAAAAATGCAAATACTTACCTTTGTTTGAAATGTGTAGCCCCTGTTAGGAATGCCTCAACAGTGCAGGGCTCTGAAGCCTTTTATGCAGGCCCCAACTGCTCTCAGTTCTTTCACAGGCTAATCAGATCCACTAACTCCTGATTAGGTGTCAGTGGCTTCAAAGAGCTGAGAAAGTTACTAAAGCAGAGTTTTAAACCTACCCCACTAAAGAAAATATTCCTCCCTTTAAACTAAAGCACCACAAAGAATGTAACTTTGTTTTAAAAATGTACCAAACCACTTTTAAGAGCTCCCAGTCAGAGAGCTAGCAATTAAAAAACAAAACACAAATGCTTACCTTTGTTTGAAATGTATAGCCCCTGTTAGGACTAGAAATGACTTACTGGGTCAGACCAAGGTCCATCGAGCCTAGTATTCTGTTTCCAACAGTGGCCAATCCAGGTCACAAGTACCTGGCAGGTTATGGGTCATTTCCAAGAGGAGAGGAGAGCCTTCATTCTCCAGGAACAAGCAGGAAGTCAGTCCTCACATATGGGTGACATCGACGTCGATGGAGCCCTTGCGGAGCATTTCCCCAGCTTTCCATGAAAGCCTTTGGGAATGCAGGCACGCATGCGCGGTTCCCTTCCCGCCTAAAGGTGCCATCTTGCTCAGTCTCTCTTTTTCCGTGAAGCCCACCGGACGTGTGTCCTAGTACTCCCAGAAAATAGTTAGGCTTTTTGGCGATCCTTCGCTATTTTTTCTCCGGTTCGACGCCGGTTCCCCTCCTGCCGGGTTCGGAACACCGGTATCGAGCCCGATCTTCTTTTTTCGTTTTTTGCCCTTTGTGGCTGGCGTTTGCGCCCTTTTTTTCTTTTTCCCTGGAAGGCTGGTCCATTGACCTCGCGGGGACTCTTTTTTTTCCCCGATGGCTTCCAGTGGGTTTAAAAAGTGTGATCGGTGCAAGAAGCTAATGTCTCTCACCGACACACACGACTGCTGCCTTCGGTGCCTCGGTCCTGACCACGATCCTAAGACGTGTGGACCATGTGGAAAAATGTCTTCCAAGGCACTTCGAAGTCGTCAGCACCAAAAGGAAAGGCTTTTTTCTGACTCGGCCTTCGGCCGGGCCCGGACCTCGTCTGAGGCCTCGACATCTCGGGAATCGGATCCCGAGCACCGTCGGGGCTCCTCGGACAGGGGGTCCCCCGACTGGGAATGAAAGAGGAAGAAGCGGCTCGCGAGGGCGTCTTCGGAAGAAGTCCCTGGCTCCTCAAGAGCTAGGTCTCAGATCCCCGACCGTCGCCCCAGGTCCGTGGAACAGGAGAAGCCTCCCAAAGTACCTCGAGTGGAGCCAGAGTCTGCTGGACGTAAGTCCTGTAGTCCTCGTGGACTCTCCTCCCAGAGAGCCGACGTTGGGCCAGGCACCGCCGGGGCCCGAGTCGGGGGATGCTGAGTCGCCTGAGCTGGGTCTCAGGCTGACAGCCTTGGACAGCAGACTGTCTGCCTTCATGGAACAGCAGCGGGCACTGATGGCCAGCCTGTCTGGCGCATCTGCCCTGACCACCGGGACATCGACATCGAAGTCGAACCTGGAGACCGAGCCGATACTCGAGACCATAAAGGCTCGAGGTCGACCTCGGTCGCGGTCTCCTTCGACCTCCCGTTCGGGACCGAGGGCGTTGACGCCGGTGCCTTCGGCATCATAAGAACATAAGATATGCCATACTGGGTCAGACCAAGGTCCATCAAGCCCAGTATTCTGTTTCCAACAGTGGCAAATCTAGGTCATATGTACCTAGCAGTTTCCCCAAGGGACACAGGTTCCACAATGCTTGTATTGGTTCAAGCATTGATATCCTGGGTCCCTTCTTAATAATGGCTTATGGACCTTTCCTCCAGGAACTTGTCCAAACCTTTTTTAAACCCAGCTACACTAACAGCCTTTACTACATCCTCCGGTAACAAATTCCAGAGTTTGATTACACGTTGAGTGAAAAAATATTTTCTTTTATTAGTCTTAAATAGTTTACCCTGTAGCTTCATTGCATGTCCCCTAGTCTTTCTATATTCTGATAAGGTAAACAATCAATCTACGTTTACCCGTTCCACTCCGCTCATTAATTTATAGACTTCTATCATATCTCCCCTCAGCCGTCTCTTTTCCAGGTTAAAGAGCCCTAACCTTTTTAGCCTTTCTTCATAGGAGTATCCTTCCATCCCCTTTACCATTTTGGTGGCTCTTCTCTGAACCTTTTCTAATAACTCTATATCCTTTTTAAGATACAGCGACCAGAATTGCACACAATATTCAAGGTGCGGTCTCACCATGGAACGATATAGAGGCATTATAATATCCTTTGTTTTATTTTCCATTCCTTTCCTTATCATACCTAGCATTCTATTTGCTCTCTTGGCCACCGCTGCACACTGGGCCGAGGGTTTTAACATGGTATCCACAATGATGCCTAAATCTTTTTCCTGGGTGGTGGTTCCTAATGTGGAACCTTGCATCGTGTAACCATAGTTTGGGTTGTTCTTCCCTAGGTGCATAACCTTGCACTTGTCCACATTAAATTTCATGTGCCATTTTGATGCCCAGTCTTCCAATTTATCAAGATCCTCTTGCAATTTTCATCGGGGCAGGTGCTCATAGGCCCCGCGTGGTTGGACCCCGATTCCTCATCGGACGAGTCCGCCTGGGAGGCGGAGAACGAGGAGTCCCCCGACACCTTTCGGACTCGGTGCGTCCCGTCGGACTCACCGCAGTCTGAGCCCCGGAGTAGATCCCCCCCCTGGAGGATACCCGGTTCTCGGAGTTCATCCGGGATATGGCCACCGCGTTGGCTATCCCTGCGGACCCCGAGGAGGAGCCTCGAGCCGAGGAGCTCGAGGCCCTACAGTACGACTCTCCTCCGAAGGAGGCCTTTACTGTTCCGGTTCCTCCGATGCTGGAACGGCTCCTCTTCCGGATGTGGGAGGCACTGGCCTCGGCACCGATTCTAAGCAAGCGGGTCGATTCGATCTATCGACTCCGGAAGAGTCCTGGCTTTCAAAAGGTGCAGCTACCACACCATTCCATGGTGGTGGAATCGACCATGCATCGCCTGAAAAGTCAGAAGATGCACTCCGCTGTGCCCCCTGGCAGGGAGGCCCGGAACCTCAATGGTTTTGGTAGAAAGTGCTTCCAGGGCTCGATGCTTGCTTGCCATGTCCAGTCTTACCAGCTGTACATGGGCATGTACTTGCGAGACCTGGCCAAGGAGCTGGCTGGGTTCTCTGCTGATCTCTCCGGGGAACCCTTGCAGAGGTTCAAGTCCTTGTCCTCGGGGATCCGGGAATGCTCCAAGTTTATGTCCCGCGCTGCCTACGATGGCTTCGAGGCTTCGGCCCGTGTTGCGGCAGCCGGCATCGCGGCTCGACGCCAGGCATGGCTGCAGTCATCGGACCTCGAGCCATGGGTTCAGGACAAGTTGGTCGATGTCCCTTGCCGAGGTGAGAACCTTTTTGGCAAGCCCAAGACCGAGAAGGCCGCACAGCTCGAAACCGAGCACCTCACGAGGACAAGACTGTCTAGAAAGACTTCTGCTCCTTCTCACAAAAAGAAGGGCTTGAGTAAAAAGCCCTTTTACCCGAGGAAGGGCACTGCCTACAAACAGTACCCACAGTACCAGGCTGCCCAAGCTGCCCCTCAGGGTCAGCAAGCCAAGGGGCAGGGTAATGGGCCCCGTAGGCAGAGGACCCCCTAGCCTCCGGCCCCTGCTCCCACTCAGCAGGGTGGGGGTTTTTGACTCCTTAGGCATAGCCTCTCCGTCCCTGCTCTCCCAACCCTGCACAGGAGGTCACCTCGCCCTCTTTGCCCACCAGTGGCCACTCATCACTGGAGACAGTTGGGTGTTAAGCATAGTCCACAAGGGCTATCTGCTACACTTCCAACAACTGCCTCCTCCATACTTTCCAGGGGAGCCTCCAAGGCCTTCCCTACACACAGATCTTCTCCTTCAGGAGCTCCAAGGTCTGTTGGTGGACAGGGCGGTGGAGCCTGTGCCTCCCCACTTGCAAGGTCAAGGGTTCTACTCCAGGTATTTCCTGGTACTCAAAAGAACTGGTGGCCATCGACCTATTCTAGACCTCAGAAACCTCAACAAGTTCCTAGAGAAGGAAAAGTTCAAGATGCTTACTCTTGGAACACTTCTGCCCTACCTCCAGCAGGGAGATTGGCTATGCTCCTTAGATCTAAAGGATGCGTACACTCACATCCTCATTCATCCAGACCACAGAAAGTACCTCAGGTTCATTGTGGGAGGAAACCATTATCAGTACAGAGTACTGCCTTTTGGCCTCACCTCCGCTCCCAGGGTCTTTACCAAATGCCTGGCAGTGGTGGCGGTCTACCTAAGAAATCAGGGAGTCTTTGTTTTCCCCTATCTGGACGACTGGCTCATAAGAGGTCAGACGTGCCAGGAGGCCCGACAGGCCACCCTCAGAACTATTGCTCTTCTTCAAAGATTGGGGTTCGTAATAAACTTCGCAAAGTCCACTTTGCTCCCCTCCCAGAACTTGGAGTTCATAGAGGCGAGGTTGGACTCTCTGCTGGCAAAGGCATTCTTGCCAGAAGACAGAGCCCAAAGACTGATAAACTTAGCAAATCAGTTTCTCAGCAGGTCACTGGTCTCCGCCAGACTCTTCCTGAGGCTTCTGGGCCACATGGCTTCGACAGTACATGTGACCCCCAATGCCAGGCTCCATATGCGGCCTGCACAGTGGTGCCTTCGGACTCAGTGGTCACAGGCCACAGGCAGCATCAGAGACAGGATAAGGGTGTCCAGACAACTTTTGAACTCCCTCAGCTGGTGGCTGCACCCACCCAATCTGCTGCAAGGGGTACCTTTTCAGATGCCTGGGTTCACAGTGGTGTTGACCACGGATGCCTTCCTGCAGGGCTGGGGAGCTCATTGTCTAGGCAAGTGCAACCAGGGCCTGTGGTCTCCCTGGGAAGCCGCACAGCAAATCAATCTACTGGAACTCAGGGCTATTCGGTTAGCCCTCAAGACTTTCTTTCCAGCCCTGGCTCATCAGTCTGTCCTACTTCAAACAGACAACCAGGTAGCCATGTTTTATGTGAACAAGCAGGGCAGAACTGGGTCCAGGCTCCTTTGTCAGGAAGCACAGGACCTTTGCTTATTTGCCCTCAAGCACAACATGCTCCTCAAGGCTGTGTACCTCCCTGGCCAGGAAAACTACCTGGCTGACAGGTTGAGCAGGATTCTGCAGCCCCACGAGTGGCGGCTCCATCCTTTGGTGGTTCAGCGGATTTTCCTGAAATGGGGGCTTCCATCCATAGATCTGTTTGCCAGTCCACTGAACAAACAGCTGCCAAACCTCTGCTCCAGACAACCGCATCCTCTGCGGCTGGCGGCAGATGCTTTTCTGATCCCATGGTCTCAGGGCCTCCTGTATGCGTTTCCTCCCACGCCCTTGGTGGCTCGAACCCTGTTCAAGATTCTTCAGGACAAGGCCTCGGTACTGCTGTTAGCTCCCAGGTGGCCGAGACAGCCTTGGTTTCCACTTCTGCTTCAGCTGGCAGTGGATCCCCCACTGCCTCTGGGGTTGCAACCAGACCACCTCTCTCAGGATCAGGGTTCCCTTCTGCACCCCAATCTCAAAGCTCTCAATTTGATGGCCTGGAGGCTGCAAGGGTAGTTTTAGCTCCCTGGGGCCTACCTCAGGAAGTTGAGGAGGTTATCCTAGCCTCTAGGAAACAGTCTACTAGGAAAACCTATGCTCTCAAATGGAAACGGTTTTCTGTGTGGTGTCAGCTACGTACAGAGGATCCCTTCTCCTGTACTGTACCAGTAGTGCTTCAGTACTTACTGCACTTATCAAATCAGGGACTTAAGTCCAATTCTGTTCAGGTCCACCTCTCAGCTCTGGCAGCTCACCACTCACTGGTGGAAGGACATTCTCTGTGAGTTCACCCCTTGGTGTCCCGCTTTCTCAGAGGCTTGCTTTTGCTCAAGCCTCCAATCCGTCGTCCTGCTCCTGAGTGGGAGTTGAATGTGGTCTTGCAGCAACTGACTCTCCAACCTTTTGAGCCGATGGCTACTTGCCCCCTACGCTTCCTGTCCTGGAAGACACTCTTCTTGATAGCCCTAACCTCGGCCAGGCGAGTGAGTGAGCTTCAGGCCCTGGTCTGTGACAGGCCTTACACCCGCTACTATAGGAACAGGGTAGTCCTTAGGACTCATCCAAAGTTCCTCCCTAAAGTTGTCTCCTCCTTCCACCTTAACCAAGAGGTGGTTCTTCCAACATTCTTCCCTAGGCCTCATGCAAGCCAGGCTGAAGCAGTTCTGCATACCCTGGACTGTAGGAGGGCCTTATCCTTCTACCTTGACCGTACGCAGGGGCATAGAAGGACTGCACAGCTCTTCATATCTTTTGACCCTAATAATTTGGGGTTAGCTGTATCCAAGCGTACCTTGTCCACCTGGGTAGCTGACTGTATCACCTGGGCTTACAGGGCGGCTGACCTTCCTTTGCAGGGTAGGGTCACGGCCCATCGTGTCAGGGCAATGGCTGCCTCAGTGGCTCACCTCCAATCTGTACCGTTGGTGGACATCTGCAGGGCTGCAACTTGGTCCTAAAGCCAAACTTTTGCGGCCCATTACTGTCTGGAGAGGGAGTCCCGTAGGGACAGTGCTTTTGACCAGGCAGTACTCCGGAATCTCTTTGAGGTTTAGGCAACTCCTGCCCTCCAGCCCTCCATTGGGCTACCGGTGGAGGTTCTGTCAGTGAAAAGCCTTTCTTTGATGCTGAAACTAGAGGGAGTTCTCTTGTTCAGCCTGGGTTCCTTGGTAGCCCAGAGCTAGGGAGTCACCCATATGTGAGGACTGACTTCCTGCTTGGTCCTGGAGAAAGAGTAGTTACTCATCTGTAACAGGTGTTCTCCAGGAGCAGCAGGAATCAATCCTCACAACCCTCCCTCCTCCCCTGGGAGTTGCAGTTGTATATAGTTTATTTTTACATTTTTGTGTGCTGTTTTTAGCTGTGTCATTTGACTGAGCAAGATGGCACCTTTAGGCGGGAAGGGAACCGCGCATGCGTGCCTGCATTCCCAAAGGCTTTCATGGAAAGCTGTGGAAATGCTCCGCAAGGGCTCCATCAACATCGATGTCACCCATATGTGAGGATTCATTCCTGCTGCTCCTGGAGAACACCTGTTACAGGTGAGTAACTACTCTTTCTCTGGATTATCCTCCCCCAAATTATTTTCCTTTTTTCAGCAGGCCTGTTCCTTCTAGCGTGGAAATTCAGACCTCGCGGCCTCTGGGTGTTCCCAGATGCAGTCTCATGTGGGGCATGCTAAGAGTGGAAGCTCTGTTCAATTGCCTTTGGTTAAGCATCCCCAGTGAGAGGCACCCCCCGGAGATGTGGAGCAGCTGGGAGCTGTCTGAAGTTTTGACTATGACTTGGATTCAGATGGCTTGGTACTGGGCTCTGACATGGATCAATTAGTACTCTCGCTTTCAGAAGATTGTGAAGAGGCTGGAGTGATGCGCCTATTCTAGAAGGAGGAGCTGGCGGCATTGATTGCCAGGGTTTCATCCACCTTGAACTTGACAGATACTTCCAGCACAGAGCAAGAGCCAAAGGTGCACCTGTTCCTTCAAGGTGTGCGGAAATCCACTACTGTCTTCTCGTTCCCAGATATGATTTGGTCAGAGTGGGAATCTCCTGATTCCCTGCCTAAGGTATTAAGGGTGTGTAAGAAGATCTACGCTCTCCCGAAGAAGAAGTGCATTGATTGGTTTGGTATTCGCAAGGTGCATGACAGTTACAAGATGGACCACCATTCCTGTGGCAGGCGGATCAGCCTTAAAGGATTTTATGGCCTGTAAGATGGATTCATTGTTGAAGAGTCAGTTCAATGTTGTGGCTGCTACTTTGCAGCTGGTGGTATGTGCCAGTCTGATATCTCAAGCTCTGTTCCAGTGGATTCAGTCTCTTCCCACCAATGATACTACCCCTCTTTTGGTGTTTGCTACTGCCTTCTTTTCTGATGCCATCTATGACCTGCTATGTTTGGTGTAACAGCACTTGATTTGGCTCTGGCACTGGGCAGCGGACTCATCTTTCAAAGCCCAGTTGGCCCAACTGGCTTTTAAGGGAAAGCATCTTTTTGGAGCAGATTTGGAGAAGCTGGTGAAGGCCCTGGGCAAGATGAAATCTTACTGCCTTCTGGAACACAGGTCCAGGGAGCCTGTGAAGCGAGCTGGTGCCCTTTTCTCATTAGCCTCCATCTGTCCACCGAGGGCATGCTCGCCAGATCCCCAGGAGTCTTGGGACTTACATCATTACCAACTGGAAAATCTTTCTTCCCCTTTGCTTCTAGGTTTTGGGCTCATTCTCAAGCCTTTCATGGAGTGCCTTGGCCCAGGAACTCTGTCACCTCCAGAGGAGGACCCTCCCAGGCAACGTAATGAAGGTTTGGGGGCCAATTCCTTGGTTCCTCCAATTGGGTACAGGCTTCACCTTTTCTTTCAGGAATGGGCCTGGATTACCAAGGATTGCGGGGTGCTAGACACCATTCAATTTGACTGTGTTTTGAAATGCAAAGAGCTGATTCCAGATGCCTTTGTCTTCTCCCCTTGTGGGTCTGTGATCAAAAGTGCTGCTGTGCGGGCCACCTTGGATGAGTTGCTCTGCCTACGGGGCAAGGACAAGATACTCCATCTATTTTATGGTTCCCAAAAATAACTGTTGCTTCCAGCCCATTGTGGACCTCAAGGGGGTCAATGAGTACTTGCGTGTCCTGTGCTTCTGGTTGGAAACCTTGTGCTCCATGTTTCAAACAGTGCACCAAGGGAAGTTCTTAGCTTTTCTGGATCTGGCCAAGACATATTTTCGTATCCTGATCTGGCCGGATCAGCAAAAGTATCCGTGTTTTGCTGTGCTTGGCTCTCACTATCAGTTCGCTATCCTCCCTTTTGGGTTCTCCACCGCCCTGAGGATGTTCTCTAAGGACATGGTGGTGGTGGCTGTGGTGTTGCTGCACTGAGGAAATGTGTCCATCCATTTCTGGACAACTGGCTCATCCAGGCCATTCCCTTGCAGAAGCGTCTTGGATGGCGTCCTTTTTGGAAATCCTTGGCTGGGTGATCAATTGGGAAAAGAGCCAGCTGTTTTCCTCCCAGACCCTGGCGATCCTGGTAGCATGTTTCAACACTCGAGTGAGCAGACTTTTCCTGCCAAATGAGAAAGTCAAGACTGTTGGATTGCCTGGTGCTGTTCTGTTCACAGCAGGCTCCTCGAGTCTAGGATTATCTTTAGCTCCTTGGATTAATGGCAGCAATCACAGAGATGATGCCGGGGGCCATGTGCTGACATGTGACCACCCTAGCGGTCCTTGTCAACTCCCGAGTCGACAAGTTCCTGAGTTCTCAGGAGTTCAAGCACAGGCTCTCGCTCCCATTGAAGGTGAAATCCAGCTTGTGGTGGTGGCAGCAGCCCTGTTATCTGATGACGATCATGCCACTGGACGATTTCTCCTGGATCATGCTAACGACGCATAGTTCGAGTGTTTTCAGACGCCATAGCGGTGGCTTATGTCATTTGGCAAGATGGCACAAGAAGTGCCAAGGTAGCTCTGGAGATGGCTCTTCTGTTTTCCTGGGCAGAAAAGAACCTCTTAGCCGTGTCGGCTCAGCACATTGCTGGGGTGGACATTGTGGAAGCGGATTTCCTCAGCTAGCACTCTCTGGATCCTGGAGAGGGGGAGTTGAGTCAGGAGGCATTTAAGTTGCTTCTGCGCTGCTGGGGTTGCCCTGAAATGGATCTTATGGCAACCCACTCCAATGCTAAAGTTTGCTGTTTCTTCAGTCGCTGAACCAAGACAGGGTCTTCAGTCTCTGAACTGAGACAGGGTTTAAGGGCATCGACTCCCTAGCCCAACCTTGGCCAAGTCAGCACCTGCTGTACGTGTTTCTTCCATGGCCCTTGGTGAGGTGTGTGATTCGGTATATAGAACGCCACCCAGGCAAGATTGTCCTGGTGATGCCAGATTGGTTGAAGAGAGCATGGTTTGGAGAACTGAGGCAGCTCCTGCAGGCACCTCCTCTTTGGTTGCCTCTATCTCGGGACCTATTGAAGCAGGAACCACTCATCCTGGAGGATCAGTTCCCTTCTTGCTTATAACTTGGCTCTTGAAAGAAGACAACTAGCACATAAGGGCTAGTCTCTAGCTGTGGTCACAACTCTACTCGGAACCCGGAAGACGTCTACCAAGCTAGCATACATGTGGATCTGGTGCCTCTTTGAGCAGTGGTGGAGCACTCGGCAGTTGGCTCTTGAGGCGACCAATGTGCCATCTCTATTGTCTTTTCTACAGGATGGCCTGGTGAAGGACCTTTCCCTTAGCTCCCTGAAAGTTCAGGTGGCAGCTTTGGCCTGTTTCTTTAGTCCAGTGGCTGGTAAGTCTAGCCTTGCACCCAGATGTCTTGGTGCATTCTCCAGGGGGTTCGGCGTCTGTCCTCCCCTCTGGTTTGTGGTCCCTTTCTAGGATCTATGTCTGGTGTGCAGGGCCCTGATGGGAGGTGACCTTTGAGCCATTTAAGCGCAGTACATTGAAGGATTTGTCACTCAAGATGTTCTTCTTGGTCACGATTTATTTCACAAGGCGGATTTCTGAGTTGCAGGCTCTGTCTTGCCAAGATCCTTACCTGTCTTTTTCAAGTGAGGCCATTTCCATTCAGCCTTTGCCTTTCTTCTTACTTAAGATGATTTCTCCCTTTCATGTGAACCAGGTAGTTTGCTTGCCCACCTCCTTTAAAAAGAAGTGTAGGAGAAAGGATAAGGATATTCACCTTGTGAATGTCCGGAGGGTGCTTCTCTAGTACTTGACCCGGTGAAAAGCGGGATATAAATACAGTTAAATAAATAAATTGGAGGTTACAAATTCTTTTTGTAAGTCCTATCATGCCCGTGCAAGGGTGCTGCTGTGGCTAAGTTGACTCTGGGATGCTGGATTAAGGAGGCATATCTCTTGTGGAACTGACCAGTTGCGAATCGTTTGGCACCCATTCTTCCCGAGCATAAGCATCCTTATGGGCAGTGCAGACGTCTGTAGCCCCTGCAGACATTTATTGGTTGATAACGTGGGCATCACTTACCACTTGAATGTCCATGCGTGGGTGGACATGGCCTTTGGCTCAAGGATTTTGCGAGCTACTGTGTCTTCTTTCTGCCCATTGGAGTCATAATTTTGGTACTTCCCACAGGACAATATGGAAGGTGACATTTTACTTACCAGTTAATGTCCTTTCCTTGTGCCCTTATAGACCAGTCCGGAGCCCACACCAGAAACTGTATTTGCTCTGTTCCTCTGCTGTGGTACCCTTGGGTCTGCTGTGATTTTTATACTTGGCTCTGCATGTTAATCTACTGACAGCCTTCTGTTTATGCTCCTTGTTGCCCACGATTGAGGCAGTTTCTCCAAATGGATTAGTTTTGCACATACCATGACAGACATGAACCTCACTTCTAAGCCAGGGCATGGGGAGTATGATCTGTCTCTCAAATTTACTGCTAAGGCTCAATGTAGTACTTGCATCATGCCAAAGAGAGCCTCCTGTTATAGTTTATTTGATATAGTACCTATAAGTGGGTAGCAGCTAGGCAGTTAAGGGTTACATTCAGGTACTGTATATATTTCCCTCTCCCCAAAGGGCTCACAATCTAAGGTCATACCTGAGCCATGAAGGGTTAAGTTGCTTGCTCAAGGCCACAAGGAGCACCAGTGGAGCTGAAGCCCCAGTCCCTCCAGACTGAGGCTGCTGTCCCCCAGTGGGATGAACTCAGGTCCCTCTGGACCGAGGCTACTGCCCCATCCACTAGGCCAGTCCT
The DNA here is from genome assembly GCA_033557465.1 of Ichthyophis bannanicus. NCBI lineage: Eukaryota > Metazoa > Chordata > Amphibia > Gymnophiona > Ichthyophiidae > Ichthyophis > Ichthyophis bannanicus. Next base: position 5,259,677 of record CM066040.1, read on the forward strand.
CCCTCCCAGTCAAGATGGGCTTGGAAATTCTTCTTTATCAAGTCTGTCGCACCCAACACAATGGGAAATATTTCTGTATCTTTCTGCCACATTTTCTTGGTCTCTGATTGCATTTCCTGGTATTTCAGGATCTTCTGCTTCTCCCACGATTCACAGAGTAGTCACTTGGAACGGACACCTTTATTATCAATGTTGTTCTGGTGGTTTTCTCCTTAACCACTATATCCATCCTCCTTACATCCAGCATGAGGTTGTGTGAAGCTTGCCATGTTTCTCCATATACTTTGGGACAAATACTGAAGAGGCCACTAGTAGCTCAGATGAATAGAGGCATGGGAGTGATGTCATTGAAACCTTGGTTTTTCATTGGTTCTTTGTCTCCACCATCTGCTGGTAGGAGAATACAATCCACTTGTCTGGACTGGTCTATCAGGACTCAAGGAAAGGACATTAACTGGTAAGTAAAATGTCACCTTTTATGGTATTTTATGTGTGGGTTCAGCTTCCACAATTTCCTGCTGCTGCCTCCACATTTAAAATGCAAATAGGGCTACTAAAATAACACTCATAAGCTTATATGTGTACCTATAAATTAGCAAACAAAAGGAATGGAGAAGAACTATGGCCACACCAATTGTACCTTCATGGATACAAGACTTTTTTTCAAAAACCTGACTTGGCCAAGTTTCAGCATAAATGCCTGTGTCAGGGATCTAAAATAAGTTAACAAAATGCAACATAAGTAAAAATACAAATCAAAAATCAAAACATATACATATGTACATGTAAAATCCCACACAGGATATATAAAAACACATTATATAAATAAAAATATGTATGACCCATACAAAATGCATACAAGTACATTGTATATAAGATAAAAACATGTAGTTGCCCAAAAATAAAACTAGAAAATAATAAAAAGGAAATAATTCAAAGCAATAAAAAAATATGAAATGGTTACCATTATGAATAAATCGTGATAAAATTTAACATGTCAAGAATACAAGCAATGTTGTCAGGTTTGTTTCTCTGTCCCCAAAATGCCCCAATTCCATGCTCCCCACTCTATATATAAAAGGTAAAGGCCTGATATTCATCACAGCTGAATTTTAAATCCAAATATTCACTGCTGGGGCCATATCCAGGCTCCAGCATTGAATATCTGCGTTTCCCACATTGCCATGAAGCTCACTGGCAGCGATGATATTCAGCCACTGCCCGGTTAGCTTCTGCAGCGAACGTTAGGCCAGTCTTTCTTACACCTGACATTTGCTGAGTGTTGCTAACTGGGTAGTGGCTCAATATTGCTGCTGCCCAATTAGCAATAGGTGCCACCCCAAAACACCCTGATGCCAACCAGGTTAGTGCCACTGAATGTCCTGCTTTGCAGCACTTACGCAGTTTGCAGGTCTGCAGGCCATGTAAATGCCTTTGATATCAGACCCTAATTTTATAAAGAGCCATGCAAAGTTACATGCCCATCAGCACAAATCATAAAGAACATCACCAATTCATAAAGAACACCACCAAGTCCATTTACAATAAAATCATGACTTTAAGGCACCTAAGACCTCTGCTAGCACCAGATGATTTCAGAACAATATTCCAGACGCTTGTAACACCACATTTTGATTATGCAAACAACATTCTGCATGGTCTCCCCAAGAGTACCCTCAACCCACTGCAAATGGCGATGAATGCAGCAGCCCGCATTCTCTGCGGCATATCCAGAAGAGCTCACATCACGCCCATACTTATGGAATTACATTGGCTACCGTTAAAAGCAGGCTCACCTACAAGGCACTACTCCTAACCTTCAAAGCAATTAACCTGTTATCCACCTCATCCCTCTCTGCACTCCTCACCGCCACCCCCAACAACAGGCTGAGAAGGTCAGTAGCTGCCAATACGCTAATTATACCATTAGAAGCTACAAGATGCACACAAACAACCAGGAATAGATCCTTTGCTTTCTATGCCCCGAGGTGCTGGAATAACCTCCCACCACATATCAGATCAATCAGGAACCTTTCGCAGTTAAGCATCATCTGTTCCTCTTACACTTTGCCCACCCTAACCCAACACAACCACTCCCCACGCCTCAACTCACTCATGCAGCCCCTAACACACTCATAACCTGACTTATGACAAGGCATACAACAGATCCTTCCATCAGGTACATTTACGACGCTCATAGACTATAAGGATTAATGCACCAAGAATAACAGCCTGTATTTAAATTTATTATAAATTGTAAATAGTTTCACACCCACTACTGTTGTTGTACATGTATATAGTTATCCCAGTATTTATTTATCCCAGTTTCAGTCCCAAGTTACCTATCCTGTTACAACGTAAGCATAAGGCCGTTGGTCTGATGCAAAATTTTTTGTTATTTGTAAACCGCACTGATACTGAAAAGCGCGGTATAGAAGAGCTTGTAAATAAATAATGTATTCTCCATAACAAATGCACATACTTTAGTTCGGTGCTATTCTATAAGTATGCACATCAGGCTGATGGGTATACCTTTGGTGTGGGCTAGCACAGGGCTGGAGCTTGGGCAGAGCCTAGATTTTGCAGGCACGCGTAATAGTATTAACACTTCTTTCAGGTTACCTATAACCTCCTCTTCCCTGACCCTTAGACCCTCAGTTCTATGCTCCTCTTTTCCTGCTCTACAATTGTAGGCTGATGTAATGAAGGGCGGTATATAAAGTCTCACAATAAAGATAAAGATATGTACCAGCAAAATGCAGGCGCAGGCATTTGGTGTAAGTGGCGTACTTAGATTTCTCTCACCCTACTGAGAGAGAGATGACAACAATAATATTTGTAACTTTCTAATCAAAGGATTAGTGGCTTATAGGAGATTCCTAATATATATGGCAGTCAATTTAAAAATATTTCATAGACTTTATCCAAGTTGCAAGAAGTGATGTTTATATTTGTACAATATTCTCACCCTCTAATAAGCAATCTACTAAATTGATTTAAAATAAAAAAAAATACAGTATACTGAATAACCTAGCATACACTACTTCACAAGCCACATCCTCCACTCACACACCAGCCATACACTCTTACTCTCACCACTTGATAATCTCCCCCTTCACCAGAACAAGACCCAGACCATACCAGCATCTCATTCAAATCAAGCCACAACATGTCTCATTCAATACACCCCAACATGACCTTACAAGCAATACCCACCACCTAAAGGGCCCCGTGATCAACACACAATCAACACATATCAAGATACAGATCCTCACTGACTACGTCATTGACAATAGGTTAGACATCATGTACATCACAGAATTCTGGTTCACAGAATCAGACAACGTGCTAATCAATAAGCTACTACCACCCACCTACAACATATTCGCCTGCTCAAAAACCAAGCGTAGAGGTGGAGGAGTCTTCATTATAGTCAAAAAAAACACCTCAATTTCCACATCTGCAACAACAGCATAGATACCTTATCTATAGCAAACAACTTCTTAACCTTATGTCTGGCATACAGACCTCCAAGTGCCTCCCCAGATGTATTTGCAGCCATATTCGAATTGGTATGCAGTCACCAGCCATACTCCAATCAACTTCTTCTGGGTGATCTCAACCTTATCCCCTCTGCATTTAAAACTGCGAAGGCCTTCCTAGATGCCATGGACACCCTCAAATACACGCAACTCATCAATGAACCAACACATAACAAAGGAAACACACTTGACCTGATATTCCCTCCACAGTAGATGCTCAGGATCATCAACTTCCCCCCACCCACAACATACACGGTTCCATAGTCTGACCACAAAGCAATCCAATTCCTTCTCCTATTCAAGCCAGATACTCAAACAGATCCTCACACTCAAGCCTAAGCCCACAGATTTCACTACCTGGAAAAGAAAGAATTCCTAGAAAAAAATCATGTCACAAATCAGTCACAACTCAGAAGACCTCGACACACTTATTCAGAACTGGAACCAGACAATAAGCAATTTAGCGATAAAACAACACACGCCAGTGATCATATGCAGGCAAAATACAGCTACGTGCTTCACCATACAACTAAAAGTCATGAAACACAACCTCAAACAACTAGAAAGAAGATGGTGATGCTGTAAAGCCATGTACAACCTTGACACATACATAGCCAAACTATACAAATATCAGCAACATACAAAGCAAAAAAGGAGTACTGCTACAAAGCTCCCTCAACAGGCCCTGAGAGCTATTTGACATGATCAAGACACTGATAAGGATCCCCACACAACAGGAAGAAAAGATAGGTCTATCACTGCAACTAATCACAATTCATCCCCCTCCCTCATCCACACAGACTTCCTCCCTTCCCCACACTTTATGTTGAAATGTGTGTAAATGTATTAATTAATTCTGATTAACCAATTACTATATTCTTCTGTTTGTTATTCACTGTAACAATGTTATACTGTTATAATGTTCTATGTAGGGCCCTTTTGGCCATTTTGTTCTCATGTGAATTGCTTAGACTTGTAGATTTAGTGGCATAAAAAATACTAAATAAATAATATAGCAAGAACATATCAAAATTAATTAAAACTCAATGACAGTTTTTTATGTATTTTATTTAAAGTCAGTACTGATGAGATTTCCAATTTATGTTCCATTCAGTTTGCATGCATACATTTAGAAATGTGCACCAATAAAACGATCTAATACAGCCTCTCTATTAAAAACAGCAATGATATCAATCTTTTAAAATATTAATTTGTATTAACTTATTTTGAGTGTGTTTTATGGAGAAATAGAGTAGAATGAGGCATAAAGGATTTATCCTTCTTCACTGAACTGTTCTTATAATACCAATATCTGCTGGCTGGAAATGTAAGTTTAGAAGGCAGTGCCAGCAGCGCAGAAAGAGTGGAATGAACAGTATAATTTAGAAAGCTCAGCTTCCCATTGTGCAAATGATCTTCTGTACTCCCCTCCCATGCTATATATTAATTTTTCTAGCTACTAATTACTTACTTGAGACCTAAATAGAAATGATTTGATCATGGATGGAAATATAATAGAAAAAATTGAATACTAGTCTTCCAGTTGTTAGTTGAACTTATGATAAGAAGATGACATGAATGTGACTATTTGAACCCTGCAATAGTCAAGTTATGTGGCATTCATATGTTGCTTTGGCTGCTTTAAAACCTTAGTGCAGACTAAACAATTTCTGAACAGTTTAATTATCCTCTTCACTGGTTAAATCTTCTGCAGCACTGCTGTTAGGATCAATATCTTCAGGTTTCTCAAATATCTCTTGTACACTGAGCTCTCTCTCAGAAAGTGGTCTACCTCTGTGCCTGATGTATCGGGCCTTCTTGGCTTCCTCTATAGACTTTTCAAAGTCTGGCATAGTGTAGATGGTCCTAGGTAAACCATCAGGTGCATAGACGTCCTCATCATATGTAAGTTTCTCTTTGAAGTGAGTGGGCCGCTTCTGTTTAGCTGAATACCGAAATGGCTGATATTGCATGGTTATAGATTCAACAGTAACTGCCTTACTGGTTTCGCCAGTTACACTTTCAATAATCACTGGTTGGGTGCTTGAGCTGCCTGAGGCTTCCTTGCCACTGGTTGTGGACTCTTGATCTTTTGGCTTTCTAATGATGCTCCGTTGTTTTGTAATGGACTGTTTGCTTTCTGACATGTTGATTTCTGCAATAGAGTTTTCAGTTTTGAGCTTGCTAGTTCTCTGGTAGAATGCCTTTAGGGGATTATTTTCTCTTCTCTGCTGTTCACACCATTCTTAAATTCATCAATGCCCATTTTCAATATCAAAGATTAGATTGAGGCCATCATAAGACCATCCAATTTGGGAAAAGATTTCTTCAGTGCCCTGAAAATGGAGGACAATGCACTAAGTATTTATTTGGCCAATGCATCATAATGTAACAATCATTCATTATGACAAACAATCTGGGAGTCAACAAATTTGTTATAAAGATGGGTGGTTATAGCAGTCAGATTCTAACACATACCATACAATAATTACTCCCATTTGGATTTGTTATAAAAATGGAAACGTTTAGAATAAAGATTCAACAGTAATTTGCCAAGCTTTGAAATCCCCAAACTAAAGAAAAACTCTTGCAATACAACACACTTAATTCATTTTAAGATGTTTCCTAATTTTCCCTTCAAAATGTTTTTGAATGCTCACCATGAAGCTGCAAGGTGGAACATTGAAAGGCAATGTCAGGAAATATTTTTTCACTGAAAGGGAGGTGGATGCTTGGAATGCTCTCCCGATGGAAGTGGTGGGGGCAAACACGGTGACGGAATTCAAAACAGCATGGGACAAGCACAGCGGATCCCTTTACAGCAACAGGATAAAGACAAAATAAACTGAACCATCTAACTTCTCAACAAATAGGGGTGTCCTACATGGAGTGGTGGGTCCACCCCTAAACAAAGACATAGGGAGGGGTGACCTGCACAGAGCAACAGGTGCACCTACTCTTGCCGTATCTTGCTGGGCAGACTGGATGGACCATGCTGGTCTTTATCTGCTGTCATTTACTATGTTACTATGATACAGTCAAACCTCGGTTTTCATGATTAATCCATTCAAAAAAGTCTGACTAAAACCGAAATGTATGAAAACTGAAGCAATATTTCCCATAAGAAATCATGTAAATCCAATTAATCCGTTCCAGACACCCAAAAATATTCACAAAAAATACATTTTATAGAGAATAACTATATTTTTCATACAGAAAACAATGAAATAAATATAAATGACTAATGAAATGGATAAATGAACATTTAACATCACTTTTACCTTTATTGAAGACTCTTGTTGGCATATGGAAGACGGTGAGGAGGGGAGAGGGAGGAGGAGAGGTTATTGTTTGGAAGGGGAATCCCCCTCGATAAGGACCTCGGGTATCAAGGCCCTATCCGGGGTTACTTTCCTTCTTTGTCTTTTATTGGCACAGGAATTTAAAAAAAAAAGAAAAAAACAAGAAGGATCCACAAAAAAAAAGCCTCCAGTAAAGGCACCAGCCACAGCCACTGGAAACACCACTCTCTCGCTCAGGCAACCTGGAACGCAGAGCTGCGCATGCATTCCAGAGCCATGTGGCAATGGCTGCAGCAGCACGGGCCACCGAAGTCTCAGCCAGGCAGTAGAACAGCTCCTGTCACTTCTCTCACCTTGTGATAAGGAAGCTTATCATAGCTCAGGTAGGAGCTATAGAAAAGATGATGTGACTGAACAAGCAACCTGTCAGTTCTGGTAGAAGCAAGAAAACAGAGTTTTCACATAAAAGACTACCAGTCCCAGAATGCACCAGGTTTCCAGCAGCCATGAGAGGGGCTGAAGTGAGAGAATGTGTGTGCAATCAAGAGAGCTATGAGGTAATCCCTAAGCACTCATCTCAAAGGGCAGGGCCTGATTCAACACAGCTGCGCTGTGTTAGGGAGCAGCACACATTAGGAAAGAATAAGAATAGAGATTTTTCTTCAGATAACAGCTACAGAGGGAGGAAGAGATACAGAGACAGCAACGGCTACAAGCACCAGTATCACCTGGAGAAACAGAAGCCAAGCCAAGCAGATAGAGAGAGAAGGAAACTCTCTGGAAGGAAGAGAAGAAAGGCCATTGGAAGGTCTGGGAGATTCCAAGGCAGTACTCATACTGGGAGGTATTCCAAAAGCCAGCAGAGTCCATTGGACTGGATTCAGCCAGAGGAATGGAGTGGCAGAGATAGGAATCACCAGTGGCTACCTGGAAGAGAGAAGACTGCATGTGGAAGGGACTTTCAGACCAAGGCCAGAAGGTATGTGAGAGAAGATCCAGTGTCCAGGGATCAAGATTGGAAGGCTGGACAGCAGAATTGGATTACATATTGGCCAGGCTATACAGAGAGGAATAATGATAGCAGGAGAGGCTCAGGTATGAACACTGATCCAGACCCTATCTATAATAGAGAATGGCAGCAAGGGAATAAGCATTCTCATGATAGTGCCTTAATGAAAGACTCATCTGTGCCAATGTATGATATTGACCCTATGATTGTTGATGCAGGGGGAAATACAGCAGATGAAACTATTTACATGGACTGTTCTTTATCTAAATGCTATTGCTAGTTTTCTCTGAGCAAACACATCAGCCATCACTTTGTTCTTTATTTCCACTGCAAACAGCTCTTAAAGCAGGATTTGGGCTCACACAGTAGCAGCCAGCCAGCTAAAGGCTTTCAGCTGGTCCATTGATAGTAATTAGGGCTGCACCTGATTGTGTGTGTGAGCAAGGGAGAATCACTGCTGAGATCTGCATGGAAAATAAGCAGAAGTTAACCTAACCAGCAAAGTTTATTCTTTTCTTTGTGCCTTTGTATTTGGTAATTATTTGCTAAGAAAACATTAGCTAATTGCCTGACAAGCTGAAGGTTGTTTCTGGTTTACTTTGTGACTTTTTGTTATCCATTTTAAACACTGCAAGCAAGTAACCTCATTTATAGTGCTATCAAGCATACATGTGCTGGGTGAATTAAACCCCATCAATAAAAGAAGTATTTTATTGATCTTACCACTTGGTTTCACAACTCAAATTATTGTCATCAGCTGTGTTTGGGAGTGAATGAACTACAATACCCACAATACCTTGCAAGAATCATATGAATATATGCATCGTCAAGATTGTGTAAGTTCTCACCCTAGGCAGCCGTCTGACAACCTGCCCGATCATCACAGGACAGCACACACACAGATACAGTACTGTAATCTGATCGCCGACTCTCTCACCCGCCTCCGATTCCTTCTCAAAAGCAAATTGCAAGCTGGAAGAAATGCTCAGCAGCAAGTTTGGAAGACCCATCAGGACTGGCATGTTTGGAAGACCCATCAAAGTTTCGCCGTCAGCAGGGAGTCCTCTAATTGAGTGTGTCGGAAGCATCAGATCAGCCACACTCTCACTCCTTGATTCTTGCTACTGTATTTCTCAAAGGATCACTGAAAGCAAAGAGGTCTGTATCGCAAAAACAAACTAAGTGCTGTACTTTACTGAACAACCCCCCCTGGAACGGACCATTTTAAAATTGTACGAAAACCGAGCAGATGTACGAGAACCGGGACAAAATCTCAATGAAAAAAGATGTTGAAAACCGAAGCATATGAAAACTGGGGCATATGAAAACCGAGGTTTGACTGTAACTGCAAATTATGAAAACAGTTCAATTTTTAATTTCTCATTCATATTTCATGTATCATGATTTGAACTTGTTGGGATTCAAAAACTTCAATCCTTTAATTACAAAAGGAGTATTTAAGAAGATAGCTTTTTTTAAACCCGGCTACACTAACAGCTTTTACTACATTCTCCGGTAACAAATTCCAGAGTTTGATTACATGTTGAGTAAAAAAAATATTTTCTCTTATTAGTCTTAAATAGATTACCCTGTAGCTTCATTGCATGTCCCCTAGTCTTTCTATATTCTGATGATGTAAACAATCAATCTAATTTACCCGTTCCACTCCATTTATTAATTTATAGACCTCTATCATATCTCCCCTCAGCCGTCTCTTTTCCAGGTTGAAGAGCCCTAACCTTATTAGCCTCTCCTCATATTGGTATCCTTCCATCCCCTTTACCATTTTGGTGGCTCTTCTCTGTGTAAAAACTGTTAGTGTAGCCGGGTTTAAAAAAGGTTTGGATAAGTTCCTGGAGGAAAGGTCCATAAACCATTATTAAGAGGGACCTGGGATATCACTGCTTAAACCAATACAAGCACTGTGGAACCTGTCTGTCTTTTGGGGAAACTGCTAGGTACTTATGACCTAGATTGGCCACTGTTGGAAACAGGATACTGGGCTTGATGGACCTTGGTCTGACCCAGTATGGCATATCTTATATTCTTATGTTCTTAATGGCCTTTTCTAATAACGCTATATCCTTTTTTAAGATATGGCGGCCAGAATTGCACCATGGAACGATACAGAGGCATTATAATATCCTTTGTTTTATTTTCCATTCCTTTCCTTATGATACCTATCATTGTATTTGCTCTCTTGGCCGCTGCTGCACACTGGGCAGAGGGTTTTAACATGTTATCCACGATGACGCCTAAATCTTTTTTCTGGGTGGTGGTTCTTAATGTGGAACCTTGCATTGTGTAACCATAGTTTGGGTTGTTCTTTCCTAGGTGCATAACTTTGCACTTCTCCACATTAAGTTTCATCTGCCCTTTGGATGCCCAGTCTTCCAATTTATCAAGATCCTCTTGCAATTTTCCACAATCCTCTTGGGTTTTAACAACTTTAAATAGTTTTGTCTCATCTTCAAATTTGATCACCTTACTCATTATTCCCATTTCCAGGTCATTTATGAATATGTTAAAAAGCAGCGGACCCGGGGGGGGGAGGGGGGCGCTCGTGAGCCCAAGCAAGATGGCCACGAGTTAAGCGAGCTCTTCACTCTGATGTCCCATTCTGGGGAATAACTCCTGAAAAATGCTCCCCAATAAGATGCCAAAGACTATAATAGCTCTAGTTAAGGGCTGCTAATTTAGTATCTGACTTCTGTATGCTGGCTTAATGCTCTGGATCACCTCAGTAACCCCCCTCCCCACAGTTACTAGACACCACAGGGCGGCTTGCAATCACCGATGTTCTGACGGTAATGCTACTTCACCTTTTGCCTGCAATCTTGTCAGTGCCAATGTTCTGCTCCAATTCAATCTGGAGCTCCAAACTGGCATTGAAACTTCTCTGGCCATTTTTGCACATTTGGAATGCATACTGGAACGCAGGAGGAGCGAGTCCTTTAGGCGGGAAGATCGTTGGAACACAAATTTGGCACACATGGACTAGCGAGATCAAAGTCTGTAACTTGATTTTTTTCTGACCACGGTGAACTAAGCGCTATTCCCCTTCTCTGAAAAACACTGTACTATACCACAGTTAGTTACCTAAAGTAGCTCTAAGCTCCCCTGTGGAATGAAGAAGAGGGAAAAGGTGGTGAAGAGGGGTGAAGCGAAGAGAAAGTACAACTAGGCTCAAGAGGAGGAAAAAGAAGAATACGGGAAAAAAGAGAAAAAAAAAGGATAGAGTGAATAATAAAACGTTCTAGTAGGAGAGGTCACGTGACACATGAGCAAGTGAAGACGCGTTTTCACTAGCTCCGGGGCTGCCTCGGCGTCTTTGCTATAAAATCAACGTTTTAAGTGCCTGGTGGTGGATGCCGGTAGCGGGATTCCTTGCCCCAACATTGTGCTACACTTTGGTGGTGTCCGGTGCTTTGAATGCCGCCCCCGGTTCGTCGGGAGAAGGAGAAGGAGAAGGCAAAGGCGCCAAAACTGAGGGCCTCAGCCTCGGTACCGATGCAACCCTCGTCTCCAGGAGCGGAGAGTGGGGATTCCACCACTGAAGAACTAGCGAAAGAGGTGGCCAGACATCTTGACCCCAAGCTCGACCGGATCTTATCTAAGCTGGAGGTGATGGGGGAAACACTGGCAGCCCAAGGACAACGGATCGATGAGTTAGAGCACCGCGTGTCTGCCATAGAGGATGCAGAGGGACGGCAGGAGAGATTGCATGATGACACATGTGCGCAGCTTGCGCTCCTACAAAGTAAGCTGGATGATTTGGAGAATCGATCCCGCCGAAATAATATTCGGCTGGTGGGCATTCCGGAGTCGATGAATGATCAGCAACTCTTACCCCTCATTGAGAAATGGCTCCCGGAGGAACTGGGGCTCCCCACTTTGGTGGGTGAGCTCAAGGTGGAGAGGGCCCATCGGATTGGGCCGCGGCAAGAAAACCGCCCAAGGCCTCGAGTGGTGATCGCCCGTATATTGAACTTTGCGCATAAGGAACGACTGCTGAGAGCGTACCGACAGCACGAGGGTCTTTTGCTGGACAACGCCAAAATCCTCCTCTTCCAGGATTACTCTACGGTAGTGTCAGCAAAACGAAAGGAGTTCTCGCAGGTCTGTACGGTCCTGTTTCAAAAGAAGATCCGCTTCACCCTTGCCTTCCCAGCGACGCTATGCGTTCACCACTTGGGGAAAATTCTGGTGTTTCCCACGGCTGGAGAAGCTAAGGCTTACATTGAACGGTTAAATGAGGGTCTGCCATTGCGAGTGGATGAGAAGACCGATACTGTGGTGTCGTAATTGAGACCGACCTCACCCTGCCAGGACTTCGGCGATATAAGTGTAATGAGGCCACAGGCGTGTTGAATCTCTCCCGGTATGCTGAGGGGGCTGTCCAAGTAAGACTTGCAGGCCTCACAAAGGACCTTGTGCAGACCAGTGGTGCAGTTGGAGGGACTGACCTCGGCCCTCTGGGGACAAGTTCTCTATCATTTGTATGCTGACAGTGTTCTTTGTTAGAACTTCCCTGTGGCAGGGACCTTGCCGCTGATATATGACTTTAGAATGTTGTACGATGTTATAAGGTAATAAGTGGCACTCATCACCTTCTCTGTGGGGCTCGGTGCTATGCTCTTCTTTTCTTGAACTCTTTTATTTTCTGTATTTCTCTCTCCCCTGTCATGACTGCCTGGGCATCTTGGTGGAGTATAATCTGCCCATCGATGTACTGCTATATTGCGGACTTGGCTGGGGGGGAGGGGATAATGGGGGGGAGGCCTGTGGGGTGGGCATTTTCGTTGTTGGGGGCTGCGATCCCGGGGGGGCATGGGTATGGGCACGGACTGGGTGTGAGGCCGGGGTAGCCCCGAGGTGCACACTAGTGACTTCTGCTCAGCTTTTTGGCTGAGGTGGGATGTGTGTTTTTATAGGGGTTGGGAGGCAGAGGGGGGCGGGGGGCAGGGGGGAAGGGAGGGGGGGTGGCAGGGGGGTAGGATTTCCTGGGGGGAGGGGGCGGGGTGGAGAGGGGGAGGGAAGGGGGGGATAGATAGCATGAAGATGCCCAAGGATCTAGGGACCCCAAGATTAGCTGGAGGACAGGGTCGACTCTCTCCTAGGGGCCGAGGCTGGGCGGCTCCGGGAGTGCATTGGGGAGTTTCTGCAGTGGAGGCTCATAACGTTCGAGTGCCTTAGTCAGAAGGTTAAATTGATTTCTTGGAATGTGGGCGGCATTAACTCTCCCGTTAAGCGCACTAAAATTTTGCAGGCGCTCAAGCGGAAGGGTACCCACTTAGCCCTGCTGCAGGAAACCCACTTGAGTGCGCAGGAACATCAGAAACTGGTGCGGGATTGGGTGGCAGGCATGTATGGGGCCTCCGCCGGGGGAAAAAAGGCGGGAGTGGTGATACTGGTGAAAAAAGGTGTCCCCTTCGAGGTGACACGTGTTGACTCGGACCCGCAAGGGCGATACGTGTTTCTCCAAGCGAAACTTTATAACGAGGAAATATGGCTTGGCAATGTGTATGCCCCCAACGTTTATGACCATGCTTTCTTTAAGGATCTGTTGGGTTTTGTGCAGAAGGTGGGGGACGGCAAATTAGTGTTGGCCGGAGATTTCAACTGCCCTAGTGATCCCCGCCTGGACAAATCGGGGACCAGTACACAGGGGGCGTGGACTAACAAAGGAGTGGGTTATTTATGTAGAGTGGGGGGCCTCGTGGATGTGTGGCGTATGTTACACCCGGGAGAGCGTATGTACACTCATCAATCGAGGGCCCATCTCACTTGGTCCCGGATAGATTACATCTTGGTGGGTGAGCGGGCGATCTCCAGGGTGGAACGGGCGGACATAGAGCCCATAGCCATATCAGACCATGGAATGGTGTGGATAAATTGGGAATGTCAGGGGATAAGAAAGGGGGGATGGCGTTTTCCGGCCCACTTGTGGGAAGACTCTGATTTCCGGTGTTGCTTAGAGAAGCAGTGGGAGGAGTATGTGCTCTTCAATGACACCCCTGATTGTTCCCCTCTATTATTTTGGGAGGCCAGTAAAGCGGTTATGAGAGGTGCCATCATTGAATATACTGCTCGCAGGCGGCGCCATCTCGACCGTAGTATTGTGGTCATGGAGCGCAACCTTCGGGCCTTGCAGTCCACACTGGCTACCTTGCATGGCAGAGGAGCTAGGATTAAGCAGCAGGATTTTGCTAAGGCCCAGTTGGCTCTCAATGAGCTCCTTCAGAGAAGAGCGCGGATGTCCCTACAATACTATCAACACAAGTTATATCGGTATGGTAACCGGTCTGGTAAGCTCCTCGCGCGGTTGGTTCGGGACCCGGGCGGGGCGCGTTTTGTTCCGGTCCTTCGTGATGCCCAGGGACAGTTTCGGCACGAGCCTCAGCAGATTGCGGACATTTTTCGTGCGTACTACGCCCACCTCTATACGGAGGAAGATCGTGCAGCGGCTTCAAGTAGGGCGTTTCTGGATGGGGTAGCACTGCCACAAATCACGGCGGAGGCCTTGGAGGCGTTAAACGCCCCTTTGACGGGATTGGAAATCCAAGCTGCCATAAAGCGGGGGAAACCGCATAAAGCCCCGGGCCCGGATGGGTTTGGTGGGGAATATTATAAGATGCTGTCCCCTCGGTTGGTCCCTAGTATGATAGCTATGTACGAGGAGGCATTGCACAGGGGCGGCTTTCCAAGAGATATGCGATGTGCCAACATCACGGTTATTCCGAAGCCGGGTAAAGACCCGCTCGACCCTGCGTCTTTTCGGCCTATCTCCTTAATCAACACTGATGCTAAGATTTTGGCCTCGGTGCTTGCCCAGCGCTTAAATCCCTTACTTCCATCTTTGATAGGGGATAGACAAGTGGGCTTTGTCGTGGGAAGGGATGCCACTAAGAACATTGCTAAGCTCCTCCTGGGCATGGAATACTGTCTTGGAATGGATTCTCCCTTGCTTCTCGTGAGTCTGGATGCCGAAAAGGCGTTTGATAGGGTTGCTTGGGAGTATCTTTGGGAGGCGTTAACTCGTTTTGGGATTCACGGTGAGTTTGCCCAGTGGATTCAGGTTCTATATCAGCTCCTGGCGGCGAAGGTGGGGGTGAATGGGATCTATTCGGCCCCCTTTATTCTAGAACGGGGTACGCATCAGGGCTGCCCGCTGTCACCCCTATTGTTTGTGTTAGCGTTGGAACCCCTCCTACAAGCTATTCAGCAAGACCCCCGTGTGGTAGGAGTTCGGATGGGGGGGGGAGGAAATGAAAATAAGTGCCTTTGCGGATGACATGCTCCTTTGCTTGGCTGACCCGCAGGAATCCTTGCAGAGGGTTTTGCTCCTTATACAGGAGTTTGGCACTTTCTCAGGATTGAAGATCAATATGTCTAAGTCTATGGCGTTGGATGTGGGCGGGAAGGTGCGGTCGGCGTGGCGGGGGGTATTCCCTTTGGCGTGGGCCGTTGATTCTATCAAATATTTGGGTATCCAACTGCCGGCAGATCCGGGGCGCTTATATCAAGCGAATATACCGGGTATGCTTGGAAGGGCGCAGCTTATGTTTCAGCGTTGGCGGGCCTTTCCGCTGTCTCTTCGTGGCCGTATCGCATTATTCACTATGGTGGAATTTCCTAGATGGCTGTACCTGCTTCGTCTGTTGCCGATATGGGTCCGCGCGAGGGACTGGAAATTATTCGACAAATATTTGACTGGTTTTCTATGGGGAGGCCGTCGTCCTCGGATACCCCTTCGGGCTCTGCGACGCAGACGCGAGGAGGGAGGGTTGGAGCTTCCCTCGTTACCCCACTACAATCTCCGCTATTTGGCGAGGCATATTTGGGGTTTACTGGGGGTTGAGGGGGGTTGTGCCCCTGTTAAGCAGATCGGGGAATTTTCTTCCCCCGTACACAGTCTGTTCCTCCTACATAGTGTTCGTAGCCACCGCCGGGGGACAGGGAGGGTCCCAACTTACTTGCGGACTTTGCGGTTGGCCTGGCGGGAGGTTTGTCGGAGAGTTGGGTGGGATCCGGAGTGTTCCCTGCTATTACCCTTGGTGGGGAACCCGGATTTTGTACCGGGATGCACGGAGTCCTCGCTCTTCCATGTTTGGCAACAGAAAGGGATAGTGTGCTTGGGGGATCTCGGCAGAACAGAAGGGGGTGCTCTGGAGAGCTTCCAAACCCTGAGCCTTACTTACCACTTGGGCCCAAGGGATTTTTATGGCTACCTTCAAATTCGCCATTATATTGGTCAGTTGCGGAAAAGCACCCCTAACCTTTTACTTACGAAGGACCCGCGTACATTGCTTGGGGGTTGGGTAGAGAAAGATCTTCTTGACCGGGAGAAGAGGAAGCAGCTGCTCTGCCCCCGGGTTGATTCTGTGTACCTTCAGACTCTCACCCACCGCTGGATCGCGGATGGTTTGTCCGATCTGACCATAGAGCTCATGCAACTTGCTTTTGATCGGATCCCTAGGGGGGCAGTGTGGATCTACTTGCAGGAGATGCAGTTTAAATTTCTTTGGAGGGCTTATGCTAGCGATAAATGGGCGCATCGGGTGGGGTTGCGAGATACCTCTCTCTGTGGCTGGTGCCAGCGAGTTGAGGGGACCCTGCTCCACAAGTTTTGGGTTTGCCCTGCCGTTCAATGTTTATGGAAGCGAGTGCAGGCCACCTTGGGTGGGTGGTTGAGTGTGGGGGATTTGGGGCACTGGCAACTTTGCCTTTTTCATTGTTGGGGGGGGGTCGAGATTTTGCCCCTAGCGCCACAGCGGGCTCTGCTTGATCGGAGTGTTCTGTTGGTCAAGAGGGTGTTGCTGGAGGGGTGGCTCTTGAGCTCCCCTCCGCCATTTGTGGTTTGGAGGCGGGCCATGCTGAACTTGATGTATATGGAAAAGCTCACGGCTAAGCAGGTAGGGGGGTCTGGATGGGATCGTTTCCTCGAAATCTGGCTGCCACTTATCAACACGTTAACACCTGTGATAAGGAAGCTTATCATAGCTCAGGTAGGAGCTATAGAAAAGATGATGTGACTCTGAACAAGCAACCTGTCAGTTCTGGTAGAAGCAAGAAAACAGAGTTTTCACATAAAAGACTACCAGTCCCAGAATGCACCAGGTTTCCAGCAGCCATGAGAGGGGCTGAAGTGAGAGAATGTGTGTGCAATCAAGAGAGCTATGAGGTAATCCCTAAGCACTCATCTCAAAGGGCAGGGCCTGATTCAACACAGCTGCGCTGTGTTAGGGAGCAGCACAAATTAGAACAGGATAAGAGTAGAGCTTATTCTTCAGGAAACAGTTTCAGCAACAGTTGGAAGAACAGCTTCAGCAAAAGCCACGCAGATAGAGAGAGAAGGAAACTCTCTGGAAGGAAGAGAAGAAAGGCCATTGGAAGGTCTGGGAGATTCCAAGGCAGTACTCATACTGGGAGGTATTCCAAAAGCCAGCAGAGTCCATTGGACTGGATTCAGCCAGAGGAATGGAGTGGCAGAGATAGGAATCACCAGTGGCTACCTGGAAGAGAGAAGACTGCATGTGGAAGGGACTTTCAGACCAAGGCCAGAAGGTATGTGAGAGAAGATCCAGTGTCCAGGGATCAAGATTGGAAGGCTGGACATCAGAATTGGGTTACATATTGGCCAGGCTATACAGAGAGGAATAATGATAGCAGGAGAGGCTCAGGTATGAACACTGATCCAGACCCTATCTATAACAGAGAATGGCAGCCAGGGAATAAGCATTCTCATGATAGTGCCTTAATGAAAGACTCGTCTGTGCCAATGTATGATAGTGACCATATGCTGATTGATGAAGAGGGAGATACAGCAAATGAAACTATTTATATGGACTGTTCTCTATCTAAATGCTATTGCTAGTTTTCCGTGAGCAAACACATCAGCCATCACAAAGAAACCTAACTTTGTTCTTTATTTCCACTGCAAACAGCTCTTAAAGCAGGATTTGGGCTCACACAGTAGCAGCCAGCCAGCTAAAGGCTTTCAGCTGGTCCATTGATAGTAATTAGGGCTGCACCTGATTGTGTGTGTGAGCAAGGGAGAATCACTGCTGAGATCGGCGTGGAAAATAAGCAGAAGTTAACCTAACCAGCAAAGTTTATTCTTTACTTTGTGCCTTTGTATTTGGTAATTATTTGCTAAGAAAACATTAGCTAATTGCCTGACAAGCTGAAGGTTGTTTCTGGTTTACTTTGTGACTTTTTGTTATCCATTTTAAACACTGCAAGCAAGTAACCTCATTTATAGTGCTATCAAGCATACATGTGCTGGGTGAATTAAACCCCATCAATAAAAGAAGTATTTTATTGATCTTACCACTTGGTTTCACAACTCAAATTATTGTCATCAGCTGTGTTTGGGAGTGAATGAACTACAATACCCACAATACCTTGCAAGAATCATATGAATATATGCATCGTCAAGATTGTGTAAGTTCTCACCCTAGGCAGCCGTCTGACACACCTCAGGAGCGCAGCGCCGTGGTGAATATCTAATCTGTTGGCCCATGTTCGTTACCTCCCTGCTTGGGCTACTTGGGGGGTAGGAGGTAGGGGGAGAATTCCCTGGATCTCGTGCCACAGCATGTCGTGGTGGTTGGGGTTTTGGGCATTGGGGTGGGTAGTGGGGGGGGGAGGGGATGGGGGGATGGGTGGGGGGGAGTGGGGGTAAGTATGGGACTATGTGAAGAGGGAGGTACATGTTTTTTCTCGCTATATGTCTCAGCGGTTGCTAGCCTGTTGCGGTGTGTGTTTCTCACCTCCTGGCTTCCTCCGACCACTGCTCAACTTTGGGGGTTCTTTTCCCCAAATTCGTTTGAGACTGTGTATGCCGGGGGGGGGGGGGCTCCCTAACTTCCTATATCTGCACTTCCATTTACTACACACTATCTTGTACATATGTCTTAACGTTAAAGGCGTTACCGCAGTACTGTCCTGTGGCAGCTGTTTGTATGCTGTTCTCCTATGTAAGCTGTACTCATTGCCTGTTTGTGTTCCTGTGCTTGCAGCAATAGTTGACTTCGTCTGTTTGTATATATGCTTACTACTAATACTAATAAACACTATTTTGAAGTAAAACGTTCTAGTATATGATAAAGAGATATAAACTGCTATTTTGATATGAAAAGGTCAAACAATTTGTATATCCCCTTTTTCTTCTTATTGCTAATTCTGCTTATGATTTTTGAGCTCCATCTTGTGGCTGCTGGAAACATCATTCATCAGGACTCACAGCTTCTACCTGATCTCTCTCTCAGTATGGCTAAGGTTACGTCATATGCTACTGCACTATCTAAGTATGCCAGATCTACCGACCCTGATCCTAGACCTCTTCCTGACGCTGAAGGTAAATCTATTTCATGGGCAGCTGGCGACTCTGTGACATCATCTTTAGCAACAAAATCTGATCTCATGAAAATTCTACAGGAACTGAAGCTCTTCAGATTGGACTTTACTAAAGTGATGAGTGATATCCGGTCTGACCTAAAAGCTCTGGATGACCGTGTTACTCGGAATGAATTAAATATTGGAGACCAGATAGACTCTACTGCTCTGTTTCAATGTAAATTTCAGAAACTTGACCAACTCACAAAGGAATTAAAAGATCATCAGGAGGAATTGAAAAATTGACGACAAAGAAATAACATGCGAGTTTTAGGCTTGCCAGATTGACGGGGAGATCAAGAAGGCACCTCTGCACTTATTCAGGACTTATTTGCCTTTTGTGTACCTGGTGCCCCCCGTCCAGTCAAACCTGAGTGAGCACATCGAAGCCTTGGGATCAGGAGGAGCACCAATCTGCAATCTCGTCTGGTCATAGCATGCTTTAGTTTTATCGAAAAGCCCAAAGATTCCAATTATCTTGATACCCCCAAAAACAATTATTTCTGTGGCAACTCCTTTTATTAAATTATTATGTGAATTAAAATACAAAATCCAAACTTAGCTTTTGTAAAGTGCCATCCAACGCAGCAAAAAGTATGCCAGTAATCCAAAAAAGACGACATGGCTCACATTTCGGGTTGGACTTCATACGGTAATGCAACCCTGCTTCAGGTCCATCCACAACTGGCAAGAAGGAAAGCTTGAATGAAAAAAACATGGGAGTGTATCCCACCAAATAGACATCAGCGTCTGATGTCAGCTTCCGTTGAGAACTCAAAGCCACCAATCACCAAGCAGAAAAAACCCAAACAAAAGGAATCCCACCACACAGGGAAACCCTCAATGGGAACCTGCCAAACATCATTCAGATGATAGTGTGCCAATCTACTTGAAGGTTCAGACCCTGAGGGGCGACAGAGTTCAGGGAGTATATCCAGCGTTGCTCACGCCACTGTAAACGTTGTTCTCTGTCCCCGCCCCTTGGATCAGTAGGGATAAAATCCAGTACTCTCCAGCGCAACAAAGAGAAATCATGCCCAGCTGTTAAGCAATGATCCACCATAGGGGCAGAAAGGGTTTTTGTGCGTAAGCGAGAAGCATGTTCAGATAGACGAACTTTCACCGCTCGTTTAGTACGCCCCACATAGTACAAAGAACAAGGGCATACAATCAAATACACTACAAAGGAGGAAGTACAGTCAGTATGCCAGACCGTAGTATAGGTCCGAGAGGTGTGTAAATCGATCCAATCTTGACCCTCCATTGTAAGAGAACAATAAATGCATTGCCCACATGCAAAATGTCCATTGTCAATGTGTTTTTTTATAGGGCGATCCTGCGGTGAAGTAGTGTGCATGATCAAATCTCTTAAATTCGCAGTATGGGAATAAGCTATACGCAAAGTAGTCTCCCGAAAACATTCATGAGACCCCAAAATAGGCCAAAACCGATGTAACATCTTAGTGACTTGGGTCATATTATGAGTGAAAGGCAGGACCCCAGTGACCACCTGGTCAGAAGATGTGGTATTCCTCGGAGAAAGAAGCCATTCCTGATGTAAGTGACGGGCTCTCTTATATGCCCGATTGACAACATCAGGAGGATAAGCCCCTACTGGCCAGACGTGATTTTAACTCCAGTGCATGCACCTGAAATTCAGATAAAGTCGAACAATTCCGTCGCAGGCATAAAAACTGACCAAAGGGTAAACCCCGCTTAAGCGCTCGGGGATGAAAGCACTGGTATTGGTTTCTAATGTTCTAATCTCCTGTAATACAAAGCTTTTCTTTTTGAGCAATACAGGTGGTTGCTGTTTTGGAATAAGGGACCCCCAGCTAGATCTCGGATAGTTGCTTTTCCAGCAGGTAAGGGGGAGAAGAGGTGAGTAGAGGCATGGGCAGAATATCGGTATGGGAAGAGAAAGGGGGAGAGGCTCAGAGGACACTTTTGGTTTATAATGGGACCGAGGGGTGGGGGAGTGGGGAATAGGTATAGGTCAGAGTCCAGCGCCCCCCCGATTAGATATCTATGATGTCAGTGATTTGTTGTGTTTTCTGTATATTGTTTTCGTCCTGTTAAGTTAGGACGGTTGGGGGGGGGATAGTTATGACAAGAGGGTGGTGGGGACAGGGGTTGGAGGGGAGTAGGGGATGAAGGGCTGGGATAGAGATGACTGATGGAAGATTTATAGAGCCAGAGCAAGGGCGAATGGACAGGAATGGGATCACAGGAGGACACGATTACTCATTATCAAAGGACGTGGCAGTTTGTGGCAGCCTAATCAGGGGATAGAATCTTTTATTCTATCTGATTCCTTTTTATTTTTTACCTAACACCTCAGTAGGCTATGGTTAAATTAATCTCTTGGAATATTAGGGGATTTCATAACCTGGTGAAAAGGAGAAGAGTACTGGATCAAATTGGTAGAGCGCGAGCTGACATAGTATTTCTCCAAGAGACACATTTAGCGCCAGGGATGCATGCTTGTTTGGGCTCTCAGAGGTTCCCTCAAGTTCTTTCCTCTGGTTTTTCCATGCACAAGCGAGGGGTGGCCATAATGATTTCACAGCGCTGTCCCTTCCAGCTTTCCAACCAATTTCAGGACCCTAAGGGCCACTTTCTCATTCTTTCCGGCACACTTTCGGGTGTGCCAATATCTTTGGTAAATGTATATATTCCACCTGCGGAAATTGCTCTGTCCTTATCGGAGCTTTTGGAAATGCTGTCAAATCAGGTGCCAGGTGATATGTTAATAGGGGGGGACTTCAATTGTGTATTCTCGGACCTTGATAGGTCTACTGGATCCAGTGGAAGCTTTGGGGTAGCCATCTCTTATCTACTCTAGCTTCTAACCTTGCTCTGGAGGATGCTTGGTGGCACTTACATCCAGGAAGAGGGATTACACTTTTTTTAACTCTACACATCACTCCTATTCTCGTCTGGACATGTGGCTAACATCCAAAGCACTCTCTCCTCACATAACTCATGTTCATATAGGTACTAGAGACCCCTCCGATCATCAGCTTGTAACTCTTGAATGGGTGGCTGGTGACAGGGAAGAATCTCCTCGATCCTGGGCCTTCCCCCAATATTTATTGAAAAATGCGGACTTTGTTGAACGATTGTGGACGTTGTGGACTGAATATATCCAGCATAATGATTGTGAGGGAATGTCTCATTTTCTGCTTTGGGAAGCGGGTAAGGTGGTATTAAGAGGACAGGCCATCTCACTAACCACAGCCTTCAGTTGACAGAAAACGGCAAAGCAGAGGGCCTTAAGAGCACAGATATCATTATTAGAACAAAAACCTAGGCGGTGGTCTACTTCTAAGGTTTGACAGCAACTTACTGTGTTAAGGGGAGAGCTGGCTACCTTGGAAACAGAAGAAATAGCCTCCCAGATGCTGCATACACAACATCATTTCTATGAACACGGGAACAAAGCAAGGAATCTTCTTCTATGGCAGTTAAAATGTCAGCGTCTGAATCGCCGGATTACCGCAATTTCCGATTAACAGGGGCGGAGGCTTCATAAATCAAGGGATATAGCCTAACAGTTTGCTAGCTTTTACAAAGCCTTTATACCTCACAAATTTCGGCAGAATCAGCGGACATACATCTCTGGTTAGCAGAAGTACATTTACCACAGCTATCTCTTGATTCGCGAGAGGCTCTTGATAGACAGATTACACTTGCAGAGGTACAGTTAGCCATTAAACAACTAAAGAATGCAAAGGCTTCGGGCTCAGACCCATTCCCAGCAGAATTTTATAAGACTTTCTCGAATCTTTTAGCCCTGGTGTTGGTTCAGGTATTTAATGATATCTTATTTCAACAGCATCTTCCTAACTCCATGTACCAAGCCCTGATCACAGTGATACCTAA
Organism: Ichthyophis bannanicus; assembly: GCA_033557465.1. Classification (NCBI taxonomy): domain Eukaryota; kingdom Metazoa; phylum Chordata; class Amphibia; order Gymnophiona; family Ichthyophiidae; genus Ichthyophis; species Ichthyophis bannanicus. Next base: position 5,282,815 of record CM066040.1, read on the forward strand.
AGAAGGTAAAGACCCATTAATTTGCAGTAGCTATAGACCGATCTTATTGCTGAATTCAGATTATAAAATATTTACTAAAATTCTCTCAACATGTTTGGATTGTAAAATACAGGAACTTATACATCTAGACCAAACGGGTTTCATAAAGGGGCGCCATGGATTTGAGAATGTATGCAGATTGCTAGACATTACGCTTGGTTTGTGCAAAGCAGATTTAATTTAATTTAATTTAATTAGCAAATTTTTATATACCGCACCTTCCATTGATCAGTTGCGGTTTACATGGAACAACCGTAAACAGGCAATGCTGTTTTTACAGGTAACAATGTGAAACTACAAAGAAATTCAAACTTATAATTAGATGGCAAATTTGTTGTTCTCTCCTTAGACAAGGTGGAATGGAGGTACTTATTGTCAGTATTGCAGGATTTTGGATTCGGCCCGTCCAAGCTTGGATTGCTGCTTTATATAAAGCGCCTTCAGGGGTAGTTCAAGTGAACGGTTTCTCTTCTCCGTCATTTCAGATAGAACGCGAGACCAGGCAAGGTTGCCCCCTTTCCCCTCTTCTTTTCGCGCTTGCAATTGAACCCTTGGCTATTCAATTACGCAATCAGGCCTCTTCCCTTGGGATCTTCTTGGGTAATCAGCACCATATTATATCTCTTTACGCAGATGACACTCTAATTTTTCTTTGGGAGCCTTCTGCTAATTTACTTACCCTTGTTACTATTGAAGGAATTCTCGTGCTTTTCTGATTTACAAGATCAACTTTCAGAAATCAGTTCTGCTACCTTGCCTGTCGGCTCAGGGTACATAGTAACATAGTAAATAACGGCAGATAAAGACCAGTATGGTCCATCTAGTCTGCCCAGTATGAAGGCAAGAGTAGTTGCACCTGCCGCTCCGTGCACGCCACCCCTCCTCACGTCCCTGTTTAGAGGTGAACCCACCACTCCATGTAGGACACCCCTATTTGTTGAGAATTTATATGGTTCAATTTATTTTGATTTTATCCTGTTGCTGTAAAGGGATCCAATGTGTCTGTCCCATGCCATTTTGAATTCCATCACCGTGTTTGCTCCCACCACTTCCATCAGGAGGGCGTTCCAAGCATCCACCACCCTTTCAGTAAAAAAGTATTTCCTGACATTGCCTTTCAATTTACCACCTTGCAGCTTCCTGTTATGCCCTCTAGTTTTACAGCTTCCCTGTCTTTGGAAGAGGTTTGTTTGTTCATTATTTCCCTTTAAGTATTTAAAGGTCTGAATCATATCTCCCCTGTCCCTCCTCTCCTCCAAAGTGTACATGTTTAGGTCTTCTAATCGCTTCTCATAAGGCTTCGGATGCAGGCTCCAAATCATTTTGGTTGCCTTCCTCTGAACAGTTTCTAGTCTTTACATCCTTTGCAAGATATGGTCTCCAAAATTGAACACAGTATTCCAGGTGAGGCCTCACCAGTGACTTGTACAGTGGCATAAGTACCTCTTCCTTTCTGCTGGTAATTCCTCTTTTTATGCAGCCCAACATCCTCCTGGCTTTTGCCACCACCTTGTCGCACTGTTTTGCCACCTTGAGATCTTCAGAAATAATCACACCAAGGTCTTTCTCCTGATCTGTGCACACCCACCTCTCGCCCCCTAACGTGTACATTTCCCTTGAATTTCTGCTACCCGAGTGCATGACTCTGCACTTCTTTGCATTAAATCGTAAATGCTAAGCATTAGACCATTCTTCCAGCTTTTGTAGATCTTTCCTCATGTTAACCACTCCCTCGGGAGAGTCCACTCTGTTGCAAACTTTTGTGTCATCTGCAAAAAGACAGAATTTTCCATTCAGTCCTTAAACAACATCGCTCACAAATACATTGAACAGTGCCGGGCCCAGGACTGATCCCTGGGGCACCCCGCTAATCACCTTCCCTTCATCTGATTGAGCTCCATTTACCATCACCTTCTGTCATCTGTCAGTCAACCAATTTCTGATCCAGTTTACCATCTCAGGATCCATCCCCAAGCTAACTTTGGTGGTGAGTGAATTATTGGAAACGCTGCTGAAAGAGAAAATAGTGAGGTTTCTGGAGTCCAGCGGATTACAGGATCCGAGGCAGCATGGATTCACCAGAGGTAGGTCTTGTCAGACAAATCTGATTGATTTCTTTGACGGGGTGACCAGGGAGTTGGACCGAGGGAGAGCTCTAGATGTGGTGTATTTAGATTTCAGTAAAGCCTTTGACACTGTTCCTCACAGGCGACTTATAAACAAACTGAGCACCCTAGGGATGGACCCTAAAGTTACTGCTTGGGTTAGAAATTGGTTGGGTGGGAGGCAACACAGAGTACAAGTAAATGGAGCTCACTCTGAGGAGAATGATGTTACCAGTGGTGTGCCCCAAGGATCTGTCCTTGGTCCGATTCTTTTTAACATCTTTGTTAGTGATATAGCGGAAGGGCTGTCGGGTAAGGTTTGCCTCTTTGTGGATGACACCAAAATCTGCAATAGAGTAGACACCCAGGAAGGTGTAGATAACATGAGGAGGGATCTAGCTAAGCTTGAAGAATGGTCTAGAATTTGGCAGCTGGGATTTAATGTTAAAAAATGTAAGGTCATGCATTTGGGCTGCAGCAATCCAAGGGAGCAATATAGTATAGGGGGTGAAGTACTTTTGTTCACTAAAGAAGAGCGGGACCTAGGAGTGGTTGTGTCTGATGATCTTAAAGTAGCTAAACAGGTAGAAAAGGCAACGGCAAAAGCTAAAAGGATGCTTGGGTGCATACGGAGAGGAATGACTAGAAGAAAAAAAGGAGGTGATAATGCCTCTCTATCTTTGGTGCGACCTCATTTGGAGTATAGTGTGCATTTCTGGAGACCACACCTTCAAAAGGATGTGAACAGGATGGAGTCGGTGCAGAGGATGGCTACTAAAATGATTAGTGGTCTTCATTATAAAGCATATGAGGACAGACTGAAGGATCTTAATATGTACACCTTAGAGGAAAGGCGGGATAGAGGTGATATGATTGAGATGATTAAATACCTCCGTGGCATAAATGTTCAGGGAGAGAGCCTCTTTCAATTGAAAGCAAGTTCTGCTACGAGGGGACATGGGATGAGGGTGAAGGGAGATAGATTCAGGAGTGATATGCAGAAATATTTCTTTATGGAAAGAGTAGTGGATTTGTGGAATAGTCTCCCAGTGGAGGTGGTAGAGATGAGGACAGTAACTGAATTCAAAAAAGCATGGGACAAACACAGAGGATCTCTAAAGGTAAAAAGGGGACTGTTGTAGTTGTTGATATGGAAGGACAGACTAGATAGGCCATATATTCTTTTTCTGTCATCATATTTTTATGTTTCTATGCTTCTACTGAGTTTATTGATAAGCCTCCTATGAGGAACAGTATCAAAGGCTTTGCTGAAATCCAGGTAGATGACATCCATCGCATGTCCCTGATCTAGCTCCCTGGTCACCCGGTCAAAGAACTCAATCAGATTTCTTTGGCAAGATCGTCCTTCAGTAAAACCATGTTGCCTCGGTTCTTGCATCCTGTTGGTTTTGAGAAAGGTCACTATTCGCTCTTTCAGGAGCGTCTCCATTACTTTTCCTGCCATGGAAGTAAGGCTCACAGGCCTGTAGTTTGACACTTCTTCCCTGTCACCACTTTTGTGTAGAGGTATGACATCAGCTATTCTCCAGTCCTTAGGAACCTCTCATGTTTCCAAGGATCTGTTGAAAACGTCCTTTAACGGCCCTGCAAGAACCTCTCTGAGCTCTTTCAGTATCCTGGGATGTATCCCATCCGATCCCATAGCCTTGTCCACTTTCAGTTTTGCAAGTTGTTCTAACACTTCATCTTCTATGAATGGTGTGGTATCTACTTCATTGCCATTTTTATATTTGGGAGTCACATGAGGTCGTTCTCCAGGACTTTAGTAAAATCAGAGCAGAAGTATTTATTTAGCAATTTTGCTTTTTCAATGTCACTTTCCACGAGTCCGTTCCCAGCATTTCTGAGTCCTGCAATTCCACCTCTGATCTTCTTCCTTTCCCGAATATACCTGAATAAAGTTTTGTCGCCACACTTAACATCTTTAGCCATCTTTTCCTCTGCCTTTGATTTTGCTATCCTTATTTCTCTTTTTGTCTCTTTGAGTTTGATCCTGTATTCATTTCTGTGTTCCTCTGTTTGCGAGCTTTTGAATTTTGTGAAAACTGTGTTTTTTGCCTTTATTTGAGCAGCCACTTCTTTGGAAAACCAAACAGGTTTTCGTTTCCTCTTGTTTTTGTTTACTTTTCTTACATATTTATCTGTTGCCCCTTTTATTGCCACCTTTAGTTTAGCCCATTGCAATTCCACTTATCTCCTTCCACCCTGTCAGCTCCTCCGTTAGGTACTCGATCATTTTATTGAAGTCGGTGTTTTTGAAGGTTAGGACTTTGAGCTTGCTATGATTGGCCTGTACTATGGCTTTTATCTCAAACCACACCGTGAGATGATCGCTGCTGCTCACAGGGGTACTCACGCAGACATTCGACACACTATCACCGTTGGTGAGCACTACATCCAGTGTTGAGCTTTCCCTGGTTGGTTCCATCACCATTTATCTAAGTAATGCATCTTGGAGAGCATCCACAATTTTTTTGCTTCTTTCCAGATTTGCAGAAGGAGTAATCCAATCCACATCAGGTAGATTAAATTCACCCAATATTATCACTTCCCCCTTTGTGGCTATCTTGGCAATATCTATAATCAGTTCGTTATCTATGTCTTCAATTTGTATCGGAGGTCTGTAGACTACAGCAGTATGGATGACAGTGCCATCTCCTCTTTCCAACACAATCCAGAGCGCTTCTTCTTTTCCCCATGCCCCCTGCATTTCAGTAGCTTTAATATTGCTTTTGACATACAAGGCTACTCCTCCTCCTCTTCCGTTTTCTCTGTCTCTTCTGAATAGATTATAGCCAGCTATGGCTATATCCAAATCATGCGATTCATTAAACCATGTTTCTGTAATGGCCACAATGTCCAAATCCATTTCCACCATTAGGGCTTCCAGGTCCGGAACTTCGTTGGCTAAGCTTCGAGCATTTGTGCTCATTGCTTTCCAGCATTTAACTGGCTTGTGTGTATTTTGTATTGATTTTGTTCTGCCTACATCTTCCCACTTGTTTTTGATGTGTGGTTTAAAAGTGTGGCTGTTTCTGCTTTTAATCTGCTTTTGCAGGGGGTGATGTCCAGAGCTTGACCTTCCACATTCGTCACCCCCTTTTTCTAGTTTAAATGCATATCCACATATTGCTTGAATTTTTCACTTAAGAACATAAGATATGCCATACTGGGTCAGACCAAGGTCCATCAAGCCCAGTATTCTGTTTCCAACAGTGGCCAATCTAGGTCATATGTACCTAGCAGTTTCCCCAAGAGACACAAGTTCCACAATGCTTGTACTGGGTCAAGCATTGATATCTTCGGTCACTTCTTAATAATGGTTTATGGACCTTTCCTCCAGGAACTTGTCCAAACCTTTTTTAAACCCAGCTACACTAACAGCCTTTACTACATCCTCCGGTAACAAATTCCAGAGTTTGATTACACGTTGAGTGAAAAAATATTTTCTTTTATTAGTCTTAAATAGTTTACCCTGTAGCTTCATTGCATGTCCCCTAGTCTTTCTATATTCTGATAACATAAACAATCGATCTACGTTTACCCGTTCCACTCCGTTCATTAATTTATAGACTTCTATCATATCTCCCCTCAGCCGTCTCTTTTCCAGGTTAAAGAGCCCTAACCTTTTTAGCCTTTCTTCGTAGGAGTATCCTTCCATCCCCTTTACCATTTTGGTGGCTCTTCTCTGAACCTTTTCTAAAATCGCTATATCCTTTTTAAGATACGGCGACCAGAATTGCACACAATATTCAAGGTGCAGTCTCACCATGGAACGGTATAGAGGCATTATAATATCTTTTGTTTTATTTTCCATTCCTTTCCTTATCATACCTAGCATTCTATTTGCTCTCTTGGCCGCCGCTGCACACTGGGACGAGGGTTTTAACATGGTATCCACAATGACGCCTAAATCTTTTTCCTGGGTGGTGGTTCCTAATGTGGAACCTTGCATCGTGTAACCATAGTTTGGGTTGTTCTTCCCTAGGTGCATAACCTTGCACTTGTCCACATTAAATTTCATCTGCCATTTTGATGCCCAGTCTTCCAATTTATCAAGATCCTTTTGCAATTTTCCACAATCCTCTTGGGTTTTAACAACTTTAAATAGCTTTGTGTCATCTGCAAATTTGATAATCTCACTCGTTATTCCACTTTCAGGTCATTTATGAATATGTCAAAAAGCAGCGGACCCAGAACAGATCCCTGGGGTACACCACTATTCACCTTTCTCCATTGGGAAAATTGGCCATTTAGCCCTACCCTCTGCTTTCAGTCTTTTAACCAGTTCCTGATCCACAATAGTACACTGCCTCCTATCCCATGACTCTTTAGTTTTGCCAAAAGTCTCTGATGAGGGACCTTGTCAAAGGCTTTCTGAAAGTCAAGATACACTATATCAACTGACTCACCTTTGTCCACCTGTTTATTCACACCTTCAAAAAAACATATCAGATTAGTAGGACAAGATCTTCCTTGTCTAAAGCCATATCGGCTGTCTCTCATTAAGCCATGACTATCAACATGTTCAGTAATTTTGTTCTTTATGATGGTTTCTACCATTTTTCCCGTTTCTTACATCAGGCTCACCAGTCAGTAGTTTCCTGGATTACCCCTGGAACCTTTTTTAAAAAATTGGCATTACATTGGACATCCTCCAATCTTCATGTATTACAGATTATTTTAATGATAGTTCACAGATTACTAATAGCAGGTCTGCAATCTCATATTTCAGTTCTTTCAACATCCTTGGATATAAATCATCTGATCCAGGTGATTTGCTACTCTTCCGTTTATCAAATAGTTGTAATACATATTCCTGGTGTATCCATATTTCTTTCAATTCTTCCGCAGTATCACCTTTAAATACCACTTCAGTCATGGGTATCATCCCTACATCTTCCTTAAGTAAAGACCGAAGCAAAGAATTCATTCAGTCTGTCTACTATGGCCTTGTCCCCTCTTAGTGCCCCTTTTACCCCTCTATCATCTAATCATCCAACTGACTCTCTCACAGGTTTTTTGCTATGAATGTACTTGAAAAAGTCTTTATTATACGTTTTTGCTTCCACTGCAATCTTCTTCTCAAATTCTCTCTTTGTCTGCCTTATCAGTGTTTTGTATCTAACTTGCTTGTGTTGTTTCCAGTTTTCGTCATTTGGCTCCTTTTTCCATTCCCTGAAAGATTCTTTTTTGGCAACAACAGCCTCACTGACCTCACCTTTAAAGCAATCATATTAGGTGATCTCATCCTAGCGTCTCTACCACATAAATTAGCTTCACCCCTCCTAAACTCCATCAAAGACATGGACTATCACCAAATCATCAACACACAAACCCATATTTAAAGGAATACTCTTGACCTAGTGTTCCTACCCAAAGTAATACTCAACAATTACAACCCCTCAACACTCGAAGTACTTTTGGTACCTTGGTCTGACCATCACCTCATTATATTCAACCTCCCTATTCATAACTACCCAACCAGTACACCCATACCCAACCCACATCACAAAAAAATACAAGAAATTTGACAAAGACGACTTTCTCAACCAGACCATTCAACAATTTACAACAAACCCAATGAATTTAGATGAAGCCATATCATCTGGGAATCCATATTACTTATATCCAAAGCATCCATTATAGACCCATCACCCCATACCATTACAAAGACCAGAGCTTAAACAACTTAAAACCAACCTATGGAAAAGTGAACACAAATGGCGAAGCACAAAATCGGCAGATCATCAAGCACAATATATAGCCAAACTAAAGCAATACAGAAAAACTATCAACACCACGAAAAAGAACACTACTCCACTATCCTATCCAAATCCATGAACTGACCAACAGAGCTATTTGAAATAGTACAATCCTTAACCAATAATCCAACAAAAAATGACCTAAATGGCCATGTCATAGATCCCCAAGTCTTAACAAATTTTTGCAAAGAAAAACTAAGATCTTATGTCCCACCAAACACCAAACAAGATATACATCATGTAACCCCAAACACATGCTCACTCACCTCAAAAGACATGCTTAAAAATCTCATATCTAAAATAAATAGGTCCTAAACATGCTACAAATATGTACATAGTTTCCCTAAGTTATAATCCCAGTTGTATATTTCCTGTTTTATGTAAACTCACCACAGTCTGTTGATTGAAATGAGTATTCCTGTTTAATGTAAACCGCGCTGATGAAAAAGAGTGCGGTATAGAAGAAATACAAATAAATAAATAAATAAAATAAATAAATAAATATCGCCACATCCTACCTAGACCCCTGTCTAGTAAGCTGGATACAGGCAACAAAAAACGAATTATCCTCTTTCATCCTCCGAATCGTCAATCTCTCTCTCCAACAGGGATACATCCCCCCCTCCCCTAAAGCATGCCCTAGTACGCCCAATCTTAAAAAAACAACACACTTGACAAGAATTCCCCTACCTCATACAGACCCATATCCAGCTCTCCCCTTCATGACAAAACTAATCGAAAAGGTAGTTCAAATCCAGCTCCAAGATCATATCGACACATTTGCACCCCTGGATGAAAACCAACATTTTCGTCCTTACTGTCTTGAGCGATCGTCTCTCACATGGTATTGACAATACTAAACAGCCATTTCTCCTTTTATTTTTAGACATATTGGCTGCCTTTGACGGCATAAACCACCACATAATGCATAAAAGATAAGTATAAAAGATACGGTACCCCAATGGTTTATCTCATTTCTATCCCACAGAACCCAGCAAGTGCGCATTGGACCACATATATCCCAGACATATAAACAAGGACAAGGCTTTCCACAGGCCTCTGTTCTTTCTGCACTTTTATTTAACATTTACCTACAACCCCTCTGCACAATCTTCAAAACGTTCCAAGTACATTATCATATTTATGCCGATGACATTGATATACCTCCCGTTCAGCACCTCCAACTCCTCAACTCAGCAAATCATAAATTGTTTCTCAGAGGAGTCAAACTGGCTAACATCTCAAAACCTCAGCATCAACCTCAACAAAACCGAAACACTATAGTATAACAAAGAATCAAACCTTCACCCCCCAGCATTCATCTCAATTCAAAATGCAAACATAGCAGTAAAAGGCGAAGTTAAATACCTAGGAGTAACCCTGGACAGCACACTTAACATGCTAGCCCACATCGAACAAACCACAAGAAAATCTTTCTTCAAACTCAGAATGCTGAAACAGATCCACCCACTCCTCTACCCCCATTGTCACACCCTACTTTGACTTCTACAATATCACCCTCCAAGGTCTCCCTAAACCAGAGGTTCCCAACTCCAGTCCTGGAGGGCCAAACACCATTCAGGTTTTCAGGCTGTCCCTAATAAATATGCATGAGATGCATTTGCATGCACTGCCCTTATTGTATTCAAATATATCTCTTGCATATTCATTAGGGACAGCCTGAAAACCTGAATGGTGTTTGGCCCTCCAGGACTGGAGTTGGGAACCTCTGCCCTAAACAATCTATAAGACAACTTCAGTTAGCGCAGAACGTAGCAGCAAGGATAACTTCAAACATCAGCCTATCTGAACACATTACACCTATTCTAAATAACCTTCACTGGCTTCCAATCCAAAGCTGCATATAGTATAAAATACTAGTCACCACCTTCAGGCTAATCAAAGACATTGCCCCATCACACCTCAAAACATTAATCACCAAGGAAATCAACCCCCGAAACCAAAGAGAACATAACAAAAACAAGCTAACTATCCCATCTGACTTCAAGAAATCCAGAAAATCAACCAACAGAGCTTTCTCCCACTTCTCCCCTGTTCTCTGGAACAATCTCCCAAACAATATAAGAACCATAGATGACCTCACCACATTCCATAAGCACCTCAAAACCCACCTGTTCACCCTACAATTTGGAAATGCACATGAGCACTCCCATACAGAATGGAACCAAGACACCTTAATAGTCAACCCAACACAACTCTCACCTACTAAATATCTTTTAGAGCAGCTCTAATTTACCTAAACATAGCCCAGCATCTACAGACACAATATTTATATAGTTAATTGGATAATTGCTTTTATACAAATGCATATAGTTACCTGTTTAATATAAACATTTAATATAAACACCAAACATTACCCCCAGCAAAAGACCCCCCAAATAAGAGACACGCCTTATCTTCAAATAGCCTCTCCCACTTTCTCAGTAAGATTACTAGGACTTTTGTGTTGTCATGATACCTTTTATATAATCATGTTTGTAATAAGTTAACCTTATGTTACCCAAGTATATATATACCTGTTTGCTGTAAACACGGAATAGCCTGTTATTCTGTTGATGATGTTGTATGTGAACCGCGCTGATACCAAATAGCGCGGTAAATAAAAGATTGTAATAAATAAATAAATAAATAAATATGTACCGCTCCTGTACAATTCAAAGTTTGCGTTCTCTGTAAACCACATTTGATCTCCTGGAAAATACAGCATAAAACTTTCCAATAAATAAATAAAATAAATGCTGGCAGTTTTTTGGACTTCCTTCCACTTTTTTTAAAGCGTGGAATAAAGCTGATCTGGGCTTCCAAGATAGTATTTTTAAACAACACCCAAGCTTGATGTAAATCTTTAACCTTTGCAACTGCTTCTTTTAGTTTTTTCTTAACTATTTTCCTCATTTTCTCATAGTCTCCCTTTCGAAAGTTAAAAGGTAGTACTGTGGATTTCCTTATCGTCCTTCCTTCATTTATTAAATCAAACACATCATGCTATGATCACTATTGCCAAGTGGCCCCAACACCCTTATCTCTTGCACCAGATCTTCTGTTCCACTAAGGACTAGGTTCAAAATGGCTTCCTTTCTGGTCGGTTCATGAACCAGCTGCTCCAAGAAGCAGTCATTTATTTCATCTTTGAGCATTTCATCATCCATTTGTTCATTCTCGCCAGGCAGTCAATAGTACACCCCCACTGCCATCACATTCCCCTTCCCCTTTTTTATGGAATTTCAATTCATAGAGATTCTACAGTGAATTTTGTTTCCTGCAAAACTTTAATCCTTTGTGACTCAATGCCCTCTCTAACATAGAGCGCAACCCCTCCACCAATTTGATCTTCTCTGTCATTACGATATAGTTTGTACTCAGATATCACAGTGTCCCACTTTTGTCTTCCTTCCACCATGTCTCTTAGATACCAATCAAAACTAACCTCTCATTTAATGCTATATATTCTAACTCTCCCATCTTATTTTTTGGACTTCTAGCATTTGCATACAAACATTTTAGAGGCTGTATTTTATTCATATTAATCTGGCTGTTGGTAGGCAGGGGTAATTTGGAATCTTTAAGCTCTGTCTGCTCTGAACTCAAGGGCATTTGGGCTACTTTTGTCTTTATTGGAACCTCTTTACTCTCAAAATATACCTGCAGCACCACCATTGAGCTTTTGTAGGCACAGAATAGGGAATGGGGGTGGTGGTGGGGTGTAGGTGAGAGGGTTCCTATATGCTTATAATTGCGGCTTCTGTGTGCAAGTGTGTGTGATCAAGTGAATTTAGGTTGGGGGGAGGTGTGTGACTGTGTGGGAAGCAAATGGGTGCAGTACGTTTGAGAGTGGAAAGGATATTTACAAGTGTGTAGTTGGGGTCTGTGTGCATGGATGGGATGAGTGGTTGACAGTATGGATGGTTGAGTTATTAAGTGTGGTATGTTACAGTAGGTAGGCAAGGGAATCTATAAGTATTGTGATGTAGAGACCCCTACGGAGCCCATGGAAATAGAGAGAAAGGAAGATTCCACCTTTAAAACGGACAAGCAGCTAGAACACATGGCTCACTGTTTACAAAGAAAAGGTAAACAGAGAAAGACAGGAGCTGAGCGGACACGCCCAAGCTCTGACATAGCAGCAAGCCTGGAGCTTGATCAATCACACCTGTTCTGGTTGAGAGGAGAGCCAAGCCCAGGGGAACAGAATTATAAAACCTCGTCATTAGCTGCCAGGAAAGGGAGAGGAGAAGCAGGAGAGAAAGGAAGCTGGAGAGGAGGCTGGAGTGCAGGCTGGAGTGGAAATTGCAGTTCAGACGGCAGTTGGAGCCGTGGCAGCAGAGAAAGTTGGAGTTGTGGCAGAGAAGGGAAAGAAGCCACACAAGGAAGGAAAGGAGGAGAAAGAGGAGTCCTGGACAACAAAGACAGGAGAGAGGAGAGACCTCCGATAAGACGGGCTTGGAGAGGCTCAGAAACTCCTGAGAGTTGGATACCGGGTAAAGAAACTACCTACAGGTCTGGGATAAAAGCCAGCAGACTAGGAGGAGGGAAGGCACGCCCTGTGACCAGGAACTGGCTGGAACAGAGAGAGCAGGGAGCCCTTCAGTCAGAAGGAAGCCTTCAAAGTTTGCACAGGTGGGAGCCCAGCACAAAAGTATTTCCTCATAGCTGCCAAGAATTAGAGGAGAGCCAAAGAAGAAACTCCAGAGCAACAGGTATTTTAAACCCGTGCTGTTTTGAGTTGTGGAAAGGGCAAACACCTGAGTTTACAGAGGGAAGTTATCTTAAATCCCATAGTAACAGTTTGCAGACAAACGCTGTTAGTCCTGAGACAGAAGATATGCAAATAGACTCTAATGTTGATGAACTAGCAGATATGCAAATGGATTGCACACTTTGTTTGGCTGACAACATTGAGTCACTGTGTTAAACCTTGAAGTAAAAGTGCTGAGAAACAGCAAAGAAATAGGAACTATTTTTCTTTGCTGTGAGAAGCTGTTTTGTTTTCCATTTTGTACTTGCAACGAGCACTGCATGTTTTGGAACCAGAGAGTGAATAAGCAATTACCTTAGTTATTGTATATAAGCCTCATGCTAAACTCCTGGAGACTGTCCTATTTTTGTTCTGCCCCAAAGTTCTAGTTGTGAGGGGAATAAATCCTTGTCATTTTGCCTTAAATACTCGGACTACAATTGCTTCTTTATCAGAGAGCTAAAAAAGGGACTACAACTCCCAAGAGGCCTTGCAAGAGCCACAGCTGTAGTCTCACTTTCTGAATAGAGGATTATCATGGCAGACCAACCCTCTGCGCCCTAGGCGGAGGGCTGGCCATGTGGTGACAGTATATATTGGATATGTATGTCTTTGTGTGAATGAGTGAGTAGGAGTGGGGTGGGTGTGTGATAGAGTGAGTTGGATTTGGATGAATACCTCTCTGCAGGAATAGTGAGGCTGGGTGAAGTGTGCAATCATTTCATTCCCTCCATTTCTTTCTACACTTCCCTTCTGTATACTCTCACCCTTCTTTCCTCCCTTCTCCTCTAAGTCTCCCTTCCTTTCCATTCAGCCTATGCACCTACTTTCTCTTCTCTTTCCTCATGTCCCATCAGACTCATCCCCTCCTCACTCATCCCCCAGGCTCACTCCCTCTTCTCTCATTTATTTATTTATTTATGCTTTTCTTCTATACCGCCCCTTCCAGAGATCAAGGGCGGTTTACAGGGAACAATTCAACAATTTTACATAGAACAGAAATTATAACTATTTACAGATAACTTTACATGAAACTGTGCCAATTAACTATTTTCAATGAACAAAACATATTTACAGAGAACAGTGAACTATAAACATATTACACAAATAATCTTAAGTGGGTCTTGGTAGTTATATGTGTCTGTCTTATCATGAGTTATCCTCTTGTGAGTTATCTTCTTCTGGGTTCTGAGGGGGGTAATAGGGTGCGGGTTCTGGAGGTTAGAGGGTTGGTTTTTTTGGATTGCTGGGGGGTAGCTCGTGGGAGGTAGGGGATTTTGGTAGGGTTTATATAGTGCTCAGTGAAAAGGTGAGTTTTAAGTTCTTTTCTGAATAGGTGAAGGTCTTTTGTCATGCGGAGGGTCAGTGGAAGCTCATTCCAAAGGGTGGGGCAGCAAATGTGAAGGCTCTAGAGCTTGTAGTTTTTTTTGTCTTGCAGATGGTTTTGGGTATGATGAGTGAGTGGGTTGCATTTTGCCTATGTGTTCTGGATTCAGATGGGAGGTGTAGGAGGGTGGGTAGTTGGGAGGGGGAGATGTCATTGAGGAGTTTAAATGTTGTAAGGAGTATTTTATATTTTATCCGGCTATTTATAAGGAGCCAGTGCAGTTCTAGTAATATAGGGGTTATGCGGTCGGTAAGACGTGCCTTTGTTAACACCCAAGCTTGACGTAAATCTTTAACCTTTGCAACTACTCCTTTTAGTTTTTTCTTAACTATTTTCCTCATAAGCACCTCTCTCGCTCAGGGCCACATGTCTAACGCACTCAAGCAATCTACTATCTGCCCTATTCCGAAAACAACCTCAACTAATAGTACTGATCCTTCAGCCTACCACCCAATATCCAGCCTCCCATTCCTGGCTAAGATAACCGAAAAGATTGTCCAGAGACAGCTTCAAGACCATATCGACAAATATGCCCCACTGGATCCCTACCAGCATGGATTCCGCCCAAACCATAGTGTTGAGGCACTTCTCACACATCTATTCGATAACCTACTCAAAGGAATAGACAATATAAAGAAGGGCTTCTTACTAATTTTTATCAACATATCATCTGCCTTCGACATAGTTTCCCACTACATCCTACCAAAGCGTCTAATGAAAATTGGCCTCCAAGACACCACCATCAAATGGTTTCAATCATACCTCGAAGACAGACAACAGAGTGTAACATCCGGCCACCTCACCTCAGCACCCTTCCACACAACTCAAGGAGTCCCCCAAGGTTCCTCATTATCTGCCCTTCTCTTCAATATTTACATTCAGCCAGTATGCAAAATATTTAATAAATACAGGATACAATATGCCATATATGCTGGCATATACCCCAATCCATCTAGACTCCCCAGACTATACCACTATATCAACCTGCATATAAGAAAGGACGACCTGGCTTACTAACAATAACTTGAACATCAACATAAAAAAATCTGAAGCGATCATCATCACACAGAATCCACATTCACCCCTCCTACCTCAATCAACATCTCAAATATACCGATCACAATAAAAAACAAAGTTTAGTACCTTGGAGTGATACTAAACAAACAACTTACCCTCAAAAAGCATATCAACAAAACGTCCAAGACCACCTTCTTCAAACTAGCAATGATCTGAAAACTAAAACCTCTCCTCAATAAAGACCACTTCCGTACAGTATGCCAGGCCATCATTACACCTGTTCTGAACTACCCAAACAGTCCACTCGACCCCTGCAATTAGTCCAGAACACTGCTGCCCGTATTATCGCTCGCGCTTCACAACAAGACCATATAACTCCCATCCTGCATGATCTGCATTGGTTACCAATCTCCTCACGAGCAAAATATAAATTGGCACTCACCATCTTCAAGATTAAAAATAACATGTCGGCAGGAATATACTACAAGAGCTCATTGGCACCAAGGCAAGTAAAAGACCTGACAGGAGCAACACCAAAAACACCATACCAACCTTTAACTTGATCACTAAAACCAATAAATCCACCTCTTTGAGGACTCTTTCTCTTGCTGCCTCTGCTATTTCACCCCCTGCTGGAATTCACTCCCTGAAAAGCTAAGGTCCACAACTGACATAAAAGATTTCCGGAAGTTACTCAAAACCTTCCTATTCATCGAACAATTCAATGAAGACCCCCAATCACACTAATCATCCCATTGTACCTTGCCCACCCCACTCCACACGCCTGTTTACATAAGTTGTGCTATCTCACCTTCCATCCACCCTTCACTCTTGTTACGATGTATATAAGTTTAATTTCAGTACTCCGACCTGACCCCTCCCTTTCATTCTCCATTGAAACTCTTATGTGATTGTTTAAGTTTTGAAGTTTTGATGTTATTGTTTACACTTGCAAGTTCTATGTAAAAGTTGACGTTAATGTAAACCACCTTGATTAAATGAAAAGGTGGTATAGAAAAATTGTTAAATAAAATAAAAATTTTATCATAGTTTCCCTTTCGAAAGTTAAAAGGTAGTACTGTGGATTTCCTTACCATCCCTCCTCTATTAATTACAAAACAAAACATACAAAACATTACCAACGCAGTTTTCCATAAACTGAGAACCCTCCGACACCTGCGCCCTCTACTCGAACCCTCAGATTTTCGAACAGTTTGCCAAGCCCTCATTTTTCCTCACTTTGACTACTCCAACATAATTCTCCATGGCCTCCCAAAGCACGCTCTACAGCCTCTACAACTGGCCATGAATAAAGTAGCCCGAACACTCATGTCAGTGTCCAGATACGAACACATCATGCCCCTCTTGATACAGCTCCACTGACTCCCTATAACAATTTGCCTGACATATAAAGCCCTCCTGCTTACCTTCAAGGTTCTCAATGGCATGTCTGCAACCTCCATCGCTGAGCTCATACAACGGAACCCGGAAACCAGAACTAGGAGGTCATGCATGTTAAGCTCTCTCCGCATCCCATCAAAAATAAGAACTTGTACCCAATCTACTAAGAACTGTGCTTTTTTGTTTTTTGCACCAACTTGCTGGAATACCCTACCTCCAACGATATGGGGCATCACAGATTTGATGTCCTTCAGAAAGGCACTAAAGACTTACTTGTTCCAATCAGTCTACAACCAACCACCCTAAACAAAGCCTCATATTTCTGCCCAACCTTGCGCATCAACCCTCATACTAGTTATGAACACTGATTAAGAACATTTAGCTTGATTATATTTTATCATACTGTTCCTATGGTTTTTAGTTATATTTAATTTGTTTATTTAAAACCATTCCATGTAACTGTTCCATTGTTTTGTTATTGTATCCCTGGTTCTATGTAAAACGTTGATTGCCTTTGTTATATGTAAACCGCACTGACTGCTAAAAGCGCGGCATATAAAAGGAAAGAAAATAAATAAATCATTAAATCATTAAATCAAACGCAATCATGGTATGATCACTATTACCAAGTGGCCCCCAACAATCTTATCTCTTGCACCAGATCTGGTGTTCCACTAAGGACTAGGTCCAAAATGGCTTCCCCTCTGGTCGGTTCATGAACCAGCTGATCCAAGAAGCTTCATCTAGAAACTTTATCTCCCTAGCATGCCCTGCTGTGACACTGACCCAGTCAATACTGGGGTAATTGAAATCATCCATTATTATTACTGTGTTGTAACTTTTCTTAGCTTTCCTGATTTCTTTAAGCATTTCATCATCCATTTGTTCATTCTGGCCAGGTGGTCGATTGTACACCCCCACTGCCATCGTTTCCCCTTTTTACATGGAATTTCAATCCATAGAGATTCTACAGCAAATTTGGTTTCCTGCAAAACTTTAATCCTTTGTGACTCAATGCCCTCTCTAACATAGAGCACAACCCCTCCACCAATTTGATCAGCTCCATCATTACGATATAGTTTGTACCCAGGTTAATAGTGTCCCACTGGTTGTCCTCCTCATACCATGCCTCTGAGATACCAATCATATCTAACCTCTCATTTAGTGCTATATAGTCTAACTCTCCAATCTTATTTTTTAGACTTCTAGTATTTGCATACAAACATTTTAGAGACACTATTTTATTCATATTAATCTGGCTATCGGTAGGCATAGATAATTTGGAATCTTTAAGCTCTGTCTGCTCCGTACTCAAGGGCATTTGGGCTACTTTTGTCTTTATTGGAACCTCTTTGCTGATATGCCCTAACTTCATTCTTTTGGTAGTTTCCTGCAAGGATATATTGTTCCGGACCATGTGCTCGGGCGACTGTCGGCTCTCCCCTAATATCTAGTTTAAAAGCTGCTCTATCTCCTTTTTAAAGGTTAATGCCAGCAGCCTGGTTCCATCCCGGTTAAGGCGAAGCCTATCCCTTCGGAAGAGCTCCTCCTTTCCTCAGAATATTCCCCAGTTTCTAACAAATCCAAAACCCTCATCCTTGCACCATCGTCTCATCAATGCCTTGAGACTCCGGAGCTCTGCCTGCCTTTTGGGTCCTGTGCGTGGAACGGGAAGCATTTCAGAGAATGCTACCCTGGAAGTTCTGGATTTCAACTTCCTACCTAAAAGCCTAAATTTAGCCTCCAGAACCTCCATACCACATTTTCCTATGTCATTGGTACTGACATGTACCAAGACAGCAGACTCCTCGCCAGCACTATCTAAGACCTTGTCTAGGTGGCGCATGAGGTTCGCTACCTTCGCACCAAGCAGACATGTTACCAGGCGATCCTCATGTTCACCAGCCACCAGGGCTGTATTTACCTATACGCCATCTACGCCGTGGCGTAGGGCCCACAGCTGACAAGGGCCCACAAACATTGTAAATTCTTAAAATTCAATTTAAAAAAAAAACGCTGGCTGCTGCCGCGGCAGCATGGACTGTCCGCGGGCCCCCCTCTGCTGCCGCGGCAGCATGGACTGTCCTGTGGGGGCCCCCTCCCTCCATAAATTGTGTTCTCTGAGGAGACGTTAGGTGCACGAGGGGGGCGTGCGCGCGAAAGAGGGAACGAGCGTGACCGGAGCTGTCCCCGGCGGGCCCCACTGCCGTCACCATGACGTCGACAGCGCCGCAGCAGGTGCTCGCG
Source organism: Ichthyophis bannanicus (assembly GCA_033557465.1). NCBI lineage: Eukaryota > Metazoa > Chordata > Amphibia > Gymnophiona > Ichthyophiidae > Ichthyophis > Ichthyophis bannanicus. Next base: position 5,301,553 of record CM066040.1, read on the forward strand.
GAAGACTCGCGCCGCTTCAGCATGCTCTCCTGGCAGCAGGTGAGTGTTCAGAAAATCCCATGTCTGACAACTTCCACCCTACAGTCACTGGGGAAAGTGTGTATGGTAACTTTGAGGAAGCAATGGATCATCATGTAAAATGCTTTTCATCGCAGAAGGGCCTGAATCATTTAAGAAAGATTTTTGCCAACACAGCCTCCAAAATGATAGATTTCACAGTGAAATTGTGATCGGGGAGGGAGGGGGGGGTTGGATTTTGAGGGAGGTCCTGAAAATCATGAAAAATATTTGCACAGTAGGATCACAAAAAACCATGAGGTGTAAACAATAGTTAATACTAACAACAATAATAATAATAATTTTGTATTGTTATTTTCATTCTTTACAAATACATTTACTTAAAAAAAATAAAAAAAAGAGAGCCTCCTCCTAATCAGAGGCCCAAGCTGCAGCTTTTCTAGTTTATATGTAAATCCAGCCCTGACAAGGACCTAATTGGCACTCAGTGGGAAATTTTTAAAATTTCCCCCTTAATTTTTATCACATTTTTAAATGAATATATAAGGATGGAAATAATATGCACTCTCAACCATTTTCTCTATCTGCAGTGGCCGGGTATTGGGAGAGTAAGTGGGGATGGAGGGGTAAAATTTGAGTGGATGAAATAGGAATGAGGAAAGAGCAAAAGGAGAAAGATTAGTATGTTAAAGCAGATGTAGAGAGAGAATGGAAAAAAAACTAGAAGAGAGAAGAAAGGACAAATGGACAGCAGACGATGGAGAGTTAGCAGAAGACACGAAGAAACCAGAAGAAAGTGGCTGGAGCAATTGCAGCTGAAAAAATTGCACAAAAGGTAGAAAAATATCTCTTTATTTTGAATTTATTAATTGGAATATGTCAGCTCTGGTAAATGTGCATCATTAACGTTTGCGCTTTGTTTAGTACAAGAGCAAATTGATGTATAGTTTGTGATAAGGAAGCTTATCATAGCTCAGGAAGGAGCTATAGTAAAGGTGAAGTGACTCTGAACAAGTAACCTGTCAGTTCTGGTAGAAATAAGAAAACAGAATTTTTCCATAAAAGACTACCAGTCCCAGAATGCACCAGGTTTCCAACAGCCATTAGAGGAGCTGAAGTGGGGAAACGTGTGTTCAATCAAGAGGGCTATGAGGTAATCCCCAAGCACTCATCTCAAAGGGCAGGGCCTGATTCAGCACAGCTGCGCTGTGCTAGGGTGGAGCACTCATCTAAGCAGAATAAAGGTAGAGTTTATTCTACAGAGAATCAGCTTGATCACTTTGGTCATCCTCATCCTCAGATTCAGCTTGGAGATCCTCATCATCTTGGAGATCTTCATGATCTTGGACAGCTTCATCATCTGGAGGATCATCAGAAGCAGAAGCCAGAGCAGACGGACAGAGAGGGCAAGAAACCCTTTGGAAGAAAGAAGAGAAAAGCATTTGGGAGGTCTAAAGGAGTCCAGAGCAGTACATATACTGGGAGACATTCAAAAGGCCAGCATACACCATTGGACTGGGGAAAGCCAGAGGAATGGTGCTGCAGAGCTAGGAATCTCCAGACGGTACCTGTGAGGGAGACGGCTGCACGTGGAAGGGATCCTAAGACTCGTGCCAGAAGGTATGTGAAGAGAGATCCAGTGTCCAGGGATCTGGATTGGAAGGCTGGACATAAGAACTGGACTGCATACTGGCCAGGCTATTTAGAGAGGAACTCTAACAGCAGTGGAAGCTCAGGTATGAACACTGATCTATGCCCTAGTTATACCCTTGAAAGACAGCAGGGAAACAAGTATTCTCCTGAAAGTGCTCCATTGAGAAATTCCTCTGTGCCAATCCATGATTTTGAACCCATGATTGTTGAAGAAGGGGGAGAGGTGGTAGATACAGGCTGTGAATACATGGGTTGCTCTCTGTCTAAACTCCTTTGGTAATTTACTGTTACAAAGTACAACAACCATCACAAAGAAATACAAACTTGTTCTTTAATCTACTCAGAAAAGCTCCTGAGTAGGATTTGAGCCACGCAGTAGAAAGCAAGCCAGCTAAGGGGTTTCAGCTGGGTAACTGCTAGCAATTGAGCCTTACCTAATTGCTTGTGAGCTCTGAGGAAATCACTTCTGAGTCTATGTGTGAAGATATAAGAAGTTAACCTGAAAAGAACAGTTTTCCCCTACTTTGTGGGTTTTGTTTGTAGATTAAAGCACTGCTAAGAAAATATTAGCTAGAGCCTACAGAAAAGACCATTCTGTTACCATCCTGGTCTTTATTCTTTTGCTTTGATTGCCTGACAGGTTCAGCTGTTGTTTTCCTGATTTTGTTTTTCTAAGTTTAACACTGAAAGCAAGTATCCTGTTTTATGTGCTACCAAGCATATCTGTGTTGGGAGAAATAACCCCATAAATAAATATCTTATTGGCTTTGCACTCAAGCACAACTAATTATTGTGAACGGCTGTGTCTGGTGTGAATGGACTACATTTCCCACAATCCCTTGCAAATCATATTAATATATGCCTTTGCCAAGACTGTGAACATTCTCACCCAGGTACCCGTCTGACAAATGGCGTAGTTTTTCGGATTGCTTTTGCACAAAGGATTTACTTGCTAAGGATTACAACTCAAGTCTGAAGGAAAAGACAGTTCAAGCTTAAAAGCTGAAAGAAAAGATTTTCCCTCAACTGCACTTTGGAGGATAGGTGGCTGTTCCAGGTAGCTGTTCCAGGAAGAAAAGACCCTGTGCAGAGCTGGATTCATCACTGGCATAAGGTAACAAGTACCTGGGCATGTCTAGTGGTGGATGGGAGTAAGGCACAGGGGTAATTGAAAAAAAAAATAGAAACCCCCCCCCCCACCTGTTTGGAAGGTGGTGCACTGTGGGGTTTTTTTGTGTTTTCTTGCAGGGATCAAGATGGATCCAAGGGAACTACCTCAGTGGATGGCAGCCCAGTTTAGCAGGTAACAGGAGCTAGCACAGCAGGCTCAAGACACTGCTATGAAAGCCTTAATGGACCAGCAGAGGCCAGTGCTTGATCTGGTGCAAGCCCTAGTTAAACTGCAGAACCAAAGTGGACCAGATGCAAGACCAGCAGTAAATACTGGTACACCACATGTGGACAGTATGGGACTCAATCAAGGAATTGGGACATTTAGTTTTGGGAAGCTAACTCCAGATGATAATGTTGATGATTTTCTAGAGTCTTTTGAAAGAGTGGCACAAGCATTAGCATGGCCAGAGACCCAGTGGGCAGTAAGGCTGGCAGCCTCATTAACTGGAGAGGTGCTTGCAGCTTATAGAGCAATGCCAGCAGCCCAGGCTTTGAATTATAAGGATGTAAAGGCTGCTATTAGAGATCGCCTAGGGTTGTCTATTTCAGAGTATAGGCGAATGTTTAGAGCTACTACATTAAGAGTGGGTGAAACACCTAGGGCTCTGAGTCAGAGAATCAGAGGATTAGCTGTAAAATGGTTGGAGCCTGAGCAAAAGACGGTAGAAATGTTATTAGACATTATTATGCTTGAACAATTTATGTCTGCTGTGCCTAAAGATTTGCACACTTTCCTTATACAGCAAAATTGCCAAAATCTTAGAGAGGCAACCATGCTAGCAGAGAGATTCTTGGAAGCCACGCAGGCTTGCCATAGAATGGGTGGCCCTTTGAAGATGGGTGCTGAGGCAAGCTGTGCTGTATCAGAAAAGAAAATGCTTAAAAGTGTTTCTGAAAATAAATGTACTGTGCCAAACCAGATGACACAGTGGAGTGAAAAGAAATGTTTCAAGTGTGGAAAATGGGGACATTTAGAAAAGGGATGCCAGACACACACTAGCTTAATGGGTGTGGATTTAAAACAGCCCAAAGAAGGATTTCTTTTGATGGTTGATGTGCAAGGAATTACCACAAATGCTTTGTTAGACTCTGGGGCAGACCAGAGTATGCTGTCAAAAAGGCTTTGGAAGAGGATAGAGGCCCAAGAAGGATTTGTGCCTAGAACCCCTGAAAGCCAAGTTCACATCAGATGCATTCATGGTGCTGCAACATCATATCCCACCTATAGGCTAATAGTTAAGTGCCTGGGGGAACAAGAGGAAGTCCTGTTACCAGTGGTGCCTAGGCTACCCTTTGATTTGGTTCTAGGAAGGGACTGGCCAAGATTTAAGCAGGGTCTAGTGGAAGGGCTAGGAAAGAAGGAGGGAGAAGGAATAATGGAAATAGCTCCCGGGCCTTTCTTTGGAAGTCCTCAGTCCCTAGCTAAAAAGATGGTTAAGCTTCCAGAAGGCCAAACTATAGGTAATAAGAGGGGCCTTGTATCCACCCGCTCGCAGGCTAAGGTAGAGAGCCAAAAGGAGGAGGGGGAGCAGGCAGAGTTATTAGGAGACTTACCCTCTCATGATGATTTAATAACTCCATCATCTGGTAAAGTAAGAAAAGTTGAAAGCACAAAAGCGGCGTGAGAGACTTTGCAGAGCACAGGGTAGGGCTGAGATGTTAGCTGGTCAAAGTTTACCCTGGGTGCCAGCTGAGTTAGTGGCAAAGTTTCCTAACTTTCCACAAGAACAGCGAGCTGATCAAGCTCTCACCCGAGCTTTTAAGTATGCTCATGAGGTCAGGGAGGAGTTGCCCAGATTCAGACTAGATAATGAAATATTATATAGATTGAGTCAGGACCCCAGAAATGGGACCATACGTAAACAATTGGTGGTACCCACAACTTTCAAAGGGCTAGTACTTAGATTAGCACATGATCATCCAGTTGGAGGTCATAAAGGGATGCAAGAAACGCTGGATCAAATACTTATGCGTTTTTACTGGCCAGGTATTTTCAAAGAAACTGCCCAGTTTTGTGCTGCATGTCCAGCGTGTCAGCGAGTTACAGCGGCTCACCCACCGGTGGTGCCTTTGATTCCCATGCCAATTATCACAGACCCAATTGGTCGCATTGCCATGGATATTGTAGGCCCATTAGTCAAAACGCCCCGAGGTTTCCAATACATCCTAGTTATGGTAGATCAGGCAACAAGGTTTCCTTGGGCCATACCATTGAGGAATGTTTCTGCAAAAACAATAGCTTTAGAGCTAGTAAAATTGTTTTGTGAAGTGGGATTCCCAAGAGAGGTGTTGACTGACTGAGGGTCCAATTTTGAATCCAAATATTTGGCCCAGGTCTGGGATGCCTTTGGCATTCATCACGTAAAAACCTCAGCCTACCATCCACAATCAAACGGTTTGGTGGAGAGATTCAACCAAACTCTCAAACAAATGTTGAGAAGGGGGTTAGTAGGAGAGGTAAAAGAATGGGATATGTTATTGCCCTTTGCCTTATATGCCTGCAGGGAAAGAATTCAGGTGTCCCTAGGTGTAACTCCATATGAATTGATGTATGGTAGGGCTCCACGTGGTTTATTAGATATTTTGAGGGAACAATGGATTGATCCTGAACCAGGAAGTCAGGAGGTGCCACAGTTTCTACGTGACTTGAGTGCACGTTTGAAAAGGACCTCGCAGGTTGCTGAGAGGAACCTGCAGGACAGTCAAGTGCGCCAGAAAGGGTGGTATGATAGGAAGGGCAAAAGCCGCCAATTAAGCATTGGTGAAAAGGTTTTGGTTCAAGTAGCAGGTACAGCCCCAAAATTTGAAGTACAGTGGAAAGGGCCATGGAAGGTTGTTAAACAAGTGAGCCCAGTGTCTTATATGGTAGAAAATGCAAGAGGGCGTAGGCAGACCTACCATATTAATGTACTTAAGTCTTGGAAGGAGAGGCCTGTAAATAATAATGACCCTGAAGCCAGTCGGGAAGTAAGTGAGCTTCAAAAAGATAACACTCTCGTAGGTATTACAGACTGTAGGAAAGAGGTTTCACCAGTTAAACCTGTCCGTAATAACTTAAGGAGGGGGGTATGTGATAAGGAAGCTTATCATAGCTCAGGAAGGAGCTATAGTCAAGGTGAAGTGACTCTGAACAAGCAACCTGTCAGTTCTGGTAGAAATAAGAAAACAGAATTTTTCCATAAAAGACTACCAGTCCCAGAATGCACCAGGTTTCCAACAGCCATTAGAGGAGCTGAAGTGGGGAAACGTGTGTTCAATCAAGAGGGCTATGAGGTAATCCCCAAGCACTCATCTCAAAGGGCAGGGCCTGATTCAGCACAGCTGCGCTGTGCTAGGGTGGAGCACTCATCTAAGCAGAATAAAGGTAGAGTTTATTCTACAGAGAATCAGCTTGATCACTTTGGTCATCCTCATCCTCAGATTCAGCTTGGAGATCCTCATCATCTTGGAGATCTTCATGATCTTGGACAGCTTCATCATCTGGAGGATCATCAGAAGCAGAAGCCAGAGCGGACGGACAGAGAGGGCAAGAAACCCTTTGGAAGAAAGAAGAGAAAAGCATTTGGGAGGTCTAAAGGAGTCCAGAGCAGTACGTATACTGGGAGGCATTCAAAAGGCCAGCATACACCATTGGACTGGGGAAAGCCAGAGGAATGGTGCTGCAGAGCTAGGAATCTCCAGACGGTACCTGTGAGGGAGACGGCTGCACGTGGAAGGGATCCTAAGACTCGTGCCAGAAGGTATGTGAAGAGAGATCCAGTGTCCAGGGATCTGGATTGGAAGGCTGGACATAAGAACTGGACTACATACTGGCCAGGCTATTTAGAGAGGAACTCTAACAGCAATGGAAGCTCAGGTATGAACACTGATCTATGCCCTAGTTATACCCTTGAAAGACAGCAGGGAAACAAGTATTCTCCTGAAAGTGCTCCATTGAGAAATTCCTCTGTGCCAATCCATGATTTTGAACCCATGATTGTTGAAGAAGGGGGAGAGGTGGTAGATACAGGCTGTGAATACATGGGTTGCTCTCTGTCTAAACTCCTTTGGTAATTTACTGTTACAAAGTACAACAACCATCACAAAGAAATACAAACTTGTTCTTTAATCTACTCAGAAAAGCTCCTGAGTCGGATTTGAGCCACGCAGTAGAAAGCAAGCCAGCTAAGGGGTTTCAGCTGGGTAACTGCTAGCAATTGAGCCTTACCTAATTGCTTGTGAGCTCTGAGGAAATCACTTCTGAGTCTATGTGTGAAGATATAAGAAGTTAACCTGAAAAGAACAGTTTTTCTCTACTTTGTGGGTTTTGTTTGTTGATTAAAGCACTGCTAAGAAAATATTAGCTAGAGCCTACAGAAAAGACCATTCTGTTACCATCCTGGTCTTTATTCTTTTGCTTTGATTGCCTGACAGGTTCAGCTGTTGTTTTCCTGAGTTTGTTTTTCTAGGTTTAACACTGAAAGCAAGTATCCTGTTTTATGTGCTACCAAGCATATCTGTGTTGGGAGAAATAACCCCATAAATAAATATCTTATTGGCTTTACACGCAAGCACAACTAATTATTGTGAACGGCTGTGTCTGGTGTGAATGGACTACATTTCCCACAATCCCTTGCAAATCCTATTAATATATGCCTTTGCCAAGACTGTGAACATTCTCACCCAGGCACCCGTCTGACAAGTTTTATTTCTACAGTGTTGTACATTCGAAGTTTGGCTTTTGGGATTCCCAGTTTAATTACTGTCTTCCTGTTTCTAAATTGTGATTACTTGTTTGGTGATGGTCTATGTTCTGCATGTGTAACTGAGCTGAGGTGTTCTGTTTATATAATTCCTATTTGACATTGCCACTTGTTCTCCTTATCCCCAGTAGGTGATCTATTGTTGTTCTCTGAAATGTATTGGTTTAATATTTGCAGTGTTGCCTTTTGATTGGTAGAGTATGGTGCTTTGTGAGTCCTGGTAGTGCTGTTAGGATACGGCGGGTTTGCTATGAGTTCTAAATGGGCAGTGTTTGTAGTAGTTCCTAATGTGTCTGGCAGTTGGCACTGGATTATAGTAATGTAGAAATCTTTTAGTCTTTCTTTATCCATACACTCATTAAGAGGCACGTTTACTAAAAGTTAGTATATGGTAACATTATGCAAATATTTATGCAAATGAGGCCCCTTATGCAAATGAGGCCCCGCACCCCCCTTTGGGCCGCCCCTGCTGGGAGCCCACAATTTTTGTTGGCGTAGGGCCTCACTCAAGGTAAATCCGGCCCTGCCAGCCACCCAGCTCTCTACATGCCTAATGATTGAATCGCCAACTATAACGACTGTCCTAACCCTTCCCTTATGGGCATATGGCCCTGGAGAAACTTTCTTGGTGCGAGAGGGTTTTACATCACCTGATTGGTGGGCATTCTTTCCTGCCTGTTACCAGCTGTACCTCTGCTCTGCCATGAATACATTTTTTTCATCACTGCTTTATGTGTCCATGTCTGTTTCTGCCTTACTCAACATTGCCATGCTCATTTGCATCTCTTGACCAGTCACAGTGTGACAGAGGAATGGTAGCTGCCCCTTCCTGGGACAGCCTCCTGGGCTGGTATGAGGCTGCTTTCACCTGCTCCTGACATTGTTGTGTTTAGCTACCATGCTGTTTTATTTCTAAGTCCTAACCTTATTCCACATTTCAGCATCTGTGTTATTTCAGCAGAAATGACATAGATGTCTAAGTGATCTGCGGGAGACATACATGGGCCTGACTAGAATACATGATATATGTCTGCGAGTGTGGCCATGCCCCCTTCCTCCCCTCCTGCCCACGTTCTGACGTCTCCATTTAGGTGCCAAGTACGTGCAGGGATGCCTTGTATCAGAAAACGGGTTTGGCCATTTTCGTTAGTTGCATGTCTATCCCGCACGTCCACGGGGCTTGTTTGTGTTTCAGAATGACCCCCTTAGGGAAGAACAACCCAAACTATGGTTACACAATGAAAGGAGGAGTTGGCCTAGTGGTTGGGGCAAGGTACTTCAGGCCAGAAGGTCAGGGGTTCAAATCCCACTAGAGGACAGCAACCTTGGGCTGGAAGGACTGGGGTTTCTAGTCCCACAGGTGCTCCTTGTGGTCTTGGGCAAGCCACTTAATCCTCCATAGCCCATGTTCCCTGTAAAATAGTTATCTCCAAGTTATAATGCCCTGTTCAATGTAATTAATAAATATCCATAGCAACCCTTAGTAAGTAAAGAACTTAGATCTAAACACAAACTTAAAACTAAGATGCAGACAGCAGTCCAGCAGCGGGATGGGGGCTTTCCAGTCTTTTGCATTGAGTGTCACATGTATGATTTTCTCCCAGTTGGTGAGAGGTCTTACGTGTGCACTAGGTGCAAGGAGCTCTTTGCTCTCAGGGAACAAGTCCGTTCTCTAGAGGCTAAAGTAGCAGACTTGGAAAGCATAAGACAGACAGAGAGGTACATAGACGAGACCTACAGGGATATAGTCCTGAAGTCCCACCTCCAGTCTGGCAGCATCCCTGTTGCCATGGAGGAGAGAGGTCACGTGACAGGAGAGCATCACCCTGGTGTGGCAGGAAGTGATCCTGTAACTAGGACCTGTCCTCCAGGTGATGTAAAACCCTCTCGCACCGAGGAAGTTTCTCCAGGGCCATGTGCCCATGAGGGAAGGGTTAGGACAGCCGTTATAGTTGGTGATTCGATCATTAGGCATGTAGATAGCTGGGTGGCTGGTGGACGTGAGGATCGCCTGGTAACATGCCTGCCTGGTGCGAAGGTAGCGGACCTCACGCGCCACCTAGATAAGGTCTTAGATAGTGCTGGGGAGGAGTCTGCTGTCTTGGTACATGTTGGTACCAATGACATAGGAAAATGTGGTAGGGAGGTTCTGGAGGCTAAATTTAGGCTTTTAGGTAGGAAGTTGAAATCCAGAACTTCCAGGGTAGCATTCTCCGAAATGCTTCCTGTTCCACGCGCAGGACCCAAAAGGCAGACAGAGCTCCGGAGTCTCAATGCGTGGATGAGACAATGGTGCAGAGATGAGGGTTTTGGATTTTTTTAGGAGCTGGGGAACATTCTGGGGAAAGGAGGGGCTATTCCGAAGGGATGGGCTTCACCTTAACCGGGATGGAACCAGGCTGCTGGCATTAACCTTTAAAAAGGAGATAGAGCAGCTTTTAAACTAGATATTAGGGGAAAGCCGACAGTCGCCCAAGAGCAGATGGTTTGGAAGAATGTATCTTTGAAGGATACTACCAAAAGCAGAGAGGTTCCACAAAAAAGTAAAGTAGCCCCAAATGCCCTCAAGTATGGAGCAGACAGAGCTTAAAGATCCCAAATTACTCATGTCTAACAGACAAATTAATATGGATAAAATACATTCTCTAAAATGCTTGTATGCAAATGCTAGAAGTCTAAAAAATAAGATGGGAGAGTTAGAATATATAGCACTAAATGAAAGGTTAGATATGATTGGAATATCAGAGACATGGTGGAAGGACGACAACCAGTGGGACACTGTGATACCTGGGTACAAACTATATCGTAATGATAGAGCTGATCAAATTGGTGGAGGGGTTGCTCTCTATGTTAGAGAGGGCATTGAGTCAGAAAGGATTAAAGTTTTGCAGGAAAGAAATCTGCTGTAGAATCTATATGGATTGAAATTCCATGTAAAAGGGGGAAGGCAATGGCAGTGGGGGTGTACTATCGAGCGCCTGGCCAGAATGACCAAATGGATGATGAAATGCTCAAAGAAATCAAGGAAGCTAACAAACGTTACAGCACAGTAATAATAATGGGTGATTTCAACTACCCCGGTATCGACTGGGTCAGTGTCACGTCAGGACATGCTAGGGAGATAAAGTTCCTAGATGAAATAAATGACTGCTTCTTGGAGCAGCTGGTTAATGAACCGACCAGAGGGGAAGCCATATTAGACCTAATCCTTAGTGGAACACCAGATCTAGTGCAAGAGATAAGGTTGTTGGGGTCACTTGGCAATAGTGATCATAGCATGATCGCCTTTGATTTAATTAGTGGAGGAGGGATAGTAAGGAAATCCACAGTATTACCTTTTAACTTTCGAAAGGGAGACTATGATAAAATGAGGAAAACAGTCAAGAAAAAACTAAAAGGAGCAGTTGCAAAGGTTAAAGACGTACATCAGGCTTGGCTGTTGTTGAAAAATACTATCTTGGAAGCCCAGACCAGCTGTATTCCACGCTTTAAGAAAAGTGGAAAGAAGTCCAAAAAACTGCCAGCATGGTTTAAAGTTGAGTTCAGAGAGGCTGTTGTTGCCAAAAAAGCATCTTTCAGGAAATGGAAAAAAGAGCCAAATGACGAAACCTGGAAACAGCACAAGCACTGGCAAGTCAAATGCAAGGCATTGATAAGGCAGGCAAAGGGAGAATTTGAGAAGAAGCTTGCTGCAGAAGCAAAAACGCGAAGTAAAGACCTTTTCAAGTACATTCGTAGCAAAAAACCTGTGGTCCATTAGATGATAAAGGGGTTAAAGGAGCACTAAGAGGCGACAAGGCGATAGCGGAGAGACTGAACGAATTCTTTGCTTCTGTCTTTACTGAGGAAGATGTAGGGATGTTACCCATGACTGAAGTGGTATTTAAAGGTGCAGAAGAATTGAAGGAAATATCGATATATCGAGAAGATGTATTACAACTATTAGATAAGCTGAAGAGTAGCAAATCACCTGGGCCGGATGGCATACATCCAAGGGTATTGAAAGAACTGAAATATGAGATTGCAGACCTGCTATTAGTAATCTGTGAACTATCATTAAAATCATCTCTAATACCTGAAGATTGGAGGATCGCCAATGTAACACCAATTTTTAAGAAGTGTTCCAGGGGTGATCCGGGAAACTACAGACCGGTGATCCTGACGTCAATACCGGGAAAAATGATAGAAACCATCATAAAGAATAAAATTACTCAGCATGTAGATAGTCATGAACTAATGAGAGACAGCCAACATGGCTTTAGACAAGGAAGATCTTGTCTTACTAATCTGTTATGTTTTTTTGAAGGAGTGAATAATCAGGTGGACAAAGGTGAGTCGGTTGATATTGTGTATCTGGACTTTCAGAAAGCCTTTGACAAGGTCCCTCATGAGAGACTTTTGGCAAAACTAAAGAGTCATGGGATAGGAGGCAGTGTACTATTGTGGATCAGAAACTGGTTAAAAGATAGAAAGCAGAGGGTAGGGCTAAATGGCCAATTTTCCCAATGGAGAAAGGTGAATAGTGGTGTACCCCAGGGATCTCTGCTGGGTCCGCTGCTTTTTGACATATTCATAAATGACCTGGAAAGTGGAATAACGAGTGAGGTTATCAAATTTGCAGATGACACAAAACTATTTAAAGTTGTTAAAACCCAAGAGGATTGTGGAAAATTGCAAGAGGATCTTGATAAATTGGAAGACTGGGCATCAAAATGGCAGATGAAATTTAATGTGGACAAGTGCAAGGTTATGTGCACCTAGGGAAGAACAACCCAAACTATGGTTACACGATGCAAGGTTCCACATTAGGAACCACCACCCAGGAAAAAGATTTAGGCGTCATTGTGGATACCATGTTAAAACCCTCGGCCCAGTGTGCAGCGGTGGCCAAGAGAGCAAATAGAATGCTAGGTATGATAAGGAAAGGAATGGAAAATAAAACAAAGGATATTATAATGCCTCTATATCGTTCAATGGTGAGACCGCACCTTGAATATTGTGTTCAATTCTGGTCGCCGTATCTTAAAATGGATATAGAGTTATTAGAAAAGGTTCAGAGAAGAGCCACCAAAATGGTAAAGGGGATGGAAGTATACTTCTATGAAGAAAGGCTAAAAAGGTTAGGGCTCTTTAACCTGGAAAAGAGACGGCTGAGGGGAGATATGATAGAAGTCTATAAATTAATGAGCGGAGTGGAACGGGTAAACGTAGATCGATTGTTTACCTTATCAGAATATAGAAAGACTAGGGGACATGCAATGAATCTACAGGGTAAACTATTTAAGACTAATAAAAGAAAATATTTTTTCACTCAACGTGTAATCAAACTCTGGAATTTGTTACCGGAGGATGTAGTAAAGGCTGTTAGTGTAGCTGGGTTTAAAAAAGGTTTGGACAAGTTCATGGAGGAAAGGTCCATAAGCCATTATTAAGAAGGGACCCAGGATATCAATGCTTGAACCAATACAAGCATTGTGGAACCTGTGTCCCTTGGGGAAACTGCTAGGTACGTATGACCTATATTGGCCACTGTTGGAAACAGAATACTGGGCTTGATGGACCTTGGTCTGACCCAGTATGGCATATCTTATGTTCTTATGTCCCACATTAGGAACCACCACCCAGGAAAAGGATCCAGGTACCATGGTGGATAATACATTGAAACCCTCTGACCAGTGTGCAGTGGCAGTCAAGAAAGCAAATAGAATGCTAGGAATCATAAGGAAAGGAATGGAGAATAAAATAAAGGATATTATAATGCCTCTCTATTATTCCATGATAAGACCACACCTTCAATTTTGTGTACAATTCTGGTTGCCATATCTTAAAAAGGATATAGCAGAATTAAAATGGTACAGAAGAGTCACCAAAATGGTAAAGGGAGATGGAAGGATGCCCCTATGAGGATAGGCTTAAAAGGTTAGGGCTTTTCAATCTGAAAAAAAGATGACTGAGGGGGAGATATGATAGAGGTCTATAAATTATTGAATGGAGTGGAAAGAGTAAACGTAGATCAGTTATTTACACCATCAAAAAGTAGGAAGACTAGGGGACAAGCAATGAAGCAACAATGTAACCTATTTAAAAGGAAATATTTTTTCACGCAAAGCATAATCAAACTCTGTAATTCGTTACCAGAGGATTGTAGGGCTGGTACCCCTGCAATTCTACATGCAAATCTCCGGCCTGTTCAGCAACTCAGGCCTGAACCAACCTGCACAGACAAGATGGATTCTTCACTTCACTTTTGCTGTGTTCAGCTACAAACGACCTAAGCAACTGCTTGTTCAGCGTTTCTAAGTGTGCATACAGAAGCTATTGTCCGTGGCTGGCCTTGGACACTTGTACATGCCCAGAAGTTACATACTGTTGCTTCTGCCTGACTTTTACCATGGCTCCTTTGTTTGCAAGAAGCTGACCTTCATCTACCTCCTGATTCGCTGAGAACACCTCAGACTGCCTGGTGCCAACCAATCATCGGACCTATGACGGAGGATTCTTACACAGAATAATGCAATCTGCGCTGGAAACTTTAGTAGTAAGAGAGAGAGAGTTGGGGGCTTTTCCCACCTGTTCATACAGACTTCTGCACTGGTTCCTCTCTGCTGTGCACTGCGTACCTGATTCCTGCGACCTGACCCTTCCGCAGGACGGCCACTAAGTGTGGGCTAGGCCGTCCTCCACAGGTCTGAGATAAGACTTTCACAGATACCTCCGGTTCGGACTTACTGCGGCTCGCCTGACGAGGCTAGAGCCCGCATTAGCTAGGAGCTGTCTTCTTGGACTGCATTGTTCCTGAGAGCCCGACGGAACTAAGGTACTGACTTATCTCTCCTCCTCCGTATGGGAAAGGGGTTAGCAATATATTTCTTACTTTTCCTCAGTGCAGAGCGAATCAGTGACGTCTGATTACTAATCAGTGATTTATTACGTTGTCCAAGTGTACATCTGTACTATAACAAATTTGTACCTCATGTTTCTAATTAGCTATATGTGTGTGTGTATATTTTTCTACCTGGTTGCCTATAATAAAGTCTAATATATATCTGCAGACCAGACTTCTTTCGTGGCTCATTGCCAGAATAACTCACCGAACTTTGGGCTGTATATTAGTAGCTATCTCCCCTAGACAACAACAGAGTCTACCTTATTCTTGTGCTACGAATATACCCTACAGGATGTGGTAAAAACGTTTAGCGTAGCTAGGTTTAAAAAAAGGTTTGACAAGTTCCTGGAGGAAAAGTTTATAAACCATTATTAAAAAGTACCAGGGAAATCCATTGCTTACCCCAGCATAAGCATTATGGAATCTGTGTACCTTTCTGAGAACCTGGCACATACTTGTGACCTAGATTGGCCACTGTTAGGATACTGGGGTTTATGGACCTTGGTCTGACCCAGTATGGCATTTCTTATGTTCTTACATGAACAATCTTTTTCAAAAATTAGGCTGATGAAGTACTTGCAGCACACCACTATGACCTAAAGTCATCTCACAAATCTGACTATAATGAGCACTGAAGCGGACATACTTTGCACTCTTGACTACTCAGACATTATTGAAATATTTGTGAGCCAAAAGGCTTGTAAGGTACTGCTTTAAAACAGTGATTCTCAAACCAGTCCTCTCAACATATTTTCATCATTGGCAGCTTGGATATGTGTGTCCTCCTGAGGATTGGGTGAATATAAGTGCCTGCAGCCTGATTAGATCAAGAGTAGGATGAGAGCAAGAAGACTGAGGGCAGGGGAAGAGTGAATTAGTGATGGGGATTCAAAGACACATTCTCCTATTGCTTTGTCTATACTCCCTCACTCCTTCATTTATCACTCTCTCCTCTCTTTCCCCCTCACACACTCCTTTTGCTTTGAGTGAGGGGGGAAAGAGAGGAGAGAGTGATAGAATGAATGAATGAGGAGGTAGACAGACAAAGCTGAGTATGAGAGGGAGATCTAGAGTGTGATTGGGAATGGAAAGGCAGAAAACTAAAATGTGTGTGTATGGGGGGGAGGGAGGGAGAAAGAGAAAGCAAAGAGCTAACAAGGGTTGGGACTCAGAGACAAGGGATTGTATGTTTACATTTTGGTTGATCTCATCTGTTTATGAGTAATTATATAAAATTATTATTAAAGACATATTTTATGAGGCTTCCGGTGACATCACCGAACCACATGGACGGCTGAAAATGAGCTTCGCCATTCACCCCTGCAAAAGTGAGTAATCTCCCCTGAAATAAAGCGTTATGAGCACCCCAAGAGGAGAGGCACGGTTACTGGGAGCGGAGGCTGAAGGAATGACGACAGCGAGGAAAAAGACGGCAGATATCAGAGAATATACATGCGTGACAGTCAGAGGCGAGCAGAGAGAAGGAGGAAAAATGGGAGGTGAAGTGTACACTGAGGCTGAAGAGCAGTTGAATACCTTGGAAGAGGTGCAGAGCAGAAGTGCCATGGTGCAGATTTCAAAGGAAGAGCTCTGGTCATGGTTTGGTAAGCTGAGGTCTGAAATGGTGGGATTCAGAAATATGGAGGTGGCCATAATGGAGTTTCATGCTGATGTGGAGGAAGCGGAAGGGCAGGTGGAAGAGGTGCGAAGCAATGTGGGTGCGATAAACAAAGCAGTGAACAGTTTAGAAGCTGCGAAGGAACAGATAGAGCTAAAGCTGGAAGATTTGGAAAATCGTGCAAGAAGGCAAAATCTACAAATAAAGGGGGTGCCGGAACATGAGGATTACAGAGATTGTGAGCAGACTGCACGAGACATATTGTCACAAGCACAACGCCCAAAGCCACTTGCCTTTAGTGGTAGAGGGGCGTGGTGGTTGAGGATTCCTTCTATCAGCTCTTAGCAGCCTATTTCTTCGTGTTGGCTTCTGGGAAGTGTAGTACTGCTAAAATATGTTGGTGCTTTAAGTAGAAGGTTTGTAGTTGAGGTAACCAAGGGTAAGGCTTGTAACAGAAAGCTTATTTCCATAACACAAAAACACAGCAGGTTCAAGGTATCATTTACAGGATTATAACTGTAGGATTTGCTTAAGGTGCAGCAAATAATGGCAAACAAACCAAAAGAACTCAGAAATGGCTTTTTCCTCTTACTTGCAGAAGTATTGCCTTTAGAAACTAGGCTGCCACTTTCCTTTTTAGTCCTTGTTAATAAGAGCATAAAGAAAAATTCAAGCTTAATTCTTCTACAGGAGTTTGGTTTCTGCCAGCCTCAGAAACCTCTCTAGGCTGCATTTCTACGTGAAACCAAACTTAGAACAAAACAAACATTCCAAGCTGTTATCAAAACTCTTAGCGGGCTTTTCATATAGGAGAGGAGCAAGCAAAAACTCTTATAGCAGCTAACTTGGCTTTTCTTGCCGTTGCACAGTTCAAACACAGGTGACAAACAAGCATGAATCAGAGCTTCCTGATCAGGCTTAGGTTGCAGTAAATTTCCCTTTTAAAACATCCATATGGTTAACTTCCAAGGAGAATTACTTCTTTCAGGGCTAGCTTTTCCTCAAGACTTCCTGTCTAGAGCTTGACATAGAGAGCAATCCATAAAGCAATCTTCTTCCCCCAACTCTGACACTGGTTCTCCCAACTGCATGGGTTCTGACTCACCGACCTGGTCAGACTGCTCAGCTGACAACCTCTCTGGTGGTCTGAAAGCTTCTCCACTTCCTGGCCCCCATCTCTGTTGCCAACCTGTTGCAGGGAATTCAGCTCTCTCAACTCTGGGTAGCTCAGCTCTTCTCCAAGAATCAGCTCCTTCTCTCAGCCTCTCTCTCAGCTGCTCTCCTTGTCTCCCTCTCTCTGCATAATCTAACCCAGGCTTATACCTCCAGGATTCTAACCCCACCTCTTTCTTTCCCAGGTGTTGGTAAACCCACTGCCTTCTGGTATTAGAATAATCAGTGCACTTGTTAAAGTAAGGGCTTTGGTCCTTGTGCTTGCAATCCCTCTTTCTTACTTTATCAGTCATTGGCTGAAATCTGTTCCAGCTGGGGTTTTTCTGTCTTTGAAACCTGGCTGTGGCTTTCTCTCCCTGCACTCCTAGAAGGGAACCCTTAACTAGGGTGAATTCGTTATGCTTCTCACCTCCCCCACTCTCAGGATAGCTGACTTTGCCACAATATGTATGGCGGTGCTGGAGGAGCCTGAGGATGGAGGGCAGACATTGGAAGTTAAAATAGACAGAGCGCACCGCACACTGGGCCCAAGGAGAGGGGAGGCACCACGGGACATTATTATTTGCCTCCAGGACTTTAAAATTAAGGAAAAAATAATAAATAAGGTGAGGGGAGCAGGCCGGCTAGAGTGGAAAGGCAATAAGGTTGTAGTTTTTGCGGACTTAGCTGCGGCCACGCTATAACGCTGAAGAGAATGGAGAGAATTTACAATGAGGTTAAGAGAACATTAAATATAAATGGCTGTACTCCATGGGAATTGCATTCACCAGTCAAGGCATCACAAGGCGGGCGTTAACAGCAATGCAATTGGCAGCAGAGATGAAGGAAGCAGGAGTGACACGCTTACCAGAGGTGGAGAAGTGAGAAAACCTGTGAATGGACAGACAACAAGAAGGCAGAGAGTGGAGAGCAAAGAGAGAAAGAGTAAACGCGTGATGCAAAAAAGAAAGGACATGGAACTGAGTAAATAAGCAGAGGAAAGAGAAATGGAAAAAGTATGGAAAACAACAGCAAGGTTGAAGAAACCACAAAGCTGGACTGAGTTTGTGATGTGAGGGGGGCAGGGGTGTAAAGCTAAATGTGAAGTGTTAAGAAAGGTGGGGATTAAGATAGGAAGAGAGTATAATGTGAAATGTGTAACATGAGTGAGAGGGGGACGATGATGTCTGGGAAGAAGCGGAAGCTACTACAGTAAATGGTAGTAAGAATGAAGGGGAGGCTGGAAGGAAGGGAACTAAGGGAGGGTAACCGCATCCTGTGTGTGTGTAAGAAGAGGAAATGCAGAGATTGGCAGTTATGGGTAGTAATCAAAAACAATTGGATGAATGTAAGATTGTAACCATAAATGTGAAAGGACTTAATTCCTGGTTTAAAAGACAGGCCCTATTGAAAGAGGGCAGCAGAGTAAGAGCGGATATTCTGCCTATACAAGAAACGCATTTTAAAAAAGTACAAGAAAGATGGTTGATGAGTAAAGTGTATCTGGCCCATAATCGGGAATCGCCAAAAAGGAGAGGAGTGGGCTTAATATTTGCAAAAGGATTGAATGTGGAAGAAGAGCATGTGGAGAGAGACCCAGGAGGGTGCTACATTTTGTGGAAAGGGAAAATAGAAGGAAGGCCCATAGTAGTGGGGAGTATATATGCGCTGAATACACAGCAAGGGTGGTTCTATGGGAAACTGCATGAGATGGTGGAACCCTATATGCAAAGCCCGGTAATATTAGGAGGGGATTTTAATGCAACACTGAACCCCAGAATAGACACTACAGGGGACAAGAAGTGTGGACCAAAAGGGGTAAGTAAGAAGCTGGGAAAGCTGCTGCATAAATTGGGTTCAGTGGATGTTTGGAGGCACATACATGGGAATAAGAGGGCATATACACACTACTCTCACCCACATAAGAGATACAACAGAATAGATATGATATGGGAGGATAATAAAACAAGTTAAGAAGGTAGAGATCGGGCCTATAAGCTGGTCAGACCATGCCCCGGTGGAAGCTTCTTTGAGGTTATGAAAGGAAGGGGGAGGTTTGTGCTTCTGGAAGTTGAATGAATCCCTTATAGGTGAGTTGGAAGGGCAAAAAAAGTATACAGAGCACTATAAGGGAGTATATGTGTCATAATGAGGGGGGTGAAGTGGGGCCAGCTGGTGTATGGGATGGGTTGAAGGCGGTTGTAAGGGGACAGTGTATAGCAGAGGTTCTCAAATCCAGTCCTGGAGGGCCGCAAACCAGTCAGGTTTTCAGGATATCCCTAATGAATATTGTGATATAGAGACCCCTACAGAGCCCATGGAAATAGAGAGAAAGGAAGATTCCACCTTTAAAACTGACAGGCAGCTAGAACACATGGCTCACTGTTTACAAAGAAAAGGTAAACAGAGTAAGTCAGGAGCTGAACTGACACGCCCAAGCTCTGACGCAGCAGCAAGCTTAGAGCTTGATCAATCACACCTGTTCAGGTTGAGGGCAGAGCCAAGCCCAGGGGAACAGAATTATAAAACCTCGTCATTAGCTCCCAGGAGCAGATTGAGATGGAGATTGAGAGTTGGAACTGGAGGAGAAGGAGAAGCAGGCTCGAGTACAAGCTGGAGTGGTAATTGCAGTTCGGACGGCAGTTGGAGCCGTGGCAGTAGAGAAAGAGGAGTCCTGGACAGCAAAGACAGGAGAGAGGAGAGAACTCCTGTAAGACGTGCTGTGAGAGGCTCAGAAGCTCCAGAGAGTTGGATACCGGGTAAAGAAATTACCTACAGGTCTGGGAGAAAGGCCAGCAGACTAGGAGGAGGGAAGGCACGCCCTGTGACCAGGAATTGGCTGGAACGGAGAGAGCAGGGAACCCTTCAGTCAGAAGGAAGCCTTCACAGTTTGCACAGGTGGGAGCCCAGCACAAAAGCATTACCTTATAACTGCCAAGAATTAGAGGAGAGCCAAAGAAGAAACTCCAGGGCAACAGGTATTTTAAACCCTTACTGTTTTGAGGTGTTTAAAGGGAAAACACCTGAGCTTATAGAGGGAAGTTATCTGAAATCCCATGGTAACAGTTCGCAGATAAATGCTGTTAAACCTGAAGCAGAAGATATGCAGATAGACTCTAATGTTGATGACGTAGCAGATATGCCGATGGATTGCACGCTTTGTTTGGCTGACGACATTGAGTCACTGTGTTAAACATTGAAGTAAAAGTGCTGAGACATAGCAAAGAAAAAGGAACTGTTTTGCTTTGCTACGAGAAGCTGTTTGTTTTCCTTTTTGTAATTGCAACGAGCACTGCATTGTTTTTGGGACCAGAGAGTGAAGAAGCAATTACCTTAGTTATTGTATATAATCCTCATGCTAAACGCCTGGAAAACGTCCTATTTTTGTTCTGCACCAAAGTTCTATTTGTAAGGGGAATAAATCCTTGTCATTTTGCCTTAAACACTCGGACTACAATTACTTCTTTATCAGAGAGCTTTAAAAGGGACTACAATTCCCAAGAGGCCTTGCAAAAGCCACAGCTGTAGTCTCACTTTCTGCATAGAGAAATTATCATGGCAGACCAACACTCTGCTCCCTAAGCGGAGGGCTGGCCACGTGGTGACAATATGCATGAGATAGATTCAAATACAATGGAGGCAGTGCATGCAAATATATCTCCTGCATATTCATTAGGGATATCCCGAAAACCTGACTGGTTTGCGGCCCTCCGGGACTGGATTTGAGTACCTCTGGTGTATAGCCTTGGCGGTGAGATGGAAGAGGGGAAAAGAACAAAGAGCAGGAGTTGTTAAAAGAGCTGAAATCAGAAGAGTTAATGCACAAGCAGAGGGAGAAGGAAGCGGCTACAACGTATTCGGAAAATACGAGAAGAATTAGGAGCTTTCCCCAAACTGAGGAGGCCTATAGGTTAAGCCATCTAAAACATGAGTTTTATATACAAGGTAATAGGACAGGTAGATATCTTGCCAGAAAATTAAGGGAGAAAAGGGTGTATCAGCAGATCCTGAAAATAAAGGATGAACAGGGAAAGTGGGTTTGGGGTACGGAACATATTCAGAAAGTATTTCGGAAATATGGTAAGCTCTATGAATCAGAGCAACAAGAAGAGGGAGTAGATATAGAGAGGTACCTGGTGGAGACCACATTGAACCAATTGGATTTAGAGCAACAGAAGTGGATAAATAGAGAGATAGAGAGGAAGTAGTAGAGGCTATATAGAGCTTGAAGGAGGGTAAGGCGCCAGGATTAGTTGGATTTACAGCCCGGTTTTATAAAAAATTCTGTGAGGAGGTTAGTCCAATCCTGAGGGATGTTTTTAATGAAGTATTGAAAGGGGAGAAGTTACCAAGCTCTATGGAAACAGCTGGAGTGGTAGTTATACCTAAACCCGGGAAGGACCACGGAAGTGTGAGTCTTATAAACCTATCTCACTTATAAATTTGGATGCTAAGATATTAGCTAAAATATTGGCAGCTAGATTGCAGAAATATATTCAAGGGCTAATAAAGGAGGATCAAACACTGTTTATTCCAGGTAGGCAAGCGAGTGATAATGTGTGTAAATTGTTGAATTTAATATGGCAAGTGCAAAGTGAGCAGACAGAATCTATCATGATTGCAGTTGAGTTTGAAGGGAAGGATTATGTAGAAGCTGATGACAAAGCAGAATTGCTTAACAAATGTTTTGGTTCTGTGCTCACCAATGAAGATCCAGGAGTGGGATCTCAGAAAACACACACAAATAAGAACAGAAGTGAGGGGGATATTGAACAATTTTCAGAAGACTGTTCATGAGGAGCTAACAAAACTAAAAGTAGACAAAGCGATGGGGGTAGATGGGATACATCTGAGAGTATTGAAGGAATTTGGAGACATTCTCAGGGCTCCTCTGTTGGACCTTTTCAATGCTTCTTTAGAGTCAGGAGAGGTACCTGAGGACTGGAGAAGGGCGCATATGGTCCCTTTACACAAAAGCGGAAGTAAGGAAAAGGTTAGGAACTACAGGCTGGATAGACTGACCTCTGTGGTAAGTAAATTAATGGAAACCCTGCTAAAACTGAGGATAGTGAGGTTTTTGTAGTCCAATGGATTGCTAGATCCAAGGCAGCATGGTTTTATTAGGTCTTGTCAGACAAATCTCATTAATTGTTTTGACTTGGTGATGAGAATGTTGGATCAATGGAGAGTTCTAGATGTGGTGTACTTAGATTTCATTAAAGCCTTTGACACCATTCCACCAAGGTGACTTATAAATAATTTGAACACCCTAGGGATGGACCCTAAATTGACTAGGTTAGAATTAACTGAGTGGGAGGTGACAAAGGGTACAGATAAATAGAGCTTTCTGAGGAAAAGTATGTTACCAGTGGTGTGCTGCAGGGATCTGTCCTTGGTCCAATTCTCTTTAACATTTTTGTCTGTGATAATGTAGAAAGACTGACAGGTAATGCCTCTTTGCAGATGATATCAAAATCTGCAATTCCATGAAGGAATAAATGACACGAGGAGAGAAGTACTGTCTGGCGAGATTGTTTCCGATGATCTTAAGATGGTTAAACAGGTAGAAAAGGCAACTGCAAAAGCCAAAAGGATGCTTGGGTGCATAGGAAGAGGAATGGCCAGCAGGAAGAAGGAGGTTATAGTGCCTCTGTATAAGTCTTTGGTGAGATCTCATTTGGAGTTGTTGTTAAGTGCTGTTGAGTTGGTGTCGACTCATGGACGCCCTTTGAATAGTTGTCCTAAAATGTGTTCTGTCTTCAGTCAGGCAGCTCATTGTTAATAGAGTGGCATCCATAAATGCTGTTATTGTATCAGTCCTTCTCAATGTTGTCTTTCCTCTTTTATGTTGACCTTCAACCTTCCCAAGCATGATGTCTTTCTCTAACAATCTTTTTCTTCTCACAATGTGTCTAAAATATGAAAGTCGAAGTCTTGTCATCTGAGCTTCTAAAAAAAGCTTTGATTTGATCTTCACTAATACTGACTGGTTTGTTCTTTGGGCAGTGCATGGTGTACACAGTATTCTTCGCCAGCACCATAATTCAAAGTATCGATTTTCTTCCTTTCTATCTTTTTCATTCTCCAAGTTTCGCATCAATATAACATTATTGAAATGGCTTGGGCAAGTTGAATCTTTGTATGGAGAGAGACATCTCTGCTCTTGAGAATCTAGTTTAGGTCCTTCATAGCCATTCTGCCAATAGCAATGCATTGTTGGATTTCTTGACGGCTAGTCATTTCCTTATTGATTGTTGATCCAAGCAGATTAAAGTTCTCAACTATTTCAATTTCTTCTCCATCAATGATGAACTTATTGATTTTGCCAGTTGTCAGGATCTTTGTCTTATGTAAGTTAAGGTACAGGTCCATTTTAAGAAGGTTCCTTGATCTTGAGAAGGAAAGGTTTCAGATCATCTTCACTTTCAGCCACTGTTGTGGTATCACCAGCATAGTGAAGATTGTTGATGTGTCTTCCAGCAATCTTTACACCTCGGTTGTCTTCAGACAGTCCTGCTTCTCTAATGATTTGTTCTGCCTATAAATTAAACAGGTAGGGGGAAATGTGCAGCCTTGTTGTACACCTTTGCTAACTTGAAGCCATTCTGTTTTTTCCTTGTTCCATTCAAACTGTTGCTTCTTGATCAGTGTAAAGGTTGTGCAAGAGAACTATCAGGTGTTCTAATATACCATGCTTCTTAATGTGGTCCAGAATTTCTCATGATTTACATAGTCAAAGGCCTTGCTGCTGTTCTTAAAACACATATACGTAGATATACATTCAAAAGAATATAAACAGGATGGAGTTGGTGCAGAGGGTGGCTACCAAAATGTAGTGGGTTCTGCCATAAGGCATATGGGGACAGACTTAAAGATCTAAATATGTACAGTATACTTTGGAAGTATGGTGGGAAAGGAGATATGATAGATGTTTAAATACAGTACTGCTGTGGCATAAATTCACAGGAGGCTTCTTTCAATTGAAAGAAAGCTCTGCAACGAGGAGGCAAAGGATGAAGGTGAAGGGGGATAGACTCAGAAGTAATATGCTTAATATTTCTTTATAGAAAGAGCGGTAGATGCATGGAATAGAATCCCAATGGAATTAGCAGATCTGAAGACAGTATCTGAATTGAAGAAAGCATCAAACTCAGAAGATCTCTAAAGAAAAAAAAAGATCTATAGTAAGTTGGTATGGAAGGACAGACTGGAAAGACCATATGGTCTTTTTCTGCCATCATGTTTCTTTGTACCTTTTCTAATTCTGCTAGATCCTTTTTAGGATATGGCGACCAGAATTGCACACAATATTCAAGGTGCGGTCGCAGCATGGAGCAATACAGAGGCATTACAATATCCTTGATTTGTGCTTTCCATTTCTTTCTTTATGATTCCTAGATATGTGTGGCCACCTGGCCCATACTTGCCTTCTACGAGGACTCTGAGGCCTCGTGCTGGCTGCTAATCTTGATGTTGTAGTGGAACTTCCCCATCTGTTTTACATGTTGTGCTGGTGGCTGCTGCTGCTGGGATTTCTCTCTTTGTTTGCTGCTTGGCAAACTCCCTTGCCTCAGTAGCTCCATTGCTATAAACCTTGCCATGTAAGCTGGAAACATGGGTGTGGGCCTGATACTGTTTTATTGGCTAATGTGTGGTGGATGGCCCAGCTCACTGCAGTTGGTGAACTATGCATTTGCACTGCACATTGGGGGCATGTTGTGGCTTCTTATTAGTAGTATTTCGCTCACACCTTTGTAGTAGTAGTTCAAGGTGAGTTACAGTAGGTATATCCCTGTCCCTGGAGGACTCACAATCTAAGTTTTTACTTGAGGCAAGTGACTTGCCCAAGGCCACAAGGAGTACCAGTGAGATGTCAACCCTAGTCTTTCTGGTCCCAGGCTGCTGCCCTAACCACTTGTTAAGTGCCATCAAGTCGCTGTCAACTCATGGTGACCCTCTGGATAGTTGTCCTAAATTGTGTTCGATCTTCAGTCAGGCGGCTCATTGTTGACAGACTGACACCCGTAGTTGCTGTTATTGTATCGATCCATCTCATTGCTGGCCTTCCTCCCTAACCACTAGGATCTGGGAAAATGCAGCAATGATCCAATGATCTGGGAAATGGAGCAAATTAGAGAAATGGTCAGATTTGCATGATAGAAAATTATTCAAAGTAAGTAGACCACAAGCTGACTATGAGGAATTAGAGGAGCTTGGGGATCTGGGAATCAAAATTGCAGATGAAATTTAACGTGGACAAGTGCAATGTGATGCACATAAGGAAAATTAATCGGGTCAATGTTCACTACTATTGCTAATCATTTGTATAGCACTACAAGGCATATATAGCACTGTACATAAAGATGGTAAGACACAGTTCCTACTCATCAGAGCTTACAATGTAATCAAAACAAAAAAAATCAGAAAACTGGAGACTAGAGATCCACATAAATAGTGAACAAGAGAGTGAGGAGCATCAGGATCCAAAAGCAGCCTCAAAGAGGTGGGTTTTTAGACTGGTTTTGAATAGGGCTAGAGAAGGAGTTCAGTGCACTGACTCAAGTAGTTTATTCCAGGTATATGGTGGAATGAAGGTAGTCTGGAGTTGGCAGTGGCAGAGAAGGGTATGGATAAAAGCAATCTGCCAGAGAAGTATCATTCTCAAGGAGGGTTTGTAAAGTGAGATAAGAGAGAAAAGGTAGTGAGGAGCTGCAGAATGAATGCTCTTGTAGGTCAGTAGGAGAAGTATGAACTGGATGCAGAAACGGATAAGGAGCCAGTGAAATGACTTGAGAAGATGGGGTTACATGAGCATAGCCATGCAGCTGAGTTTTGAACAAACAAAAGGAGAGAGATGATTCAGAGGGAGACCACCGAGCAGTGTTCCTAAGGAAAGGTGTAAAGTGAGATCAGTCTTTACTGATCTCACTTTACACTGCTCCTCTGGCACAGATCCCTTTTATCTGTGTCCTTCTCTGTCACTGCCAACTCCAGACTTCGTTCATTCCATCTTACTGCTCCATATGCCTGGAACCAACTACATGAGTCTGTGCATCGGGCTCATTCTCTAGACCTATTCAAATCCAGGCTAAAACCTAGGGCCGGCACTACCCGGTAAGCCGAGTAAGCGTGGCAGGAGGGTGTGGGTGGCGGGGGTGGGGTGCCGTCACTAGCTGCCCGCCACCCACCATCGTAAGAAACAGGAAATGCTTAGTCTTGTCTTTAGAAACTCCATGACCCAGCAGTTTAAAAGTTAGCAGAGCCGCAGGACACAGAAGTGTTCCCGCAGCTGCTTTCTTTTTTGAAGGACGAATCGGAGCAGACAAGAGGGGAGAGGGGGCGCTGAAAGGGAGCAGACACATGGGGGGGAGCTGGAAGAGAGCAGATACTGGAGAGCTGGGAGCAGACACGGAGGGGGTGCTGAAAGGGAGCAGACACGGGGGGAGCTACAAGGGAGCAGGCACGGGGAGGGGGAGCTGGAAGGGAGCAGATACTGAGAAGCTGAAAAGGAGAAGATGTGTGAATGGGGATGCAGGTGAGGATGACCATCCTCCTGGAACCGAAGCTACTTTTGAGCCAGCTTATGCCACCATTGAGATTGATGGAGAAACAGACCTATAAATTGGGTCCCATTTTAGCAGCAGTATTAGCAAGGTCATAAGCGAATTGTACAAATTAGTATGTGAGTAAGGAGCAGTTGATCACGATTTATGATTTGATGAAATTAAACGTAAGCATGATTATGTAGTATTGCGAAGATTAGGCCCAGGCTTGCAAGCTTCAGCAGTATTTTAGGGACTTTTTCAGAAAAGAGAACTGATACTTTGTAGAAGGTTATTTAGAGATATTTTGTAATAACCTATGTACTGGGAATAATATTTAGCAAATTAGGATGATTAGCAGAAAATTGTATCAAATCAGAAT
This sequence comes from Ichthyophis bannanicus, assembly GCA_033557465.1. NCBI lineage: Eukaryota > Metazoa > Chordata > Amphibia > Gymnophiona > Ichthyophiidae > Ichthyophis > Ichthyophis bannanicus. The sequence goes on from CM066040.1 coordinate 5,328,719, forward strand.
GATGTAGCAAAAATTGGTGTTTGTGTTAATTATCCTTGTAATTGTCCTGTGATTTTTTTCCTTGTGACCTAAAGATGAAGTCACCCCTGTAAGTTTGTCAATAAAAGACAGGACTCTGGAGGGGGATTTTGAAGGTGGTCAGGAGAGATGCACTGCTAGTCCAGGCCTCCCTGATTATCTTCCTCTAGAGCTCTGGATTGGTATAATATTACTGTGTGTTTGTATCTTCTTTCCCTCTGTTAGAAGGACCAGGTAAACAAGGACTGAGTAAAAGGGGGTCTACACCTGGACAGGTTCCACAGCAGATACTGGGGAGCTGAAAGGGAGCAGAGAAGGGGTGGGGCTACAAGGGAGCAGACACGGGGGAGCTACACAGGGTGAGCTGGAAGGGAGCAGACACGGGGGGGGGGAGCTGGAAGGGAGCAGACACGGGGATGGGGCTGGAAGGTGACTGGGTAATAGGAGGGGGGTTGGAAGAGAACTGACAGGGGGGAAGGTGGGGGCTAGAAGGGAGCTCACATAGGGGGTTGGAAGGGAGAGGAAAAGAGGGGAAGGAGGAGGCTGGAGGGAAGGTGGGGGCTTGAAGGGAACTGACACCCAGGGATGGCACTGGAAGGCAGATGGACAGAGGAGAGGGTGATTGGAAGGGAACTGACATGGGGAGGGGGCACTGGGACTGGAAGTTCACTGATACCTGGGATGGTATTTGGACTAGAAGGGGTTAGACGATGGAGAAGGAGGGGGACCAAAAGGGAATAGACACCAGTGGCGGTGCTGGGAATGCAAGGGGGTTGACACTGGAAGGTACTGAGAAGGGAGGCTGTAAAGGAGGCTGATACTGGGGAGGGTTACTGGGACTGGAAAAAGACTGATGGAAGAAAATGAAGAAAGCAAAAGCAGAGAAGAAATGGCAGATGGACTATAGACCATAGAAAAAGAACAGACAGAGAAGACAGAGGAAAACAGAAACCTCAGTTCAGGACCAGCATGATCAAAAATCATCAGATAACAAAGGTAGAAAAAATTATTTTATTTTCAATTTAGTGATTGGACTTTGCACTTTCTTTATATTTCAAACAGTATGGGGAACTGCCTCTCTTATCTGGTGTGGCAGCACATGCAGAGTCTGGCTTCTTGGGGTTTCATTTTAATTTTTATCTACATATTTTAATTTTTACTTTAGGTTGTGGTCACTTATTCTGTACTTGGTGAGGGTCTGTGTTCTGAGTGTGTGACCAAGGCCAGGTATTCTGTTAACATGGAGTTTGTACGTAGGGATCTGTACTGTAGTAATTTGACTTGTACAACTTTTCAAATAGGTATATGGAGATTTTGGGGCCCATTGCAGTATTTGTAGTGCTGCTTATTTCTGGGTAGGCCCCTTATTGTATGAGTTTTGGAAGTATATGCTGTTATGGTAGATTTGACTTTGTAGATTTTCAGTGACTTTTGCAGTGTTTTATATTATGCATATATTATACAATATGCCTTGCACTGGAAAATGTTTATGTTGTTGTTTGTTATTGTCATGTTGTTATGACCAAAATCAGATTTAATTTAATTTTATGTTTTTGGACTATCACAGCCTGTTTGTATGGACTATCAGATTTAATTTTATTTTATTTTTTTGGACTATCACAGCCTGTTTGTATTTTTATTTTGGTTATGCATTTGCTCTTTTGCTGCAATTTTCTTACAACACTGGATTTGAAGGAGAAATACTAATATCGCTTGAAAAGAATTCACAAAACAGTTTTGGGAAAAAGGAGGGTAGGGTGCAGCCAACATTAATAATAATGAGGGGAGGGGCACCGATTTATAGGTTGCAGGGGGGCACTAGAAACCCTAGCACCAGCCCTGCTAAAACCCCACCTCTTTGAAGCTGCATTTGGATCCTGATGTTCTTCACTCTCTTTTCCACTACTTACAGTATGTGTATATTACCTTACTCTAGTCCCCAGTTTTGCTGTTTTTTGTCTTGATTAGACTGAAAGCTCTGATTAGCAGGGACTATATCTTACATCTCTATGTGTACAGTGCTGCATATACCTTGTAGTGATGAACAAATGATGATTATTATTATTAGTAGTAGTAGCAGTCAAGACCGGGAGGTGACTAGAGAGTGGATAAGGGTTTTAGTCCTGTGTGTAGAAAGAAAGGAATGAATTTTGCTGACGTCAGAGAGAAAGAAGCGACAGGTTTTAGCAGTCTGCTGGATGTTTGCAGAGAGAAAGAGTAGTGTCAAAGATGACCCCAGGGTCGTGAGCTAAGGAAATAGGGAGGAGTGTAGTGTTATCCCCAGAAATATAGAAGGGAGGAAGGGGGAAGGTGGGTTTAGGGAAAAAGATAAGGAGCTCAGTTTTAGATATGTTCAGTTTTAGATGGCAGTGAGCCATCGAGGCAGCAATGTTGGATAAGCAGGCAGAGATCCGGGACTGGATTCCTGGAGAGATTTCAGACGCACAGAGTCATCAGCATAGAGATGGTACTGAAAAACATAGGAGGAAGTAAGTGCACCAAGGGACTAGATGTATAGAGAGAAGAGGAGAGGTCCCAAGACAGAACCCTGAGGTACACCAGTTGAAAGCAGGATGGCAATAGAGGAGGATCCACCAGAACATACACTAAAAGTGCGATGGAAGAGAGGGGAGTGTCTACCTGCAGTCCGGTACCCCTTGAGGGAGAGAGGGGCCGGTTGGAAGCCTGGCGAATCGAGTGGGCAGCCCAGCTGACGTCACCTTACGGGCCCTGTTAAAAGACCTTACTACTGCACCTTCCATGGGAGTGTCTACCTGCAGTCCGGTACCCCTTGAGGAAGAGAGGAGCCGGTTGGAAGCCTGGCGAATCGAGCGGGCAGCCCAGCTGACGTCACCTTACGGGCCCTGTTAAAAGACCTTACTACTGCACCTTCCGTGGGAGTGTCTACCTGCAGTCCAGTACCCCTTGAGGGAGAGAGGGGCCGGTTGGAAGCCTGGCGAATCAAGCGGGCAGCCCAGCTGACGTCATCTTATGGGCCCTGTTAAAAGACCTTACTACTGCACCTTCCGTGGGAGTGTCTACCTGCAGTCCGGTACCCTTGAGGGAGAGAGGAGCCGGTTGGAAGCCAGGCGAATCGAGCGGGCAGCCCAGCTGACGTCACCTTACAGGCCCTGTTAAAAGACCTTACTACTGCACCTTCCGTGGGAGTGTCTACCTGCAGTCCGGTACCCCTTGAGGGAGAGAGGGGCCGGTTGGAAGCCTGGCGAATCGAGCGGGCAGCCCAGCTGACGTCATCTTGTGAGCCCTATATTTTGGTCATCTGTATGGCGCTCAGCCGTCGGCGCGTCTCCTAAGGGGCGGTTCCAAAGGGGCATGGTCATGCCCCTTACAAGCCCCTTAGGAGCACCTTTGGAGCCCAGGCAAATTGGAATCTAGCAATGCCGGGTGGGAAGCGTAAGAAGAAACCCCCGGTTGAGGCTTCGCAAGTTGGCGCCATTGAAAAACATGTGGTTTCTACTCCACGGAATATCAGCTCAGGTACTGTGCCACTTGATCCCTCAGTTCAGGGTGTGAGTTTAAGCTCAGTTGAGCGGACCCCTCCGCTTCCTCCAGGTTTTCTTGAGCTTTCGGGTGATCTTTCTCTTGGTTGAACCAAGTTGGTTCCCCTTCTCAATGTAAGGAGTCTTTGAAGGCGGTGTCTTGGCAACCTCCTTCTGCTCTTCCCATTGAACTTCCAGCTTCCGAAATTTCCCTTTTGGATATATGGCGAGTGGTCACACGAACGGAAAAAACTCTTGCTGGGACTATTCCCTCATTGTGTCAGTTTACAAGGGATGTGGTACAAAAATTCCATTCTCTTGAATCTCAAGTTGGGGCCTTGAGCTCTGTGGTGGCAAAGATGGAGCCTCAAGTTACTACTTCTGTTGAAATTTCTGCTACTTATGTGAAAAATAGCTTACTCTTGCACCAGAAACTTGAGAATCTAGAGAATGTAAATCGTTCAAGAAATTTACGGATCTTAAATTTTCCTATATGTTCGTTGCTCTCTCCTTTGATATTATTTTGGAAATACTTGAAGGAAGCTCTTCTTTTTCCGCAGGCTGACTCTTGTCTCATTACTAAGTGTTATTATTTATCCTCTAATGTGTTACTTAGCACTGCGGAACAGGAAGAGGCTCCTTTAGTGGATTCGGAGAAATTTAATCTAACGGCTTTTCTAGAAGAACCACATGACCTCATCTCTACTCGGGCCACGTTGCTGGTGACCTTTTCTTCCGAGGAAGATAAGGTCAATATCTTAAAGGCTTATTTTAGGAAAAAAGAGATAGTTTTGTGGGGCTAAGATATTGATGTTCCCTGATGTTTCTCGCTCTACTCAATTACGTAGGAAAGCTTTTCTTTCACTTAAGCCTAGAATACTTGCTTTGGGGGCGACTTTCTTTTTAAAATACCCTTGTAAATGCAGTGTTTCTCTAAATAATGATAAGTTTATATTTCTCTCGTCTTCCGATTTGGAAAAGTGGATTCTGGATAGGGAAAACCAGAGGTAACTAATGTTCCTGAGAAGGAAGGGAGGGTCTCATTAGGCCGGTCTTTTGTTGGCTACAGGTTCCTTGAGAGTCTGTTTTAGCCTTGGTTATCCTTTTTTTGTTTTCTTGTTTTACTGTTGGACATGTCTCCCCATTTATGTGGGCTGTGCTCCTATTATGTACTGTTTAATGATATTTAATACTTTGTATAATTTTGTTTCTTTGATTTATAATTTTACTGTATATTGCTGTAAAATTTTCATAAATAAATAAGTTAATAAAAAAAAAAAGTGCGATGGAAGAGAGAAGAAGCAAACCAGGACAGAATAGAGCCCCTAAATCCAAGCGATGACAGGGTATTGAGGAGACGGTGCTGATAAAAAGTGTAAAAGGTAGCAGAAAGGTCAAGAAGGATGAGGCTTGAGTAAAGGCACTTGGATTTGGCAAGGAGAAAGTTGCTGGAGACTTTGGCAAGAGCTGTTTCTGTAGAATGTAGAGGATAAAAGCCAGATTGCAATGGATCCAGAAGCACTTGAGAGGAAAGAAAGTCAAGACAGTGGTGGGGAAGTCTCGTTTAAGTAGTTTTGAAGCAAAAAGAAAGAGAGAGGTTGATAACAGGAAGTTCTCCGGGAACAATAAGGAAGTCAGTCCTCACATATGAGTGATGTCAGTGATCCACTCCCCCAGCTTTCACAGAAAGCCTTTCGGAGTTACACCATGCATATGTGGTCACCTTCCTGCCCCAGGGTGCTATCGTACCTAAGTCTTCTTTTTTTCATGGAGCCCTGCAGATGTACCATCTGTGCCCCTGGTCAAAGTCTATTTTTTCTACCCTTTTTCCTTTGTGATTTTTACTGGATCGATTCCGATCACCTTTCTGCCGCCAAATTCCACTGCCTTGGCACATGTTTTTCTTGGGTCCCTCTTTTTATTTTCTTTTTTGGCGCACAGGTCTTTGATCTCAGCCAAGCTGATCAAGATGTTAGAGTTTGACAGGGTGGACAACGACATGTCTACCTGCTCACTCTGCCAACAGATGTCAGCAAAGACTCAGATGGATCATAAAAAGCGGCAACGGGAGCTGTTTGGATTGAAATCTGCCTTCGGACCGGCATTGGGGTGGAATCTCTGCCCTCAGAGCCGGTGTCTGATGGCGCGTCTTCACAAGCCCAGGTTCAATCTGAGCCCTGGGGCTGCAGAGCCTTGGACTGGGGTTCATCCTCCAAGGACCTTCCCCGTGGATCCAGGACATCATCAAAGCTGAAGGTGAGGTCTGATCCCTGACTGGCAGGTAAGACTTACATAAGAACATAATATATGCCATACTGGGTCAGACCAAGGTCCATCAAGCCCGGTATCCTGTTTTCAACAGTGGCCAATCTAGGTCATATGTACCTAGCAGTTTCCCCAAAAGACACAGGTTCCACAATGCTTGCATTGGGTCAACCAGTGATATCCTGGGGCCCTTTTTAATAATGGTTTATGGACCTTTCCTCCAGGAACTTGTCCAAACCTTTTTTAAACCCAGCTACACTAACAGCTTTACTTCCGGCACCTGACCTGAGTCTTTGACCCAATGCCAATGGTGATGGCTGGGAGCGGCCTTCCAAGCAGCCAAGGCGGGAGGAGACTGCCGCTGCATCAGAGGATCAGGTCAGGTCCAGTGACACCATCACCATCCGCGATTCCCCAACAAGGGACTCTGCTCCGGGCTCAATGATCTTGAGACCTGCGCCAGCCACTGCGGAGCCATCTGGCATCAAGGCCAGGATGGCGACCCTGGAACGCAGCTTTGTTGCCTTCCTGGAGGGGGCAGTGGGGCCCAATGCCCGGAACCTCTGGGTCATCAGCACCAGCCTTAGGGCCCTCCTCAGCTAGGACTTCCTTGGAGGATGTCCAGCTAATCTTAGAAAGTTAGCCCAGTCAGCGCTGACTCAATCGGCATCTGACTCAATGCACGACTCGCTGCCGGGTGTTGTGCCCATGGGGCACTGGCGTCGATTGATGCCAAGTTGTTGATGCCAAGTTGACTCAGGATTGCCCAAGTCCCAGCACCTCTGCCGACTAGAATACCTTTATGGAAATGGGTAAAAGGGGCAACATATGTAAAGCGGTGTGTATAAATGCACATAGCATGGGAAATAAGATCCCAGATGTTGAAGCGTTAATGGGAGAGGCAGACTTGGATTTAGTGGCAGACACAGAAACATGAGTCACAGAAAAACAAGACTGGGATGTAACTATACAAGGCTATACTTTATTCAGAAAGGACAGGGTAGGAAGAAGGGGAGGAGGAGTAGCACTATATGTAAAAATAATATTAAAGCTTTGGAACTACTGAGCTTAAAAGAGAGAGAGGAGGCACTGTGGGTTAAACTAGAAAGAAGAAAAAAGAAATCTGTTTGCATTGGCGTGATATACAGACCTCCCTCACAGGAGGAAGAGGTGGACGGAGAGTTAATTGTCATACAAACCATTGCAAGGAAAGGGGAAGTGCTACTGATACTGGTCTTTATCTGCCATCATATACTATGTTACTATGATGGGGGATTTCAATATGCCAGGTGTTGATTGGCACATTTCTGCTGCAGTATTATCTAGAAGTAGGGAGATCCTGTATTCTCTACAGGGAGAACTATTCAGGCAACTGGTAACAGAACCCACACGTGAAAGGGCCATACTGGACTTGGTGCTTACCAATGGTGAAAATGTTTCTGATGTTATAGTGGGAGATCATATTGCATTCAGTGATCACCAGATGGTGAAGTTCAGTATTAGGACAAGGGCTGTTAAAATCCATTCAAAAGCGAGGGTCTTAGACTTTAGGAAAACTAACTTTGCGAAGATGGGCCAATACCTCAGGGAGTCGTTAGTGGGATGGGAACAGCTGGGGGATGTAGAAAAACAGTGGGCAAAACTGAAAAGGGATATTTTAAGGGCAACCAACCTTTTTGTTAAAATGGTAAATAAAGGTAAAAGGAAAAGGAGACCGCTGTGGTTTTTGAAAGAAATAGTTGAAAAGGTGAAGAAAAAGGGGGAAGCCTTCATGAAATACAAGAGATCACAGAGAGAGGAAGACAGGCATCAATATTTGGAAAAAGTAAGAGAAGCTAGCAAAGTAGTCAGGAAAGCAAAAGAGGAGGAAATAGCCAATACAATAAAATGGGGGTTAAGACATTTTTCAGATATGTTACTGAGAAGAGGAACGTCAAAAGTGGTATTGTCAGACTCAAGGGTAAAGGGGAGGAATATGTAGTAGCTGATGAGGATAAAGCGGAATTGCTGAACAAATATTTCTGTTTTGTTTTCACAGATGAAGAACCAGAAGCAGGACCCCAGAAAACACCCACAAAAAGGAGCAGAAGCGAGGGGCATCTTGAAGAATTTTCAATAGACTGTGTTCGTGAGAAACTAGCTGAACTTAAAGTACACAAAGTGATGGGACTGGTTGGGATACATCCTAGAATTCTGAGGGAACTTGGGGATGTCCTAGCAGTTCCACTGACTGACCTTTTCAATGCCTTGTTGGAGTCGGGAGTGGTGCCAAAGGACTGGAGAGAGGCTTATGTGGTCCCTTTACACAAAAGCGGAAGTAAGGATGTGTTTGAAAACTACAGGCTGGTTAGTTTAACTTTGATGGTGAGTAAATTATTGGAAACGCTGCTGAAAGAGAAAATAGCGAGGTTTCTGGAATCCAGTGGATTACAGGATCCGAGGCAGCATGAATTCACCAGAGGCAGGTCTTGTCTGACAAATCTGATTGATTTCTTTGACTGGGTGACCAGGGAGTTGGACAGAGGGAGAGCCCTAGATGTGGTGTATTTAGATTTCAGTAAAGTCTTTGACACTGTTCCTCACAGGCGACTTATAAACAAACTGAGCACCCTAGGGATAGACCCTTAAGTTACTGCTTGAGTTAGAAATTGGTTGAGTGAGAGGCGACAAAGGGTACAGGTAAATGGAGCTCACTCTGAGGAGAAGAAAGTTACCAGTGGTGTGCCCCAGGGATCTGTCCTTGGTCCAGTTCTTTTTAACATCTTTGTTAGTGATACAGCGGAAGAGTTGTCGGGTAAAGTTTGCCTCTTTGCGGGAGGATACCAAAATCTGCAATAGAGTAGACACCCAGGAAGGTGTAGGTAACATAAGGAGGGATTTAGCTAAGCTTGACGAGTTGTCTAGAATTTGGCAGCTAGGATTTAATGTTAAAAAATGTAAGGTCATGCATTTGGGCTGCAGCAATCCAAGAGTGCAGTATAGTATAGGGGGTGAAGTACTTTTGTCCACTAAAGAAGAGCGGGACCTCGGTGTGGTTGTCTCTGATGATCTTAAAGTAGCTAAACAGGTAGAAAAAGCGACAGCAAAAGCTAGAAGGATGTTTGGGTGCATAGGGAGAGGAATGGCTAGCAGAAATAAGGTGGTGATGGTGCCTCTGTATAAGTCTTTGGTGGGACCTCATTTGGATTACTGTATGCAATTCTGGAGACCGCACCTTCAAAAGGATATAAACAGGATGGAGTCAGTACAGAAGGTGGCTACTAAAATGGTTAGTTATAAAGCAAATGAGGACAGACTTTCAGATCTTAATATATACACCTTAGAGGAAAGGCGGAATAGAGGTGATATGATTGAGACGTTTAAATTCCTCCATGACATAAATGCAGAGGGTGAGAGCCTCTTTCTATTGAAAGCAAGTTCTGCTATGAGGGGACAAGGGATGAGGATGAAAGGGGATAGATTCAGGAGTGATATGTGGAAATATTTATTTACGGAAAGAGTGGTGGATCCGTGGAATAGTCTCCCTGTGGAGGTGGTAGAGATGAGGACGATATCTGATTTAAAAAAAGAATGGGACAAACACAGAGGATCTCTAAAGGTAAAAAGGGGACTGTTGTCATTGTTGATATGGAAGAACAGACTAGATAGGCCATGTGGTCTTTTTCTGTCATTTTTGTATGTTTCTATGTTTCTATCCTTGGTGTCTTTGTGTTATCTGTGATTAATGCCCTCCTTGCCCGGTCTGTGAGTTTTGGTGGGTGGCCTTGTCTTGTCAGGTTTGTAGTGGTGCTATATTCTTTCTATTTTGTTATAATGGTGTTCCGTGGGATATTCAGAATTTGGGATATTTTTTTATAACCTAACCCTGTTCTGTACTTCTCCACAACTTTGTCTCTGACCTGTTTGGAGTGCTCCTTAGTCTTCATGTTGCTTGCTTAGTGGTGTTGCAGAGTTGGGGGCCTTTCAGAACAGGTATAGTTGTACAGGCATCCTGTGACAGATCATGTGATACTGATTACACACAGGTGGACCCCCCTAATCAATTAATTATATGACTTCTGAGGTTAATTGGTTGGACCAGATCTTATTTAGGGGTTTCATAGCAAAAGGGATGAATACATATATACTCACAACTTTTCAATTTTTACTTGTTTTTATATATATATATATATATATATATACGAGGTACTTTATTATCATTCCACTTTATCAATTCGGACTATACTGTTAGATCCATTTCCTAACATCCAAATGTGTTCCCTGTAAAATAGTTATCTCCAAGTTATAATGCCCTGTTCAATGTAATTTCAGTTTGTTCAATGTAAACCGCACTGATGCAGAATAGCACGGTATATAAGAGAATGTAAATAAATAAATAAAATAAATAAATAAATGAACCTCCATTTTCATTCTAGGTTTGTGTCATCTGTAAATTTGATAACCTCACTAGTTATTCCCTTTTCCAGGTCATTTATGAATATGTCAAAAAGCAGCGGACCCAGCACAGATCCCTGGGATACACCACTATTCACCTTTCTCCATTGGGAAAATTGGCCATTTAGCCCTACCCTCTGCTTTCTATCTTTTAACCAGTTCCTGATCCACAATAGTACACTGCCTCCTATCCCATGACTTTTTAGTTTTGCCAAAAGCCTCTGATGAGGGACCTTGTCAAAGGCTTTCTGAAAGTCCAGATACACTATATCAACCTACTCATCTTTGTCTGCCTGTTTATTCACTCCTTCAAAAAAACATAACAGATTAGTAAGACAAGATCTTCCTTGTCTAAAGCCATGTTGGCTGTCTCCCATTAGGTTGTGACTATCTACATGCTGAGTAATTTTATTCTTTATGATGGTTTCTACCATTTTTCCTGGAACTGACGTCAGGCTCACCGGTCTGTAGTTTCCCGGATCACCCCTGGAACCCTTTTTAAAAATTGGTGTTACATTGGCGATCCTCCAATCTTCAGATATTACAGATGATTTTAATGAAAGTTCACAGATTACTAATAGCAGGTCTGCAATCTCATATTTCAGTTCTTTCAACACCCTTGACTCTCTCACAGGCCTTTTGCTACGAATGTACTTGAAAAAGTTTTTATTTCGTGTTTTTGCTTCCCTAGCAAGTTCCTTCTCAAATTCTCGCTTTGCCTGCCTTATCAATGCTTTGCATTTAACGTGCCAGTGCCAGTGCTTGTGCTGTTTCCAGTTTTCGTCGTTTGGCTCTTTTTTCCATTTCCTGAAAGATGCTTTTTTGGCAGCAACAGCCTCTCTGACCTCACCTTTAAACCACTTTTCTTAATCCGTGGAATACAGCTCGTCTGGGCTTCCAGGATAGTATTTTTAAACAACACCCAAGCTTGATAAGAACATAAGAACATAAGATATGCCATACTGAGTCAGACCAAGGTCCATCAAGCCCAGTATTCTGTTTCCAACAGTGGCCAATCTAGGTCATATGTACCTAGAGGTTTCCCCAAGAGACACAAGTTCCACAATGCTTGTACTGGGTCAAGCATTGATATCTTCGGTCACTTCTTAATAATGGTTTATGGACCTTTCCTCCGGGAACTTGTCCAAACCTTTTTTAAACCCAGCTACACTAACAGCCTTTACTACATCCTCTGGTAAGTCTTTAACCTTTGCAACCGCTCCTTTTAGTTTTTTCTTAACTATATTCCTCATTTTATCATAGTCTCCCATTCGAAAGTTAAAAGGTAGTACTGTGGATTTCTTTACTATCCCTCCTCCACTAATTAAATCAAGCACGATCATGCTATGATCACTGTTGCCAAGTGGTCCCAACACCCTTATTTCGTGCACCAGATCTGGTGTTCCACTAAGGACTAGGTCCAGTATGGCATCCCCTCTGGTCGGTTCATGAACCAGCTGCTCCAAGAAGCAGTCATTTATTTCATCTAGAAACTTTATCTCCCTAACATGTCCTGCCGTGATACTGACCCAGTCGATACCGGGGTAATTGAAATCACCCATTATTACTACTCTGCTGTGACTTTTGTTAGCTTCCTTGAATTCTTTGAGCATTTCATCATCCATTTGTTCATTCTGGCCAGGCGGTCGATAGTACACCCCCACTGCCATCACCTTCCCCTTCATACATGGAATTTCAATCCATAGAGATTCTACAGCAAATTTTGTTTCCTGCAAAACTTTAATCCTTTCTGACTCAATGCCCTCTCTAACATAGAGCGCAACCCCTCCACCAATTTGTTCAGTTCTTTCATTACGATATAGTTTGTATCCAGGTATCACAGTGTCCCACTGGTTATCCTCCCTCCACCACGTCTCTGAGATTGCAATCATATCTAACCTCTCATTTAGTGCTATATATTCTAGCTCTCCCATTTTATTGTTTAGACTTCTAGCATTTGCATACAAGCATTTTAGAGACTGTATTTTATTAATATTAATCTGGCTATTGGTAGGCATGGGTAATTTGGAATCTTTACGCTCTGTCTGCACCATACTCAAGGGCATTTGGGCTACTTTACTCTTTTTTGGAACCTCACTGCTTTTGGTAGTATCCTTCAAGGATACCTTCTTCTGAACCATGCGCTCTTGGGCAACTGTCAGCTTTCCCCTGTTTTCTAGTTTAAAAGCTGCTCTATCTCCTTTTTAATGGTTAATGCCAGCAGTCTGGTCCCATCCTGGTTAAGGTGAAGCCCATCCCTTCGGAAGAGCCCCTCCTTTCCCCAGAATGTTCCCCAGTTCCTAACAAATCCAAAACTCTCATCCTTGCACCATCATCTCATCCACGCATTGAGACTCCGGAGCTCTGCCTGCCTTTTGGGTCCTGCGCGTGGAACGGGAAGCATTTCGGGGAATGCTACCCTGGAAGTTCTGGATTTTCTACATCCCTCAACTGTTTCCATCCTGCTGACATTTCCTTTAGTCATTGTCCCATCTTGCAAAGTTAGTTTTCTTAAAATCTAAGACCCTCGCTTTTGAAAGGATTTTATCAGCCTTAGTTCTAATAGTGAACCACACCATCTGGTGATCACTGGATGCAAGATGATCTCCCACTATGACATCGGAAACACTTTCCCCATTGGTAAACACCAAGGCCAATATGACCCCTTCATGTGTGAGTTCTGTTACCAGTTGCCTGAATAGTTCTCCCTGTAGAGAATCTAGGATCTCTTGACTTCTAGTTGTCACTACAGCAGGGATGTGCCAATCAATATCCGGCATATTGAAATCAGCTAGCAGTAGCACTCTCCTTTCATGGCAGTATTGCATGTGTCTTTTATTAAATCTCCATCCACTTCTTCTCTTTGTGAGAGGGATCTATTTATCACCCCAATGTAAATGGATTTCCCTTTCCCTCTTTCTAATTTAACCCACAGTGCCTCCTCTCTCCCTTTTAAGCCCTGCAATTGTATAGTTTTAATATTATTTTTTACATATGGTACCACTCCTCCTCCCCTTCTTCCTACCCTGTCCTTCCTGAATAATTACATTTTTTGTACTGATTCTAGGAAGCTTTTGTTTGCTGCTACTACTGCTGCTGGGGATTTCTAAGGAGTGTGCATATATAAGAAAGGCTATGATACCTTGTGGTCATACCTTCGCTTTTTCTGATATAAAATATTTCTTCTAATTTCACTATTTGGATTTGCTTTGTTGTTGTTGTTGAGGGTTGTGTTGAGGGTCATTGGGACAACTCCGACTCCTGGTAACCCTATGGATAGTTGTCCATATTAGGACTATGCCCTGTGTTTCCTTGGCAAGATGCAACTGGAAGAAGATTGCCAGGCCTTTCTTCAGTGCACCGAGTATTCCAAGAAGGTCTTGGATTTGTTCTATTCCTTCCTTATTTGTGCTCAGGATTTCTTTTACCTTAATGTTATAACTTTAAATTTATACTCCTAAATTAAAGGAATCTTTTCCATAGCTCTGTGCTGAGTATTGAAAGCTTCAGTTCTAGATGTTTGGTTTCATTAGTCACTGCTGCAGGCATAACAAAAATTCATTTTCTGGTGAATTATAATAATTTCAGATGGATATCAAGAGTAGTATTATCTCCTGTATTAGACATGTGGAACACGATCCCTGAAGGGTCATGTCCGAGCCATCTGGACAGCCCTGAGCAGGACAGGCCCATCAGAGTCAGATTCTGCATCGTGGGAGCAAGATGTTCCCATGGGTGCAAGACTGGGCACTGGAGACAGCCCAGCAGGCCCCTGCATCACCGTGGGCACGTCCTCCTTGCAGCAAAACCTGCCTGCTGCAACTAGGACCCTAGTTTCCCTGTGGCCTGACACCGGGTGGGGAGGCAGTCGGGGGCCAAGATCGGGCAGTGGGGACTCCCCTAGCTTGCCGTCATTGCTGCCGGAGGGCTGGCCAGTTGGATCCAGAGGGGCGGCCAGTGCTTATTTCACCTTCTAGAATAAGCTGGCCATCCCCCTTGGGGTCCCCGGATGTACAGGGCCGTGGCCGGAATCAGCCCTGTACATCCAGGTGACAGGACCTCCCCCGCTCTGCTCACTCTCTGCCCCCATGCCGCCCATTTCCCCCACAGCACGCACAGCGGTGCTATATGTACAAGGGTGCCAAGAGGCAACATACGGTGAAGGCGGATAACGGGGCTGGACTTCCCCTTCCCCTATTCGCCTTCCTGGATTGGTCCCTTAATCTATTCGTTAGGCTAAAAAACGTTTCTTTGAAAGAAGACCAGACAAGACATTCCTATTGGGTCCAACTGAGCAAATTCTTACAGGCTTCTTTTGAAGCTTTTCATTAAGCCACATGCAGTGTTATGGGACTTTAACCTTGTTTTAGGTCATTTAAAGAAAGCTCCTTTCGAGCTGCTTAGAAACTGCAAACTGAAGTATTTATTCTCCAGGACCAAGCAGGAAGTCAGTCCTCACATATGGGTGTCATTGGCACCGATGAAGCCCCAGCGGAGCATTTCCCCAGCTTTCCATGAAAGCCTTTGGGAATGCTGGCACGCATGCACGGTTCCCTTCCCGCCTAAAGGTACCATCTTACCTCAGTCTCTTTTTTTCCGAAAAGCCCACCGGACGTGTGTCCTGTTCTCTCAGATAAAAGTGATTTTTTATTCGGCGATTTTTCGCTATTTTTGCCGGTTCGACACCGGTTCCCCTCCTGCCGGGTTCAGTACACCGGTATCGAGCCCGCTTATTTTTTTTTCGGTTTTTGCCCTTCGTGGCTGGCGTTCGCGCCCCTTTTTACATTTTTCCCTGGAAGGCCGGTCTTTTGACCTCGCAGGGGCTCTTTTTTCCCCGATGGCTTCCAGTGGTTTCAAAAAGTGTGATTGGTGTAAGAAACTTATGTCTCTCACCGACACACACGACTGTTGCCTTCGGTGCCTCGGCCCTGACCACGACCCCAAGTCGTGTGTGCCATGTGGGAAGATGTCTTCCAAGGCACTCAAAAGTCGACAGCATCAGAAGGAGAGGTTTTTCTCGGACTCTGCCTCCGGCCGGGCCCGGACCTCATCTGAGGCCTCGACATCTCGGGATTCCGATCACGAGCGCCGTCGAAGCTCCTCGGACAGGGGGTCCCCAGACCGGGAATGCAAGAGGAAGAAGCGGCTCACGAGGGCGGCGTCGGAGGAGGTCCCTGGTCCCTCGAGGTCCAGGTCTAAGACCCCCGACCGCCGTCCCGGGCCCGTGGACCAAGAGACGCCTGCCAAAGTTCCTCGCGTGGAGCCGGAGTCTGCTGGACACATAAGCCCCGTAGTCCTCGTGGACTCTCCTCCCAGAGAGCCGACGTCGGGCCTGGCGCCACCGGGGCCCGAGTCGGTAGCTGCTGCATCTCCCGAGCTGAGTCTCAGGATGACAGCCTTGCAGTGCAGATTGTCTGCCTTCATGGAGCAGCAGTGGGCACTGATGGCCAGCCTGTCTAGTGCATCTGCCCCGACCACCGGGACGTCGACTTCGAAGTCAACCCCGGAGACCGAGCCGATACTCGAGACCCTCGTGGCTCGAAGTCGTCCTCGGTCGCGGTCTCCCTCGACCTCCCTTCGGGACCGAGGGTGTAGACGCCGGTGCCCCTGGCATCGGGGCGGGTGCCTCGGGGCCCTGCAGGGTCGGACCCTGACTCCTCATCGGATGAGTCCGCCTGGGAGACGGAGGACGAGGAGTCTCCCGATACTTTTAAGACTCGGTGCGTCCCGTCGGACTCACCGCAGTCTGAGCCCCGAAGTAGATCCCCTCCGGAGGACACTAGGTTCTCGGAGTTCGTCCGGGATATGGCGCTACCTAGGCTATCCCTGCCGATCCCGAGGAAGAGCCTCGAGCCGAGGAACTCGATGCTCTACAGTACGACTCTCCTCCGAAGGAGGCCTTTACTGTCCCGGTTCCTCCGATGCTGGAACGGCTCCTCTTCCGGATGTGGGAGGCACCGGCCTCGGCGCCGGTTTTGAGCAAGCGAGTTGATTCCATCTATCGACTCCGCAAAAGCCCTGGTTTCCAGAAAGCACAGCTACGACACCATTCCATGGTTGTGGAATCGGCCATGCATCGTCTGAAGAGCCAGAAGATGCACTCTGCGGTGTCCCCCCCCCCCCCGGCAGGGAGGCCTGCAACCTCGATGGCGTCAGTAGAAAGTGCTTCCAGGGGTCTATGCTTGCTTGCCGTGTCCAGTCTTACCAGCTGTACATGGGCATGTACTTGCGAGACCTGGCCAAGGAATTGGCCAGATTCTCTGCTGGTCTCTCCGGGGAAACCTTGCAGAGATTTAAGACCTTGTCCTCGGGGATTCGGGAATGCTCAAAGTTCATTTCCTGCGCCGCCTACGATGGCTTCGAGGCTTCGGCCCGAGTTGCGGCTGCCGGCATCGCGGCTCGACGCCAGGCGTGGCTGCAGTCATCTGACCTCGAGCCATGGGTTCAGGACAAGTTGGTCGATGTCCCCTGCCAAGGTGAGAACATTTTTGGCAAACCCGTGACCGAGAAGGCCGCTCAGCTCGAGACCGAGCACCTTACCCGGACAAGGCTGTCAATGAAGACCTCTGCCCCTTCACATAAAAAGAAGGGCTCGGGTAAAAAGTCCTTTTACCCGAGGAAGGGCACTGCCTACAAACAGTACCCTCAGTATCAGGCTGCCCAAGCTGCCCCCCAGGGTCAGCAAGCCAAGGGCCAGGGTAATGGGCCCCGTAGGCAGAGGACCCCCAAGCCTTCTGCCCCTGCTTCCACTCAGCAGGGTGGGGGTTTTTGACTCCTTGAGCGTAGTCACTCTGTCCCTGCTTTCCCAGCCCTGCACAGGCGGTCGCCTTGTACTCTTTGCCCACCAGTGGCCTCTCATTACCACCGACAGTTGGGTGCTGGACATAGTCCAAAAGGGCTATGCCCTGTATTTTCATCAACTGCCTCCTCCTTACTTCCCAGGGGAGCCCTTGAGGCCTCCCCTGCACACAGACCTTCTCCTTCGAGAGCTCCAAGGTCTGTTGGTGGACAGGGCGGTGGAGCCTGTGCCTCCCCACTTGCAAGGTCACGGATTCTACTCCAGGTATTTCCTGGTACCCAAAAGGACCGGTGGCCTTCGACCCATTCTGGACCTCAGGAACCTCAGCAAGTTCCTAGAGAAAGAAAAGTTCAAGATGCTTACTCTTGGAACACTTCTGCCCTACCTCCAGCAGGGAGATTGGCTGTGCTCCTTAGATCTAAAGGATGCGTTCACTCACATCCTCATTCATCCAGACCACAGAAAGTACCTCAGGTTCATTGTGGGAGGAAACCATTATCAGTACAGAGTACTACCTTTTGGCCTGACCTCCACTCCCAGGGTCTTTACCAAGTGCCTGGCAGTGGTTGCAGCCTACCTGAGAAATCAAGGCATCTTTGTCTTTCCCTATCTGGACGACTGGCTCATCAGGAGTCAGACGTCCCTGGAGGCCAGACAAGCCACCCTAAGGACCATTACTCTGCTTCAAAACGTGGGCTTTGTCATGAACTTCGCAAAGTCCACTTTGCTCCCCTCCCAGAACTTTGAGTTCATAGGGGCAAGATTGGATTCTCAACTGGCAAAGGCATTCTTGCCAGAAGACAGGGCTCAAAGACTGATGGACATGGCCAAACAGTTTCTAAACAGGTCCTTGGTCTCCGCCAGACTCTGCCTCAGGCTTCTGGGCCACATGGCTTCGACAGTGCATGTGACTCCCAATGCCAGGCTCCATATGAGGCCTGCACAGTGGTGCCTTCGGACTCAGTGGTCTCAGGCCACAGGCCGCCTAAGAGACAGGATAAGGGTGTCCAAACCCCTTTTGGCCTCCCTCAGCTGGTGGCTACATCCACCCAATGTGCTGAGGGGGATGCCCTTCCAAATGCCAGAATACTCGGTGGTCCTCACCACCGACGCCTCTCTGCAGGGCTCGGGTGCTCATGGTCTGGACAAGTGCACTCAAGGCCTCTGGTCTCCCTGGGAGGCAGCCCAACAAATCAATGTCCTAGAACTTCGAGCTATCCGCTTAGCTCTCAAGGCTTTTTCTCCGGCCCTAGCTCACTGCTCAGTCTTGATTCAAACAGACAACCAGGTAGCCATGTTTTATGTGAACAAACAGGGCGGGACTGGGTCAAAACTCCTTTGTCGGGAGACTCAAGACCTTTGTTCCTTTGCCCTAAAGCACAACATGCTTCTCAAGGCGGTGTACCTTCCAGGCCAGGAGAACTGCCTGGCCGACCGGTTGAGCAAAATTCTGCAGCCCCACAAGTGACAGCTGCATCCCTTGGTCGTTCAGAAGATCTTCCTGAAGTGGGGTCTCCCTTGGATAGATCTCTTTGCCAGTCCGCTGAACAAGCAACTGCCCAAGTTCTGCTCCAGGCAACCCCATCCTTTGAGGATAGCACCAGATGCTTTTCTGATGTCCTGGTCTCAGGGCCTCCTGTATGCGTTTCCTCCCACGCCCTTGGTGGCCCGAACTCTTTTCAAGACTCTTCAGGACAAGGCCTCAGTCCTGCTGGTAGCTCCCAGGTGGCCGAGGCAGCCTGGTTTCCACTTCTGCTTCAACTGGCAGTGGATTCCCCACTACCTCTGGGGTTGCAGCCCGACCTTCTCTCACAGGAGCAGGGTTCCCTTCTGCACCCCAATCTCAAAGCTCTCAATTTGATGGCCTGGAGGCTGCAAGGGTAGTTTTGGCTCCCTGGGGCCTGCCTCAGGAAATTGAGGAGGTTGTCCTAGCCTCTAGGAAACAGTCCACTAGGAAAACCTATGCCCTCAAATGGAAGAGGTTTTCTGTGTGGTGTCAGCTTCGTACAGAGGATCCTTTCTCCTGTGCTGTGCCAGTAGTGCTTCAGTACTTACTGCACATCAAATCAGGGACTTAAGTCCAATTCTGTTCGGGTCCACCTCTCAGCTCTAGCAGCTCACCACTCACTGGTGGAGGGACATTCTCTGTCAGGTCACCCCTTGGTGTCCCGCTTTCTCAGGGGCTTGCTTTTGCTCAAGCCCCCCATCCGTCGTCCTGCTCCTGAGTGGGAGCTGAATGTGGTCTTGCAGCAACTGACTCGCCCACCCTTTGAGCTGATGGCTACTTGCCCTCTACACTTCCTTTCCTGGAAGACTCTCTTCCTGATAGCCCTCATCTTGGCTAGACGAGTGAGTGAGCTTCAGGCCCTGGTCTGTGATAGACCTTACACCAGGATTTATAGGAACAGGTTAGTCCTTCGGATTCATCCAAAGTTCCTCCCCAAGGTTGTCTCATCTTTCCACCTCAACCAGGAGGTGGTGCTTCCAACATTCTTCCCTAGGCCTCATGCTAGCCAGGCTGAAGCAGTCCTGCATACCCTGAACTGTAGGAGGGCCTTATCCTTCTACCTTGACCGTACGCAGGGACATAGAAGGGCTACTCAGCTCTTCGTCTCCTTTGACCCCAATGTTGGGGTTGGCTGTGTCCAAGTGTACCTTGTCCATCTGCGTGGCTGACTGTATCACCTGGGCTTACAAGGCGGCTGACCTTCCCTTGCAGGGTAGGGTCACGGCCCATCGTGTCAGGGCAATGGCTGCCTCAGTGGCTCATCTCCGCTCTGTGCCCTTGGTAGACATCTGCAGGGCTGCAACTTGGTCTTCAAGCCAGACCTTTGCGGCCCATTACTGTCTGGAGAGGGAGTCCCGTAGGGACAGTGCTTTTGGCCAAGCAGTACTCCGGAATCTCTTTGAGGTTTAGGCAACTCCTGCCCTCCTGCCCTCTGTTGGGCTATCGGTGGAGGTTGTGTCCTTGAAAAGCCTTTCTTTGATGCTGTGATTAGAGGAAGTTCTCTTGTTCAGCCTGGGTTCCTGGTAGCCCAGAGCTAGGGAGTCACCCATATGTGAGGACTGACTTCCTACTTGGTCCTGGAGAAAGAGTAGTTACTCACCTGTAACAGGTGTTCTCCAGGAGCAGCAGGAATCAGTCCTCACAACCCTCCCTCCTCCCCTTGGAGCTGCAGTTGTACATAGTTTGTTTTACATTTTTGTGTGCTGTTCTTAGCTATGTCATTTGACTGAGGTAAGATGGCACCTTTAGACGGGAAGGGAACCGCGCATGCGTGCCAGCATTCCCAAAGGCTTTCATGGAAAGCTGGGGAAATGCTCCGCTGGGGCTTCATCGGCGCCGATGACACCCATATGTGAGGACTGATTCCTGCTGCTCCTGGAGAACACCTGTTACAGGTGAGTAACTACTCTATCTGAAAGATTCTGCTTTTGGTGGCAGTAGCTGGAGCATGCAGAGTGATCTCTAAGCTCTAGTAACTTATCCACATTATACTAGTTTTTACAACAATAGGGTGGTTCTAGTCACTTATCTGAAGTTTCTCACTAAGATTGTGTTGGATTTCCATCTTAGTCAGTCAATTGTCCTAGCAACATTTTTCCTAAATCTCACGTACACAAAGTTGTAAGTACATTACACACGTTGGACTGCAAAACAACTTTAGCCCCTTAGAAAGTCTCATCTAACTTTGCTTCTTTTGACCCAAGTAAGTTGGGAGCTGCTGTCAACAAATGCACTCTCTTCAGTTGGCAGACTGCATTTCCTTCACTTATGCCTAGGCAAGCTTGACTCTTAAAGGTCCATGCCATGGTCCAGAATGTCAGAGCTACACCTGAGATCAGTGTCAATGGAAGAGATTTCTAAGGCTGCAATATGAACTTTGCTTCATACATTCACATCTCATTACTGTCAAACAAGACTCACGACGGTAGATTTGCATCCCATTCCATCCTCCTAGGCTTATTTCTTTGATTTTTCCCACACTGCCTTTCAAAATATTAAAAAAGGGAAAAAATATTCTGAATAGGTAGTTGTCACCGAAAATAATGTTGGTGTCTGGCTGTTACAGAACCTTGTATGTTAATTTTCCCCATTTTCTGTTGAGGGCAGCCTCTAGCTAGGGAGTCTCATCTGTAAAGATTTGCTATCCTGCTTGTCCTCGGAGAAAACCAAGTTAGTTACAGACATTAAAAAAATTCTAACAAGTGTTAAAAATTCTTATTAGCACAAATATGTGAAATAAACAAAAGGAAGTTTGAGACTGATATAATGGTTAGAGCACTGGCTTGGGAACCAAGAAACCAGGGTTCGATTCCCACTAGCACTCCTGGTGGCCTTGGGCTAGTCACTTAACTCTCCATTGCTCAGAAAAATCCAAGTTATCAATGTCCCTGTTTAATGTACATTACCAAGTTTAAGTTACAATGTAAACTGCTTTGATTGAAATGATAAAGTGGTATAAAAAAACTCTTAAATAAATATTCAAATGACATGGCAGTCAATTGTGGCACTTAAATATTGGTGAGATATTTAGCGATACCGACTTGACAGCACTTTTAACAACATTTGGATAAGAGCTGCTGCTGAATATCAGGGTTGTGGCTCTATCTGGTTAATTGCAGATACTTATCTGGTTAATGGATTTTCAGTTGACGCTTATCCAGCTTCCAATTTAGGCCAGCTTTTCATTCAACTTATGTTGGCAAGATAAGTGCAGACTGAAAATCCACTAACCAGACAAGTCAGCACTTATCTGGATAGTGCTGATCTATCTCCGGACTGCCCCTGCACTAACTGGGGATATCTATGAGGATATTTCCCGATTCTGTCACCGAATATTGTGGTCAGCACTCTTAGCTGGCCAGTCTTCCATTGAAAGATTGTCTATAGTTTTTGAATATCAGCCCCTGTGAAAATAGGACAAAAAGGCTAAAATTACAAACATGAACCATTTTTTCCCTGTGTATATCTTTAGCGCTAGCTAAAAATTAGGCCAAGAGTTGATGTCTTAACAGGATAGGCTCTGACAAGTTGACATGAGGTAGGAGCAAGAAAAAGAAGGAAACGGCTCCAAGCAATGAGAGAAGAACATAACCTAATAATAATAAATAACTTGAGCAATAAAATAAGCAATTAATAAACAGTGTACATGTATCTTATTTTACACTAGGAAGGTAATTTTCTAAAGGATATTTCATGTACTGTATATATGTCAGTATAGGCATGTAAAAAGCTTCTTATAAAATTATCCCACACACAAAGGTTCATGCAGTGCAATTAGGTGTGTATTTATACCTGACTTTAAAGTATGCACGTTCAGGGGAGGAGTTGGGCAGAGTGTGGCCACAGTCATTTTTTATGCATGTGAAGTGGCACTTTAGAAAGGGTGTCCAAGTGCACTCTGGGATGTCCAGGACAGAATGTGCAGAAAAATGCAGACAGTACTTGGACGCCCTTTCTGAAATGCTACTTTGCATGTGTAAATCATGTATTTTATTTATTTAACTAGGTTTATATACTGCTTTTCTACCAGTCAAAGTGGTGCACATTCAGGTGATGTATATATTTTTCCCCCTGTCCCTGAAGGGCTCACAATCTATGTATTTGCACCTGAGGCAACAGAGGGTTAGGTGGCTTGCCCAAGGAGCACTTGTGGGACTAGAAATCCCAGTCTTTCTGGCCCAAGGTTGCTGTCCTCTAGTGGGATTCAAACTCCTAGTCCTCTGGCACAAGGTAACTTGTCCCAACCACTAGGCCATGTCTCCCTCCCCTATATAAATACATGCCTAATTCCATTCTATGAACTTTTCTGTATGAGATAATTTTATACATGAAATATCCATTAGAAAATTACTTCCTTAGTGTATAATAAGATACATATACACTGACAGATGATGTGTTTATTAATTGCTTCGTGTCATATAGGTCTTTTACTGCTCAAGTAGATGTCCCCGCTATGAAACCATGGGGCAGGGAATCCATCTCAAGCAAGGCTGAATACAGGGACGTCCTGCGACCTGTCAAAACAACAACATGGGTCACCATCCCCTGTCAGTGTTAGTTGTCAAATTGTAAAATACTACTACTATTATTGAACATCTATATAGCACTGCGCAGATACAAGGGCACAATTAGGAAAAGGTAAGGAGACACATGGAGTGGAGGAGTAGCTTAGTGGTTAGAGCAACTGCCTAGTACCCAGAAGATCAAGGGTTCAATTCCCACTGGCACTCCTTGTGACCTTGGGCAAGTCACTTTACCCTCCATTGCCTTGGAAGAAAAAGGCTGGCAATCTACTTCCCGTGACACATTGCCAAGAAAACCCAGAGGTAGCTGGGTCACTATGAGTCAACACTGACTTGATGGCACTAAAAATAAAAGGAGACACATAGGAGACTAGGCAGATCAGAATCCAAAAGCAGCCTCAAAGATGTTAGCATGGATTTGAAAAGGGGCAGAGAATGAAGCCTGACATATAGACTCAGGTAGTTTGTTCCAGACATAAGGAGCAGCAAGGTGAAAGGATGAAAGTCTGGAATTGGCATTGGCAGTGGAAGAAAAGGGGACGGAGATATGAGTCTACCTCCTTCTCCATTCCCTCCACATGTTTGCTTGACAAAAAGAGCACTTTTCAGATGCCTAGTCATGCCTGTAGCAGTATAACCTTTGATACGGCTTTGGATATCCATAACATTTCTGAAATCAGACGATAATTTCCAAGTTCTTGGGAATGCCTCGGCCATACCTCTACCATGCCCCTGTTCTGACTTAGGGAGGTCCACAGATTCGGCAGCTAAAATGACTTCAGGAATGTTTTTGTGCTTTGGATGTCTCTATGTCCATTTTCAGATGTCTAAAACCTGAATAGGGCTTCTAAAATTACCCTCATATATTATTGTGGTACCCACATGCACATACTCTTTGTGTAAACATTTATGCCTGCTGCAGAGCAGGCGTAAATAGCTGCAGCTTCGTCTAGCTGCTATTTCTACCAGATTTGTGCTAGTGTTTTATAGATATATATATATGTCTTTATAAAATAAGCTAAAAACCTGTTATGAAATAATCCTCCACTTGTACAGCACTTTAGCCAGTACACTGAGAAAAAAAAGACTGTCTATCTTCTGAATAAGAGAGAGAGCTTGAAGTACTTATTTACCTTACTGAGAGATCTGGGAGGAACTCACACAGAGAACCAAGGTACTATCACAGAGATAAGTGGTAAACCTACTTAGCAGCCAAGTAGTGTTCTAGATTAGAATCTGGTGTGATGCAACAGAGAGAAATAGTTTTGCACATAAACAAGAAAGGTGACTAACCACGTAAGTTACTATTCACCTGCTGCTACAATATCACTCTGATGACCACAGTGATATTGTAGCAGCAGGCTACAGTATCACTGCTGGCCTCTCATTTTTCCCTTCATGCTAGGGATTAGAATAACTGGATAAGATATCTAGATAACTTTAACTGCTTAATTTTCAGTAGGACTTAACTGGCTAAGTCTGCTAAATATTTGGTTAAGCAGGACTTTCTTTTTTGATAGAATACTCAGTGATCCTGAGCAGTGGCGTAGCGTGAGTTGTCAGCACCCGGGGCAAGGCAAGTAATTTGCGCCCCCTAACCCGTGGATTTTAGCCACCAGGGAGCTTCTTTGCACGGGGGAGTCGACCGTGATCCTATCCCGGGAGGGAGCGATCGTCAGCACTGACCTCGCTGAGCCGGAGTCCAGGGAAACGAACAGCACAGCAGCAAGAGCCTGACAAGCATGGTTAAACGCCCAACAGCAGGGAAGAGGAGGAGATCCGGAACCAGAAACTCGCGATGCCACCCTGCAGCTCCGCCTTCTCGAGCGCACAGGGCGATCCGACCCCAACCCCAGCTTTACATTGAGATCGAGGGGCGACGACGCGATAAACAGTCCCCCTCCCACCCCACCCCGGCAGCTTGTGTGAAATAGCTACCTAGAGGGGGTCAATCGCATCGCCTGCGCTTTGTTGCCGAGGGTTTGCCAAGAACAATGCGACTCCCAGGACTGCGGGCTCGAGGGCTATAGCGCAAACCTCTTTGCAGTGCCACCACCAGATGGCGTACGCGCCAACATGTATCATAGGGACCTGCCTTTCCCCCTCATCGGCAACAGAGAGCTGCGAGTGCGAGCACCCCCCCCCCATGTTGCGCCCGGTGCGGCCGGCCCCCCCTGCACCCCCCACGCTATGCCTCTGATCCTGAGCACTGGCACCTTTTTCATTGTCTGCTGCAATTGGCCCTTTTCTTTCCTTCTGGTAATTTTTTCTCTGTATTCTTTGTAGACTTTGTGTAAACACACCACTTACATTGGGACCATGACGTTATAAAAGAACATATTAGATTAGATTAGATGGTCCTCATATATTTATTTATTTTATTTATTTAGCCGTGCTCATATACCGCTTTTCACCGGGTCAAAGTGCTGTAGCAAAGTGCAATCAATGAATAAATCCAGGAGTCAATTGACAGGGTCCAAGCCAGTTTATTGTGCACAGGCCCAGTCAGTCAAAGCTTCAAAAGGAACTGAGCAAAGTTTTCTACAGAGACATAACAATTTATACCTCTTTTTCAGTTTGATACATGAGAACTTTCTATTGGTTCTAGCTCGATACATGTAAACTTCTCATTGGTTTCACGTTCCCTGCACCTGTCCAATTAGAAATCCCTCCGGGGCCTAGCAACCAGTCCCCTCCCTTAGGATTGCTCTAACAATGGTGCAGTTCTTAATTTTGTTACTTCTCTACTGCAAGGTTATCCCTAGCTCCAGGAATGCATGTATTGAAACATTTCTTTTCTTTCACACACAAGAGAATAATGAAAGACTTATGAATTCATAAAAACTTCTTATTAAGCATTTTAAAACAGTTTTCTCATTTTTCACAGATTTTTGGTTCTTTTCTAGCTATAATGGGAGTTAGGATCCAGGCCTAACTTACAGGCCTTTCATAATAGCAGGCCATGCTAGGCCATAGCCTACCACATTCCCCCCTTTGATTATTCTCACCCACAAGTGAGAGAGGGTGAAAATTAAATCACTCATTAGTCAATTAACACATTATACAGGTGTAATAGCATCATCGTGTGGTATAGGGTAATATTGCCACATAGCTAATACCTTCGCAGCTGCCTTCTACTCTATAGTGTTATCAATGGTTGAAGTTATCATGCGCAAGCAAAGGGGTAGAAGACAAGGGAGCAATAAGCACATGGCTAATATGAATAGTACAATAAACATAAGGGCTTTTAGACCACCAATCCATGAAAATAATGACCCAAACCACCCATCCATTTTTAGACTGTGCTAGGTCTGGACAGGCACAAATGTCTGCTCTCTCATCTGGGTGGCTAGATCTTCAACTACATGCCCATTATTATCAATCTGTAAACAGCAATTACTTAAGTTTAATTTTCCACATACCCCACCCTCAGCTGCCAACAAATAATCTAAAGCTAAATGATTTTGGTAAATGGCTGTGCGCATTTGCGTACTTTGCTTTGCTAGAAGGGTTAGTGCTTTACTAGTTTCATTGGTTATTATTTCAACAATAGCTTGCAAACGTATTATTCGATTAATCATATAAACGGGTACGATATCCCCATGTCCCATCCTGCTCCCAAGTAGAAGGTCCATAGTATGAGATAATTCTCTCAGGTGGCCATTCTTCAGATGTCGCATCCCACTTGTCCCATTGGCCTATCTTCAAGGCCTCCTTCAGCTGTCGACTTCTGTACACAGGATATCCCAGTTGTTCTCCCTGGGACGTTGGCAAAAGGAAAAAAGAAGGTTGTATGGTTCCCAATACACATGAGCCTCCCCAATGATGAGGGAGCCTAGCATATGCTCGGGTTCCACAAATCCAGTACAGTCCAGTTGGTGCTTGCCAGGAATTATATGCTGCTAAGTTAGTCCAGATACTGGCAAGTTTAGGAAACTGAACTAGAGGATTGGAAGGTTCAGTAGCGTTGACTCCTGACCACCAGGACGTCTTCTTAGTGGTACTGTTGTAAAACTTCTGATTGAGACAGACCAGCTGCCCCACTTCCATATTAAACAATGGTCCATAGTGAGAAAAACATAAGTTACCCACAATGGAGTGGGCCAATACCCATTCACTCGTGGTATTGTGTATATTAGTCTGATTATATGGAACAGAATAGTTCAGCTCTTGTGCCTCCCAAGGCCACTGGTCTCCCATCGTAGTTCCTCCACAAAATAAACAGTCTGAAACGCGGAGACTGGATGCAACTGCTCCCGCTAGCTCAAGAAACAAGTTCTGGGAGGCAGGAGGAATTTCAAACTCTGCTTTCATGGCTTCATAGAAGGAGTGATGTATACGATAGGGTGAGGATACATGGGTCTTGGTGTTTAATTGCAGATATAAGATAGTCCCAGGATCTATACCTCCTCCTGCTATACGCAACCCAAACTTATATCCTTGCTTCCATTGGCTGGGGTTGACCATGAGAAGCTGCAGGGGATTACAGGCACCTTTCTGGCATTTCTTGGGCTCTGGTAGTCTGATCTTTGTCAAGCTGCCTTTGCGGTGATCACCATCTCGTCCCATAGGTGCATTCTTCCAGGTAGCAAAATATACACAGTCCCATTTTGGGCAAAAGTAATCATGTTTAGATGTAGTGGTGTAAATGGTGGCTGTAGAACTCTTTCCTGTACACCATCCCCATCCGTAGGCTCCTTCTGGACACATATATTTATCATCATGGTAGTATGCTCGTTCCCATGACCCACATCTGTGGTAAGCATTTCTGTTAATTGCATCACAAGCATCAAAGTTCAAGATAATAGGTTTTGTGGGGTTTGCAAGAGGTTTTGTCACATTTAGGATGGCTCCATCTTCATCATTCCAACGTATCTCAAAGGTATAATATGAAGGGTTTTGTCGGGGGTTATAACAAGTCTTACTTTTCTCCTTTGTGCAAATATTCAGTTCGGTGCCATTATAAATACACCGGCTGCCTGTTCCAGTGCAAGTATAGTAGAAGTGATAGAACAAAGTCTGAGTAATCTTTTGTCCTGTTCGGGTGGTGGTTATGCAGGCTGTACAAGGGGGTAGGGCAAAAGTCTTTTCCAGGATTTCCAGGATCACCACTCCCACAAGGCAATAGTGAAAGAACATTGTGATTACAGTCTTTGGAGGTTAACTAGAAGGTTGGGTATGATGAACTTGTTGAGTTTTCTTCTGTTTCTGCTGTGATGGTCACTTTTGCGTGACGAAGGTAGATTCTGAAGATTCTCTATAATGTTGGCTGTCTCCTCAATGTGAGTCGCAATGGAGTCTCGGGATCATTCACTGACGTCCATTGGCCAGGATCAGGAGCAGCTGCCGGCTTCACTTGACTGTGGTGGATCCAGGGTTCAAATTCTGCAACTTTCACTTCAGTGGGGGTTGACAGGATGACGATGTATGGTCCCTTCCAATGCGGTGCCAGCGGGGTCTTTCTCCACTCTTTCACCCACACGGACGTTCCTGGCTTGAAGGGATGCAGAGGCTCGATCAGGTTGATGGGTAGTCGATCTTGCACCCATGTTTGGAGATTCTGCAAGACAGAACCTAAAGCTAATAGTTCTTGTCTAGTTATTTCAGATCCTATCTGTCTCATGTCTCCCTTTATTCCCTGCACTATGGGTGGAGGTCGCCCATACAAAATCTCAAAAGGGGAGACTCCTAAGGATCTTGTGGGAGCTGAACGTATCCTGAGAAGGGCTATGGGGAGAACTTGGAGCCACTTCAGGTGTGTTTCTTGGCAAAGTTTGGATAACTGAGTTTTCAAGGTTCTATTCATACGTTCTACTTTTCCTGAGCTCTGGGGTCTGTACGCAGTGTGTAACTTCCATTGTATTTGCAGAGCTCGAGCTAACTGTTGGGTCACTTGGGATACAAATGATGGACCATTATCTGACCCTATAGTTGATGGTATTCCGAATCGGGGAATGATCTCATGAAGCAATACCCTAGTGACTTCTCGGACTTTCTCAGTTCGGGTGGGGTAGGCTTCCACCCATCCCAAAAATGTACAGACTAACACTAACATATAGTGATATCCATTTGCACAGGGCATTTCAGCAAAGTCTACCTGTATATCACTCATCGGGGTCACCCCTACTGACTGAACTCTTGGGGGGTGGAATGGGACCTTGCTTGGCATTATTTTTGGCACATATCAAACATTGCTGTGCCACGGAGGCGGTCAGGGATCCTAACAGTGAAATACAGAAATGGGGTCTCAGGGCTTTTTCCATCGCTGTTTTTCCATAGTGTGTGGCTTGGTGAAAAGCTTGAACAAAGGCTGGCCCTAATGCTTCAGGGATGACTGTAGGACCTGGAGGTGGACTACCTTCTGGGGGTGGCAACACTATCCAACCTTGTTCTGTCAAGACTCCTCCCTCCTTTTCACAATAATAGTCTAACTCTCTTGTCGTGTATCGGGGTGCCCAGGAACTGAAGGACACAGGGAATAGGGCTGCTTGCATTACAGTATCTTGGGTCCTAACTCGTCCTGTGGTGGCTGCCTTCCGGGCTGTGGTATCTGCAAATCTATTCTCTCGGGTGACTTCTCCTGTTCCTGCCTGATGACCTCGGCAGTGCATGACTGCTACTTGTTTGGGGAACCACACAGCATCTAATAACATCAATATCTCGGGCCCATACCTAATGGCCTTACCCCCTGAGGTGATTAACCCTCGCTCTTTATACAAGGCTCCATGTGCATGCAAAGTAGTGAAAGCATGTTTGAAATCTGTGTACACATTTATGCGGAGTCCTTCTCTGGTGAGGGCTATCAATTCAGCTTTTTGTGCAGAAGTTCCTGGGGTCAGGGCTGAGGACTCAACTACCAGATCAAGGGTCACCACTGCATATCCAGCACAACGATGTCCATTGATGACCAAACTGCTTCCATCCACAAAGAAAGTCCGTTCAGGGTCCTCTAGAGGGACATCGGTCAAATCAGGGCGACTTGAAAATACAGTGTCCATGGTTTCTAAGCAATTATGATCAGGGGGCCCAGGACCAATTGGCAACAACGTAGCAGGGTTCAAAGCTTGACTGACTTTCAACTGTATCCGGAGGTTTTCGCACAGCATGCTTTGATATTTCAACATTCGTGCATTGGTTAGCCAGAAGTTTCCTTTGTGTTCCATGAGAGTCAGAACAGAGTGTGGCATGGTAACTTGAAGAGTTTATCCCAGTGTGAGTTTATCTGCTTCGCCCACTAGGAGGGCTGTTGCTGCAACAGCTCTCAAACAAGGGGGCCATCCTTTTGCAACTACATCCAATTGTTTTGACAGATAGGCTACTGGTCGTTGCCAAGATCCAAGAGATTGGGTCAATACTCCCAATGCGTTTCCTTGTGGCTCATGGACAAAAAGATGGAAAGGCTTCTGAACATCTGGAAGACCTAAAGCTGGGGATGACATCAGGGCATTTTTCAAAGTCTGGAATGCTACATCTTGTTCAGGTCCCCATTCTAGTAGAGATTTTTCCATTCCTTTGGTGACTTGGTACAGTGTTTTTGCAATCAGCGCAAAGTTGGGGATCCATATGCGACAGTATCCTGTGGCCCCCAGGAAAGCTCTTACTTGCCTCGTAGTGGTTGGAATGGGGATACTGCATACAGCTTCCTTGCGTTCTGGTCCCAGACGTCGGATCCCACTGGACAACTGGAAACCTAAATACTTGACTTCAGTTTGGCATAGTTGTGCTTTGGCTCTTGAGACTTTGTATCCAGCCTCTTTGAGAAGGTACAAGAGTTCACTAGTAGCTTGTAGGCATTCACTTTCTGAGTTGGTGGCTATGAGCAAGTCATCTACATACTGAAGAAGGACCCTCTTTCCTGGGTCCACGGGGTAACTTGAGAGAGCTTGATTCAGGGCAGCACTGAAGAGGGTAGGTGAATTCTTGAATCCTTGGGGTAATCTGGTCCAGGTGAGCTGGCCCCGCCTTCCTGTTGTGGGGTCTTGCCATTCAAAAGCGAATAAAAGTTGACTGGTGGGGGTTAGGCGTACGCAGAAAAAGGCATCTTTCAGGTCCAGGACGGTGAAATGAGTAGCCTCAGCGGGGATCAGTCCCAAGAGAGTATAAGGGTTTGGTACTACAGGGTGTATAGTTTCAACTGCATCATTCACTCGCCTTAGGTCTTGTACTGGGCGGTAGTCCCCTGTCCCAGGTTTCTTAACTGGGAGAAGGGGGGTGTTCCAAGGTGACTGGCATTGCTTGAGAAGTCCATACTTCAGCAGTTTCATCAAGTGGTAGTGGATTCCTTCAATGGCTGGTCGAGGGAGAGGATACTGCTTCACATGCACTGGTTCCACTCCTGGCTTGAGGGTGACAATGACAGGGGCTATGTTCTTTGCTAGGACAGGTGGATTATCTTCTGCCCATACTTCAGGTGGGGCTATGAGGTTGGTAGGTATACAGGGACTAGTTGACTTTATCAGAGGTGCACTATAGAACCGCCACTCTTCTTCTCGGGAAACAGTGAGCACCATCAATCCAGCAGGCTTTGGGTTCACAGTCATTTTCATTTCTCCCCCTTCAGCAAAGGATATTTGTGCCTGGAGCTTTGCAAGCATGTCTCGGCCCAGTAGTGGAATAGGGCACTCAGGCATATACAAGAACTGGTGCGTTATCTTCTGTCCCCCTAGTTCACACATGCGGTTCTGTAAGAATGACTTTGTGGCTTTATTTCCAGTGGCTCCAACAATAGTGACAGATCGTGAGGACAAAGGAGCTACTGACTTGGCTACTACTGAATGTTCTGCTCCTGTATCTACCATAAATACATGTATTGGTCCCCTATCTTCAGACTGACCATAGGCTCCTGGGGACCCAGGGTGAACTTGGAGCCCGGTCTGGCCTAGTCTTCATCTGTGTCGTCCAGGTCATAGCCCGTTGCTACTGCCACTCCCTCAATGGCTTCCTCCCTGTCTTGCTGGAACTGTGTTCGGTTCATTCCTCCCCTCCTTCGAAATCGTCCTCCTGGCCTCCAGGGACTCCCTCCTCCCCTCGCGGGGGCGGAGTCCAGATGCGGGCATTCATTTCTCCAATGTCCTTCTTCCTTGCAGTAGGCGCACTGATTTGCACCCAATTGAGGCCTTTCACTTCCGCGGCCTCTTCCACGTCCTCTGGTCCTTTGATTAGGAAAACCTCCTCCACGTCGTTCAGTTATAGCAGCAGCAAGAAGATCTGCCTTCTTCATCTTTCGTTCACTTTCTCTGTCTCGTTCATTTTCACGATTCACAAATACTTTCTGAGCGACTTCCATTAACTGTGCTGTATTCATGCCCGCAAATCCATCCAATTTCTGCAATTTTCGTTTTATGTCTCTCTGGGACTGACTAACAAAGACCGCATTTACCATGCGTAAATTTTCCTGAGCAGAGGGATCATATGGGGTATACAATCTATAAGCTTCAGACAACCGCTCATAAAAGGCCGCTGGGCTCTCATCTGGACCCTGGAGAACTTCCGATACTTTCCCGATATTCATGGCCCTCTGGCCTCCCCTCTTCAGGCCCTGCAATAAGGCCTGGCGAAATCTGGTTAGGGCCGCCGCCCCCCTTTCATCATTCGCGTCCCACCTGGGATCTTCATTGGGATATTCTGCAACAGCTGCTTGCGGGGGATTTATTCCTCCCCTTTCTACAGGGTTTTCTTCTAACCAACGGAGGGCTGCTTGCCCGATTCGCCCTCGCTCCTCAGTAGTAAAGAGGGTAGACAGGAGCTGGCGACAATCGGCCCAGGTAGGCTGATGGGTTTGCATAATGCTAGACATTAATTCTGTTAATTCCTGAGGCTTGGCTGTATAGGATGCATAATGCGTTTTCCAGTTCAATAAATCTGTGGTGGAAAAGGGTACATAAACTAAGCTGGTTGGTCCTGGTGCCATCTGGCCCTGATTATTTAAAACAGGTATTCCAGGCACTTGGCGTAATGGCATTAGGTGCCCTGCCTTTCTCCTTCTTCTTGGGAGTTACGCTTCTTAAATCATAAGGCTCCCGGGCACAAGTCTCCTTGGTGGGTGACCCTGAACTAGCAGGAGAGCCTCCGCTTTCTATCTCGTCAGAGGACTCGAGTCTCCTCGACGTGCTTGGGCCTGACTCGGGACTATCACTCGGGGTAGGGTGCTTCTTAGGCTGCTGCAGCGGTATTTTCTGGGGCTCCTCATCTGGCTCCACTTCAGGTCGTGGTGCTGTGGGAACTAACTTCTGTGGGTGCTGGGGTAACCTAGCCAGGAGATCTGGGGACTCTGGGGCAGAATACACAGGCGGCTTCTCTTCCTTAACTTTTCTGGTTCCCCTAGTAGTAGCTACAAATATTTTACAGCGCTACTCATAACAGCGCTTCATCCATGAGGGCTGCTGTTCACACATACTTAACCAGGAATCTATATAGGGGAATTGGTCAGGATACACTCTTTGTATAAGCTGATGAATTCGTAAAACTGTTTCGAAATCAAAGGTGCCCCCAAGGGGCCATGAAGCAGCTAACGCGGGCCACTCCCTTTCATATAACATTTTTAATCTGGACAGTCATTTTCATACCATAATCACCCGAAAATCCTTTACGGAAATTCTTGATCATACATTCCAATGGAGTTTGCGTGGACTCCGTCCCTCCCATAATCTGAACGTACCTACGTACACTACCTACGTACTCTACTAACTACGTACGCTACGTACTCTACGTACACGTAATGACGTACAAGACAACGAACAATAAGGATAGGTAGTATGGCTGTAGGTAAGGGGTCCGTACAGCCCACAGAACACTGGGGGGGACAAACACCACTCGCTTCCTCCTTTTCGCGACCTGGGTGCGGTCGCCCGGCCAGGAACTGCGCTACTGAGGAGTCCGCTCTCGCTCGGTCTGTATTTCAAGACCTCTCACTCACACAAGCAAGCATATTTCAACAGGAAATCATATTTCAAGTGCCCAGGTTTTCTGACTAACTGACTATTTCAAACAAGAAGGGTCGATGGCTTCGGCTTCCTCTTTCTCTTATGCGGAGCTTACTAGGATCGCCCTTATGAGAGGTGATCAGGCTCCCTTGTCTCGCACATACCCATGCGAGATTTCCCAGTTAGTCTATACCAAATATACCAAATCAGTCCTGCGCATGTAAGACGTTGTCCCAGGCTGTTCTTTCTGACTATTGAATCACAAAAATGTCTACTCACTGGATCCAGTCCCCGATACCACACCAGCTTCTGAGTTGGAACCTGGACTCCCCCGGGTCGGAGGTGTTGGCCAGCTGGACCCGATGGCCCGCCAAGGCAGGCGGAACCCTCTCTGGCACAAAGGGGCCGGCGGCGCCTGAGGTTTCCCCCACGGTCGGACAGACACGATTCCAACCGGGCCAAACCTCAAGGCGCATTGCGTGGATTATTCACTTGAATACCATTTACTACTTGCACTTCCCGGCCAACGCACCAAGAATATGCTGTAGCAAATTGCAATCAATAAATAAATCCAGGAGTCAATTGACAGGGTCCAAGCCAGTTTATTGTGCACAGGCCCAGTCAGTCAAAGCTTCAAAAGGAACCAAGCAAAGTTTTCTACAGAGACATAACCATTTATACCTCTTTTTCAGTTTGATACATGAGAACTTTCTATTGGTTCTAGCTCGATACATGCAAACTTCTCATTGGTTTCACGTTCCCTGCACCTGTCCAATTAGAAATCCCTCCGGGGCCTAGCAACCAGCCCCCTCCCTTAGGATTGCTCTAACAATGGTGCAGTTCTTGATTTTGTTACTTCTCTACTGCAAAGTTATCCCTAGCTCCAGGAATGCATGTATTGAAACATTTCTTTTCTTTCACACACAAGAGAATAATGAAAGACTTGTTGTTGTTGTTGTTAAGTGTCATCGAGTCGGAGTCGACTCATGGCGACCCTCTGGATAGCTATCCTAAATTGTGTTCGGTCTTCAGTCAGGCGGCTCATTGATGACATACTGGTACCCGTAGCTGCTGTTATTGTAGCGATCCATCTCATTGCTGGCCTTCCTCTTTTGCGTTGACCTTCTATCTTGCCAAGCATGATGGCTTTCTCTAATGATCTCTCTCTTCGCATGATGTGTCCGAAGTATGAAAGTCGAAGTCTTGTCATCTGAGCTTCTAAAGAAAGCTTAGGTTTGATCTCCTCTAGTACCGACTGGTTTGTTCTTCGGGCA
Organism: Ichthyophis bannanicus; assembly: GCA_033557465.1. Taxonomy (NCBI): domain Eukaryota; kingdom Metazoa; phylum Chordata; class Amphibia; order Gymnophiona; family Ichthyophiidae; genus Ichthyophis; species Ichthyophis bannanicus. The sequence continues at coordinate 5,363,961 of CM066040.1, forward strand.
GTCCATGGTATACACAGTATTCGCCGCCAGCACCATAATTCAAAGGCATCAATTTTCTTCCTGTCTGTCTTTTTCACTGTCCAGCTTTCACATCCATATGATGTTATTGAAAATACCATGGCTTGAACAAGTCGAATCTTTGTATGGAGAGACACATCTCTGCTCTTGAGAATCTTATCTAGGTCTTTCATAGCCATTCTGCCAAGAGCAATGCGTCGTCTGATTTCTTGACTGCTTGTTGCTTCTTTATTGATAGTTGATCCAAGTAGGTTAAAGTTGTTCACAATTTCAATTTCTTCTCCTTCAACGATGAACCTGTTGATTATGCCAGTTGTCATGATCTTTGTCTTCTTTACATTAAGGTGCAGGCCCATTTTGAGACTATGTTCTTTGATTGTGAGAAGCAAATGTTTCAGATCATCTTCGCTTTCAGCCAGTAATGTGGTATCATCAGCATAGCGAAGGTTGTTGATGAGTCTTCCACCAATCTTCACACCTCTGTTGTCTTCATACAGTCCTGCTTCTCTGATGATTTGTTCTGCATATAAATTAAACAGGTAGGGGGAAAGTATGCAGCCTTGTCTTACACCTTTGCTTATTTTAAACCATTCTGTTTTCTCCTTGTTCCGTTCGAACTGTTGCTTCTTGATCAATGTACAGATTACGCAAGAGAACGATCAGGTGTTCTGGTATACCCATGCTTCTTAATGTGGCCCAGAGTTTCTCATGGTTTACACAGTCAAAAGCCTTGCTATAGTCGATAAAGCACAAATAGATATCCTTTTGGTATTCTTTAGTCTTTTCAAGGATCCATCTCACATCCGCAATGATGTCTCTCGTTCCTCGCCCTTTCCTGAACCCTGCTTGCACTTCAGGTAGTTCTTGTTCTAGGTATGGCTGTAGTCTCTTTTGAATAATCTTCAGTAGAATCTTGCTGGCATGTGGGATCAGAGCGATTGTGCGATAATTTCCACAGTCAGTTGGATCACCTTTCTTTAGTATTGGTATAAACACAGATCTTTTCCAGTCAGTTGGTATTAAGCATTTTAAAACAGTTTTCTCATTTTTCACAGATTTTTGGTTCTTTTCTAGCTATAATGGGAATTAGGATCCAGGCCTAACTTACAGGCCTTTCATAATAGCAGGCCATGCTAGGCCATAGCCTACCACAAAAGCAGTTTACAATAAACAAGTGGGAATACATTGAACAGGGTTATTTGTATTTACAGGAGGGAAAGGAGTTTCTCCAGGAGCAAGCAGGAATGTAGTCTTCACATATGGGTATCATCGATACCGACGGAGCCCGCGCGGGAACACTCCCCAGCATCCAATAGGAAAAGTTGTGGGAGCATCCCACAGCGCATGCGTGCTGCCTTCCCGCCTCTGTACCTCTCTCAATTCAGTTCTTCGTTTTCCGCAGAGCCGACAGGACACGGTACCCTGTCACCGCAGAAAATCTACCTTTATTTCTTGTTTTTTGTGGTCGCGTCTGCCTTCATTCGACGCCTACCGGTACCGCCGGTTCGCTTCTTCCTCTTTCTTTAAAAAAAAATATATATACATATATTTTTCTTCAGGGTTTTTCCCTATTTCGGGTGCTAGGCACCATTTTGAGCACCTGGCCCATTTTTTTCTTCAAGCATGGAGAAACCAGCTAGTGGTTTCAAAAAATACTTAAAATGTGGCGGTACCATCTCCGTCACCGACACCCATGATTAGTGTCTAAAATGTTTGGGTCCTGAACATTGTCCAACGGAGTGTTTCTCCTGCACGAGGATGACCAAGAGGGGCCAGCAGAATAGAGCTGCAAAACTCGGTACCCTTTTTGCCTCCGACACGATGTCAGTTGCATCAATGTCTTCCAGGGCTTCATCTTCCTCCCATGGATCTCAGGTAACCGAAAGTAAAACTAGCCGGTCCTCGAAGGGAAAATCTCCTTTGAAGTATCGAGATGCCTTGGGCGTTTCCCTCAAGGATACTTCACCGGCAAAACAGCCCCGGCGGGAGTCTTCGAGCTTCAAAGCATTAATGGGGCTCCAGGATGTTCCAGAGGCCTCGACCTCTGCAGAACTACTGGTGCCATGCTCTGGGGTCGTGGCTGCATCCACCGGTACCGGCACCCAGGCATCGGCAGGAGCGATGGATCACAGAATCCTCGCTATCGAACACAGTCTAGCGGCCTTCTTAGCAGCCTCGGTACCGCTAAGACCGCAACAGACGGTTCCACAGGTATCGGTACTGACAACACCTGCTTCCCCCATGCCGATGTCCAGTATTGGGGATCAGGAACCGAGACACTTCGGTACCGACTGAGCGGTACCTGATACCATGCGTCACAGGAGCAACCGGTGCTTGAGTCTTCCGATTCCAATGACTCTGATGATTCTACCGGTACCAGAGTGAATCTATTAGAAGATTCAACTCCCTCTCCTCAACGCAGGATGTCTCCTCCAGAAGATATGTCCTTCCAGGACTTCATGCATGATTTAGCAAAAGACCTATCAATCACTGTGATTCCAGAAAAAGAACCAGGGCAGAGGAATTAAGAATTCTACAATACCCTATGGCTCCCAAGTAAGCAGCTATGCTTCCCATTCACAAGATCTTACATGATCTGATGTTGAGAATGTGGGAGACTCCTTTAACGATATGTTCACATTCCCGACGCCTTGACACTATGTACCGAGTGCCAAGTTGTCCTGGTTTTCAAAAAACTCAGTTACCACACCATTCAATGGTAGTGGAATCGGCCATGCAAAGAATCAAGAGTGCAAAAACACACTCTTCTAATCCTCCAGGCCGTGAATCCAGGACACTCGATGCCTTTGGTCGTCGATGTTTTCAATCCTCCATGCTGGGAGCCAGGATCAGTTCCTACATTCTGTATATGGGAATGTTCCTGGAAGAAGTCACAAAAGACTTGGAGCTCATTAGTCCTTCTGTCTCAGAGGAAAAAAGAGCAGACTACCTTATTCTGGTCAAACATGCCCAGAATGTCTCTAATTTCATGAACTGTGCTACCTTTGACTGTTTTGAATGTCTTAGCAGAACCTCTGCTATATCCATAGGAGCACGTCATATTGCTTGGCTTCAAGCATCAGACTTGGAACAATGGGTGCAAGAAAAACTGGGAAACATTCCTTGCACAGGAGAAAATCTCTTTGGTAAGGACTGGCAAGACAAGGCTAATCAGCTTGAATCCCACAATACTACTTTGAACAGATTGTTAAAGGCTACAGCCAACCCAGCAAAAAAGAAAACATTCAAGAAACCTTTTTTCAGTAAGAAAAAGAAGTCTTACCAATCTTACACCCATCAAACTCGCTGTCCACTTCATGTTTCCCAAAAGGGACAACAACAGAACAGACAGTAGAGAAAGCCACAAGCTCAAAAAGCTCAACCGGCTCAACAGACCCAGCCCCCTCAGGGTCTTTGACTTCCACCTAGAGAACTTAATCATTCTGCCCCTAAAAGGTCCAGAACCCTTGACCATTCCAGGCAGACTATGCCACTATGCCATTTTGTCAAAAGATGGCAACAAATAACATCAGAAAATTGGACTCTGTCCATTGTAAGATGAGGAAATGAAGCTTGTATCCCAAACTTGCCCCCACCTACAATTCTGAGACAGCTCAATTCTCAGGACCCTTCCACCGATCTCTTATGGCAGGAGGTCACGTCACTTCTGGCTCAAGGAGCAATCAAAGAAGTGCCCATATCCCAACAGGGGACAGGGTTCTACTCCCCCTATTTTCTTATTCCAAAGAAGACAGGCGGACACAGGCCTATACTAGACCTCAGAGAATTAAGCAAGTATTTGTTTCGAGAAAAGTTCAAGATGATCTCCCTCGGAACACTTTTACCATATCTTCAAAGTCAAGATTGGCTATGTTCTCTAGATCTAAGAGATGTGTACACGTATATTCTCATCCACTCAGATCACAGGAAGTTCCTTCAATTCCTGATCCAAGGAAGACACTTCCAGTACAGAGTTCTTCCTTTCGGACTTGCCTCTGCTCCGAGAGTCTTCACAAAAGTTGATCGTAAACACATCCTCAACATCATAACAATGATCAACACTACAACTTCCCCGCTTGACCCATGCCCGGTGTCATGGATCAAGTATACTAAGGAATCCCTTGCAGAAAACATCCAATACATAGTAAACCAATCCCTCACACAAGGAACCATGCCCAACACCCTAAAGCTCTCCTCGATCCGTCCCATAATAAAAAACAATAAACTTGACCCAAAGGACCCCAACTCCTACAGACCAATTGCCAGCATACCGCTAATCGCTAAAATAATAGAAAAAACTATACAACTCCAACTACAGGAATACATAGATGAGCAAAAACTTCTTGATGCGCATCAATTCGGATTCCGCCCCTTCCATGGAGTGGAAACCCTCCTAATCGCCTTGACAGACCTCCTCATCCGTGGTACTAATGAAAATAGCAAAGGTTTCCTCCTCCTCTTCATAGACCTATCTGCTGCATTTGACAGCATTAATCACAAAACACTCATCAACAGACTTGAAAACCTAAAAATAGGAGGAACCGTCCTTGAATGGTTCAAATCATACATTTCAAACAGACTCATACAGATACAATTAGGCAAAGAAACATCAGAAACCTTCCCTCAAGGCCAGGGTATCCCTCAGGGATCGGCACTCTCTGCCCTCCTCTTCAATTTATACCTCCAACCAATTACAGACATATTCAAGAAGTATGAAATTAACCATTTCATATACGCGGACGATATCATGCTCGCCATCCATAAACACCAACAACCCCAAATACGATAGACTACTCCAATGCATGAATGAGACCACCATATGGCTTGAAAACAACCACCTAAGCATCAATCTCAAAAAGACTGAATCAATGTTCATAACGAGAAAACCTGACATGGACCACAACTACCCTACCACAATCACAATAAATAACACACCAATACCTATTAAAAAGGAGGTAAAATACCTTGGAATAATTCTGGACCATTCACTCACCATGATCCCACACATAAAACATACAGTAAAAACGATATTCTATAAACTCAAGACAATACAACACCTGAGACCCCTACTCAACACACATGACTTTAGATCAGTGGTCAACTCCCTCATCACCCCCCACTTTGACTACTGCAATAGCATTCTAAATGGCCTACCACTAAAAAGCATATACCTCCTCCAAAGAGCACAAAACATATGTGCCAAGATGGTCACAAAAGCTAAGCTAACAGACCACGTGACCCCAATACTACTAGATCTTCATTGGCTCCCCATAAGCAGCCGAATAAAATATAAAATCCTCCTTACTACCTTTAAACTCCTCAATAACATCTCTCCCTCCCAACTATCTACCCTATTACAAACCCCATCAGAAACTAGAACACGAAGACAGAACGCAACCCACTCCCTCAACATAAAAACTAATTTCAGAAGGACCAGAGCAACGACAAGTGATAGAGCCTTCTCCTTTGCTGCCCCTACCCTCTGGAACGAAATCCCTTTAACCCTCCGCAAAATAAAAGACCTTCACCAATTCAAAAAAGAACTAAAAACATACCTTTTCACAAACACTTTGAGATCCCCTACCAACAAAAAACCTCTCCGATACAATCACAGAAACACATTCACAGTTCTCAAGACAGAACAAATGATTAAACATAAGAAAGACACTTACTCTACTCTGCCTTACCCTACAGACAAAGATTTACACAAACAAATGGCTATATCTCTATTGTAAATAATACCGGTAACTCAATTATGTTGTGATGACCTGTACATAGTTTGAATAGTGTTATTCTAGTTAATGTTCAAAACATGTTCAATGTAACTAAACGTGTACATAGTTAACACAAGTTCCATGTAAAATATACAGAAGTATATTGATTTTTGTTCGATGTGAACCGCCCCTGATCTCTGGAAGGGGCGGTATATAAGAAACTGTTAAATAAATAAATAAAATAAAAATGCATGGCAGTGGTAGCAGCATTTATGAGGACTCTGGGAATATTCGTCTTTCCTTACTTACATGATTGGCTCATTTGAGCATCGACAGCTCCAGAGGCCAGCTTCACTCTCTCTCGAGCAATGACAATTCTTCAATTCTTGGGGTTGGTCATAAACCTCCCAAAATCTCATCTCACCCCATCTCAATCTCTAGAATTCATAGCAGCTTGTCTAGACACACGGCAGTCAATGGATTTCCTACCCCAGCCACGCTCTCTACGTATAATACAACTGGCATCTCAAGCATCTATGAAGGTATTCCTTACTGCTTGGGAGATGCTTCAACTGCTGGGACACATGACATCCACTGTCCATGCAGTTTCCTATGCTCGCCTACAGATGCGAGAAGCACAGTGGACCCTTTCCTCTCAGTGATCACAAGCCTCGGGTCAACTAACAGACAAAATCAGAACTACCACATGTCTGATTTCGTCCCTGCAATGGTGGCAATCCCTGGAAAACCTCCTTGTAGGCTCTCCTTTCCAGCAGCCTCTATGCCAAACCACTCTGATGACAGATGCGTCCAAGATGGGTTGGGGGGCCCACTTGCACGATCTCTCCACTCAGAGTCTTTGGACCTCACAGGAGGTTTCCCTTCACATAAACCTCCTAGAGCTGAGAACCATTTTCAATGCTATTCAAGTCTTTCCGGGCCATCTCAGCAATAAAACAGTACTGGTCCAAACCAACAATCAGGTAGCTATGTTCTATGTGAACAAGCAAGGCAGAACAGGCTCTCTGTCACTATGCAACGAAGCTTTGCGAATATGGGCCCTAGCCAGAGAGTTACAAATTCACCTGTTTGCAGTATACCTTCCGGGCATTCAAAACTTGTGGGCAGGCAAACTCAGTCGAATACTGCTTGAGTTTGAGAGAGACGCAGAAGAAGAGCTATGAGTATCATATAACCTGTGTCTCTCTGAAGTTTGAATAAAGTCTTGGAAATGAGGGGAATGGGTGGGAAGGCATAGAGGAAGTCTTGTCCACAGTGGAGTAGGAAAGCATCTCTTGCCTGACAGTTTTGAGCCGGAATTCTGTAACAGAATCGGGGAAGTTTGGCATTCTGTGGACTTGCAAAGAGGTCTATATTTGGTGTTCCCCAGATTCGAAACACTCGAGCAAGCTGGTATGAGTGGAGGGACCACTCATGTGGCATGAGTGGTCCCTCCACTCATACCAGCTTGCTCAAGTGTTTCGAATCTGGGGAACACCAAATATAGACCTCTTTGCAAGTCCACAGAATGCCAAACTTCCCCGATTCTGTTACAGAATTCCGGCTCAAAACTGTCAGGCAAGAGATGCTTTCCTACTCCACTGTGGACAAGACTTCCTCTATGCCTTCCCACCCATTCCCCTCATTTCCAAGACTTTATTCAAACTTCAGAGAGACACAGGTTATATGATACTCATAGCTCTTCTTCTGCGTCTCTCTCAAACTACTCCTATGGAGTTGGGGAATGCTCCATATCTCCTATCGCAGGAGAACAGATCTTTACTGCATCCCAATCCCCAGTCCCTACACCTCAGTGCCTGGTTACTGAAAACCCAGAATTCCAGGATGTTAACCTTTCTCAGCAAGTAAAGGATATCCTCCTGGCTTCCAGAAAACCCTCCATAAGACATTCCTATACTTTCAAGTGGAAAAGGTTCTCTATCTGCTCTTCACAAAAGGGACTTGACGCCCTTTTAGTACCTGTAGAGTTGCTACTAGAGTATCTTCTACAATTATCAACTTCTGAAGACCAATTCAGTTAGGGTCCATCTTAGTGCTATTGCTGCTTTTCATAAACCTTTCAATGGACAACCTATTTCCTCTCATCCACTTATAGCAAGATTTATGAGAGGCCTACTTTTAACAAAACCTCCCATTAAACCACCACTGGTGGCATGGGATCTAAATCTTGTTCTTGGTCAGCTTATGAAACTGCCCTTTGAACCTTTAGCCACTTCAGACCTAAAGTTTTTTTTCATGGAAAGTTATTTTCCTAATTGCCATCACTTCTGCAAGACCCATTAGTGAACTACAGGCATTAGTGGCTGACCCTCCTTATACAAAGTTTCACCATGATCAAGTAGTCCTCAGGACTCATCCTCACGTTCTGCCAAAGGTGGTTTTACCTTTTCATTTAAACCAGTTGGTTTATTTTCCTATATTCTTCCCTAGGCCTCATGCCTCCAGTGCGGAAAGGAATCTTCACACATTGGATTGTAAAAGAGCCTTAGCTTTTTATCTCCAAAGAACTAAGCCACATAGAAAATCTTCTCAGCTTTTTGTGGCTTTTGACTCTAGTCATTTGGGACTTCCGGTTTCTAAAAAAACTCTGTCAAATTGGATTGTAGATTGCATATCCTATACATATCAGAGTAAGGGACTTTCTCTCGAAGGCCATGTCACGGCTCACAATGTGAGAGCAATGGCAGCCTCAATGGCTAACCTTCGTTGTTGATGACATCTGCAAAGCAGCCACTTGGACCGGTACATTCCTTCACAGCCCACTATTGCTTAGACAAGGACTCCCGTTGGGATGCCTCGTTTGGCCAGGCTGTTCTACAACATCTCTTCCATACTTAATACAACTCCTAGGTCAATGCGTCTTCAGTAGTAGACTGGCTAATCTACTGAAGAGGGCTTTAAACTAGATTCGTTGGGGATGGGTGAAGAAAGCCCCCAGGTAAGTGAAAGCCCCAGGTAGGTGATACATTAAATAACTTTATGGAAATGGGTAACAGGGGTAACATATGGAAAGCAGTGTGTATAAATGCCCGTAGCATGGGAAATAAGATCCCTGATGTTGAAGCTTTGGTGGGAGTGGCTGACTTGGATTTAGTGGCAGTTACAGAAACATGGTTCACAGAAAACCATGATTGGGATGTAACTATACCTCACTATACTTTATTCAGAAAGGACAGGGTAGGAAGTAGGGGAGGAGGAGTGGCACTATACTTAAAAACTACTATTAAAGCTTTGGAATTACAGAAACTAGAAAGAGGGAAAGAGAAATCTATTTACATTGGTGTGATATATAAAGAGAAATCTATTTACATTGGTGTGATATATTCACAAGAGGAAGAGGTGGACAGAGAGTTAATTGAAGACATGCGCAGCATTGCTAGGAAAGGTGAAGTGCTACTGATAGGAGATTTCAATATGCCAGATGTTGATTGGCACATTCCTGCTGCAGTATCATCTAGAAGTAAGGAGATCCTGGATTCTCTACAGGGAGAACTATTCAGGCAATTGGTAACAGACCCCACACGTGAAGGGGCCATACTGGACTTGGTGCTTACCAATGGTGAAAGTGTTTCTGATGTGGAAGTGGGAGATCATTTTGCATCCAGTGATCACCAGATGGTGTGGTTCAGTATTAGGACTAGGGCTGTAAGAATCCATTCAAAGGCGAGGGTCTTAGACTTTAGGAAGACTAACTGCGAAGATGGGCCAATACCTCAGGGAGTCGTTAGTTGGATGGGAACAGCTGAGGGATGTAGAAAAACAGTGGGAAAAACTGAAAGGGGATATTTTAAGGGCAACCAACCTTTTTGTTAAAATGGTAAATAAAGGTAAAAGGAAAAGGAGACCGCTATGGTTTTCGAAAGAAGTAGCTGAAAAAGTGAAGAAAAAGAGGGAGGCCTTCATGAAATACAAGAGATCACAGAGAGAGGAAGACAGGCATCTGTATTTGGAAAAACTTAGAGAAGCTAGCAAAGTAGTCAAGAAGGCAAAGATTCAAAAGGAGGAGGAAATAGCCAATGCAATAAAATGGGGGGATAAGACATTTTTCAGATATTAGTGAGAAGAGGAAGGGCAAGAGTGGTATTGTCAGACTCAAGGGTGCAGGGGAGGAATGTGTAGAAGCTGATAAGGATAAAGCGGAATTGCTTAACAAATATTTTTGTTCTGTGTTCACAGATGAAGAACCAGGAGCAGGACCTCAGAAAACACCGACAAATAGGAACAGAAGCAAAGGACATCTTGAACAATTTTCAAAAGACTGTGTTCGTGAGAAACTATCTCAACTTAAAGTAGACAAAGCGATGGGACCAGATGGGATACACCCGAGAATAATGAGGGAACTTGGGGATGTTCTAGCAGCTCCACTGACTGACCTTTTCAATGCCTCATTGGAGTCAGGAGTAGTGCCAAAGGACTGGAGAGAGGCTCATGTGGTGCCTTTACACAAAAGCGGAAGTAAGGATGTGGTTGAAAACTACAGGCCGGTTAGTTTAACTTCGGTGGTGAGTAAATTATTGGAAATGCTGCTGAAAGAGAAAATAGTGAGGTTTCTGGAGTCCAGCGGATTACAGGATACGAGGCAGCATGGATTCACCAGAGGCAGGTCTTGTCAGACAAATCTGATTGATTTCTTTGACTGGGTGACCAGGAAGTTGGACCGAGGGAGAGCCCTAGATGTGGTGTATTTAGATTTCAGTAAAGCCTTTGACACTGTTCCTCACAGGCGACTTATAAACAAACTGAGCACCCTAGGGATGGACCCTAAAGTTACTGCTTGGGTTAGAAATTGGTTGGGTGGGAGGCGACAAAGAGTACAAGTAAATGGAGCTCACTCTGAGGAGAAGGATGTTATCAGTGGTGTGCCCCAGGGATCTGTCCTTGGTCCGATTCTTTTTAACATCTTTGTTAGTGATATAGCGGAAGGGCTTTCAGGTAAGGTTTGCCTCTTTGTGGATGATACCAAAATCTGCAATAGAGTAGACACCCAGGAAGGGGTAGATAACATGAGGAGGGATCTAGCTAAGCTTGAAGAATGGTCTAGAATTTGGCAGCTGGGATTTAATGTTAAAAAATGTAAGGTCATGCATTTGGGCTGCAGCAATCCAAGGGAGCAATATAGTATAGGGGGTGAAGTACTTTTGTCCACTAAAGAAGAGCGGGACCTAGGCAGTGGTTGTGTCTGATGATCTTAAAGTAGCTAAACAGGTAAAAAAGACGACGGCAAAATCTAGAAGGATGCTTGGATGCATACAGAGAGGAATGGCTAGCAGAAAAAAGGAGGTGATAATGCCTCTGTATAAGTCTTTGGTGCGACCTCATTTGGCGTATAGTGTGCAATTCTGGAGACCGCACCTTCAAAAGGATGTGAACAGGATGGAGTCGGTGCAGAGGGTGGCTTCTAAAATGATTAGTGGTCTTCATTATAAAGCATATGAGGACAGACTGAAGGATCTTAATATGTACACCTTAGAGGAAAGGCGGGATAGAGGTGATATGATTGAGATGTTTAAATACCTCCGTGGCATAAATGTTCAGGGAGAGAGCCTCTTTCAATTGAAAGCAAGTTCTGCTACGAGGGGACATGGGATGAGGGTGAAGGGAGATAGATTCAGGAGTGATATGCGGAAATATTTCTTTACGGAAAGAGTAGTGGATCCGTGGAATAGTCTCCCAGTGGAGGTGGTAGAGATGAGGACAGTAACTGAATTCAAAAAAGCATGGGACAAACACAGAGGATCTCTAAAGGTAAAAAGGGGACTGTTGTAGTTGTTATGGAAGGACAGACTAGATAGGTCATGTGGTCTTTTTCTGTCGTCATATTTCTATGTTTCTATGTTACCCACCATCCACAGTTTGGATGCCTAAGGTCGATGGGAGGAAGCATGACCCATCTCACCTGGGTTCGCAGCCAGCTGGGGTCACCCTTTGGCATCTTTCAGCTGGGGAGTCCCCATATGTGAAGACTACATTCCTGCTTGTTCCTGGAGATAGCGTAGTTGCTCGCCTGTAACAGGTGATCTCCGGGAACAGCAGGAATTTAGTCTTCACAACCCACCCATCTCCCCTAGGAGTTTGTCTCTATCTCTCTCTTTCTCTACTTCTCTCCTTTGGTTTCAGCTATAAACGCAACTGAAGTGAGAGAGGTACAGAGGTGGGAAGGCAGCATGCATGCGCTGTGGGATGCTCCCAAAATCTTTCCTATTGAACACTGGGGAGCGTTCCCGCGTGGGCTCCATTGGTACCGATGATACCCATATGTGAAGACTAAATTCCTGCTGTTCCCGGAGATCACCTGTTACAGATGAGTTAACTACACTATACCATCACCAGGGAGAGTATAACACATTTACATTCTCGTGAGATGTATCAGTCATGGTTACATTTCTGACTCTCTCTTCAGTCTCATTCATAGCTTGGATTTATTTACATTTCTGGCTTTCTCTGATGTCTTAATCCGCCTTGGGAGAACTTCATTGGGTGCTGTTCTGCGTCGACCCTAGGTGCTCCCAGAAGAGAAGGGTTTTTATCTGCTTTCTAAATGCAGATAGGTCATTGTTGCTGCGGACTTGGGTTGGAAGAGAGTTCAAAGTGAGGGTGCATAAAGATCGAATGCATGGTTGCATGTCTGATGATTAAATTTTGTTCTGTCATGTGGCACAATGAGTGTATTGTTCATGGTTTGTCGTGTTGGTTTTCCAGAGTTCGTCTGGGTTAGCAGGGTTTGTAAATAAGATTTATTTATTTATTTATTTAGACAGTTTTGTATACCGCCTTATCCTTCAATCAAAGCGGTCACAACACAATTGGGGGATACATTTAACACGCGGGGATATGAGACACATTCACTAATACTTACAGGGAACATGGGCAATGGAGGGTTAAGTGGCTTGCCCAAGACCACAAGGAGCATCTGTGGGACTAGAAACCCCAGTCCTTCCGGCCCAAGGTTGCTGTCCTCTAGTGGGATTTGAACCCCCGACCTTCCGGCCTGAAGTACCATGCCCCAACCACTAGGCTACTCCTCCCTCATGGGAGGAGTAGCCTAGTGGTTGGGGCCTAGATGGTGGCTGTTGGTGAAGAGCTTTATGTATCAGAACCCGTGTTTTATATTTTATTCATGTTTCTAGTGGGAGAATATGGAGTTCTCTTATGACAGGGGTGATATGGTCGTGTTTCTTTACCCTCTGAATTATCCTCGCCATTGTGTTGAAGGCTGTTCAAAGTGGATTGATGGTGGTGCCTGTGAGTCCTTGGTAGATTGCATTACAATAGTCTAAGTGCGGTAGTCTTGTGGGTCTATGAGTGGTCTGAGCCTTTGTACCATCTTTGCTTTGAAAAATACTGATCTTGTGGCTTTTGCAACCTGCTGTTTAAATGAGTGTTTGATCAAGGATGACTCCTAGATATTTTACATGTGTTGGACTTTTATTTTAGTTGCGCCTAGAGTGATGAATGGTAGGGGGGTGAAGGTTTGGTCCTTGGTTACAAATAACGCTTCCGGTTTTTTTTAGGTTTATGGCAAGATTGTTTTCTTGTAGCCATTTGGAGACATCATTGAAGCAGTCCATTCGTTTTGGATTTGTTGGATTGGTAGACGTGATGGGTCCATAGAACATAATGTTGTCTGCGTACAGGTGGAAGCTGATATTATGAGACCGTATTATTGCGCAGATGGGTTGAAGGTAGATGTTGAAGAGTGTGGCTGAGATGGAAGACCCTTGTGGTAGTCCTTGAGTTTGCTGAAAGGGTGGGAAGGTAGCAGTGATGGTGTATCTGGACTTTCAGAAAGCCTTTGACAAGGTCCCTCATCAGAGACTTTTGGCAAAACTAAAAAGTCATGGGATAGAAGGCAGTGTACTATTGTGGATAGGGAACTGGTTAAAAGATAGAAAGCAGAGGGTAGGGCTAAATGGCCAATTTTCCCAATGGAAAAAAGGTGAATAGTGGAGTACCCCAGGGATCTGTACTGGGTCTGCTACTTTTTAACATATTCATAAATGACCTGGAAAAGGGAATGTTATCAGATTTGCAGACGACACAAAACTGTTTAAAGTTGTTAAAAACCCAAGAGGACTGGGGAAAACTGTAGGAGGATCTGGATAAATTGAAAGACTGGGCATCCAAATGGCAGATGAAATTTAATGTGGACAAGTGCAATGTTATGCACCTAGGAAAGAACAACCCACACTATGGTTACATAATGCAAGGTTCCACATTGGGAACCACCACCCAGGAAAAAGATTTAGGAGTCATCGTGGATAACATGTTAAAACCCTCCACCCAGTGTGCAGCGGCGGCCAAGAAAGCAAATAGAATGCTAGGTATCATAAGGAAAGGAATGGAAAATAAAACAAAGGACATTATAATGCCTCTGTATCGTTCCATGGTACGACTGCACCTTAAATATTGTGTGCAATTCTGGTCGCCGTTATCTTAAAAAGGATATAGCATTATTAGAAAAGGTACAGAGAAGAGCCACCAAAATCGTAAAGGGGATGGAAGGCTACTCCTATGAAGAGAGGCTACAAAGGTTAGGGCTCTTCAACCTGGAAAAGAGACGGCTGAGGGGAGATATGATAGAGGTCTATAAATTAATGAATGGAGTGGAACGGGTAAACTTAGATCGATTGTTTACGCTATCAGAATATAGAAAGACTAGGGGACATGTAACGAAGCTACAGGGTAAACTATTTAAGACAAATAAGAGAAAATATTTTTTCACTCAACGTGTAATCAAACTCTGGAATTTGTTACCGGAGGATGTAGTAAGAGCTGTTAGTGTAGCTGGGTTTAAAAAAGGTTTGGACAAGTTCCTGGAGGAAAGGTCCATAAACCATTATTAAAAAGGGACCCAATACAAGCATTGTGGAACTTGTGTCTCTTGGGGATACTGCTAGGTGCGTATGACCTAGATTGGCCACTGTTGGAAACAGGATACTGGGCTTGATAGACATTGGTCTGACCCAGTATGGCATATCTTGTGTTCTTATGGTTCGAATGAGTTGGTGTCTGTTAGTTAGGTAGGATTGGAACCATTGTAGTACTTTGTCCTGTATGCCAATCTCTTTTAGTCTGCCCAGGAGGATGTTGTGTGAGACTGTGTCAAATGCTGCAGAAATTTCCAGAAAAATCAGTGCATAACCAGCCTATTTGGCCTGTATCCCTTTGGTTAGGGTGTTAAGGAGAGTGACCATGAGGGTTTCAACTCCATGGGAGAGGTGGAACCCATGCTGCTGGGGATCCAGGGTGTTGTTCTGTTCCAGGTGATCTTGCAGTTGCTGTTGGACTATTTTCTCTATTATCTTTGCAGTGAACGGTAGGCTCGCTATTGGTCTGTATGAGATGGGTTCCAATGGGTCGAGATCAGGTTTTTAGAAGGATGGTCATATGATGGAGGTTTTTAGGTTGTTGGGCATTTTGTCTTGTTTAAATGATGCATTTACTATGTTTGCCAGAGCAGCGCTAAGTTCCTGTTTTGACTTTTTTTATCCACTCTACCGGGCAAGGGTCGAGTGGGGAGGTTGTGGTGTTTAGTCCTCTTATGGTGGTTTTGATTCTTTCTTTAGAAATCGTTGCGAATGTTCCACATTTGATGTTTGTGGTCATAGTAAGGTCAGTTCTTTCTGTTACGGGTTGTGGGCTGGGTTGTTGAAGCTGCTTGTACTGTGCCGCTAGTTGTTGTAGTTGCAAGCTTGGGAGTCGGTTCACATTGTTAGGGGTTTTCATTAACCTCTTGACAATATCAAATAGCTCGCATGGTTTGTTAATTGATGACATAATCTTCTTGTGATATGCTCTCTTAGCATTATCTGTTTCAGTTCGGTATTTGTCGAGCTGACTCATGTAGTTTACTCTATTTCATTCTTCGACTTTCTCCATCTTCGCTCGATGCATCTGAGCTGTGTCTTTAATTTCTGTAGTGTGGGTGTATACCAGCACGCCATTGTTGGTCATACTCTGTTTTCTATGAGGGTTTATTTTATTTATTTATTTATGAGACTTGATAAACCGCCCAAACCGGAGTATCAGAGCGGTGTATAATAAAAGCAGGCTGCCAGAAAATTAAAGAGGAACGCCATTCAAATGACAGGAAAGTGCTGTAGAAATAGATAGAAAGAGACAGAACAGTATGGCTAAAGAGTTAGGGGCAACAGGAAGGACGAAGGAAGAGAGGGAAGGGTTGGAGTGGCATACGGTGTAAGGGCCTGCGTAACTGTCAGGGGGGTGCTGGGAGATCAAAAGCCTGGGAAAACAGATGGGTCTTGAGAAGGGCTTTGAAATGTGGAAATGAAGGTTCAGTGCAGAGTGAGTGGGGAAGAGAGTTCCATAGAGCAGGACTTAAGAAAAAGAAAGCGGAATGACGGGTAAGTTCGAGATGGGCTTGAGACGGGGAGGGAAGAAAAAGGCGGTTACTGTGAGAAGAACGGAGAAGGCGAGGGACGGGTTGATGGAAGATAAGATCGGATAAATATTGGGGAATACCTGTGTGAAGAACTTTGTGGGTGGTAATAAGGTATTTATAAATGAACCGAAATTTAACAGGAAGCCAGTGAAGGGAAAGAAGGCAAGGAGTGACGTGATCATGAGGGGAAGAGAAAGTGATCAAACGGGCAGCAGTATTCTGAATGAGCTGAAGGCGACGAATTTGATAGGATGGAAGGCCAGCAAAAATGGAATTACAGTAGTCTAAGCGGGAGATGATAAGGGAGAGGACCAGAGTAGTGAGAGAATCGGCAGAGAGGTAAGGCTGGAGGGAACGGATGCGACGAAGATGAAAGAAGCAGTTTCGAACAAGGGAGGAAATGTGGGGGTGAAAGGACAAAGAGGAATCAAGGGTAACACCAAGGTAGCGGAGAGAGTGGACAAGCGGGATGGGAAGGGAGGACATGGTAGGGGCTAAGGTGGGGGAGGGGAGGTAGAGAAGGAGAACCAGATAGCTGAGGACTTAGAGGGATTGACACAAAGAAGATTGTCAGAGAACCAGGACGCAATAAGATTGAGGCAGTGGTTAAGAGCAGAGAGGTCCGGGGATACAGAATTGGTATAATGGATAAGAAGGATATCATCGGCATAAAAGTAGGAGGAAAGGCCAGACTGCTGGATGAGGAGGGCAAGTGGAGCAAGAAAAACATTAAAAAGCAGAGGGGCGAGAATGGAGCCTTGCGGGACACCACAGTGCAAAGGGAAAGGGTCCGAGGCAGTGGTGCCGGAATGGACAGCGAAAGTGCGAAGAGAGAGGAAAGACCTGAACCAGTTGTTGTTGTTTGTGCTGCTGTTGTGATTAGGATATTCCAATTGCTGATCAGGGCTTCTATTTATAGATATATTAATGAAAGAGCCCTGCATATGAGTACTGGCACCATTTTGCTGGGAAAAATACGTTCTAGTTAAAGATGTCCAGATAAATTTATGGGTCACCATGGCAGTGAATATTGACTTCCTTAAATATTTATTCTAAGCAATCCAGCTTGGCCAGTGTTAGAGACGCAAGGCTTGATGGGCTATTAGTCTGACCTATTTGGCATTTCATGTTGTTCTACTACACACAGATTTTTTTTCAAACTGCCAAAATACCTGCTTAAGGAATTCCACCAGTCACAGCCTGGGAGGTTCTGTGTACTGCCATGTTGAAAGTCCTTGGTTTGATTTCTGAATCAGATCTTCCAGATTCCATGTCTGCTAGGGCTGGGATAGTAGCAGAGGGTCCATTCACAGTCCACAGTGTAGGAATGGACAGATAGACTCCCTGGCTAGTAATTAAAGATAGATTAATTTTTTGATACAGATCTCTAAAATGTTCTGATGAACTTTGGTACTAATAACGGTTACTCACAAGTTTATCTTTTCACCTACTTCTTTTAAATAGAATAAGATATCACGAGAGCTGTGTAACTCTTCTAAAATAGCTTAAGAATATTGTTAACACAAGCATAACACCCTCTTCTACCTATCCAAGATTTCAAATCAGTACTTCAGGCACTAATTACACCACATTTTGACTATTGCAGTAGCGCATTACAAGGTTTACCAAAGCAGAACATTAGATCACTTCAAACTGCTCAACATGTTGCTGCACGTATAGTCTCTGTCACAAGTATTTCTGAACACATCACACCGATTCTATATGAACGTCATTGGCTCCCTCTACTAAATGGAATACACTACAAAATAATTATGACAACCTTCAAGCTGTTCAGACAAATAGCTTCATCATACCTCTCTTTGCAAGACAAATCTCCATCACACATCACTTTGCAAGACAAATGTCGACCACAGCGAGTGAATAACAAAAATAAATTATTTCACCTGATTTCCATAGATCCAATAAAGCGACCAATAATAAGAGTCTTTTCCCACTACGTGCCCATAATCTGGAATGAACTCCTGACCAATTTAAGACAAACTACTGACCTTTCCTCCTTCCTCAAAAAACTAAAAACCCATCTGTTTAGGAAACATTTTTAATACCCTTACATCTCCCCCTGACAAAACCCAAAGTCAACCAACGCCTTAAAAGAATAAATCCTCTCCCTTCTCCCTCCCCCACCTGACTTATACACTCCTATGTGCTCACTCCAGTACATAATCTCTTCCTATGTCACATTGTATTGTATATTGTAATATTGTTATGTATATGACTCTCTGTACATACTTTAGTTAATCCGTTTTTATCTGTACATGGTTGAACTGTTACATGTAATTGATTCTGTTCTATGTAAAGTGCCTTTGATCTATTGGAAAAAAGCAGTATAAAAATACAAATAAATAAAAAAGAAATAAAATAAAGTATAAACATAGGCTATGAACTGCACAACCATAGGTCAATGTAAAGTCACAGTGTAATTTCTGCAATTCTGCAGTTATAAATAATTTTATCTTAATCAAGTAAATTTCATCTAATACATCTCACTCTGTAAAAGAATTCTAGTGACACCTTGTGTTATTTCATGTTTATGATTAATGACTCCGTTACTTCCCCTTAAGAGTAACACTTCGTTATTGAATTCACAGCCCATGATTACAAGATTCCAGAAGGAATCCTGGTGCATGGCACAACCCAGGGTCATTACTGCAATGACCAGGCTAATGCTCTGTACTGTTCTAACTAGATTGTAAGCTCTGATGAGCATGACTCTGACAGGCAGGGACTGTCTCTTGTAGGTTAGCTGTGCAGCGCTGCGTGCGTGGTGCTTTATAAGTGCTAAATAGTAGTAGTAGTAGGAATTCTGGGATATAATGTCCCTACCAATTGCAAATAAAGAATCAAGGCATCAGATCCAAGTCCTAGTTCTGACTAAGCTGGAAAAATCAAGGAACAATTTTCTAATGTTATAATTAAAACTATTTTATAATTTTATAAACTTGTTTCTCTTCTCAGTTGACATTTCTCCAAGTGGAGAAAGATCGCCTTTTTTAGCCTTTCTTCAATAGGAAGCAGTTCCATCTTCTTTGTTATTTTGATTGTTCTTTCTAGTTCTGGGATGGAGCACACAGTATTCAAGTGTGGTCACACCATAGATCTACAATATACAGAAATACTATGATAGTTTCAGTTTAATTCTCCTTTTAATTCATAACATACTATTTGCTTTTTAAAAAATATATTATTTATAAAATTAGATATGGCATTAGCAATAATGCAGTGTAAAGAAATAGAAAGACACATGCTACTCTCCATTAATAATAATCCAGAATCAATGCAAAAAAAGCAGTTCATAAACAGTAAAGAGAAGGTATGAGTGGAATGAGTAAGAGAAGGTATGAGTGGTTGATATATTGTATCTGAACTTTCAGAAAGCCTTTGACAAGGTCCCTCATCAGAGACTTTTGGCAAAACTAAAAAGTCATGGGATAGAAAGCAGTGTACTATTGTGGATCAGGAACTGGTTAAAAGATAGAAAGCAGAGGGTAGGGCTAAATGGCCAATTTTCCCAATGGAAAAAGGTGAATAGTGGAGTACCCCAGGGATCTGTACTGGGTCTGCTACTTTTTGACATATTCAAAAATGACCTGGAAAAGGGAATAACTAGTTTCTCAAGATCCGGCTGCATCGGCTGTCATAGGTATTCCTTCAGGCAGAATTTGCACAGAGTGGAGGTGGAGATGTGATATGCCTGTATGTTTTATAAAATACATGAGCACTTGCATAGAGCATGCACCGACATTTACTCCTTTTCAAAAGCAGGTGTAAATTTGTTTATTAACATTTTCATGTTATTGGGAACCCTCCATTGCTTCCGATACAAACTTAAATTGTATGCCTTTGGGGAACAGTACCTGTTATGCCTTAATATAACTAGCTTTGAACTAATACAAAAAGCATGAGTAAAATGTAAATTGTAAAAAAGGTTCTGGCAGCCTATTTTATAAAGACTTTTGTAAAATAAGCACTAGGCACATGGGCGCAAAATATTTTTGGACTTGTTTTTGTCCATCAGAATATACCCATTTGATTAGTCTTTGGAAATTGAAGCATCCTTTCATTCGTCCCATTTGCCACCATTAAAGTCTATGGGGAAAGCTATTTTGTAATGTAATAGTCAGATTTGCCATCTATTTCAACCAAACCTGCTTGAAACTTGATGGCAGATATCTGTCATTACACTACAATCCATCAAGAGTGCCACAAATCACCCAAGCTCACCAGAAGAGGAGTAAAGACTACATACAGTGGAAAGATGAGCAACAGAGATCACATCAGAAAAACAAAATGCTACAAAGAACACAATGAATACCTCAAGATAATGGAAGAGAGCAAAGCAGCACAATTGATGGAAGCACATCAAAGTACTTTGAGAGAGTAAAATGGTAAAACGACCAGAACAGCATGCAGATTGGCTGGATGGTCCTTAATTATCCCAGGAGGACCAGCACAGCACAGCACCTGAAAGACCCTAAAACAGTAGGACCAATATAACAGCAGAAGATGCAGCCTGGGTCCAGACTGCAGGAGTAGGGTGAGTTAGTTCAGCTAAGCTTTGTGATCGCAAGTTTTGATTCCAGCATAGGAATCTTAAATACAAAGAACGATCCACCAGGGTGGAAGAAGCATTCATGAACTGTCCAGATGACATGCTGAGGGATTAAAGATGACATGCTGAGGGATTAAAAAGAATCGGAGGATGCATTGTGGTGAAGACCTCAAAAGAGGTGGAAATGAGACTGCAGCACTGTCGGCAACAGCCCAGAAGGCCCCTAAAATGACAGGAAACCTATAGTCAGCAATTGCAGTAATTGGAGGATGGTGGATGTGAGGGTACTTTGTCACCCTTTGATAGCCATGGTTGATTCACTTAACAGACTGTCTGGGTAGGTATCCCCTTCCCTCATCAGCACCCCATGCTCAGCTATCCTGATAGAAATGCCATTCTTCAGGCAAGGGTATAACAGTAGCTGCCCTTCCCTGCTAGAACCTCCAAACAAGTACAGTTATGGAAATTTGAAAAACTTTGAAGTTAAAGCTAAAGGTACGTTGATGCGGATAAAGGCCCCCTGCTGTGCCGAGTAAAGTTTCAGATGTTTAAGAACGGCATGCCAAAGCAGATAGCATAATACCCAAGGAGGCGTATCATAACAAGCCAAAGTCATCCACAAAGGTACAAAGCAGGAGGAAGATGAAGAGTGGCTCAGAAAATACCAAAAGCACACTGATAGCAGAGCCACACAGGTGGAAAGGTTGGTAACAAACCAGCCTGACATTTAAGGAGAGTGAAAGTGATAAAATGACCAGCCTAAGCAGTGCATTCACAAAGATGCAAAGCAGGAGGAATTTAAATAAAAAACAAAGCACACTGATCATAGAACCACACAGCTAGATGGATGTCATGAAGCAACCAAATCAGTAGTGGGGAGAGCAGTGCCAACAAAATGCTGCAGGTAGCAGCAGCAGAGAGAGGCAAGGGGAAAGGAGGTATTTGTTTTTGTTGTTTTGCTTATTTGTTTCTTTGGTAAGTTGTTTTTTTTTAAAGTTTTGTGATGTGGGACTAAATGGATCCACTGAAAATGTGATAGCAGTCCACAGAGTGGCTGTGCAGGCAGGAACAGGATTTGCAATTGCTGCTAAACCTGTCATGAAGGACTACCAAAAGGGACTGCTACTACTGGAAAGAGATCTGCATTTATTTATTTATTTAACATTTCTTATATACCACCTTTCATGATATCAAGGCAGTTTACATTGAACAAACTGGAATTACATTGAACAGGGCATTATAACTTGGAGATAACTATTTACAGGGAACATGGGCAATGGAGGGTTAAGTGGCTTGCCCAAGACCACAAGGAGCACCCATGGAACTGTATTTCTTTACCTCTGGGAAAGTCTCTAAAGCTTGAGGAAAAGGAAATTCATTCGATTAAAGCTGATAAATTAGAATCCAGTGTATTTGCTAAATTACTCAGGTCTCAGTAGCCCCAGAGAGATTTGAATTTAAATTTAAACTTCAGTCCGTAGTCCCAGAGAGCTTTGATTTAAATTTAAACCTCAGCCTGGGTGGTATATCAAGAAATTGCATAAGCATAAACAATCAGTATACTACTCCAGAGAGTTTTTAGCTTAAATGTAAACCTCAGTCGGTAGTCCCTGAATTTTTAATTTAAATCTAATTAGAGTATAACTTAGCATAGAAGGAAAAATAGGGTAGATAATCTTTGAGTAGAAAGAAATTGTTTCTAGAGACCTTTAGAAAGAGGCCTTCCAGTTAGGGGACTGTGAAACTATTTTAGATAGGCGTTAAAGCCAGTGGCAGGTCAAAGGGGCAATTTGAAAGGCTCCCTCCATCAAACCAAGGGCTGTGCGAATCACCCAGGAAATTCAGAGATTACCTTAGAAGCACAGGTAAGGGCACTGTGTAGCAAGTCAGCTTTTACTATGTGTTCTTTTTCTCCCACCCACCTCGACTCCCCAGGTATAATCTTTATAGGTTCTTAAACCTATTAAGGGGAAGAGGTGATCAAATTCACTTTAGGTTCAGCTGGTTAGTCTCACCAGGAACAGAGTGATTAATCTTGAGGTGAACTAAGTCCCTTAAACTTATTAGGTAAAGTTGTATTAGTGCAAGTATCCCTAGCAACCTTAAATAAGTAGACAACATAAATAGCTAAGCAAAACCTTAAAACTAAGATGCAGACAGCAGTCCAGCAGCGAGAGGGGGGCTATCCAGTCTTATGCATTGAGTTTCACATGTAAGAATTTCTCACAGTTGGAGCTGTCAGGGAATTAGTCTGATCTCTAGAGGATAGAGTAACAGACTTGGAGGATATAAGGAAAACAGAGAGGTATATAGACAAGACCTTAAGGGACGTAGTACTGAAATCCCACGTGAAAGGAGAGCATCACCTTGGTGTGGCAGGAAGTGATCCTGTAGCTAGGACCTGTCTCCCAGGTGATGTAAAATCCCCTCGCACCAAGGAGGTTTCTCCAGAGCCATGTGCCCATGAGGGAAGGGTTAGGACAGTCGTAATATTCTTTATTCGTCACATTTGATATACTGCCCATTACCAAAGTGTTAAAGTGGTGTACAATAAAAACAAAATTAGGACTGCTGGAAAGTAAAAGAGGAAAAGGAACGCCATTAAATTAATAGGAAAGTAATTGTAGAGAAAAGAGAGAGTGACAGTAAAGGACAGGAATTAACAAGGACACCAGAGATATGAGGCACAAAAAGAGGGTAGGAATGAGGTGGAGAGGGTAGAAGTGGAGTGGAGAGAAGGGAGTAACGATGGATGGAGGGAGAGTTAAGCAATGAGATGAGTGCTAATGGAGAGCGTGCTTGATGACCTATGGGTGGTTGGGAAGGGTGGGGGAGATCAAAAGCCTGAGAAAAGCTTTGAACCGGGAGAAGGATAATTCCGTGCGAAGGGAGTGCGGGAGAGAGTTCCATAGGGTGGGGCTTGCAAAAAAGAAGGCAGCATGACGGGTTGATTCAAGATGGGCCTGGGTGGAGGATGGTAGGAAGAGACGGTTGCCATGTGCAGAACGGAGTAAATGGGGAGTAGGCTGGAGATAGATAATGTCATAAGAACATAAGATATGCCATACTGGGTCAGACCAAGGTCCATCACGCCCAGTATCCTGTTTCCAACAGTGGCCAATCTAGGTCACAAGTACCTAGCAGTTTCCCCAAAAGACACAGGTTCCACAATGCTTGTACTGGGTCAAGCATTGATATCCTGGGTCCCTTCTTAATAATGGTTTATGGACCTTTACTCCAGGAACTTGTCCAAACCTTTTTTAAACCCAGCTACCCTAACAGCCTTTACTACATCCTCCGGTAACAAATTCCAGAGTTTGATTACACGTTGAGTGAAAAAATATTTTCTTTTATTAGTCTTAAATAGTTTACCCTGTAGCTTCATTGCATGTCCCCTAGTCTTTCTATATTCTGATAAGGTAAACAATCGATCTACGTTTACCTGTTCCACTCCGTTCATTAATTTATAGACTTCTATCATATCTCCCCTCAGCCATCTCTTTTCCAGGTTAAAGAGCCCTAACCTTTTTAGCCTTTCTTCATAGGAGTATCCTTCCATCCCCTTTACCATTTTGGTGGCTCTTCTCTGAACCTTTTCTAAAATCGCTATATCCTTTTTAAGATACGGCGACCAGAATTGCACACAATATTCAAGGTGCGGTCTCACCATGGAACGATATAGAAGCATTATAATATCTTTTGTTTTATTTTCCATTCCTTTCCTTATCATACCTAGCATTCTATTTGCTCTCTTGGCCGCTGCTGCACACTGGGCCGAGGGTTTTAACATGGTATCCACAATGACGCCTAAATCTTTTTCCTGGGTGGTGGTTCCTAATGTGGAACCTTGCATCGTGTAACTATAGTTTGGGTTGTTCTTCCCTAGGTGCATAACCTTGCACTTGTCCACATTAAATTTCATCTGCCATTTTGATGCCCAGTCTTCTAATTTATCAAGATCCTCTTGCAATTTTCCACAATCCTCTTGGGTTTTAACAACTTTAAATAGTTTTGTGTCATCTGCAAATTTGATAACCTCACTCGTTATTCCACTTTCCAGGTCATTTATGAATATGTCAAAAAGCAGTGGACCCAGCACAGATCCCTGGGGTATACCACTATTCACCTTTCTCCATTGGGAAAATTGGCCATTTAGCCCTACCCTC
The DNA here is from genome assembly GCA_033557465.1 of Ichthyophis bannanicus. Classification (NCBI taxonomy): domain Eukaryota; kingdom Metazoa; phylum Chordata; class Amphibia; order Gymnophiona; family Ichthyophiidae; genus Ichthyophis; species Ichthyophis bannanicus. The sequence continues at coordinate 5,388,852 of CM066040.1, forward strand.
TGCTTTCTATCTTTTAAACCAGTTCCTGATCCACAATAGTACACTGCCTCCTATCCCATGACTCTTTAGTTTTGCCAAAAGTCTCTGATGAGGGACCTTGTCAAAGGCTTTCTGAAAGTCCAGATACACAATATCAACCGACTCACCTTTGTCCACCTGTTTATTCACTCCTTCAAAAAAACATAACAGATTAGTAAGACAAGATCTTCCTTGTCTAAAGCCATGTTGGCTGTCTCCCATTAGGTCATGACTATCTACATGCTGAGTAATTTTATTCTTTATAATGGTTTATTTATTTTATTTATTTATTTATTTATTTAACTGCATTTTTATCCCGGTCTGTAGTTTCCCGGATCACCCCTGGAACCCTTTTTAAAAATTGGTGTTACATTGGCGATCCTCCAATCTTCAGGTATTAGAGATGATTTTAATGATAGTTCACAGATTACTAATAGCAGGTCTGGAATCTCATATTTCAGTTCTTTCAACACCCTTGGATGTATACCATCCGGCCCAGGTGATTTGCTACTCTTCAGTTTATCTAATAGTTGTAATACATCTTCCCGATGTATCGATATTTCCTTCAATTCTTCCGCACCTCTAAATACCACTTCAGTCAGGGGTAACATCCCTACATCTTCCTCAGTAAAGACCGAAGCAAAGAATTCATTCAGTTTCTCCGCTATCGCCTTGTCATCTCTCAGTGCTCCTTTAACCCCTTTATCATCTAATGGACCAACTGACTCTCTCACAGGTTTTTTGCTACGAATGTACTTGAAAAGGTCTTTATTTCGTATTTTTGCTTCTGCAGCAAACTTCCTCTCAAATTCTCCCTTTGCCTGCCTTATCAATGCCTTGTATTTGACTTGCCAGTGCTTGTGCTGTTTCCAGGTTTCGTCGTTTGGCTATTTTTTCCATTTCCTGAAAGATGCTTTTTTGGCAACAACAGCCTCTCTGACCTCACCTTTAAACCATGCTGGCAGTTTTTTGGACTTCCTTCCACTTTTCTTAAAGCATGGAATACAGCTCGTCTGGGCTTCCAAGATAGTATTTTTCAACAACACCCAAGCTTGATGTATGTCTTTAACCTTTGCAACTGCTCCTTTTAGGTTTTTCTTAACTGTTTTCCTCATTTTATCATAGTCTCCCTTTCGAAAGTTAAAAGGTAGTACTGTGGATTTCCTTACTATCCCTCCTCCACTAATTAAATCAAAGGCGATCATGCTATGATCACTATTGCCAAGTGGCCCCAACACCCTTATCTCTTGCACTAGATCTGGTGTTCCACTAAGGACTAGGTCTAATATGGCTTCCCCTCTGGTTGGTTCATGAACCAGCTGCTCCAAGAAGCAGTCATTTATTTCATCTAGGAACTTTATCTCCCTAGCATGTCCTGACGTGACACTAACCCAGTCAATGTCGGCGAGATACTGGGGCGTGCTGGTGTGAAGAACCTTGTGAGTAATGGTAAGAAGCTTATAGAGATATCAAGCATTGATAGGAACCCAGTGAAGTGAGAGAAGACAGGGGGTAACATGATCTCGAGGAGAAGAATAGGTAAGGAGACGGGCGGCTGTGTTTTGATCTAATTGTAACCTTCGAAGCTGATATTGGGGGAGACCTGCAAGGAGTGAATTGCAATAGTCAGGCCGGGTGATCACTAGGGAAAGAACAAGAGTAGTGAGGGATGAGAGTGGAAGAAGAGGCCGAACAGCCCGAATCCTGCGGAGATGGAAGAAAGAGTTACATACCACTCCAGAGATGTGCTGATGAAAGGAAAATGAGGGGTCGAGGGCAACATCAAGGTACCAGAGAGTTGGGACCAGAGGGATTGGGGAGTTGGAAATAAGCGGTGTCAGGGTAGGGGAAGGGGCACCGAAGGTGAACCAAATAGCTGCTGACTTAGAGGGGTTAACAAGAACGAAATTACTAAGGAACCAGTCAGAGATGGAAGCAAGACAGGTATTGAGGGGAGAGAGGTCTGGGGCTGAGGAAGCTGTGTGGTGGACCAGAAAAATATCATCTGCGAAAAAGTAAGCAGATATTCCGGCCTGCTGTATAAGGAGGGCGAGGGGGGCAAGAAAGATATTAAAAAGAAGAGGAGCAAGGATGCAACCCTGAGGGACACCACAGTGTAAAGGGAAGGAGGAAGAGGCGGGGCCAGACTGAACAGCGAAAATACAAGAGGAGAGAGGAGAGAAAAGACTGGAACCTCTGAAGAACTGTACCATGGATACCAAGATCTGACAGGCAACTGAGGAGGGTGCGGTGATCGACAACATCAAATGCAGCAGAAAGATCCAAGGAAACAGCAATAGAAAAATCACCCCTGTCGTGAGAACAGTGTCATTCGCTAACAAGTGCCAAAAGAATGGTTTCCGTGCTATGACCGGCCCTGAATCCTGATTGCCGGAGGTGTAATGAAATGGTAGAGTCAAGATGTGCGGTAAGTTGGTGAAGGACAAGTTTTTTGAGAATCTTTGATAGAAAGGGAAGGTTAGAGACAGGGTGCCAGTTAGAGGGTACGGTGGGGTCAGGGGTAGCTTTTTTGAGAAGAGGGCGGACTAGAGCATGTTTCCAGGCAGAGGGGAAGCAACCAGAGTTAAGGCTAGAATTAAGGATGGTGAGAGCAAAGGGGAATGAGTGTGAGACAGTGGTCGGAGAGCCAGGAAGGAAGGTAGTGGGTCAAGCGGGCAGGTGGTCTTGTGGGAGGAGGAAATTGCATTGACAAGCTCGGTGGAAGTAACGGGCTGAAACTTGGACCATATGTGAAGAAAAGTGCAAGTGGGTGAGGGGAACAGATAGAGACTAAGGTGGGAGAGGCAGTGGGAGGAGAAAGAGGAGATGGACAGGGATTGAATACGGAACGAAGGGACTGGATCTTTGAGAAGAAAGTGGTGAGAGAATAGTTGGCAATTTGATCATTAGACAAGTAATTAATTATATACCCTGTTATCCGAGTTATATTCTCCTGTTTTCTGTAAACACAAAGTACTGTTGAATTGTGTATCTCACTGTTTTTTGTGAACCGCGCTGATGCCTAATAGTGCGGTATATAAGAGTCTATAAATAAATAAATAAATAAATAAGTAGATAGCTGGGTGGCTGGTGGATAGGAGGATCGCCTGGTAATGTGCTTGCCTGGTGTGAAGGTAGCAGACCTCACATGCCACCTAGAAAAGATTTTAGATATTGCTGGGGAGGAGTCTGCTGTCTTGGTATATGTTGGTACCAATGGCATAGGAAAGTGTGGAAGGGAGGTTCTAGAGGCCAAATTTAGGTTATTAGGTAGGAAGTTGAAATCCTGAACTTCCAGGGTAGTATTCTCTGAAATGCTTCTCACTCCACGCGCAGGACTTAAATGCCAGGCATTGCTCTAGAGTCTCAATGCGTGGATGAGACAATGGTGCAAAGAAGAGGGTTTTGATTTATTAGGAACTGGGCAATGTCCTGGGGAAAGGAAGGGCTTTTCTAAAGGGATAGGCTCCACCTTAATTGAGATGATACCAGGCTGCTGGCATTAACCTTTTTAAAAGGAAATAGATCAGCTTTTAAACTAGACAATAGGGGAAAGCCGGCAGTCGCCCAAGAGCACGGTTCGGAAGTATACTAGCAAAAGAGGGAAGTCGGGGCATCTCGACAGAAAGGTTCCAATAAAGATAAAAGTAACCCAGATGCCCTTAAGTACAGAACTGAATGATTCCAAATTACCCCTATCAACTGATAACCAGATTAATATTAATTAAATAAAACCTCTAAAATGCCTGTATGCAAATACTAGAAGTCTAAAAAATAGAATAGGACAGTTAGAATACATATATAGCACTAAATGAAAGATTAGACATGATTGGCATCTCAGAGACCTGGTGGAAGGAGGACAGTCAATGGGACACTGTAATACTTGCGTACAAACTATATTACAATGATAGGGTAGATCAAATTGGTGGAGGGGTTGCGTTCTGTGTTAGGGAGGGCAAGACTTCAAGACCTTTCTATTCATCGAGCACTTCAATGAAACCTGATGCTCCCCCTCATGAACTCCTACATACAAATCACCTTGTACATAAGTTATAATTTATCATTTCCAGTTCTCCCCCTCCCTATGTTTGCTAAGGAAGTTTTATATATATTGGATTAATGTTTTAATTGTTACTATTGAAAGTTCTCTATAAATTGAAGTTCTTTGTAAACCGCCTTGATTTTAAGATAAGGCGGTATAGAAAAATTGTTAAATAAATTGAGTCACACAGTATTAAAGTTTTACATGAAACAAAATACGCTGTAGAATCTCTATGAAATAGAAATAGGAGGGAGGACAAGGCCATAGTGGAGAGATTGAATTAATTCTTTGCTTCAGTCTTTATTGAAGAAGATGTAGGGACATTAGCCATGTCTGAAATAGTATTTAAAGGTGATATATTAGAAAAATTTAAAGAAATATTGATAAACAGAGGAAGATGTATTACAACTATTTGATTAACTGAAGAATAGTAAATCACCTGGACCAGATGGTATACATCTGAAGGTGTTGAAAGAACTGAAAGATGAGATTGCAGACCTACTGTTTGTAATTTGTGAACTATCATTAAAATCATCTGTAGTTCCTGAAGATTGGAGAATGGCCAATGTAACACCAATTTTTAAAAAGGGTTCCAGGGGTGATCCACAAAACTACAGTTCAGTGAGCCTGACATCAATACCAGACAAAATGGTAGAAACCATTATAAAGAATGAAATTACTGAACATGTAGATAGTCATGGTTTAATGGGAGAAAACCAACATGGATTTAGCCGAAGAAAGTCTTGTTTTACTAATCTATAATATTTTTTTGAAGATGTGAATAAACAGGTAGGCAAAGGTGAGCAAGTTGATATAGGGGTATGTTTACGAAAGGGCGTTAAGGGAGCAGGCATTAGTGAGTGCTAATGACAGTGATAAGGGGTTTTACATGAGAAAAGGGCTCTGAGTGATAGGAGGAGTTCCGGCGTTAAGAGCGCTATGGGACAATTAACATATGTTAACGGGACATCGGGCATTAAGGTGTCAGGTATGCACCTTAACATCCGAAAATGGCTGTAACCCTAACGCTGGATAAAGGAGCAGCAAAGAAAGTCAATCTTAAGGTGATGGATGGAAGGACAGGTGGGAGCTGATGGACCTGCCAAATCTGTGGGCACCCTACATGGCAGTTAGTAAAGTCGACGAGTATCTGGGAAGTAGCTGTACGGATGCACAGGGGGGCACCAATGTAAAATGGTGCAATGTCAGTGTGTGGCATAGGTTGGGAAAGACGTGTCACCCACGGAGTCAGAAGTGGCAGGATGTGTGCAGCGACAGGAGGACATAGTAGGAGTGGTGACATATAGATCAGGCACAGGAGAGGCGTATGTGAAGAGCCAACATGCAGAAAAGAGAACCAGTGTAAGCAATGGTGTAGCAGCTTGCATAAGAACATAAGATAGGCCATACTGGATCAGACAAAGGTCCATCAAGCCCAGTATCCAGTGGCCATCTCCCTAAAAGACACAGGTTCCTCAATGCTTGTGTTCAGTCAAGCAGTGATATCCTGGGTCCCTTTTAATAATGGTTTATGGACCTTTCCTCCAGGAACTTGTCCAAACCTTTTTTAAACCCAGCTACACTAACAGCTTTTACTACATCCTCCGGTAACAAGTTCCAGAGTTTGATTACACGTTGAGTGAAAATATATTTTCTCTTATCAGTCATAAGTAGGTTACCCTGTAGCTTCATTGCATGTCCACTAGTCTTTTTATATTCTGATGACGTAAACAATCAATCTATGTTTACCCGTTCCATTCTATTCCATTCATTAATTTATAGACCTCTATAATATCTCCCCTCAGCCGTCTCTTTTCCAGGTTGAAGAGCCCTAACCTTTTTAGCCTTTCTTCATAGGCGTATTCTTCCATCCCCTTGATGGCTCTCCTCTATACCTTTTCTAATAACGCTATATCCTTTTTAAGATACAGTGACCAGAACTCGTAGCACACAGTATTCAAGGTGTGGTCGCACCATGGAACGATACAGAGGCATTATAATATCCTTTGTTTTATTTTCCATTCCTTTCCTTATGATACCTAGCATTCTATTTGTTCTCTTGGCCGCCGCTACAAACTGTGTGGAGGGTTTAGCATCTTATCCATGATGTCACCTAAATCTTTTCCCTGGGTGGTGGTTCCCAATGTGGAACTTTGCATCGTGTAACCATAGTTTGGGTTGTTCTTTCCTAGGTGCATAAATTTGCACTTGTCCACATTAAATTTCATCTGCCATTTGGATGCCCAGTCTTCCAATTTATCAAGATCCTCTGCAAATTTGATAACCTCACTCATTATTCCCTTTTCCTGGTCATTTATGAATATGTAAAAAAGCAGTGGAGCCAGCAGAGATCCCTGGGGTACTCCACTATTCACCTTTTTCCATTGGGAAAATTGGCCATTTTGCCCTACCCTCTGCTTTCTATCTTTTAACCAGTTCCTGATCCACAGTAGTACACTGCCTCCTATCCCATGACTTTTTAGTTTTGCCAAAGGTTTCTGATGAGGGACCTTGTCAGAGGCTTTCTGAAAGTCCAGATACACTATATCAACTGACTCACCTTTGTCTACCTGTTTATTCACACCTTCAAAAAACATAACAGATTAGTAAGACAAGATCTTCTTTGTCTAAAGCCATGTTGGCTGTCTCCCATTAAGCCATGACTATCTACATGTTCAGTAATTTTGTTCTTTATGATGGTTTCTACCATTTTTCCCAGTACTGATGTCAGGCTCACTGGTCTGTAGTTTCCCGGATCACCACTGGAATCCTTTTTTAAAAACTGGCGTTACATTGGGGATCTTCCAATCTTCAGGTATTACAGATGATTTTAAGGATAGTTCACAGATTACTAATAGCAGGTCTACAATCTCATATTTCAGTTCTTTCAACACCCTTGGATGTATATCAGCCAGTCCAGGTGATTTGCTACTCTTCATTTTGTCAAATAATTGTAATACATCTTCCCGATGTATCGATATTTCCTTCAATTCTTCTGCAGTATCACCTTTAAATACCACTTCAGTCATGGGTAACATCCCTAAGAACATAAGAACATAAGACATGCCATACTGGGTCAGACCGAGGTCCATCAAGCCCAGTATCCTGTTTCCAACAGTGGCCAATCTAGGTCATACGTACCTAGCAATATCCCCAAAAGACACAGGTTCCACAATGCTTGTACTGGGTCAAGCATTGATATCCTGGGTCCCTTTTTAATAGTGGTTTATGGACCTTTCCTCCAGGAGCTTGTCCAAACCTTTTTTAAACCCAGCTATACTAACAGCCCTTACTACATCCTCCGCTAACGGATTCCAGAGTTTGATTACACGTTGAGTGAAAAAATATTTTCTCTTATTTGTCTTAAATAGTTTACCCTGTAGCTTCATTACATGTCCCCTAGTCTTTCAATACTCCGATAGCGTAAACAATTGATCCACGTTTATCCGTTCCACTCCATTCATTAATTTATAGACCTTTATCATATCTCCCCTCAGCCGTCTCTTCTCCAGGCTAAAGAGCCCTAACCTTCTTAGCCTCTCTTCATAGGAGTAGCCTTCCATCCCCTTCACCAATTTGGTGGCTCTTCTCTGTACTTTTTCTAATAATGCTATGTCCTTTTTAAGATACGGTGACCAGAATTGCACACAATATTCAAGGTGCGGTCGTACCATGGAGCGATACAGAGGCATTATAACATCCTTTGTTTTAATCTCCATCCCTTTCCTTATGATACCCAGCATTCTATTTGCTATCTTGGCCGCCGCTGCACACTGGGCGGAGGGTTTTAACATGTTATCCACGATGACTCCTAAATCTTTTTCCTGGGTGGTGGTTTCTAATGTGGAGCCTTGCATCGTGTAACTATAGTGTGGGTTGTTCTTTCCTAGGTGCATAACTTTGCACTTGTCCACATTAAATTTCATCTGCCATTTGGATGCCCAGTCTTCCAATTTATCCAGATCCTCCTGCAGTTTTCCACAATCCTCTTGGGTTTTAACAACTTTAAACAGTTTTGTGTCATCTGCAAATTTGATAACCTCACTAGTTATTCCCTTTTCCAGGTCATTTATGAATAAGTCAAAAAGCAGCGGACCCAGTACAGATCCCTGGGGCACTCCACTATTCACCTTTTTCCATTGGGAATATTGGCCCAATTGGCCCAATATTGGCCTCTGCTTTCTATCTTTTAACCAGTTCCCGACCCACAATAGTACACTGCCTCCTATCCCATGACTTTTTAGCTTCGCCAAAAGTCTCTGATGGGGGACTTTGTCAAAAGCTTTCTGAAAGTCCAGATACACTATATCAACCGACTCCCCTTTTTATACCTGTTTATGCACACCTTCAAAAAAACATATCAGATTAGTAAGACAAGATCTTCCTTGTCTAAAGCCATGTTGGCTGTCTCCCATTAGGCCATGACTATCTACATGCTGTGTAATTGTGTTCTTTATGATGGTTTCTACCATTTTCCCTGGTACTGACGTCAGGCTCACCGGTCTGTAATTTCCCGGGTCACCCCTGGAACCCTTTTTAAAAATTGGTGTTACGTTGGCGACCCTCCAATCTTCAGGTATTACAGATGATTTTAATGAAAGTTCACAGATTACCAATAGCAGGTCTGCAATCTCATATTTCAGTTCTTTCAACACTCTGGGATGTATACCATCCGGTCCAGGTGATTTTCTACTATTCAGTTTATCTAATAGTGTTAATATAGCATCCCGGTGTAGCGATATTTCTCTCAATTCCTCTGCAGTATCACCTTTAAATACCACTTCAGTCTTGGGTAACATCCCTACATCTTCCTCAGTACAGACCGAAGCAAAGAATTCATTCAGTCTCTGCTATAGCCTTGTTTCCTCTTACTGCCCCTTTTACCTCTCTATCATCTAATGGTCCAATTGACTCTCTCACAGGCCTTTTGCTACGAATGTACTTGAAAAAGTCTTTATTTCGTGTTTTTGCTTCCGTAGCAAGTTTCTTCTCAAATTCCCGCTTTGCCTGCCTTATCAATGCTTTGCATTTAACTTGCCAGTGCTTGTGCTGTTTCCAGTTTTCATCATTTGGCTCTTTTTTTCCATTTCCTGAAGGTTGCTTTTTTGGCAGCAACAGCCTCTCTGACCTCACCTTTAAACCATGCTGGCAGTTTTTTGGACTTTCTTCCACTTTTCCTAATGCGTGGAATACAGCTGGTCTGGACTTCGAGGATAGTATTTTTAAATAACACCCAAGCTTGCTGTAAGTCTTTAACCTTTGGAACCGCTCCTTTTAGTTTTTTCCTAACTATATTCCTCATTCTGTCATAGTCTCCCTTTTGAAAGTTAAAAGGTAGTACTGTGGATGCCTTTACTATCTGTCCTCCACTAATTAAATCAAACATGATCATACTATGATCACTATTGCCAAGTGGTCCCAACACCCTTATTTCTTGCACCAGATCTGGCGTTCCACTAAGGACTAGGTCCAGTATGGCTTCCCCTCTGGTCGGTTCATGAACTAGCTGCTCCAAGAAGCAGTCATTTATTCCATCTAGAAACTTTATCTCTTTAGCTTGTCCTGCTGTGACACTGACCCAGTCGATACCGGGGTAATTGAAATCACCCATTATTACTTCTCTGTTGTGACTTTTGTTAGCTTCCTTGATTTCTTTGAGCATTTCATCATCCATTTGTTCATTCTGGCCAGGCGGTCGATAGTATACTCCAACTGCCATCACCTTCCCCTTCATAAATGGAATTTCAATCCATAGAGATTCTACAGCAAATTTTGTTCCCTGCAAAACTTTAATCCTTTCTGACTCAATGCCCTCTCTAACATAGAGCGCAACCCCTCCACCAATTTGATCAGCTCTATCATTACGATATAGTGTGTATCCAGGTATCACAGTGTCCCACTGGTTATCCTCCTTCCACCATGTCTCTGAGAGTGCAATCATATCTAACCTCTCATTTAGTGCTATATATTCTAACTCTCCCATCTTATTGTTTAGACTTCTAGCATTGGCATACAAGCATTTTAGAGACTGTATTTTATTCATATTAATCTGGCTATTGGTAGGCAGGGGTAATTTGGAATCTTTATGCTCTGTCTGCTCCTTACTCAAGGGCATTTGGGCTACTATACTCCGTTTTGGAACCTCACTGGTTTTGGTAGTGTCCTTCAAGGATACCTTTGTCCGAACCATGCACTCCTGGGTGACTGTCGGCTTTCCCCTAATTTCTAGTTTAAAAGCTTCCCTACATCCCTACATCTTCCTCAGTGAAAACCGAAGCAAAGAATTCATTCAGTCTCTCCACTATAGCCTTGTCCCCTCTTCCTACCCCTCTATCATCTAATGGTCCAACTGACACTCTCACAGGTGTTTTGCTATGAATGTATTTGAAAAGCTTTTTATTACGCGCACAGCTGACAGAGGCGGATGGATGGGTTGAAGGAAGGATGACAGCTGAGGAGAGGGTGGTATGGGTTGGCAGATGTGCTGTATGTGCCATCCCTAACGTAATTGTACTGTGCGTGAAAATGTGCGCCAGTTCCACTTGGAAGGCCTGATAACAGATATGTGGGACTTACTCCTGTCCTAGCCACACAGCCACCGTACAATACCTCAGACAGATGTGCAGATAACAACTACATACGTGTCATCCAAACTGGGTAAATGGGGCACATACGGACATGAGGTGATACCTGCAGGTGGCTATCTGAGGGGTAGGATGTGTCTACATGTACTGCAGAGATGTAATGGAGCCAAAGCTATACAGTCATGATGTCACACATGACTCACGTTGGCCAAATAGGTTAGAGCTGTATGCATGACTGCTTGTTAGAATACCACCATAGCAGTGCAGTCACATCAGGGTACATCTTACCATCTGATGATAACTAGGGACTGTACAGACCTGCAGTCAACTTAACCATTGGCGGGTTAAGTGATCTGCTGAAGGTCACAAAGAGATGTTGTCAGTCCATGAAGGTTGTGGCAGACATAAAAAGCAACTTTAACACATTCTGAAATGTCACATAAGGAATGGTAGTGAGCCTCAAACTGTGGTATTTTGGCCCCCAAACCATTACCATGACCATCATGCCATGCTTCCAAGCAGGGGCTTGACATCTGCAGGGTGAACATGCCTGACCCCTTGCAATGGGCTGCAGCAGAGCCTATAAAGCCATGCTGTCAGAAGGTCATGATGGAGAATAGTATGTTTTCTGACCCAAAGCATGGCCAGAACACATAAAAAAAATAGAAGGATGAGTGTTTGCAAGTGATAGCAGAGCCAGGACTGTTTTTAGGTAGGGAAATGACCTGAGTAGCACATAAGCGTAAAATGAACAAGTGGGAATTGAACCCTTGACCACAACTTATAGAGATATTGCACTAACCAGTAGGTTGCTACTCCACAGCTCTCTACACAGCAATGTCTGGATTCAAACGGCCTGCAGGTCTCTACCTAAACTGTGTGCTGTGTGTAAAGGATAGCCCAGAGATGGCCAACTCCGGTCCTAGTGCACCACAATCCAGCCTGGTTTTCAGAGTGTCTCTAATGAATATTCATGAGGTATGTTTGCATCCACTGCCTCCCAGTATATGCAAATATGTCTCATTAATATTCATTAGGGACATCCTGAAAACCAGGCTGGGTTGTGGTGCACCAGGACCGGAGTCGGCCACCCCTTGGTTAGCCCCTCCAGTACCCTTGAGGCACTGCACACACGGAACAGCAGTCTGCAGCTGATCATCAAATGGAGAATGCATTGGTCCATCACATCAGCTCAGTAAGACACACTGACAGTGTGTACTACATGCACATAACAGCTACAAACCGTACTACTGAGTAGTTTTAGCATTCACCCTGAAGATGAGGATGGGCGCCTAGTATCTGGTCCCCAGAACTTACACTGCTAGAGATAGTCTTTGCTGGTTGTGTGGCAGGTATTGTCTGCAGTGTGTTATACTAGTCACCTTGTTTCCTGCACAATTACAGTATACTGTAGGTGCCAGTCACAGCTTGACTCTGTCCTGCCCCTGTTGGACAGGGACCCTTCTAGAACAGTGCATGTCAGTGCCTGGTGTTAAAAAGCTGATACCATATGCAGTGGGGGCTTCTAGGCTTGCTGCTACTGTCCTGCCATGACCACAGTGAGTGGGTCAAGAACAACTGCTGTCCCAACAATCTAAGACTAACAATCCATCACAGCTTTGGCAGTTTGAGGCACAGTGAAGTGCAGAAAGTCACATTACAATGGAGACACATACACACATTGTCTGTGCTATCAGCCTTCCTCTCCATGCAGCTGTGCATAGTGGATCCGGTCTGTGTGGTTGATGGGTGTTTGTACCCTTGCTGGCTGAGTTATGGGGAGGCAGGGATGGGATTAACATAGAAATATGACAACAGAGAAAGACCACATGGCCTATCTAGTCTGTCCTTCCATATCAACAACTACAACAGCCCTCTTTTTACCTTTAGAGATCATCTGTGTTTTTCCCATGCTTTTTTGAATTCAGTTACTGTCCTCATCTCTACCACCTCCACTGGTGATTGTACATGTTGGTGCTGAGAGAAATCTGCAACTGTGAGTATATACTTCTGGTAATTTTCTAAAAAGAATTCTTTGTATTAAAGCTACTTAATCTGTGAACCCATTGTTTTTTTGTTGGATCAGTTAGGGCCTAGTAGCAGCAATTAAAGTTTGAATTTAAAACACAGAGGAGAGCTTTCTGGTTACATTTCATATCCAGCAGAGAGCTTGTAGTTTAAATTTAATAGTCACTCAGGGCCAAGTAACAGCAAAGTACTTTTAGTTTAAATTTAACACACAGAAGAGAGCTTTCTGGTTAAATTTAGTACCCAGCAGAGAGCTTGTAGTTTAAATTTCATAAGAAGTTAGAGCCTAGCAGCAGCTAAGAGCTATAATTTAAATCAAATCAGAATTTAGCTTACCTCAGCAGCACAAGACACGGTACTGTGTAGCAGCCCTCTTTTAATAAGTGTTATTTCCCTCCCTCCCCTGGGATAATCATAGCTTTATAGGTACTTACACATCTTAAAAGACAGGAGGTGCTTTCAGGTGAAGCTCATTACCCAAATCAGTCATACACTAAGGACCTGAGATTAATTAAGCTTCAGGTGAACAAGGTATATTAAACGTATTAGGTACAGTTTTATTGGTATAAATACCCATAGCAACCCCTAGTAAGTAAGAACTTAAAGATCTAGACACAAACTTAAAACTAAGATGCAGACAGCAGTCCAGCAGTGGGATGGGGGCTTTCCAGTCTTTTGCATTGAGTGTCACATGTATGATTTTCTCCCAGTTGGTGAGAGGTCTTACGTGTGCACTAGGTGCAAGGAGCTCTTTACTCTCAGGGAACAAGTCCGTTCTCTAGAAGCTAAAGTAGCAGACTTGGAAAACATAAGACAGACAGAGAGGTACATAGACAAGACCTACAGGGATATAGTCCTGAGGTCCCACCTCCAGTCTGGCAGCACCCCTGTTGCCATGGAGGAGAGAGGTCACGTGACAGGAGAGCATCACCCTGGTGTGGCAGGAAGTGATCCTGTAACTAGGACCTGTCCTCCAGGTGATGTAAAACCCTCTCGCACCGAGGAAGTTTCTCCAGGGCCATGTGCCCATGAGGGAAGGGTTAGGAGAGCCGTTATAGTTGGTGATTCGATCATTAGGCGCGTAGATAGCTGGGTGGATGGTGGACGTGAGGATCGCCTGGTAACATGCCTGCCTGGTGCGAAGGTAGCGGACCTCACGCGCCACCTAGAAAAGGTCTTAGATAGTGCTGGGGAGGAGTCTGCTGTCTTGGTACATGTCGGTACCAATGGCATAGGAAAATGTGGTAGGGAGGTTCTGGAGGCTAAATTTAGGCTTTTAGGTAGGAAGTTGAAATCCAGAACTTCCAGGGTAGCATTCTCCAAAATGCTTCCTGTTCCACGCACAGGACCCAAAAGGCAGGCAGAGCTCCGGAGTCTCAATGCGTGGATGAGACAATGGTGCAGAGATGAGGGTTTTGGATTTGTTAGGAACTGGGGAACATTCTGGGGAAAGGAGGGGCTCTTCTGAAGGGATGGGCTTCACCTTAACCGGGATGGAACCAGGCTGCTGGCATTAACCTTTAAAAAGGAGATAGAGCAGCTTTTAAACTAGATATTAGGGGAAAGCCGACAGTCGCCCAAGAGCGGATGGTTCGGAAGAATGTATCCTTGAAGGATACTACCAAAGCAGAGAGGTTCCACAAAAGAGTAAAGTAGCCCAAATGCCCTCAAGTGTGGAGCAGACAGAGCTTAAAGATCCCAATTTACCCATGTCTAACAATAGCCAAATTAACATGAATAAAATACATTCTCTAAAATGCTTGTATGCAAATGCTAGAAGTCTAAAGAATAAGATGGGAGAGTTAGAATATATAGCACTAAATGAAAGGTTAGATATGATTGGAATATCAGAGACATGGTGGAAGGAGGACAACCAGTGGGACACTGTGATACCTGGGTACAAACTATATCGTAATGACAGAGCTGATCAAATTGGTGGAGGGGTTGCGCTCTATGTTAGAGAGGGCATTGACTCAGAAAGGATTAAAGTTTTGCAGGAAACAAAATCTGCTGTAGAATCTATATGGATTGAAATTCCATATAAAAGGGGGAAGGCAATGGCAGTGGGGGTGTACTATCGAGCACCTGGCCAGAATGACCAAATGGATGATGAAATGCTCAAAGAAATCAAGGAAGCTAACAAAAGTTACAGCGCAGTAATAATAATGGGTGATTTCAATTACCCCGGTATCGACTGGGTCAGTGTCATGTCAGGACATGCTAGGGAGATAAAGTTCCTAGATGAAATAAATGACTGCTTCTTGGAGCAGCTGGTTCATGAACCGACCAGAGGGGAAGCCATATTAGACCTAGTCCTTAGTGGAACACCAGATCTAGTGCAAGAGATAAGGGTGTTGGGGCCACTTGGCAATAGTGATCATAGCATGATCGCCTTTGATTTAATTAGTGGAGGAGGGATAGTAAGGAAATCCACAGTACTACCTTTTAACTTTCGAAAGGGAGACTATGATAAAATGAGGAAAACAGTTAAGAAAAAACTAAAAGGAGCAGTTGCGAAGGTTAAAGACGTACATCAAGCTTGGGTGTTGTTGAAAAATACTATCTTGGAAGCCCAGACCAGCTGTATTCCACGGTTTAAGAAAAGTGGAAGGAAGTCCAAAAAACTGCCAGCATGGTTTAAAGGTGAGGTCAGAGAGGCTGTTGTTGCCAAAAAAGCATCTTTCAGGAAATGGAAAAAAGAGCCAAACGACGAAACCTGGAAACAGCACAAGCACTGGCAAGTCAAATGCAAGGCATTGATAAGGCAGGCAAAGAGAGAATTTGAGAAGAAGCTTGCTGCAGAAGCAAAAACGCGAAATAAAGACCTTTTCAAGTACATTCGTAGCAAAAAACCTGTGAGAGAGTCAGTTGGTCCATTAGATGATAAAGGGGTTAAAGGAGCACTAAGAGGCGACAAGGCGATAGCGGAGAGACTGAATGAATTCTTTGCTTCGGTCTTTACTGAGGAAGATGTAGGGATGTTACCCATGACTGAAGTGGTATTTAAAGGTGCGGAAGAATTGAAGGAAATATCGATACATCGGGAAGATGTCTTACAACTATTAGATAAACTGAAGAGTAGCAAATCACCTTGGCCGGATGGTATACATCCAAGGGTGTTGAAAGAACTGAAATATGAGATTGCAGAACTGCTATCAGTAATCTGTGAACTATCATTAAAATCATCCCTAATACCTGAAGATTGGAGGATCGCCAATGTAACACCAATTTTTAAAAAGGGTTCCAGGGGTGATCCAGGAAACTACAGACCGGTGAGCCTGACATCAGTACCGGGAAAAATGGTAGAAACCATCATAAAGAATAAAATTACTCAGCATGTAGATAGTCACAACCTAATGGGAGACAGCCAACATGGCTTTAGACAAGGAAGATCTTGTCTTACTAATCTGTTATGTTTTTTTGAAGGAGTGAATAAACAGGTGGACAAAGGTGAGTCGGTTGATATTGTGTATCTGGACTTTCAGAAAGCCTTTGACAAGGTCCCTCATCAGAGACTTTTGGCAAAACTAAAGAGTCATGGGATAGGAGGCAGTGTACTATTGTGGATCAGGAACTGGTTAAAAGATAGAAAGCAGAGGGTAGGGCTAAATGGCCAATTTTCCCAATGGAGAAAGGTGAATAGTGGTGTACCCCAGGGATCTGTGCTGGGTCCGCTGCTTTTTGACATATTCATAAATGACCTGGAAAGTGGAATAACGAGTGAGGTTATCAAATTTGCAGATGACACAAAACTATTTAAAGTTGTTAAAACCCAAGAGGATTGTGAAATATTGCAAGAGGATCTTGATAAATTGGAAGACTGGGCATCAAAATGACAGATGAAATTTAATGTGGACAAGTGCAAGATTATGCACCTAGGGAAGAACAACCCAAACTATGGTTACACGATGCAAGGTTCCACATTAGGAACCACCACCCAGGACAAAGATTTAGGCGTCATTGTGGATACCATGTTAAAACCCTCGGCCCAGTGTGCAGCGGCAGCCAAGAGAGCAAATAGAATGCTAGGTATGATAAGGAAAGGAATGGAAAATAAAACAAAAGATATTATAATGCCTCTATATCGTTCCATGGTGAGACCGCACCTTGAATACTGTGTGCAGTTCTGGTCGCCGTATCTTGAAAAGGATATAGCGATTTTAGAAAAGGTACAGAGTAGAGCCACCAAAATGGTAAAGGGGATGGAAGGATACTCCTATGAAGAAAGGCTAAAAAGGTTAGGGCTCTTTAACCTGGAAAAGAGACGGCTGAGGGGAGATATGATAGAAGTCTATAAATTAATGAACGGAGTGGAACGGGTAAACGTAGATCGATTGTTTACTTTATCAGAATATAGAAAGACTAGGGGACATGCAATGAAGCTACAGGATAAACTATTTAAGATTAATAAAAGAAAATATTTTTTCACTCAACGTGTAATCAAACTCTGGAATTTGTTACCAGAGGATGTAGTAAAGGCTGTTAGTGTAGCTGGGTTTAAAAAAGGTTTGGACAAGTTCCTGGAGGAAAGGTCCATAAACCATTATTAAGAAGTGACCGAAGATATCAATGCTTGACCCAGTACAAGCATTGTGGAACTTGTGTCTCTTGGGGAAACTGCTAGGTACATATGACCTAGATTGGCCACTGTTGGAAACAGAATACTGGGCTTGATGGATCTTGGTCTGACCCAGTATGGCATATCTTATGTACCTGCACTGTAGGTTAATGTTTAGCCACAGGAACATGAAATACATGATCCACAGCCAGGACTTGAACCTGTGACCCTCTGTTCATGTATATACCAACTGTGTGTTGAGCCACAGTACTGCCATATGGATGCAACAGCTCCAAGGGCTGACATGCTCCCCATCAGATAGACCTTAGCTCATCTAAACTCACAGAAATACACACAAACAGTAAACTGTAAATAGTTACTAGTCGTCAGTTCAGCCAACTATGTATCTAAAGCATTCACTTCATGTTAAATGTACCTATGGATCTATGTAAATAGTTCAACCTCTGTTCTTTGTAATATGTTGTGTTAAATGTAAACCATCCCTGATCTCTGGAAGGGGCTATATAGAAGAACACAGGACCAGGACAAGGCTTTGGTCTGCTGCAGGTGGGTGCCACTGCCCCCGCCAACTCCACCCCCATACCATGTCTGTGTGCTGTCAGTGGTGGTGGTGCACAATCCCAGCCTGTCCAAAATGTGAGTTTGGTGGGTGCCTAGGGTGCAAGGTCCAGATGGGGGGCAGAGGCACACAGGGACGACCATGCACCTCCTCCCCATCTGCCTCTGCATCACCGCCTACCACCGATGCATCTCGAGAGGAGGATGACAGCCACTGCTGTGGTAGTTCCCCAGGCACCTGAATTTTGCAGCTACCTGGAGGGCTACAGCAGCTGGCACTGTCAGGCTCTTCCTCCACAGCTGGGATCAGTGGCAGTGGGAGGGGACTGCCGGAATCACTGCCTAAGGTGCCAGGTTCCTTGGACTGCCCCATGTGGCACATCAACTTTCTACAGCAGCAGTATGTCTGTGCTGCCACTGTCACTGCGGGATCACGATAGACATTGCAGATGTGGATGGAAGTATACTCCTATGAGGAGAGGCTAAAAAGGTTAGGGCTCTTCAACCTAGAGAAGAGACGACTGATGGAAGATAGGAGGACTATAAATTATTGAATGGAGTGGAACGGGTAAACGTAGTTCGATTGTTTACGCCATCAAAGTGTGTCTCGTCTTGCAGACTGTGACATTACTGGTTTGGTTCTCAATTGGTTCGCCTCTTTCCTTTCCAATCGTTTCTTTCAGGTAGTCACCGCTGCTTCTTCTTCCTCCACTCCACAATCCCTTCTCTGTTGTGTTGCACAGGGATCTTTTCTGTTTTCTAGAACTTTTAACATCTTTCATAGTCCTATTTCTACCCTGATTCAGGACCTCAATATTAGTGCTTACTAGTAACATTTTTCTCTTATATCATTTGGGTTCCTTAACTCCTGATCTTCTCCATATTATTTATTTTTATTTATTTAAAATCTTTTCTATACCGCGCTCTTTAGAATCAGTGCGGTTTACAGGTAACATTAATTTGTACAATGCATGATGAATTGTACTTACATAGAACAGGTACAGTAACTTGGGTTTTAAACAGGGTAACTATGTACTAATTGAGCTATTATGTCCCGGAGGTGTTGTGGCAACAAGACATGCTCTTACAAACATCTCCGTCATGCCGAAAGGCTCTGGTGCAAACACCCATCTGCCTGCAACCTGGACCTCTTTCGTTCTGCCCATCACCAATATCGTCTCCTCCTCCACTCTGCTAAAAAGGACTATTTTTCCACTCTCATCTCCTCCTCAACCAATTCCTCCCGCCAGTTGTATTCCATTCTCCGTACCTTGTCTGCCCCTCATTCTTCGACCACTCCCTCCCCCTCCCTTGTCCCTCCAGACCCTGCCTCGTTGGCCTCTTTCTTCACCTCCAAAGTCCACTCCCTCTGTCTCACTTTTCCTGCTTGCCCTCCTCCCCTCTCCCCACTCCCTCAGCCCCAGCCCCCCTCCTCCTTCCCCCCTCCTTCCTCTTCCTCGTTCCCTCCCCTCTCCCATCGTTGGTCCTCCTTCGAGCCTATCTCCGCCCCAGTCCTGTCTAAAACCTTCTCAATTCGCAAGACCACCTGCTTCTCAGACCCTATTCCCTCCCATTGGCTTTTTGATCCTTCTTTGGCCCTTTCTCCCCACATTCTTTCCATCATAAACTCTAGTCTTTCCTCCAGTACCTTTCCCACCCCCTGGAAGCACACCATCATTCATCCCATTCCAAAAAAAGGATCCCTGGATCCGACCTCTCCCTCCATTTGGTGCCCAATTTCGAATCTCCTCTTCCTTTCTAAGCTCCTAGAAAAACTTGTCTTTGCCCAACTGTCCTCCCACCTCGAAGCTTCCCTCGCACTGCACCCTCGGCAATCTGGCTTCCACCCCGCCCCGGCCACAGTACTGAATCCGTCCTCCTCTCTCTCCTCAATGAAGTGCACACTGCTCATGGTCATGGTTCCTTCTCCCTTGCTGTTGCACTCGATCTTTCTGCCGCATTCGACCTCTTCGATCATCACACCCTTATCTCTCGTCTGCACGACACCGGCCTCTCAGGCACTGTTCTTTGCTGGTTCTGCTCTTTCCTCTCAGGCTGCTCCTTTTCTGTTCACACTGGGCCCGTCTCTTCCCCCTCCACCCCTCTTCTCTGTGGTGTCCCTCAGGGCTCTGTTCTCGCGCCTCTTATTCAATATTTTTCTTACCCCCTCACTCTTCTAGTTCAACAACACGGATTCTCTGCTTACTACTACGCAGACGATATCTTTCCTCTTTACCACAACGACTCTGCCACCCCGACATCTCTCCTCTCAATGACTGTCTCTCATCTGTGTCATCCTGGCTCTCCTCCAACTTCCTTCACATCAATCTTTCTAAAACATCAGCCATCTGGTTCACCGCTGGTAGCTCTGCCCCCCTCTTGTTCCCCAGTTCTCCTCCTCTCCTATCCCAATAGTTTCCTCCCTGCGCTATTTGGGTGTGACCCTTGATTCCTTACTATCCTTTAAAGTTCACATTTCCTCGGTTGTCCAACGCTGCTTCTCTACCCTAAGACAACTCTGCTCTGTCCATCCTTTCCTCTCTTCCTCCGCCATGACCACCCTTCTTCTTTCCCTTGTCTATTGCAATGTCTTCCTGGCCGGTCTTCCTCAATCACAGCTTCTACGCCTGCAACAAGTTCAGAATACTGCTGCCCATATTCTTACCTGCTCTTCCCGCTTCGACCACATTACTCCTCTCCTCATCCGTTTGCATTGGCTCCCACTCACTATTCAATACAAGTTCCTCATCTTTGTCCACAAATCTATTCACACCGGCACTCCCCTCTACCTTGCCAATTTGGTCCGACTCCACACCCCCCTCCACTCCATACACGCAAACCGCATGTTTCTCGCCTCCCCATCCCAAGCCCACCTGGAATCCACCCGCTCCTCCGCCTTCTATTTCCTCGGCCCCCGACTCTGGAATTCGCTTCCCCCCAGCCCTCTGTCTTGAGTCATCCCTCAAAATTTCAAGGCCAACTTAAAAAAACCACCTCTTCTGTACAGCTTTCGACCTTCCTCTAACCCATCTCCTCTCTCTCCCTCCCCTCGTTGATGCTTAACAGTCTGACCACTTCCTCGCTTTCCTGCTCCTCATCTGTCCTTACTATCAAACATACTGGTGTTCCTTTCCTTTTCTAGCAGCTTTGTTTTATTTTGTGAACCACTCAGACGCTATTGTGATGGGCGGTATATCAAGTTTGCTAATAAACATAAACAACTATTTACAGGCTGGACAATTATTTACAGGTCGGACGGTTGTATTAATGGATGTGGTTGCATCACTATGACTTGAGTGTGGTGGTGGTGTCGTCATGGTGGTTAGGAGGTATGCTCAGTTGTGATGCATCACTGGAGTGGGAGTAATGTAGAAGGAAAAGATGGTGCTTTAGTGCCTTCCTAAATTGGGCAAGGTCAGTAATGGCTCGGATGGTGGTTGAGAGGGTGTTCCAACAGGTAGGTGTGCAGAACACAAAGGCTCTGTTCTTTGTTGCCTGGGCTGTAATTCTGCAATATTTATCGGTCAATTTTTTGAGAGTAATCCAAAATATATCCAACCAGTGTACTATTACTCTATTGTAACAATGGTACCCAACACGGTATATAGAGTGAAATTGCAATTATTTATCACATAGCACGGAAGTTGTCTCAGACTCCTCAGCAACCTCCATTATGATACTAAGTATCCAATGGTGCCTATTAGCATCAATGACTAACTTTCCGGCTTGTTTTTTAGTGAATAGAATGCAATCACCCTTAATCTTAATGTTACTTCACACTTAACTTTGTAATTTTTCCCATTAATTTCTCAATACTCTTCAGTTGCTTTGCTGTTTCCCAACGCCTTTGAATGGCGCCGTCTCTGCGTTTCACTCAAATCAATGAGTTTCTTCAGGGGAACATTTCACCAATTTTAATCTGAAGTTTGCTTCCGACGTCCACATTCACCTGTTTCTTCTACAAATCGCTTTAAAAACTTTTTGATCTGTGTGTGTGCGCGGCGTTTTCATAGTGGAGGTTGCCGAGGAGTCTGAGACAACTTCCATGCTATGTGATAAATAATTGCAATTTCGCTCTATATACTGTGTTGGGTACCATTGTTACAATAAAGTAATAGTACACTGGTTGGATATACTTTGTTGCCTGGGAGCATTTCATTATTGCGTTGGGGACGACAAGCATATTGGCAGCGAATGACCTCATGGATCTGTTTGGGGGAGTGGGGTGGACAAGGTCTGTGAGGGAGGTGGAGGATTGTTTGTTGATAGCTTTGAAGGTCATCAATAATACTTTGAAAGTAAGCCTACAGTGGATCAGAAGCCAGTGGAGGTGTTTCAAAATTGGGGTTATGTGGTCTCTTCTGGAAGCTCCATGCAGGTGTGGGTGGCAGCGTTCATTGCTAGTTGTAGTGGGTTCAGTGGGTTCTTAGGGAGTCCGTGCAGAATAGAGTTGGCGTAGTCGAAGTGGGGGTTTACCAGTGCTTGAAAAATCATCCGGAAGTTGTCGGGTTCCAACAGGGGTCTTAGATGACAAATTGTTCGTATCTTGTGATTGTCTTGATGGTGTTGCTTATGTGAGCCTTCATGTCAAGCTGTTGATCTAGTGTGATACCCAGGTAGCGGATGGTGGGCCTGCTCGGGAGCTCGATGTCTCTCACCTTTATTGATGCGGGAGGGGTAAAGGCTTGATTTCTGGTGATGAATAGGATGTCTGTCTTGTTGAAATATATTCTGAGGCTCTGCGTGTGGAGCCAGTCGGTGACAGTGTCAAAGCAATTCATTAGTGTTGAGAAATTAGGTTTGTCAAAGGAGAACGGCGTAAAGAGCAGTACATCATCGGCATACACCAGGCAGGAGATGTTAAAGGAATGGATGATTGAGCAGATGGGCTGCATATATATATTGAAAAGGAGGGCCAAGAGCGAGGAGCCTTGTGGGACATAATGAATTCTTTGCTTCGGTCTTTACTGAGGAAGATGTAGGGATGTTACCCATGACTGAAGTGGTATTTAAAGGTGCGGAAGAATTGAAGGAAATATCGATACATCGGGAAGATGTATTACAACTATTAGATAAACTGAAGAGTAGCAAATCACCTGGGCCGGATGGTATACATCCAAGGGTGTTGAAAGAACTGAAATATGAAATTGCAGACCTGCTATTAGTAATCTGTGAACTATCATTAAAATCATCTCTAATACCTGAAGATTGGAGGATCGCCAATGTAACACCAATTTTTAAAAAGGGTTCCATGGGTGATCTGGGAAACTACAGACCGGTGAGCCTGATGTCAGTACCAGGAAAAATGGTAGAAACCATCATAAAGAATAAAATTACTCAGCATGTACATACTCATGGCCTAATGGGAGACAGCCAACATGGCTTTAGACAAGAAAGATCTTGTCTTACTAATATGTTATGTTTTTTTGAAGGAGTGAATAAACAGGTGGACAAAAGTGAGTCGGTTGATATAGTGTATCTGGACTTTCAGAAATCCTTTGACAAGGTCCCTCATCAGAGACTTTTGGCAAAACTAAAGAGTCATGGGATAGGAGGCAGTATACTATTGTGGATCAGAAACTGGTTAAAAGTTAGAAAGCAGGGCTAAATGACCAATTTTCCCAATGGAGAAAGGTGAATAGTGGTGTACCCCAGGGATCTGTGCTGGGTCCGCTGCTTTTTGACATATTCATAAATGACCTGGAAAGTGGAATAACAAGTGAGGTTATCAAATTTGCAGATGACACAAAACTATTTAAAGTTGTTAAAACCCAAGAGGATTGTGGAAAATTGCAAGAGGATCTTGATAAATTGGAAGACTGGGCATCAAATGGCAGATGAAATTTAATGTGGACAAGTGCAAAGTTATGCACCTAGGGAAGAACAACCCAAACTATGGTTACACGATGCAAGGTTCCACATTAGGAACCACAACCCAGGAAAAAGATTTAGGCGTCATTGTGGATAACATGTTAAAACCCTCGGCCCAGTGTGCAGCAGCGGCCAAGAGAGCAAGTAGAATGCTAGGTAACATAAGGAAAGGAATGGAAAATAAAACAAAAGATATTATAATGCCTCTATATTGTTCCATGGTGAGACCGCACCTTGAATATTGTGTGCAATTCTGTTCGCCGTATCTTAAAAAGGATATAGCGATTTTAGAAAAGGTTCAGAGAAGAGCCACCAAAATGGTAAAGGGGATGGAAGGATACTACTATGAAGAAAGGCTAAAAAGGTTAGGGCTCTTTAACCTGGAAAAGAGACGGCTGAGGGGAGATATGATAGAAGGTCTATAAATTAATGAACGGAGTGGAACTGGTAAATGTAGATCGATTGTTTACTTTATCAGAATATAGAAAGCCTAGGGGACATGCAATGAAGCTACAGGGTAAACTATTTAAGACTAATAAAAATATTTTTTCACTCAGCGTGTAATCAAACTCTGGAATTTGTTACCGGAGGATGTAGTAAAGGCTGTTAGTGTAGCTGGGTTTAAAAAAGGTTTGGACAAGTTCTTGGAGGAAAGGTCCATAAACCATTATTAAGAAGGGACCCAAGATATCAATGCTTGACCCAGTACAAGCATTGTGGAACCTGTGTCTTTTGGGGAAACTGCTAGGTACATATGACCTAGATTGGCCACTGTTGGAAACAGAATACTGGGCTTGATGGACCTTGGTCTGACCCAGTGTGACATATCTTATGTTCTTATGACACCTTGTTTTTGTTGAAAAGGCTCAGAGGTCATGGTGCCAGTTCGTACTTGTTGCCATCTGTCTGTTAGGTATGACTTGCACCACCTCAAGGCTGCCCTGTGAATTCCCTTCTCTTGGAGGCGTGCAGTGAGCAGATCATGGTTGACTGAGTCGAATGCGGAAGCGATGTCCATGAAGATTAGGGCGTATCCTTGTCTGATGTTATCCATCCCTGTGATTAAGGTGCTGAGTAGGGTGGTTAGGAGTGTCTCGACGCCATGTGATTCTCTAAAGCCATGTTGGCATGGGTCGAGGGGGGCGGTGGTGTCCATGTGATCTTGGATTTGGTGTTGAACCACCTTCTCGATTATCTTGGCCAGTAGGGGGATGCTAGATATTGGCCGGTAGGATTCCGCCTTTTGGGGGTTCAGCTTATTGTTTTTTAGGAGGGGCCGGATGGACGTTTGCTTCAGACTCAATGGGAATGCCCCTGTTTAAAAGGACAGGTCCATGATCTTGGCTAGGAATGGGCTGCATTTCATGAGTAGTGATCTTATCCAGAATGCTGGGCATGGGTCATTGGGAGCTGTGGTTGTGTTGATGGATGTGATGATGTCCTCGATGTATCTCTCTGAAGGGGGTGTGAAGGAAGTCTGCGGCGTCAGTTGGTGTGGCTCATGACCAGGTGTGGGATTTGTGGCTGAGTTGGTTTGGCTTGTTTTGGCCTGTAGGTAGTCTGCGAATTCCTGCGGATGCAACAGACTTGGTTGGGCGGGGGAAGGTTTTTTTGTTAGGGTCTTTACTATGTTGAAGAGATCATGAGGTTTGTTTAGGGAGCATTGCAGGAGTTCAGAATGATGCTCTTTCATTTTCTTTGAGACTGCTTCGCGGTGTACTATTAGGTGGGAGTTGTAGGCTGCCTGGTCCTCTGAGGAGCGTGAGCGTCACCATTGTCTTTCAAGCTTCCTGAGAAGGATTAGTGACATTCGTAGTTCTGAGGAGTACCATGGTGCTGATTTTCTTCTCCTTGGTGGCTTGTTTTGGGCAGGTAGCTGTGCAAAGGAGCCCAGGCTGTTGTTCCAGGTGGATATCATCGCATCGAGGTTAGGTGATGACAGGCTGAGGTTTGGTAGAACTTTATGGATCTCTTCTTTTTTAAAGAGCCGGAATCATCCTGTGGGTGCTGGGGGAGCCTCGGCTGCCTTATGATGAATGTTATGATCTGGGTGCATGGGCATCTGGAATTTGATTAAGCTGTGGTCAGACCATGGGACTGTAGTGATGGATAGGTGGAGGTTGTGGTTCTGGCTTATGGCTGGTAGTGGAGTGAAGACAAGGTCCAGTTTGTTTCCCTTTGCATGGGTGGGTGTATTGATCTGTTTGTAACCCAGCTCCTTGAGTGCTTCGAGGAAGGCTTCGGAGTGGGTGTTTTGGAGAGCTGGCAGGTTTAAGTCGCCCATTACCCAGTTTGGTATGTGTGTGTTCCTAGGGTTGCAGGCAAGGTCAATTATGGCCGAGAGGTCTTCAGGGGAGGAAGATGGGGATCTGAAAACTAGACTGATGGTGCTGTATTTGTTGGCTATGGTGAGTGAATCCAGATATGTTGTGCTATTGAAAGTGAGCAGTTGAAATTTGAGCTCCGTTTTTACTAGGATGAGGACGCCTCCGCCTCTGTGGTTAGCTCT
The DNA here is from genome assembly GCA_033557465.1 of Ichthyophis bannanicus. NCBI lineage: Eukaryota > Metazoa > Chordata > Amphibia > Gymnophiona > Ichthyophiidae > Ichthyophis > Ichthyophis bannanicus. The sequence continues at coordinate 5,415,041 of CM066040.1, forward strand.
GTGGCAAGTGTGACTAGAGTAGTTGGGAGGGATAAGTTGGTTGAGAAAGACAGCGTCTGAATCGGACAGCCATGACTCGGTGATCAGTAGAATGTCAAGATCATGGTTGGTTATTAGGTCGGAAATGGCTGGCCATTTCTGGTGGACCGAGCGTGCGTTTAAGGGTGCATTTCAAGTTGCGAGGATGGTAGGTGCTTCTCCACCTGGGGCTTTGTGGTTTGCTGGAGCGATATATAGAGTAAGTGTGGGTATAGGTTGTGTTTAGTTTCTGCTGTTGGTCGGTGGGTGCTGCCAGACCATCTCTTTCCTAGTCCATGCAAGACTGGAATGGGATGATGGCTGGTTGTGAGGGCGAGGGTACTGTAGAATAGGTTGACTAGGAGGTAACAGTTGGTGAAGGCCAGTAGGGAGGATGCCATTTGGATGTCCTAACAGACAGTACTATTGTTGTTAAGTGCCGTCGAGTCGGAGTCGACTCATGGCGACCCTCTGGATAGCTATCCTAAATTGTGTTCGGTCTTCAATCAGGCGGCTCATTGTTGACAGACTGGCACCCATAGCTGCTGTTATTGTATCGATCCATCTCATTGCTGGCCTTCCTCTTTTGCGTTGCCCTTCTATCTTGCCAAGCATGATGTCTTTCTCTAATGATCTCTCTCTTCGCATGATGTGTCCAAAGTATGAAAGTCGAAGTCTTGTCATCTGAGCTTCTAAAGAAAGCTTAGGTTTGATCTCCTCTAGTACTGACTGGTTTGTTCTTCGGGCAGTCCATAGTATACACAGTATTCGCCGCCAGCACCATAATTCAAAGGCATCAATTTTCTTCCTGTCTGTCTTTTTCACTGTCCAGCTTTCACATCCATATGATGTTACTGAAAATACCATGGCTTGAACAATTCGAATCTTTGTATGGAGAGAGACATCTCTGCTCTGGAGAATCTTATCTAGGTCTTTCATAGCCATTCTGCCAAGAGTAATGCGTCATTTGATTTCTTGACTGCTTGTTGCTTCTTTGTTGATAGTTGATCCAAGTAGGTTAAAGTTGTTCACAATTTCAATTTCTTCTCCTTCAACGATGAACCTGTTGATTATGCCAGTTGTCATGATCTTTGCTTAAGGTGCAGGCCCATTTTGAGACTATGTTCTTTGATTGTGAGAAGCAAATGTTTCAGATCATCTTCACTTTCAGCCAGTAATGTAGTATCATCAGCATAGCGAAGGTTGTTGATGAGTCTTCCACCAATCTTCACACCTCTGTTGTCTTCATACAATCCTGCTTCTCTGATGATTTGTTCTGCATATAAATTAAACAGGTAGGAGGAAAGTATGCAGCCTTGTCTTACACCTTTGCTTATTTTAAACCATTCTGTTTCTCCTTGTCCCGTTCGAACTGTTGCTTCTTGATCAATGTACAGATTGCGCAAGAGAACGATCAGGTGTTCTGGTATACCCATGCTTCTTAATGTGGCCCCGAGTTTCTCATGGTTTACACAGTCAAAAGCCTTGCTATAGTCGATAAAGCACAAATAGATATCCTTTTGGTATTCTTTAGTCTTTTCAAGGATCCATCTCACATCCGCAATGATGTCTCTCGTTCCTCGCCCTTTCCTGAACCCTGCTTGCACTTCAGGTAGTGCTTGTTCCAGGTATGGTTGTAGTCTCTTTTGAATAATCTTCAGTAGAATCTTGCTGGCATGTGGGATCAGAGCGATTGTGCGATGATTTCCACAGTCAGTTGGATCACCTTTCTTTAGTATTGGTATAAACACAGATCTTTTCCAGTCAGTTGGCCATGATGTTGTCTTCCATATTTCTTGGCAGAGCCTTGTAAGTATGGTAACAGCTGCACAGATTGCTGCAATACTTCTATAGGAATGTTATCGATGCCTGGTGCTTTGTTCTTTGATAAGGCTTTCAATGCTGCTTCAACTTCTTCTTTCATCACCAATGGTTCCTGATCATAAGGTACAGGTTGAAACGGCTGTTGGTCCACTTGATCTTTATCATATAAAAACTCTGTATATTCCTTCCACCTTTTCTTGATCTTCTCAGCATCTTGTAACATTCCAATTCAAGGCTGGATCTTTTTCTTTAACTCTCATAGCTTTAGGAAAACCGATCTTGTTCTTCCTCTAATAGTTTCTGCTTCTAGATCATAGAAGATAGTTCTAACAGACAACTTCAGTGGCCAATTCTATGATAATTCTAACTGGCTAATCCTGGTCTGGTGTGCCTAATCTGTACCATAGGAGAGTTTAGTAGGTCATTCTGATAGACAATACAATCGACAGTAGATACTTCTAACAACCAGCAGATACTGCCAACAACCAGTTAAGTAGGCAATACAATTGACAGTAGATACTTCTAACAACCAGTTCAGTAGGTAATGTGGCTGGTAATTATAGTTTGCTGATACTGGTCTGTTACGTCTGCTTTGTGCGTTGTATTTGAGTTGAGTTTTACACAGTTATTAATTGAGAACGCTTACTTTGTGCAGTTTCTCACTGGGGTTCCTTGGTCTTGTTAGTTCGAGAGCCTGGCCATTTTGAAAGGATCATCAGAGAAGGTTGGGGACATTGCAGACAGAGGACCACTGCCTAAGGGCCATGCCAAAGGGCCCTCAGGTGCGGACCCACCAGGCGCGTGCTGCTTTTAAGCCCGATCACCGTTGCTGGTGAGAATGTTGTGGGCAGAGCTTGCAGACCGCATGTAGGGCGATTGGCAGGCTCACTGGAAGCAGGAGGCGGGTAGGCTCACCTCCGTAGTAGCTGGTGTTTGCTTGCAGAGTGGAGGAACATGATGCTCTGTTTGTTGGAGGAAGGAGCTGTGGATCGGAGCTCCCGATGGTGCTGGAGAGGATAGTCACTCTCTTGATCTCATTGCCTCTTGGCTCTGTTCTCAGGTGGTCTCACTTCCCAGCCTTTACACCCTTCATTGAAAAATCGCCAATACAAGTTGTCACTCTGATATGACCTTCATGTGACATGTTAATTCTCTTGTGAAAAAGGGGTTTTTTCGCTTTGCACCAATATTGCACTATTCATCCTTTCCTTGATTCCTCTTCCTTGACCTCTTTCTTACTCTGCCTATTGTAACATTGTTTATGCCAGCCTTCCTCTCTTCACCTTGAAGCGATTTCAAGCAGTTCAAAATATAGCTGTCTATATCTTAACTTTTGCAGGTATTATGTTCATGTTACTCCACTTTTGAAGCATTATGTATTTAACAGGTTTATCAATTTAGTCAAAATGGTTTACATTGTAACTTAAACTTGGTAATGTACATTAAAAAGGGAAATTAATAAATTGGATCCTTTTGAGGCAATGGAGGGTTAAGTGACTTGCCCAATGCCACAAGGAGCGCTAATGTGGAGGAGTGGCCTAGTGGTTGGGGCAAGGTACTTCGGGCCGGAAGGTCGGGGGTTCAAATCCCACTGGAGGACAGCAACCTTGGGCCGGAAGGACTGGGGTTTCTAGTCCCACAGGTGCTCCTTGTGGTCTTGGGCAAGCCACTTAACCCTCCATAGCCCATGTTCCCTGTAAAATAGTTCTCTGTGTGCTGTGCTTTCCTGTCTAATCATTGTGTTTATACCTCAAAAATTTCCTGTCATGATTTGACAATTTCCAATCTGTAATCAAACCGCTGCTGATCGCTGGAAGTAGCGGTATACAAATGTATACTAAATAAAATAAAATAAAATAATGGGAATCAAACCCTGGTCGCTTAGTTCCCAAGCCAGTGCACAAACCACCTCCACTGGTTGCCTGTCTCAGCTCATATTCAATTCAAGCTTCTAGCCCTTGCTCATAAGAGGAACAGTCAGTAAAGAGAACTTTGTCACTCTAACTTACTTTCCACACCCCAACATGACAACAGAGTCCATATTCCTTCTCCCTCTATGTCTATCCGATTGGCATTTTTTTCTGTGTCCCACCCTTTTGACTTCCTTGCTGTGATCCCTCCTTAAAGCCCAACTCAAAACTCATTTATTCACTCAGTCCTTGGAGGCCTAGGTTTACGGTTGGAGACCAGCAGATCCCACTCTCTACCACTTAACTGTCTAAACCTTTTCAAATCCAGGCTGAAAACTCACCTCTATGCTGCCGCTTTCGAATCCTGACCCATCTGATCTCCTTTGTGTTTCCTTACCCTTCCCCCTAGATGTATCCCATGTCTACAGCTACTGTGTTGTCTGTCTTGACTAGATTGTAAGCTCTGATGAGCAGGGACTCTCTTTTACATATGTCTGTGCAGTGCTGCTTACATCTTGTAGTGCTATACAAATGTTCAGTAGTAGTAGTAGTAGTACAACTGGTTTCTCTGCTTTTATTTTGCTTTCGTTCATTATTTGACATTCCCTTCACTTTTATTGTTTTTTAGTTTTGCAAACGACTTTGTCTTTAAAAGGCAATATAAAAAGTTTTTAATAAACATAAACGATGTTGATTTTGAGACTGATTATGCAACAAGCCAAAAGCAATGTATGATCGACTAAATTGAAAGCCGCAGAGCAAATAAGCGAAGCTATTTACCAGTATCTAAGAGAGTGGATCTCACTTAAAGCAATCAAAATGATTTTGATACTGTGATTAGGATGGAAACCTGATTGTCGAGGGTGTAGAATATTGGTATATTATGTATGGTTCCAAAGTTGAGTAAAAAACAATCTTCTTAGCCAATTTTTAAAGAAATGGAAAGTTAGAGATGGGATGGTAGCATGCAAGGATTTAATTTAATTTATTTTCTTATAACATGCTCAATCCCCAACATCCAGAATGGATAACAAAAAATTAACTTACATTAAAAACCAAGATGTCCATAATAACAAAGTACAGTATTACAATATAAACAGAATGCTTATCTTACAAAGTAATACATCTTAAGAGAGTAACAAAAAGACAAATAATCTTCAAAGACCTTATTTCATTTGGTAATTGGATGCATTCTATGGCAGCTCTGTAACCGGACGTCTTATCAAATAATCTTTTGTGCCCTACATCTCTATAAAGATACAATTAAAAAAAGATCATCTGATCAAAGTGGCTTCTTAACTTGATGAAAAGAAATCAAACAATTTAATAGTTCAGATGCTAAGCCAATTGAAATTTTAAAACAAAGTGAAGCAATTTAAAATTAATTCTCTCCATCACAGGAAGCCAGTATAATTGGGGATTTAAATTAAGTTTCTCAAAGTGTGCTGAATAATGGCTTGTTTCCATGGTAGAGGAACATATCCACTAGTAAGACTCTTATTGATAATAAAAAGTGCAAATGGCTATTATACCAGGTTGAAAGAATAGGGTCCAGAGTACATGTTCCATGTAGCAAGCAGAGCTTTGGTTAGAGAAAACAGACATCGCTAGATTTAAATCTGACCAAACATTCTGAGGTAACAAAGGTGGCCAGGACATCAATGTTCTGAGGAACAGTTGAAGATGTCATTATAAAAGAAAAAGGGTGCTGGGTATTTACAGTAAAATCTTATCTGTGAAGGTTTGAACCAGTGTTTGAGATGAGGGACCCAGCCAAATGACAGAAGGAGGGGTGGGTTTCATGAGTTGGGATACAACGGAAACAAGCTCCTTGGCAAATTATTTAGAGAAATACTCTCTCAGTATGCTAGAATTTGACGTTCTTTAAAAATTCTAAGGGGGTCATTTTAAGAGCCTTAGTCATGATTTGGACATCCAAAAACGTGCATGCAGACTTTCAAATCACAGAGAAATCCCCGGAGCCACATATGTTTTTTTAGGCTGTCTCCACTGCAGGGATGTCTAAGTAGGCAGGGGGCATGGAGAAGGCGTGTCTGAGGTGGTGCAATGGACTTAGACATTTTAGAAATGTTGAGAATGGCTATGACCCAATTCAAGTTTAGACCTACTCCAGGCATAAACAGGCATTGGGAAAGTGCTCATTTTGACCATAAAACATCCAGAAAGTATAGAGAAGATGACATGCCACTATCCTCAGTGCTCTCCACAATCACAATGATGGTAGCAATGGGATTTGAATGCTGGCTTCCCTGATCCTAGCCTACTACTCTAACCACTAGGCTATTCCTAGGTGCCCCTAGTCTGGAATACTATTCTGTGGATGTCTATGTAGATAGCCCCGCAGACATCCATATTGAGCATATGTGAAATCGTGCCTGAACTTGGATGTGCCTGCTTTTTTTTTTTCTCCCAATGTTCTGGCTTGAATGTCCCAGATTGCACTTGGACATCATTTCTTAAATGTGACTTTATGGAAGTCAGATGACAGCTTTCTCCATTGCCTCTCTGTTCTATGAATCTGGCACTTAAGAAGTAAGAGACCTTTATGATACCAGGGATGGAAGGATCTGCTGCAGTGGTGTAAATTCAAATGAGGGGCCCTCCAGCAAAAGTTTACCAAAGGTCCCCCTGGATAGCAGCAGAGCAGGTTTTGAGGATCACTCCTCTTCCCCAGGGCGGAGAGCACGGAGGATGGGAGCGTGTCATCTTCTCTATACTTATTGGATGTTTTATGTTCAAAGCAAGCACTTTCCTGATGCCTGTTCATACCTGGAGCAGGTCTAAACTTGGATGGGGTCACAGACATCCCCAACATTGCTAAAATTGGGCAGGGATGTCTAAGTCCATTGCACACCACCTCCTGCACTCCTCCCCCTCCCCCTACCCGCTTGTGCTCCCCCCACCCCATATATAAGTTCCTGTATATAGGTTGACTGTTAATACATTAAAAACTATAGACCATAGTTCTCATTTGTAGTAATACTGTTCAATGCTGTTAAGTATCTAAAAGTTCTATATAAACCTGTTAAATTTCTGTTCCCTATAAACCACCTTGATTCCCAGATAAGACAGTATAAACATAAATAAATAAAATAAATGAACACTCACCTCCCCACCCTCTGAAGATCCAGCAGCACTGCAGTAGGTAAACTTTATTTACTTACTTAAAAGAAACTGTGCCGCACTTGCACACTGCTTTCCATTGCCTTTTCCCTATGAGAGAAGTGTGACCAGCAGCCGGAGAATCAGCTCCCACTATTGGGCCGACAGTTTGCAATAACAGCTGTGAAATCACTGTTATTGCAAGACAGTGCATTGTGTTCTGTCCCTTCATAGCACTGCCGTCATGAAACAAGCACTTTTTTGCTCCTTATTTGTGGTCAAGAGCAGATATATAAGGATGGATGCCTCACCAACCAGGACCATTTTCAGATATCCAAAACACAAATAGAGCTTCTAAAACAAACACCCATTAGTGTCTATTTCTAGACCATCAAAGGACAATGCTGAATAAAGTTTAGAGATAATTTTAGAGGGGGTGTGAGTTTGTGTCAAAACCTTTTCAAGTCCATGTCTAGAGCACATATTTCATAAGTGGTTAAAACATTCGAAATTCCAGTCTCCATTTTCAGATGCAGTTTGATGCTTATCGTAACTCTTTTCTTGACATTCTTATCATGAAGCAGCACTATGGCTTCAACACGACCATATATAGGAAATCCACAGATAGAAATAAATTATTACGTTTTCATAGTTTTCATACTAGTAGCTTGATGAAAAATTTACAATATTCACAATTTCTATGGATATAGATTAATATGACAATCAGGCAGTAGATAAGGCCCACAGGTTCATTAGGAGAGGATATCTAGAAGACTGTATAAATACTGGCTATCAAAGAGCCAAAGCACTAAATAGAAGCAGTCTACTGCAGAAAAAGTTAGAGACAGGACTTTAAATATATTTCCACTCTTAAATATTCAAGCTTGACTTTTCAGTTTCTGAAAATACTTCAATAAACCTGGCATATTATCCAGAATCATGGCTGTTTTAAGGATCAGTGCTTGATAGTTGCTTATAATAGAGAGAGAAAACTGAAGATATGTTGGGCCCATCTGCTCTGGTTGACCCCAGGAGGAAAAATGGCAAATAGCAATGGGCATTAAAGATGTGGAAAATGCTCAGTGTTTGAACGCACTAATATTGCAGATCTTTACGGGAAAACATAACAAACTTTTACATAAGTCTGCTTGCAATGCTGAGACCTTCAGTGCATTCTGCTATCTTCTGCACCTCCACGCAACCCCGACTCAGCCCTGATGGTACACTTTATAGCTGGGCCCTGAACTCAGCTCATAGATTATTTTTGAACCGGGACAATCTTTTACATGTGCTTGTGCAGCGCTGCATATGCTTTGTGGTGCTGTATGCATGTTTTGTGGTAATAGTAGTAGTACTGTTAAGATAGATTTTCTGCTAACTCCTCTGGCCTTTTAAATAGTCATAAGAACATAAGATATGCCATACTGGGTCAGACCAAGCCCAGTATCCTGTTTCCAACAGTGGCAATCTAGGCCATAAGTATCTAGCAGTTTCCCCACACATATGTGTGACCAGCACTCATGGTGGTGATGAGGATGAGTGCTGTGTGGGTGTGCCTGATGGGCTGGATATGGGTTTCACACCAACTATCAGGCAGAGCCAATGGTTGAGGAGGGCCACATTGGCGTCCAGGGTCACCACGATGTCAGAGAAGTGGCAGTGCATCTCAACCATGGAGGCCATTGTCACAAACACAACACTCTGTGGGTCCCCTAATTTCATCACCCACATGTAGAGGGTCTGACAAGCAAAGTCAGCAGACGTTGTGTATGTGTCAGTGGTCCCCAGCACACGGGTGCACCCCTCAAACCCTGACATGCCAGGTAGACTCTGGAGGCCACCATCCATATCTGCTGCAGACAGGGGTCCCTCATCTGTTGGAGGCAGGTGCATGGGACTGCATGCTGCATCATGCTGGCACAGCTGCTGGTGGATGGGGCTGCAACCAGCATCTACCATGGCATGGTGCAGCACAGTGGCACTGCTGCTGTCCTCCAGGGTTGCTGGGTGGATTGGGCTGCAGGCTGCATCACTGGTGTGTGGTCGCAGCATGCTCCTGCTGGTGTGCTCTGATGGTTCCTCACATATGGGACTGTAGCCAGCATCCATGGTGGCATGATGCTGCTCCATGCTGCAGTGTGTGCCTACAGCCCATTGCACATCCTCCACCAGGGTGTCTGTGGCCACCCCCATCTGACCCACCATATCCTTTTGGCCTGGTGGTGTCTGCAGCAGGCGGGGTTGTGTCTCCTCTTCCTTTTCCCCCTCTTCTGACATGGCTTTGGTTTTAGGAAGCTCCTCCTCGTCATGCTGGCTGCCACAGGGGGATGCTGTGTCCGGTGGTTCCAGCTGCTGGGCCTCCCTGGAGGTAGATGGCTGTGGATCTGTCAGGTTGAAACAGATAGAGGTCTATAAGCACAAAGACACATAACTGTATATCAGATCACATCCACTATATTACAGACAAAAGTGTCACATATTGAAAGCTACACTGTCACGTGGACAGCACACAAGGGGATTATATAGGCAGACGACATGATTGTTTCCAATGTGAGCATGAGCCTGTCACATGCACATACCCTGTGACACATGGGGTGTTGTCAGTTGCATTAGTAGGGTCCATAACATCAGCTATGTGACACTCTGAGGTCATGTTTTGCCAGCTTGCCCCCTGTACTCGATCCAGTGCTGTATGCTCACATTTTCATCCACAACCATGTTTGCTATATGTGCATCTCCAGGGGATGGGACACCCGTGTGATGCTGTGAGACATATTGGCTTTGTAAAGCTGTCCACACTGTGGACACACGTTTGGTGTGACACACATGGCACATGTATGTCTTAACACATTAATAAATAGTGGGTGAATGTCTGGAAAAGCACACAGTACCATAGGTCAGATATCCCACAGATGATATGGGTACTAGCATGTAAACTCGACATGGGCATTCAAAAGCATACCTGATTTTGCTGCTGTTAGCACCTGTTTACACATTACATGACTAATGCACCTCACACATGACTATCTGGTTGACATAAAAGATGACAATGTACAATAAAATAATTTCCATGAGCAGACTATGCACAATGAACATTGCATGACCCTGACCACATTGCAACATCATCACCATCCTCATACATTGTATCTTAACTGTTGTGCCCCTGCTGCCACATACTTGAATGCATATGCATGAATGGGACAAAGCATACTAACTCTTCCCCTCATCAAAAGACCACAGACATTACACAGACAGGGTCATAGATGCACCACAAAGCCTGTTGTGAGGGGAGAGGAGGTGTCAAAGGAATCAGTCATGTAAGGTTGACAGTGTCTGTCAGCCTTATATGCAACAGATAACAGGTATCCCATGCAACATGCCGCAGGTATCCCATGTTGAGGGAGCAAAGCATTATTTGAAATGGTGGGAGTGTACCACATGTTGCACGTGAGGTATCATCCTGCATGCTGTGCTGTCATGAGCTGTCATTTGTAATGTAGGGCATCCACTTGGTCATGTTAGTGCTCTGAGGTGGTCTAACAATGTGTTGGGGAGGGGGCGAAGATGGTGCATACAGTATATTACATTATATGCACTGCATCTGATACCTGTGTGGGGACTAGTTATGAATTGCATTTATTTATTTAGTTAATGCTTTTATATACTGTGCTCTTTAAAATCAGTGCGGTTTACAGATAACATTTTGTGCAGAGCAGGAAGAGCCTCTTCACACTTACATTGAACAGGAAATACAACTTGGGATAATAACCATGGGGAGGTAAATACAGGCTATATACAGTGTGGGCAGGAAGTCGCTGCGCGGCTATGGTAACAAGGTTTTCCTTGCGAGCTATGTACAGGGGTGTAAATTGGGTCGTAAGGTTGTGTCAGGTAGGGATGTATTGTTGGCCTGGGCATAGTGCAGGAGAAAAAGATGGTGCTTTAGTGCTTTTCTAAATTGTGCGAGTTCAGTGATCATGCGGATGGACACTGGGAGCTCGTTCCAGCAGGTAGGTGCATAGAACATGAACGCTCTGTTTTTTGTTGCCTGAGTGCATCTTGTTACTTCACTGGGGGTTATTAGTGTGTTGGTGGCGAAGGACCTTCTTGCTCTGGATGTGGGTGTGGGGTGGATAAGGTTTGTCAAGGAGCCGGAGGTTTCTTTGTTAATGGCTTTGAAAGTTAAGAGAGCAACTTTGTAGATGAGTTGGCAGTAGATTGGTAGCCAGTGGAGGTCCTTTAGGATTGGAGTGATGTGCTCTCTTCTAGAGGCCCCGTGTAGGAATTGGGCAGCGGTGTTCATTGCTAACTGTAGGGGGTTAAGTGTGTTCTTAGGGAGCCCATGAAGGATCACATTGTCATAGTCAAAGTGAGGGGTTACTAGTGCCTGGAAGAATGTCCGGAAGTCCTCTGGTTGCAGTAAGGGTCGGAGATGTCAAATTGGCTTTCAGTTTTTATGCTCCCAAGCATTGGAACACACTACCACCAGAAATCCGAGCCATTACCGATCTCACACAATTCAGGAAGGCACTAAAACATTACTTATTTATTCAACATTACCAGATCAACCATACTCCACCATAGCCACACCTTTTTCTCTAGAAACCACTGTATATTAGTCCCATTCTTAACATCCGTCCATAGGTGCATAACCCATTATGCAAAGCTTACTGTTACATATGTAAATAGTTGATGTGCATGTTTCCCTAAGTTATCCAAGTTGTATTTCCCTGTTCTCTGTAAAACTGATTTTTGTTCATTATGGTTCGTTGTTCCTTGTGAACTGCGCTGATACTAAATAGTGCGGTATATAAGAAATTAAAATAAATAAATAAATAAATAAATAAATAAAATCTTGTGGTAGACTTTCTTGACAGTGTTGCTTATGTGGGCTTTGAGGTCGAGGTGCTGGTCAAGTGTGACTCCCAGGTAGCGGATGGTGGGGCGACTCGGGAGCTTGGCATCTCTTGTCTTTAATGTTGCCAGAGGGATGAAAGTTTGGTTTCTCGTGATGAACAGCACTTCTGTCTTGCTGAAATTTATTTTGAGACTCTGTGAGTTAAGCCAGTCAGTGACAGCATCAAAGCATTTTACCAGTGAGGAGAAGTCTGGTTGTTCAACGGTGAAGGGGGTGAAGAGTAGTACGTCATCCGCGTAAATCAGGCAGGAGATGTTGAAGGAGTGGATGATGGCACATATGGGCTGCATATTGTGGTGAGGAGAGTGAGCAGGAGAAAATGGAAGTAGAAGAAAAAGACACTTGTACCTTTAAAACTACTGACAGCTCAGCTTTACACAGAGGTAGGAAAACTACTATGAAAAAAAGCCAAGCCAAGCCACGCCCTAGCTCTAATGAAGAGGCAGGCTTAGCTGCTGATTATGAGCACACGTGCTCAGAGGAAGCTCTGATAGGAAGGAAACAGGTTTTTTTTTAAACCCGTCTTCAAACAGAAGAAGGAAGTTCACAGCTCTGAAGTGAGTTCAGCTTGGAGGAATAGGAGTGCTAGTTCCAGGAGTTCATCTGATTCAAAGAGTTCCAGCCATGGGAGAGAAGGTGCCAGTTTGAGTCCAGGTCCTAGGAGCTCATGGATACCTGAGAGACGTGAGTGTGCTGATTTCCAGCTGCTGAAAGCTAAGAGCAGAGAAGGAAACACTCCACGTCTGGGAAAGGTTCCTAAACCAAAAGCCAGCCAGCGTTCTGTGAGAAAGGCTGCAAACTCGTGGGAACAAATACCTTTATCCTGTATTCAGAATCCTAAGCTGAAAACTTCAACTGACAAAAGGTGGGTGGATTTGTTTCACTGGGGAAAGAACCAGGACCCAACCGTTAGCAGGGAAGTTAAATTGAACTCAGTAAAAGCTTTGAAGCAAGCATTTCAGGGAGGAGAAGCTTACTCTCCTTATGTAAATGTTTATGGCCAAAAGGAGAAATTATGGAATGAATTTTGGGAATTCTTACAAGCCAGAAAGCCTGAAGAAAGTGCTGGAGTAGAGATAAACCAGCCGCAGTACCGGAGCCCATGCAGATAGAATTACCTGAGTCACAATCTTCCCCAGAAGATTGACAGATGGATTGCTCTCTTTGTCTTAGGGAAGCATAAGTTCCTGTGTGCAGGGCTAAGGAAGCTTTTGTAGAAGAAAGAAGGTATTTCTGCTAGAAGGAGCTCATAAGGCTGTGTTAAGTTTATTGTCAAGAAGACAGTTGCTGGGGGGGCGGAGCTTGCCGCGAAGCGTGATGGCCACCTAATGAGCTCGCTCCTGTTTCCCACTACAGAATCTGCCCCCTCTTCCCGTTAAAAGGTGTGTTTGATGGTAACGATTGAGACACGGATAAGGGTGAATATGGCATCTTTAAAACCAGCCAAGTTAGACTTTCAGCCTTCCGGGGGTCAAGCGGTAAAACGCTCGAAGGAAGATGTGGCCTCTCCGCAAAAAGGGAAGTTGGAAAAGGAGGCCGGTGATGGCGTCCGCGAAATTTTGGCTGAGCTGAGAGCTATGAAGGATTTGCTCGCCAACAATGGAGAGACACTTACTCAAATGCAGGAGGAGTTGCATGAGGTTCGTGAGAAGCTGAATTATATGGATGGTCGTTTGGTGAAAGTAGAGGCTTTGGCTCAGAAGCACGAAGGCATGTTCTCGCAGATAGGCCCCCTGGCTAAAAGAGTCGCACTGCTGGAGTTGCAATTAGAAGAGCAGAGCAATAGATCTCGAAGCAGTAACGTTCGGGTTGTCGGTATCCCGGAGGGAGCGGAGGGAAAGGATCCGGTTGGATACATGGAAAAAATGATTCCGGAGCTCCTGCAAATTAAATTTACAACCCCTTTCGAACTTGAGAGAGCGCATCGGGTGCCCACACTAACGACGGCTCAAGTGAAAAGGCCGCAACCAATGGTGATTAAGATTCTGCGATATCCTCAGGTGCTACAGATAATGCAAGTGGCGAAGCAGAAAAGTTCCCTACAGTTAAATGGCAATAAGATCACCTTTTATCCTGATCTGTCAAAAAAAACTGTAGAGCGGAGGAGGGAGTTGCTTGCCTGCAGGCCTATGCTTCAGAGGATCCAGGCGCGCTACGGTCTGTTTTATCCGGCCAAGATGCGGGTTACAGTCGACAACGTTACGTGGAATTTTGACAACGCCGCGATGCTGCGATCCTTCTTGCAGGACTATTCCCAGATGGAGACGGGCCGTTGAAGATGTTAACCTGGGTTTTCACTTGAAGGATGGAAGATATTGTGACCTCAATAGCGGCTCGATGTGATGGCGCTGCTATAAGGACTATTGCAGGATGTTGGGGGGGGGTCTGCAGGCTTGTTCATACCCAGGCCTGACTTTTACAAATCTGTGTCTCACATAATGCTTTCAATTGCGGGGCAGGGGAATATAGAGGGATTGTTTACGGGCGGAAGGATGTGGTATTGTTATGCATGGGTATGGTTGGTTGGAGAGATGAGGGGAAGGATGGGATGGAAGGGGGAAGAGGGAGATATGATTATGGTTCTCTTACTGTTAGTTACGGGGGGGCGGGAGTTGGCGACCTGATTGCAGAGGGTATGTACTCCACCATACAAATAGCTTTATTTATAGTTTTGTTTGTAAACTGGCTATGTATACAAAATATGTTATACTGTAATTGTAAGATGAGAACACACCTGGCGACGGACGCTGACCTCAATGAGTTTCGTAAGCTTCCTGATGGCTAGTGGTGGGATAAGAGTTTTAACTTTAAATGTCCAGGGCATTAACAACCCTGTCAAGCGTACGAAACTTTTAACGTACTGTCAAAGACAAGGAGCAGATGTATTGTATTTACAAGAAACGCATCTGACCTTATCAGAATCTTACAAAGTTAATAACGGCGTATACCAGAATATCTTAGCTTCCCCAGCAGTAAAAAAAGAAGGGAGGAGTAATTATACTCATCAGGAAAGCTTTGGATCCAATTGTTAAAGAGACCAAAATAGATCCAAATGGAAGATGGGCGAGAGCGCAAGTTCAGATTGGATCAGATGACTACCTATTAATGACAGTTTATGGTCCCAATGTTGAAGATCCAAATTTTTTCCAGCAAGTTGCAATGGAGGTGAGAGATGTGGCTTCAATGCACATTATACTTGGTGGGGACTTTAATATAGTACAGGACCCTTTGTTGGATCGCACCCCCTATAAGCCGCAAAATAAGCCCAGGGCATCCGGGATTTTGCAGGGCTTGAAGGACACCTTTGAGTTAGTTGACCCGTGGCACCTTATGCATCCCAATGCTCGGGAATATACATTTTACTCCATGCCACATAATATGCAAACTAGAATTGACTATTTTTTGATATCCAAAACGCTACTGCCTCGACTTACAAGTGTGGGGATGAATGCAAAAACAATCTCAGATCATGCAGCAATTGTGCTCACGCTAGGAACCAAGGTTTCTGGGCATTCCTGTTCGAGATTTAGATTCGATAAAGCCTGGTTGTCTGACAAAGATTTTGTGAGTTACATCCGGAAAGGTATCGCCACATATCTTGAATTTAACAAGGTCGGTGACACGGCAACATGGGCCTGGTGGGAAGCTCTTAAAGCAAATCTCAGAGGCTATGTATCTACCTATGATATTCAACAGAAGAAAGTCCATAAAGAAAAGTTGGAGGCGCTGCAAGGCTCAATTAGGGCGGGAGAGAGGATTCTCGCTCGGAAAACGGACCCACTGGTGTTACTTCGATTACAGAAACTGCGGTATCAATATAACGCTATATTGAGTGATGAAGTGCAGCAACAAATGCAAGCACAGCAGAGTGTTTATTATCACAAGAGCAATCGGGCCAGCCCGCTTTTGGCTAGATCATTGAGAGCTAAAGGTGCGGTTAAACGCATTGCAGGACTACAGGATTTGAATGGTAAATTGCTTGTGAAAGATGACGACATCCTGGAGAAATGCAGGGAATTTTACGTGCAATTATATAGGTCGGAAGCAGCTTGGGATGAGGATGCATTCCAAAGATTGGTATCCAATGTTCAAGGGCCAAAATTATCCCAACAGCAGACTTTGGCGTTGGAAGAAGAAATCTCCTGTGCTGAAGTAGATAGAGCTATGCGTCAGTTGGCCAAGGGGAAGGCTAGTGGCCCTGATGGTATTCCGCTAGAGTTTTATGTAACTTTCTCAACACTTCTGGTTCCAGAATTACAAATTTATTATAATCGCCTATTTGAGGAGCATCCCGAGGTCGGAGCATTGGCCGAGGCTAATATTGTTATACATCCTAAACCTGGTCGGGATCCTCAGAGGGTAGAAAATTATCGACCTATTTCACTCCTCAATTCGGACTATAAAATATATACCAAAATCCTTGCTAATCGATTGAGTAAGGTGATGGGTGCTCTCATTCATCCGGATCAATCCGGATTCATGACAGGAAGATCGACAGTCGATAATGGCAGATTATTGGCACACATATTATTGCAGTCTCAGAAAGCCACTAATCCAATTGTGGGGCTGGCGTTGGATGCCGAAAAGGCATTTGACCGGGTTGAGTGGGCCTTTCTTTTTCGATCCCTGAAGTGGTTTGGGTTTGAAGACAGATTCAGGAAGAGAGTGGAGTTGCTGTATACCCAACCCACGGCCCGGATAATTGCGAATGCAGCGACATCATCGGTTTTCAGGTTATAAAGAGGCACGAGGCAAGGCTGCCCTTTGTCGCCATTGTTGTTCAACTTGGCCCTAGAGCCGTTGGCATTAAACATACGGCAGCACGAGAATATTAGAGGCATTGAGATCCATGGCTGTCATTGTAAGCTATCAGCCTATGCGGATGATTTGCTTCTTTTCCTGGAGCCTAGTTCACTGGATCCAATGTTGGAGACTATTGCGATCTACTCTGCAATCTCTGGATACAAATTGAATCTTGCCAAAACAGTAGTGGTCCCTTTAAATCCTTTGGTGTCTCGGGAAATGTTGGATCAATATCCGTTTAAGATTGAACAGAACTTCTTCAAATATTTGTGTGTGGAGTATGGTACTACCTTGCCAGAGACGGTGGCAAGAAATGAATCCCACTGCGAAATGATAGTCCGAGATTATACTCGCAAGTGGAACCCACTCCATTTGACGTGGTGGGGTAGACTTGAAACTATAAAGATGATGATTGTGCCCAAAATCAATTATATCTTAAGTATGATACCAGTTCTATTTCAGCCGCGCTTTTATACAACATTAGGTAAAATCCTATCATCCTTCTTGTGGCGCAATAAAACTCCCAGAATTGCATTATGGAAACTCAAGCTATCCAAGGAACGAGGTGGAGTACAATTTCCTGATTTTTATTGGTATCATGTAGCGGTGTTATTGCGACAAGGCCGCCTTTGGAGTGAGGAAGAGTTGAGACTGGAAGACCCACAGTGGCTTTGGATAGAGGCCGCAATCAGCAAGCCGCTTCCCTTGGGGGCTCGTATCGAGGCAATTAGTGCCAGAGGGGAGAAGTCTAATGAAGTAATCCGAGCGATGCAACAAGCTTATCAAATGTTACAGATGTATATTGAAGATGGGATGGAATATACGGTTGAGACACCTATTTGGATGAACCCCAGATTCAAGATCGCAGGGCGTTGCTTTGCATGGCCTATATGGATAAAACACGGGATTTATACTCTTGGACATCTGATTACGGATGGCACTTTTAAGACTTTTCTGATGTTGCAACAAGAATTTGGCCTGCTGGACAGCTGCATGTTCCAATGGTGTCAGCTACGACACTGTCTAGGGAAAGCTGAGGTCTCACCAGTCGCATTGTATGCTTCCAGTCCATGGATGATGAAAGTAAGGGAGCTACGGGAAGGATCACGGATTGTCTCGAAAATAGTGTCTATTATTAGGGATGGCCAGACCAGATGGTGTAAAGGCTTGCAGTCAATTTGGGAAGATGAGGCTGGTCATATGGAGAATCAGGATGACTGGAGCTATTTCTGGCAATCGCAGATAAGAGTAACACGATCAGCCTTCTTTTTTTTTCTTTTTTTTTTATTGAGATTTTTAGTCAATTACAATAACCAAGAAATACAGGTCAATCAAGAAATACAACAAGAGATATACTAATAACTCTTACAACATATAAAAAGAAAAAATCATGATAAAGTCCACATCATGGAGCCATACTGTACTTTGACTAAATTGACTAAAATTGACGATCAGCCTTCTTAACGCAAACGTTATATTTTTTGGCACATCGGGCATACTTGACTCCAGTCAAGATAGCGAAATGGCAGTCCCAAGCTAGCAATTTGTGTTGGTCATGTCAAGAGGAACCTGGTACGTTGGAACATATGCTTTATACTTGCTCGAAGTTGCGAAGGTATTGGCAACAAGTCTGGGATAGAATCTGTCAACTGATGCATATACAAGCGCTTTTGACATTTCGCATAGTAATATATAGATCACAAGCTGGGATACCTGAGCTACGGAAGAATGATTACTCAATTCTGGACTTATTGCTTGGACTTGCTTTGAAAATCCTGTTAAGTCATTGGAAGAATTTTGGAGCTCTGGCTTTTGAACAATGGTGGAACTCTTTATGTACACATCGCCTGTATGAAAAAATATACGTCAAACAAAACCCATATCATTCATCTATGTTGAAGAAATGGGTAGCCCTGGACTTGAAAATATTTCCCAAATAGTGGCCGCTGGACTCTGGGTTAGGTGTCCGTCGCCAGGTGTTCAGCTGTATACCACATTATGTTTCCTGGTTCATAGTGCCATTTGCAAGTGCAAGGTGGGTGGTAGATCAGTCTGATTTTCGGATAGGTATCTAAAAGTACTGCTGTATAGAGTATTTCATAGCCAATGGATGTTAACTGTACTGTTTGGTTTGTTGTATGTTCTTATGTTCTTGAAATGGTTAAATCTGTATAAGTCTTTGGTGGGACCTCATTTGGATTACTGTATGCAATTCTGGAGACCGCACCTTCAAAAGGATATAAACAGGATGGAGTCAGTACAGAGGGTGGCTACTAAAATGGTTAGTTATAAAGCAAATGAGGACAGACTTTCAGATCTTAATATGTACACCTTAGAGGAAAGGCGGGATAGAGGTGATATGATTGAGATGTTTAAATACCTCCGTGGCATAAATGTTCAGGGAGAGAGCCTCTTTCAATTGAAAGCAAGTTCTGCTACGAGGGGACATGGGATGAGGGTGAAGGGAGATAGATTCAGGAGTAATATGCGGAAATATTTCTTTACAGAAAGAGTAGTGGATCCATGGAATAGTCTCCCAGTGGAGGTGGTAGAGATGAGGACAGTAACTGAATTCAAAAAAGCATGGGACCAACACAGAGGATCTCTAAAGGTAAAAAGTGGACTGTTGTAGTTGTTATGGAAGGACAGACTAGATAGGCCATGTAGTCTTTTTCTGTCATCA
This sequence comes from Ichthyophis bannanicus, assembly GCA_033557465.1. Taxonomy (NCBI): domain Eukaryota; kingdom Metazoa; phylum Chordata; class Amphibia; order Gymnophiona; family Ichthyophiidae; genus Ichthyophis; species Ichthyophis bannanicus. The sequence goes on from CM066040.1 coordinate 5,434,320, forward strand.
TGTTTCTATGTTTCTAAATAAAGATTTAAAAAAAAAAAAGACAGTTGCTTGTGTTTGAAGAGACTTGTGCTGCATTTACCTCAAGTAAAATTTCCTTTTGTTACTCTTCTGTTACTGGAGAAGTTATCCATTTTTGTGTTCGTGTACAGAACTTTAATGCGTGTGGAAATCCACAATAATAAAAATATTCTTGTTTGCCTCAACCTCCGGTTGCACAACTACAGTTGTCTTTTTTAATACAATTTTTTCAACTACAAGTCCCAGAGTGCATTGCTGGTGGCAAAGGGAAAATACAGTTCATTTAAGGACAAACAAGGCAGCCCATAGCTGTAAGCCTCTGGCCCAGGCTTGGGTACCACAAGTGGCGTAGTCATTTGGATTTTTGTACCACGCATGCACAAAAGAGGATTTACAACACCAGGATTCTGTCACCGAGAGTCAAGTAACTGCAGAGCCGTGCGGAGGAACGTGCTGGAGGCAGAGCCGACTCGAGGAAGATTGCAAGTCTGCATTGGTGAAAAGCGTGAGGCTACACCTAACCCAGGTAACAGGTACCTAACTGAGCTAGTTAGGATACCCGGGCTAGGGTGCAGAGCATTTTGGTTAAAAAGAAAAATATAGGGAAAAGTCCAGGGACACTGTGACCTTGTTGTGGTGTCGCACTTGGATGTTTTTCTTCTCATTTCAGGATGGAAGGAACCATGGAATGCCAAGAGATTTTCAAGTGGATGGCGAGCCAATTCGAAAGACAACGAGAAATGTCACTGCTGGCTCAGGCCCAATCCGCTGCGCAGATGCAGGCCCAACAGAAGCCCTTCCTAGAAATAATGGAAGCCTGGCTAGCAAGCCAGAAGGAGCAGGCTGCATCAACAAAGAGCTCACCAGGTTCTACAGCACCACACCCTACATGCACACTAGACTTTCATACTAGTGGGAGCTTTAACTTTGGACCTTTCTCTGACAGAGATGATATTGATGATTATATGGAAGCCTTTGATAGAGTGGCTCGTATTAGTGGCTGGCCAAAAGAACAGTGGGCCGTGCGCCTAGCTGCGTCCCTTATGGGGGAGGCCTTAGCGGCATACCGGGCCATGCCCGCTGCCCTTGCTAATAACTATGAAGAAGTGCAGAAGGCCATTCGAGATAGGTTGGGGCTGACTCCATTAGTATATCGTAGGATGTTGCGTAATGTAAAGCTTAAGTCTGGCGAGACGCCTAAAGCATTATGCCAGAGGGTGCGAAGCCTAGTAACTAAGTGGCTAGCACCAGAAGGAAAGTCTGTCGATACCATAGTTGATTGTATTGTGTTAGAGAAATATATGGCGGCTGTACCTAAAGATATCCATACCTTCCTGATACTCCAAAATTGTCAGAACCCGCAAGAAGCGATAACACTTACAGAACGCTTCATGGAAGCAGAATTAACCGCCCAAGAGAGTGGTAACGCTTCCAGGGTGACAATGTCAGCCGTATCAGAAAGGGGGATGAAAGGGAAGGATGATTCCATGAAAACCTGTTTGCCCATGTTAAAATCTCCTGTTGTGACTAAGAAATGTTTCCAATGTGGTAATCAAGGTCATTTGCAAAGGGAGTGCAAATGGAAACAGCACTGATGACTGTAAACACCCAGGAAAGTAGGGAAGGTTTCTTATTGTCAGTAGAGGTGCAAGGTGTTGTTACCACCGCGCTTTTAGACTCTGGTGCAGATCAAACTATGATGTCAAAGGCATTTTGGCAACAAATTGAAGCACACAGTGAGGCATTTCCCAAGCAACCGATTAATATGGAAGGAAATAGATACAACAAGATGTATTCATGGTTCAGCATCCTCTTATCCTGTTTACCGAGTCATAGTGAAAGGGTTAGGCCTGAAGAGGGAGATACCAATAGCTGTGGTCCCCAGGTTACCTCATAGTTTAGTGCTAGGGAGGGACTGGCCACAGTTTCACAAAGGCATAAAGCAGGGTTTGCAGCCACAGGAGGCCATGGTTTCTAGGAAAACCCAGGCAGTAACCCGAGAACCCGCATCGACCAAGGTAGTGGCCGTGCCCAGTTCCCTATTTGCAAAGTCCCCTAAGCGAGGCTTGAAGGCATCCTCCCAGGGAAAGGAAGTTACAGAGAAGCCGAGATTTGTACTGAAATATTGCAAAATGAGCCCCAGCGCTCAAAGCCCCCAAAGAGCTTCGCCTAATGCCGCAGGATACAATCTCTGCAGTGCTGAAGACATTATAGTGCCAAGGCAAGGGAAAGCTCTCATAAATACCGCTCTGCAAATGGAGCTGCCAATAGGGTGCTATGGGCGCATAGCACCCCGTTCAGGAATGGTATCAAAACACTTCATTGACATAGGGGCTGGTGTTATCGACCCCGATTTCAGGGGGGCAGTGAAGGTGTTAATCTTCAACTTTGGAAAAGAAGATTTTAAAATAACCACAGGTGATCGTATAGCGCAGTTAATTTGTGAGAGGGTTGGGTTTCCCCCTCTTGAAAAAGTGGCTCTAGTGTCTTCAACATCCCGTGAAGCAGGCGGATTCGGCTCCACCGGAGGTACAAGCCTGCAAGGGTTAGCAGCTTCCCTTGAGGAAAAACCCGAAGAAGATTTAGGGCCGTAGATAGAGGACTGCAAAGAGAACCCAGAGCCAAAGGTAGGCGAGGGGCTTTCGTGGCAACAGAGACAAGAGTTGGCCCAGTTGTTGACCAGATTTACGGATGTCTTGATTCCCAGGCCAGGCGAAACCAACCTTGTGGCCCACGAAATCCTAACACCACCAGGAGAGGTGATAAGACAGAGGCCTTACAGGCTCACGGAAGCCAAACGGCAAGAGGTTATTAACCAGATTCAGGAGATGCTCACCATGGGAGTCATAGAGGAATCCCGAAGCCCCTGGAATAGCCCAATAGTTCTGGTACCCAAACCGGATGGAACGATACGTTTCTGCATAGACTTCAGACGGGTTAATGCAGTATCAAAATTCAACGCTTATCCTATGCCACGCATAGAGGAGCTGCTAGACTGCCTGGGACGTGCCAAGTATTTTACTACCCTCGACATGACGAAAGGCTACAGGCAAATCCCTTTGACCAGAGAGGCCCGGCAGCTTTTAGTACACCGGTGGGTTTGTTCCATTTCAAGAGAATGCCCTTTGGTTTACATGGAGCCACTGCCACATGCCAGAGGTTGGTAGACCTGGTGTTGCGCCCACACCAGGAATACTCGACTGCATACATGGACAACATAGTGGTGTATAGTAACACATGGGACCAGCATTTACCCAGGGTAGGGGCCGTCCTACAAGCTCTGCGAGAAGATGGATTGACCTTAAACCCAGCAAAATGTCTGTTCACAGGCCAAGAGGTTAAATACCTCGGCCATATTGTAGGGCGAGGTCTAGTGAAACCCCTGCTGAGTAAAATTGAGTCTGTGAAAGCATTCCCGAGACCGACTACCAAGAAGCAATTACAGAGTTTTCTTGGTCTCGTCAGCTATTACAGACGCTTTATCTCGCATTTTGCAGAAATGAGCGCCCCTTTAACGGACATGCTCAGGAAAAACGCACCAAATCAGCTGAAATGGACTGAGGAAGCCAACGGAGCTTTTTGTACATTGAAAGAGAAGCTGTGCGCCGCACCAGTGCTACAAGGAGTGGACTTCACTAGGCCATTCATCCTTCAGACAGACGCATCTGAAGCAGGGCTAGGTGCGGTACTCTCTCAGAAATTTGAAGGCGCGGAACACCCAGTGATGTTCTTAAGTTGAAAGTTGTCTCTAGCGGAGAAGAATTACTCCACAATAGAGCGAGAATGTCTCGCAATTAAATAGGCCATTGAAGCTCTGAGATTCTATCTTACAGGTAGGAAGTTTCTGCTAATCACCAACCATGCCCCATTAAAATGGCTCAATCAAATGAAGAACCATAACTCCCGATTGACAAGGTGGTATATGGCACTACAAGCCTTTGAGTTCCACATTGAGCACCGGGCAGGGAGGCTACACCAGAACGCTGACGCCCTGAGTAGAATCCTGAGCTGTGCAAGAAAGATTTTGCCAGCCCGAGATATGTTAAGGGGGGGGGGATCTGTGGTGAGGAGAGTGAGCAGGAGAAAATGGAAGTAGAAGAAAAAGACACTTGTACCTTTAAAACCTTTAAAACTACTGACAGCTCAGCTCTACACAGAGATAGGAAAGCTACTATGAAAAAAAGCCAAGCCAAGCCACGCCCTAGCTCTAATGAGGAGGCAGGCTTAGCTGCTGATTATGAGCACACGTGCTCAGAGGAAGCTCTGATAGGAAGGAAACTGGTTTTTAAACCAGTCTTCAAACAGAAGAAGGGAGTTCACAGCTCTGGAGTGAGTTCAGCTTGGAGGAACAGGAGTGCTAGTTCCAGGAGTTCATCTGATTCAAAGAGTTCCAGCCATGGGAGAGAAGGTGCCAGTTTGAGTCCAGGTCCTAGGAGCTCATGGATACCTGAGAGATGTGAGTGTGCTGATTTCCAGCTGCTGAAAGCTAAGAGCAGAGAAGGAAACACTCCATGTCTGGGAAAGGTTCCTAAACCAAAAGCCAGCCAGCGTTCTGTGAGAAAGGCTGCAAACTCGTGGGAACAGATACCTTTATCCTGTATTCAGAATCCTAAGCTGAAAACTTCAACTGACAAAAGGTGGGTGGATTTGTTTTACTGGGGAAAGAACCAGGACCCAACCGTTAGCAGGGAAGTTAATTTGAACTCAGTAAAAGCTTTGAAGCAAGCATTTCAGGGAGGAGAAGCTTACTCTCCATATGTAAATGTTTATGGCCAAAAGGAGAAATTATGGAATGAATTATGGGAATTCTTACAAGCCAGAAAGCCTGAAGAAAGCGCTGAGGCCTGGAGTAGAGATAAACCAGCCGCAGTACCGGAGCCCATGCAGATAGGATTACCTGAGTCACAATCTTCCCCAGAAGATTGCCAGATGAATTGCTCTCTTTGTCTTAGGGAAGCATAATTTCCTGTGTGCAGGGCTAAGGAAGCTTTTGTAGAAGAAAGAAGGTATTTCTGCTAGAAGGAGCTCATAAGGCTGTGTTATGTTTATTGTCAAGAAGACAGTTGCTTGTGTTTGAAGAGACTTGTGCTTCATTTACCTCAAGTACAATTTCCTTTTGTTACTCTTCTGTTACTGGAGAAGTTATCCATTTTTGTGTTCGTGTACAGAACTTTAATGCATGTGGAAATCCACAATAATAAAAATATTCTTGTTTGCCTCAACCTGCGGTTGCACAACTACAGTTTGTCTTTTTTAATACAATTTTCTCAACTACAAGTCCCAGAGTACATTGCTGGTGGCAAAGGGAAAATACAGTTCATTTAAGGACAAACAAGGCAGCCCATAGCTGAAAGCCTCTGGCCAAGGCTTGGGTACCACAATATATATATTGAATAATAGGGCAGATAGTGAAGAACCCTGGGGAACTCCATGTTTTTTTGGGAAGACTTGGAGGTCGTAGAGCCTGTGCATACCTGCTGCTATCTATCTGTTAGGTACGATTTGCACCAGCTCCAGGCTGAGCCCTGGATTCCTTTTTCCTGGAGATGTGTCAGGAGCTGCTTATGGTTGACAGAGTCGAAGGCCGCAGAGATGTCCAAGAAAATCAGGGCATATCCTTGTCTGTTGTTAATCCCTGTGATTAATATGTTAAAAAGCATGGCAAGAAGTGTTTTGATTCCATGTGATTCCCTGAAGCCATGATGTCATGGATCAAGGGGGGGGGGCAGTGGAGTCGATGTGTTCTTGGATTTGCCATTGAACTACCTTCTCAATAATCTTAGCTAGAAGTGGGATGCTTGAGATTGGTCGATAGTACTCCACTTTCCGGGGGTCCAGTTTGTTGTTCTTCAGAAGGGGTCGGATTGACGTCTGCTTGAGGCATGCTGGGAACATTCCTGTGGAGAAGGTTCGCTCCATGATCCTGGCTAGCGTCGGACTGAGTTCTTTGCGCAGAGATCTTATCCAGTGCGCTGGACATGGGTCATTTGTAGCCGTGGTGGCATTGTTGCCATGATGTCCTCGATGCCTCTGGCTGATGGTGTTGTGAGTGAGTTGAGCGGTAGTGGTTGACTTGTGTTGTGTCCGGGAGTGGGTTTCTTGGCTGTGGTGATGTTGCTGGCTTTGGCTAGTATGTAGTCTGCATATTCCTGTGGATGTATCATTGTAGTCTGTGTGGGCGAAGGTTCTTTCGTCATGGACTTCACTAAGTTGAAGAGGTCGTGAGGTTTGTTTAGTGAGCGGAGTAGAAGTTCGGAGTGGTATTCTTTCATTTTCACTGAGATGGAATCTCTGTGTGAGTTAAGCTGGGTGATGTAGGCTGCTTGGTCGGTAGGGGACCGGGATCGCCGCCATCTTCTTTCCAGTTTCCTAAGGAGAAGTAGTGAAGACTATAGCTCTGTGGAGTACCATTGTGCTGGTTTCTTACCTCTAGGTATTGATTTGGTTTAGCATATACCATGACATTGTAAGGCTATGAATGAGGTATCACTCATCTGGCAGCTGCTAGCAGTGAGCACACACTATGCATCAGAAACGTTATGGATAATCATCACACCGACACAGTGTTCTGTCACACAAAGGGTAGGCTTCAGGAGGACAGACATGTGTGTATCCAGGTTTCTAAGACAATATTGATGTTAGTGGATTTGGAGACAGAGGGTGGTGGCCAACAGCAGTGAGTGTGTGTGTGTGTACCAACACATGTACATATGCTCACAGGTGTTGGTGTTGATGGATTTAGAGGTTCAGATATTATCTCTCCTAAACTATTAGAAAACGGCACTGGGGAGATGTATGCTGACAACAGCAGCCAACAATAGTAGCTGTGTGGTTTATGTTTACGTGACACATGGCTGATGTGCAAGGACTTTGTGTACAGACACATTCTTAATATGTGAGAGAGGCTGATGCTGTTTGTGCAACCAAAGTCATCGCTACACGTTGGTGACAGGTGTTTGGATAAGTATTGCTAAACAACTATGTCTGAGTCTGACAGCAGCCATGTTGGACATACTGCCTACACAGGCAGGTATAAGTGTTTGTATCTGATCACCAGAGACATGTGCATGTGGTTCTACATCAAACTGAAATGGGAGGATGGGAGTGTCATAACTATCTCACAAGAATATGCTGATACCAGGTCCACAATGGTTTAGCATGCCTGTGAAGAGATGCATGGCTGTGACATACCTGATTTGTAGCCTGTGTCAATGGACATGTCAGAGATGACATGGTAATCTACATATGTACACATTGGAGGGGAAAGATGATTTTTGCCCAAACTCCCAGATGCCTAAATAGTTTCAATGAACACATAAACATCCGTCTAAAATATGGAGGTCCTCAGACTCTAGGACATTATTTGACTTGCAAAGTGAATGGGATGAACAGCTGTGGCAGCACATACATACTGTCTTCAATGTTGTGTGTTGTCATTACTGACCTCACAATGGAGGTGATGGAAACAATTTCAGTGACAGACCTTCAAATGTTGGATTGCAGAGACAGTTGTTGGGCTCATGACAGCATGTTCACCTCCAAGTAAGCAAGAGTGTCTTTGCTTATACAAAACATTGGGATTGCCAGCATGGAGTGGTGGATACACCTCTTAAGGTGGGTATGTGTTATGGTGACTTGGACAAAGCAGCAGGTTCATCTCATGCGCCAGCCTTTTTATAGCAAATATTTGCCCCATCACAGTCTATTTATACCATCACATGGTATATTCCTAGGTCAGCATGTTGCCTGCGTATGGCAACCAAAACAATTGGCATGTGAGCAACACACATGTGGTTCAGGTAGGGAGCATGCCATCGGTGAGATAATCTATCTGCATCTGTCCATTCACCCAGCATAGCTAGCTATGTCAATGCACCAAATCCATCACAATTCAGTAGACCTAAATTGAATAGTGGGTAGGACAGGCAGTGAAGATGTGCATGTGAGGGCATTGTGTGTTGGACTATCCACATACAGGCCTGCCAGCCATCCAGAGTGAGAGAACAGTCAGGACAAGGTACGCACACAGCCATTTCAGGGATATTTGTGAGGACATTAAACACACCTGCCAACACAATGATTGTAGCAAATATTTGTAGATAATGTGTTACACATGACAATGTGATGGTGCCCATCATCAGTTCATGTGACCATTTATACCCATTACAGACCACTGGCAACACTAGGTGAGAGCACATGGTGCATCTACCCACAAGAAGATACAACAGGGGGATAGTGACGTGACCTGTACTAAGTATGTATGTGTATTGCACTCATGATAGGCACATGACCATATTGTGTTGTGCTTACAGCCAGCATACATCATGCATGGCTGACATGTGTAACATATATACTCACCATCCTCGGTGCGGTGTCTCTTATCCTGCATTTGCTGCACATATTCAGGTTGCAGGCACCGGAGTTCCTGTGCCTTCTTACGGAGGTCATCAATCTGTTGACAAAACAGCCATCGTCATGTCAACATGTCTTATTGGTGATGATATCAGTCATAAATGTACCAAAGCTTGCAGCCCTTAGTGACACACAATTTGCTGATGGTGACCCAAATGTCACCTCTGTATATGTATGGGCATGGCACACGGCCAACATATGTTAAGTGTCCCATCTTCAATGTCAGCTGTTTGTGAGACGTGTGTTAGCAGTGTTGTGTTTCCCATTTGTCAGATGATTTTTACATTGCCATGTTGAGGTACATGTGCACAATGGACCACAGGATACAGGGGTGTGAGACACTGGCAACAGCGTGAGAGCAGAAAAGGGTTGGGCATGTACACAGCATGGCCATGATGCATGATCAGTAACAGGGAACAGTGTAGTGATAATGCATGTCCTACAGTCATGTAACACTGGTGGTGTCAATGGCAGATGTGCTTTTGGAGGACCACTCCTTCCTGTCCCGCATGGATATCAGCACAATATGCAAGGCATGGATCCAAAGGAGCATCCAGTCTGATAATGACCTGCCTTAATAAATGACCTGGAAATGGGAATAAAGAGTGAGGTTATCAAATTTGCAGATGATACAAAACTATTCAAAGTTGTTAAAACCCATGAGGATAGTGGAAAATTGCAAGAGCATCTTGATAAATTGGAAGACTGGGCATCAAAATGGCAGATTAAATTTGATGTGGACAGGTGCAGGGTTATGCACCTAGGAGAGAAAAACCCAAACTATGGTTACAAGATGCAAGGTTCCACATTAGGAACCACCACCCAGGAAAAAGATTTAGGCGTCATCATTGATAAAATGTTGAATCCCTCCACCCAGTGTGCAACAGCAGCCAAGAGAACAAATAGAATGCTAGGTATCATAAGGAAAGGAATGGAAAATAAAACAAAGGATATTATAATGCCTCTGTCATTCCATGGTGAGACCGCACCTTGAATATTGTGTGCAATTCTGGTCGCTGTATCTTAAAAAGGATATAGCGTTATTAGAAAAGGTACAGTGAAGAGCCACCAAAATAGTAAAGGACATGGAAGGATACCACTATGAAGAGGTGCTAAAAAGGTTAGGGCTCTTCACCCTTGAAAAGAGAAGGCTGAGGGGAGATATGATAGAGGTCTATAAATTAATGAACGGATTGGAAAGGATAAATGTAGGTCAATTCTTTACACCATCAAAATATAGAAAGACTAGGGGGCATGCAATGAAGCTAACCTTCATAGCCCATAACCTATTTAAGACTAATAAGAGAAAATATTTTTTCACTCAATGTGGAATCAAACTCTGGAATTTGCTACTGGAGGATGTCATAAAAGCTGTTAGTGTATCTGGGTTTAAAAAAGGTTTGGACAAGTTCCTGGAAGAAAGGTCCATAAACCATTATTAAAGTGGACCCAGGATATCCACTGCTTGCCCCAATACAAGCATTGTGGAATCTGTGTCTTTTTTGAGGAAACTGTTAGGTACTTGTGACCTAGATTGGCCACTGTTGGAAACAGGATACTGGGCTTGATGGACCTTGGTCTGACCCAGTAGGACATTTCTTATGTTCTTATGTAATGTAACAGTCATGTTGCTGTATGGCATTGGCCAAAGAGTGGGACAAGGGGAGGTGGGTGTGTATGTATGGAGGAGCATGTCCATATCCCTGTGTATTCATGTGGTGTGTCCTATGGACACACCTACAGTACATATCAGACAGATAGATTGTCTTGCCATTGCACACACATATTGATTGCCTTGCCATTGCAAAAACATGTATGGCTCACTGTGACGATGAGAGCGGCCAAGAACAGATGGAGATAGAAGAAAACCATGTTTCTGCCTTTAAAACAAGTGACAGACAAGCTGTACACAGAGCTTGCAGAGCAGGAAAGAAAAAAAATCCTGTCTCTGCTGAGGCTAAGCCACGCCCAGACTCTGAAGTGGGGGCAGGCTTAGATACTGATTGGAAAGGCCTGTGCGAAGGCAAGAGTGTGGCAGGGAAGAAACGGTTTTTAAAACCTCACTCTGACCAGAGAGGAGGAAAGGAAGGGAGAGTCACTTCCACCGGAGAAGGAGATATTCTGGAGCAAGGGGATTCCAGTGGGAAGAGATATCCCAGAGCCCTGGGAGATCCTGGAGAGGAAGAAGGATTCCAGGAAGGCTTTCAGGAGAGATCTCATGAGAGAAGGAGTGGAGAAAGGCACGAGAAGTCTGACTTCCAGAAGCTGAAAGAGGTCAGTAGAAAAGGAAGCAGTGGATGTCTGAGAAATGCTCCTAGAAGTGAAGCCAACAGATGTATAGCTGAACAGCTTACAGATGAACAGGAACAGTTTGCAACAGCTAGTGTATAAGAGCCAGACCTGAGCCCTACAACTGCCAGAAGGTGGGTGGAGACGCCTGAGAGTGGAAAAAGCCAAACCCCAGCAGTGAGCAGAGCAGCTGAGCTAAAAACACTAGAAACATTAGCACAAGTGTTCCCTGAGAGAAAGGCTTATTCTCCCAAAGTAACTGTGCCCAATCAGAAAGATTTGCTGTGGAGCCAGTTTCAAAAGTTCCTACAAGACAGAGAAGCTGAGGAAGCTTTTAAGACGGTAGAAGGCAATGAGCATTCTTTAGCCCAGGAGGAAATGCAGGTCAATTCTTATGTGCCAGAGTCTGACCTAGGAATCTCTCCAATGGATTGCTCATTCTGTTTAAAAGAAGACTGAGCCTTACTAAGCAGAGCTGAGAAAGAGTGAGAAGCTGTATTGTGCATAACTCTGTAACTGCTAATAGTCTTCCAAAGCTAAGGATGTGTTTTACCAAGTGAGAATTTTCTTCTAAAGCAAAGAAGCTGTGTGTTACCAGAAGTTTGTTTGAACTGGGAAAACCACAGTTGTGCAAAAGCTGTGTGTTACCAGAAGTTTGTTTAAAAGGGAAAACAACAGTTGTGTCAAGAAGAAAGTTCACCTGCTGTGCTGAGTACTGTTTTGTTTAATGAAAAGCAGCTGCTAAGGTTAGCAGGACTTTTGGTTTCCGTTTACCTCAGTTGCCAGTTATCTTCTGTTATCCTTTGTGTTGGAGAAGTATCCTAATGCCTTGTGTTTGAATTTTAATGCCTTGGAAATCCCCATAGAAAAATAAATATTCTTGTATGCCTTACCAACGGTCTCACACTACATTTTGTCCTTGCTCAAGAAAAGCCTAACTACAAGTCCCAGAATTCCACTGGGGACAGTCAGAAAAGTTTTATTTAAGGACCTTACAAGGCAGCCCTAAGCCTGTAAGCCCTCAGGCCCAGGCTAGGGTCCCACATCACATATTCTCAAATGACATGACAAGCATACCAGTTGTGAGCACAGTGTGTTTTTTGGGTTTGAGGAGTGGCCGTTATTATTTGAGGTAACATTTTATGTGGAGCAATGTTGATGTTTCTATGTTGATGGTGTGCAATACCTGGCACATACACCTCACACTGCCACACTAGACACAGACACTCATGTTGCATTTGTTACTGACTACGTGGATACCACATCCACACTATAATGACAGTTTGCATTGCCAAACATGGTGGGACACGGAGATGGTAGGAGTGGTGCGCAGCGTAGTCCAACACTATCATATGGATATGACGTTTTCCAAAGTTCAACTGGCGCGGCATAGTAACTACATAAAAAAGGGTATGGATATTTATATATTTATTATGACAGATTTGTATACTACCTTATCGTTCAATCAAAGTGGTCACAACACAATTGGAGGGATAGATTTAACAGGAGGGGATACAACTCACATACGTAGATAGGAGTGAAAGTGTGGCCATTACAAGATGGTGTCTCCATGTCAGGGATGGTTGAGGTGAGTTTGCATGGAGGTATGAGTGTCCTGCACCCTGTTTCGTTACTACACCTTACACACCCTGCCACAACCCCACCATATATCGGCCATGAGCACCCCCACATCGACCTCCCACTTCTGCCACATATATATATCTGTGTTTCTCAGAGACAATCATGATAAGGGCATCAGTTGGGCCAACACATATCTACTGTAAGTAATATTCTAACTTCCCTTCTCTGATGTGTTAGTCTTCAGAGGTGGGAGGGAACATTCTACCCATACAAATGCTGATTTGGAAGGATAGCCCATGGATTAGTTTAAATTCTTCTTCCATTCAATTATGGTACATGCAACAGAGAAGGGACATATGTGGACGACCTATGTATGAGCATGTGTGTGAGCCTGCACTGCTAGCATAGGTCAGTCCTATAACAGCAACATGCTGCAATGACAGCAACACAAAACTGGGGGGGGGGGGGGGTCAGCCATTGTGGGGCATTCAATGATGCATGTGGTCCACAACCTTTGCACATTGCATGTCTGAGCCACACAAACAGGCCTTGACACAATGGTAGGGGTGTGTACAGTATGTGTCTATGTGTGTTTATGCACAGTAGTATATATTTTCTCTGTCCACATGGTACACTGTTTCAGCCACACAGATACTTACGGTCCTGGGGTATTCACATTCGGTGAGGTATCTCTGGAGGAGATGCTCCCATGACCTAAGATACCTCTCATGGTCAAATCTCACGGAGGACATGGGAAAAAGCCTCCTATGCCTCCTGCAGAACAAGCATGTAAGCAGGTGAAGGTCGTGAGGGGAGAAATGCAGCTTTCGGCACTGGGAAGCCATGCTGTCCATGTACTTTCCGAGGGCATGTGCGTTTACGTCAGACGTTGTGACTACCGTGTGTAATGTTTTACGGCACGGTAATTATGGGTGGTAAATGTTAGCAGACGGTAATTAGCATGCGGTAAACCATTTCGACACGGTAAGACGTCTGCATGCCTAGTAAGTTACGGCACAATAGGTTTCAATGCTGAGAGGAGATGCACACAACGTCTGACATCTGCAGGCGGGAACCAGCACACCTGGAAACAAACTGACCATTTTTTCAGCAACAGTCACTGTGTGATGAGGGAGGCAGATATGGAGATTCAGCAGAAGTCTCCCAATTTGAAACATCATGAGCAGGCAGAAACTGGTAAATGCACTACACAGCAGCAGCCAGGGCACACTGGTGCATGATGCTGAGCAGCCAGGGAGATCCATAGCTACACACTTTCACCATGAGGGAATGCCAAGCACACTGCCAGCTGGCCAAACATCTGCATGGAAACGTTAAGACAAAAAGCACCCCTGAGTCACTGAGGCGAAGGGGACACTGCTTCATCCCTGCAGAAAATGAGATACTACTTGAACAGGTGCTAGAACACTATGAGGTGTTATTTGGCATCCAGAGCACCAAGACACCGGTGACAGTGAGGAATGCCGCATGGGAGCAGATATGTGAGGCTGTGTCAGCCTTGGGTGGGCCACCACGTGACATTGTGGCTATGCGCAAAAGATTTGCAGACATAAGAAGATCCATATGTGCACGGCTGTCTGAAGCATGTCGCCATACAGTGGAGACCGGAGGTGGCAGGGCACTGCCTTCTGCATTGAGCCCCTTGGAGGAGCAGCTGGCACAGCAGCTGGGACCAGACTACATCTGCGGCCTGTCCGAGGAGCTGGAAACTGCACACCCACATGCAGGTATGTGGAAGCCCTACTACAGGTGTCTGTATGTGCAGGATATGTGGATAGGCCATAACCATGGCCAGTTTAGAAACACACCTGATATATTAGGCCAATCTAGTGAGATTTGTATTTTTCATTCCCTTCATGACATAATCGTCTCCCTGGTGCCCTAAATCACATCCATGTACTACCTCCATATCTCACTATTGCCTCAGCATACCATACACAGCCATCAGGCATTTACAGTAACACTAGGTAGTGTGCGCACATAAATGTTTATGTTTATTAACTTGATATACCACTATTCAAATAATTACATAGCGGTTTACAGAAATCAAATATACAAAGAAGGCCAATGGGCCGGAAAAGGAAAGGAAGTTACATTAAATGATAGGAAAGCAAGCAAGACATTTAAACATGTTGTTGATGTTATAGAGCTTTTCCATCGTTGACTTCCACAGATGTAGTCAATTTGATTTTTATACAATCCATTGGGTGAAGTCCATGTGTACAGTCGCCCCTTGTGTTGCTAGAAGAAGGTGTTTGAGATGAATAGATCGTTGGTCTTGCAATGGTGACGGCATTCAAAATGGCATGGGACAGACACAGTGGATCCCTTTACAGCAACAGGATAAAATCAAAGTAAACTGAACCATCTAATTTCTCAACAAATAGGGGTATCCTGCATGGAGTGGTGGGTTCACCCCTAAACAGGGATGTGGGGAGGGGTGGCCTGCACGGAGCGGCAGGTGCACCTACGCTTACCATCATGCTGGGCAGACTAGATGGGCCATGCTGGTCTTTATCTGCCGGCATTTACTATGTTACTATGTTACTAAGTGCCAAGATGAAAATGAGTGAGAGAGAGGTGGGAAAGGTATTTTCACACAAAAGGGGAAGGGAGGTCAAAAGCAGAGGAGAAAAGGTGAGTTTTCAGGTTTTTCTTGAAGGTGGTATATTGAGGTTCAAGTCTGAGGGAGGTGGATAGAGAGTTCCAAAGTGCAGGACCGATAAAAAAAAAAAAAAAAAAGCAGAAGAGCGGTTAGATTGTAGATGAGCGCGGGATGGAGAGGGGAGATGAAGGCGATTGATGTGCAGTGTCCGTAATGAGCGACTGGGAATATGAAACTGAATAAGGTCTGCTAGGTACTGAGGTGTGTGATTGTGTAGGACTTGATGGACCAATGTGAGGATTTTGTAGCGAATACGGAAATCAATGGGGAGCCAGTGAAGGTGAAGAAAAAGAGGGGTGACATGATCCCGGTGTGAGGAGTGAGAGATAAGGCATGCAGCTATATTCTGAATGCGTTGCAGGCGGTGCAATTGTGAATGTGGAAGGCCAACCAGAACAGAATTGCAGAAATCGACATGTGACATAACTAGGGAAAGGAGAAGAGTAGTAAAGGCCTGCAGGGTGACAAACGGGCAGATAGCGTGGATCTGGCATAGGAAGAAAAAGGAAGTCTTAGTGACATGAGAGATCTGAGCCCGGAAAGAGAGATCTGAATCAAAAAGCACACCTAGATAATGGAAACAGGAAACCAAGGGAATATATGAATCAGCGAAAGAAGGAGCAACCGTAAGTGAATCAGTAAGTGTTTTAGTTAAATTCAAGTGTAGACAGTTAGTGGTGAGCCAACCAGTAATAGCAGAAAGACAGGAATTGAGGGGGGGAAGATCAGGGTAGAGTGGGGAAGTGCGGTGAAGAAGAACCAGATTATCAGCGTGGTAGAAGGCAGAGATCCCAAACTGTTGAACCAAGAGTGCAAGAGGTGCCAAGAAGAAGTTCAAGAGAAGAGGTGCTAGGACGGAACCTTGAGGGACACCACAGAGCAGTGGAAAGGGCTCAGAAGATGGGGCAGATGAGGAGACAACAGTACAAGACCGAGAGGAAAGATATGAATGGAACCAGTGATGAACCATACTATAGAGGCCAGCCTCACATAGGCGAGAGAGAAGAAGGGAGTGGTCAACTAGGTCGAAAGCTGCAGAAAGATCCAAAGATACCACCACCGAGAAATCACCACAGCCTTATGACATTCTGAGGCACCATCTCAACAAACTCCCCTCGAGACAGTATCAGACAAATATCCCACAAGCAACATGTCACATTCACATAACTTGAATTCCCAGGCTGCTCCTCTGACTGCCCTTGATATACATAGTGTTTGATGATGTGGACCTATTACAGGTCCATACACTTACAATACTTCTGTGACTTCGGGAACAGACAAACATCTGGCCTTTAACAATGAAACTACATATTCAGCATTCTTGCAATACACAGTGGCCAAACACCGTGCATACAGGCAGCACTACAGAACCATGCAAACATTTGTGACACAGGCACTCGACCACCTTGTTCTCATGCCTCCCAGCACACCTAGGGGCTGGTTTCCAAAGCTTCACTAGCAACATAAGATTGATATTGGAGATGGTGTCACTTTAAAATCAGTGGATCCATAACTCTGATATCGGACACAGGCTGCTAGGGCAGCTTATTAAACCAGAACATGGGGGCGCTAGTGAGCGCTAGCGAGGATGGCCGCAAGTTAATGCAGCTCCATGCCCGATCCACTTTGTTGCCGGGTACATAGTGAGGAAAATGCCACAACTCCTCTCAAAACGCTAATCAAGCGCGAGGGAATCTAAACTGTAACACTTCTACCCCTCTGCGCTTGGATCGCCAGCTCTGATGACAGGAAATATGATGGGCAAGGTAACGCTGTTGCAGTGCTGGGCCCTGAAGTGACATCGGCTGATCCGGAGAGTGACTGTATGGAAAAGTAGCCCCCAAGGAACAGGAAGGTAAAGAGACCAGGTACACCCATTTGATTTTGTGGCCCGAAGGAGTCCGGTGGAAAGCTGAGAGCAGTGGAGAGTTTGCAACCTGATCGGAAGCAGGGAAGAGCAGTGTTAAAAGTTAAATGTAAGACTGACCTTGATGCCGGGGAGCATTGCCACGAAGTGACTGTCTGATCAGGAAATAGAGCTGCTGTGAGGGAATCGGAGCCTTCTAACTGCTGTCCCTGCCTTTCTGTGTCCTGGCTTGCTGGTATTGCAGGGTTGCAGCCATTGCCACATAGTGGTGGAACGCATGGGACTTCTGCGTTCCACTGAGCAGGAAGGAAGAGAGGACGTTCAGGAGGTGATCCGGGACGTCAGACTGAAGAATTCAAAGTGCTGTGCTCATAACTTGCTGCTTGATTGTTGCTCAGTGGCTGCGGAGACCCGATCTTTCTCCCGTGGATGGTAAAACTGCAGGCAGAATGAATAGAGGAACAAGTCCGGGTAGATTTCTGGCTTCCTCACTTACATGTGAGTGAGATGATGTGTAATGGTGAAGCGGGACTGCCATCTAGTGGCCGAAGTGTGAAGTGCTTGAACTAAATATACAGTAATTTGGATTAGGTGAATTTCTGTTATAAAGGACGCAGCCCTGCTGAGTGTCAATAAATAAAAAGAACTGGAGACCACGTGATGCAGTGAGCTAGGCGGCAGCGTATCACCGAGCCCCGGAGTAGCCCACTGCAAAAATAGAATTTACCTAGACAAACTCCGCTCGAAAACAGCTGACTGAGCGGGAGGAGAGACAGAGGAGTGCTGAGAGACGAGTGTCGGAGGAAGCACGCCTAACCAAGAAGCAGATGGCAGCGAAACCAGGGAAAAAGGAGAAACCATGCGGGGCGTAGAGTAATATGGCGTCTTCCTCTGATCCTGATAGCCCGATCAACAACCCTCTGGTGGGAGCTGTAGAAGACGTAACCAGCGCGGTGGTAGCAACCTTGGAGGGGCGATTTCAAGCCCTATCGGAGCAGATGTCCCAGATAGGACAAGCGGTAGCAGACATTGGGCCAAGAGTAGCACAAATGGAACAACATATTGTGACGATGGAAGAGGCCCAGCAGCTGCAGGCCCAAACTATAAAGAAAATGGAAGAACAACTAACGAGTTAAGCAGATAAAATTGATGATTTGGAGAATCGTGGTAGACGAAAGAACTTGAGAATTGTGGGGATCTCAGAATCTGTTAAAGAGGGCGAGCTCTGTGATTACTTAGAAAAGTGGCTGATCTCACAATTTTCTCTGGGGGCGAATGTGGGCTCTTTGGTCATAGAGAGAGCACATAGACTGGGGCAGAAGAGAGAAGGAGCAACCCGGCCACGGGTAGTGATTGCTCGATTTCTGAGCTTTGTTCAAAAAGAGGCGGTGTTGAGAGCAGCCAGAGCAAAGAGGAGTCAGACGTCGGGAGCACAGAAAGTATTGATCTTCCAAAACTACTCGACTCAAGTGAGTTTGAGAAGACAGGAATATGTGCCACACTTATTAATAAGGGCATGCGATTTGCCCTGATGTACCCTTCTAGATTGAGGCTGGAGTATAATGGCAAGCAACACATTTTTGAAATGGTGACAGCAGCACAGACTTTTCTGGCAACCCTCAGTGATGCATAAACTAAGGCTGAGCCGGTAAGGGGTGTGGAATGCAGCAGGTCTGAGAGAAAGTCTGCTGCACCAAGTTTTGAAGAGAGAGGAGAGAGCCATGGGAAAACACTGGACTATGTACCTCCTTCTCCCTCTGGACGTATATGAGGTGAGTGACCTGGTGCATATATATAATGAACACAGCTTCCCCGAACATTTGAGATATGCGAATGGAGGGGATATGGAGTAGAGCCAATACCATGAAAGGGGAGCCCAGAGTACAACTCGCCCATCCTAATCAATAACAAGGACACTGGCAGGCGAGCTTGAAGGCAGATGGAAGATTTGAATACATGAGGAGGGGCGGCTCTGTTGCTTGCTCCCTCTCCTTAATGAAACTGTTGAATTGTTGAACTGTTTTTATTGAGGACCGGTCTCTTTTTGAGATTGGCTGATGATGTTGTGATGGTTGACAATGTGATTTTGTTTGTTAAAAATGAAAGCATTGGTTGTTTAGAGTGTTCCGGGTTGGTATATGATCCAAGCTTGAAGATTATTGGGGAAGAAGGAGAGTAGAAGGGAGGGGTACACGGTTTGGGGATTTGATTGCCATAAGGGAGGAGAGAGGTAAGATAGCTCTAAGGTAGTTTATGTAAGAGTGGTAAAGTGGGGGGACTACAGGGGCGGCTCAAGGCAGTCTGCTGCCTGAGGTGAAGAATGAGATGGCACCCCCCCCCCCCACCTTAGAGGGGGCGGGGCGTTTTCAGAAATCCAATCAGAGACTGAACCAAATCAAAAAGCCGATTCGATTATATGGAGGAAATGCAAGATGTTTGCACACAGGGCCGTATCGAACTGCAATCGCGCCTTGTGCGACTTGCAACTCGGGCGCACACCCCCCTCTCCCCCCATACCTCCATCCAGCACTGCCTGTTCTTTCCCTGCTGCTGCCGCCCTCTGTTTTTTTCACGGCAGTGCTGGAAGCAGGGAAAGAGCAGGCAGCACTGGACGGAGGTATGGGGAGGAGGAGGGGGGCATGCTCCCAATCTGAAAGGCGCCGGCACTCTAAGCAGATCTGTCCCTCCCTGCTCTGACATCGTGTCGGAGGAGGGAGGGGCCAGACCTGCTTAAAGTGCTGCGAAAAGGCTTTGGGCGCATTTTAACTGCTTGCTATTGTCCTGCCAGCGGCAGCAGGGCAACAGCAGAGAGCCAAAATGCACCCCCCAAGCCTTTGCGCCCTGTGCGGCTGCACTGCTTGCACAGGGCTAGGTACGGTCCTGTTTGCACACCAAGGAACTAAAAGACAGCAAGAATCAATAGCACAGTTTATAAAACTAAATTATAACCCATTTTCATTTTGTTACAAACTGCGTTATGGTTCTCCCTTTTTCTTTTTCAACATATATTTTGCATCCACAGTAGGTGCAGAGCAGAACCAGGACATTCACCCACAGAACTCAATATTTAAAAAAAAAATCTGATTCTGATCATCTCACTAACAACAACAACAACCACTATTCTCCAGTACCAGGCATATTATGAACTAATAAAAAACCCTACAACAAAAAGCAAACCTACCATACCATACCATATCAGCACAAACTTCCAAAAGTCACATAAGGAGCCCATCCAAAAAGCATCATTGTAAATACTACAGTGGGCCCTGGAAAATCCATACACCTATTTGAAAAGCTGAACAAGTCAAATTACTACAGTACAGTATAGATCTATATGTACAAACTCCATGTTAACAGAACTCCTGACCTCAGTCACACATTCACAGCATCGACCCTCACCAAGTACAGAATAAGTAACCACAATCTAAAGTAAAAATAAAAATATGCAGACAAAATTTAAACTGAAACCCCAAGAAGCCAGAGTCCACATGCAGTGCAACATCAGATAAATGAGAGTTGCAGCTCCACAATACTGTGTAAAATATAAAAATAGCACAAAGTCCAATCACCAAAATTAAATAAAATTATTTTTTTCTTCCTTTGTTGTCTGACCATTTTATTCTCTGATCATGCTGATCCCGATCTGAGGCTTCTGCTTTCCTGTCTTCTCTTAGCTCTCTTTCTGTGGTCTATGGTCCATGGTCTATCTGCCATTTCTTATCTCTTCTTTGTTTTCTTCACTTCCTTCCATCAGCATATTTCCAGTTTCAGTAACCCTCCCCAGTATCAGTCCCCTTTCCAGTCCTCCCCTCCCAGTACCTTCCAGTGTCAACCACCTTGCATTCCCATGACTGCCACTTGTGTCCATTCCCTTCCAGTCCCCCTCCTTTCCCACTGTCCAGCCCCTGCTAGTCCAATACCATCTCAGGTTCACTCTCAGTGCCATCCCCCAGTCAGCTCCCTTCCAGCCACCCTACCCTCTGTCCATCTCTCTTCCAGTGCCATTCACGTCAGCTCCCTTCCAGCCTCCTCCCTATTACCCAGCTACCTACCACTTCCATCCCCAAGTGTCAGCTCCCTTCCAGTCCCCCTTTGGTACATTCCAGGTGTCAGCTCCTTTCCAGCCCCCTCCTTCTCTTCCTGCCCCAACCTTCCCCTGGCAGACCCTCTCAGTATCCGCTCCCTTCCAGTCCTATTCTACCATCCCCCCCCACCCGCATCAGCCCATTTGTAGCCCTAGCCCCTAGTTTTCTTCCAGGGCCAGCAGCACTCTCCTCCCCTCCCCTATTAGCCCATTTCCTGTCCCAGCCCATTTCTAGTCCTAGCCCCTTTATCAGCCCGCCCCAGTCCTAGCCCTCCCCAATCAGCCCATTACCAGTCGTAACCCTCCAATAAGTCCATTTTCAGTCTTAGCACCCCAATCAGCCCATTTCCTGTCCTAGTCTCCCCCCATAGCCCATTACCAGTCCTAACCCCCCCATCAGCCCATTTCCAGTTCTAAACCCCCATCAGTCCATTTCCAGTCCTAGCCCTCCCCCAGTAGCCCATTACCAGTCCTAGCCCCCTCCGATCAGCCCATTTCCAGTCCTATCAGCACCTCAGGCTCAGCTTCCCATCAGCACCTCAGGCTCAGCTTTAACAGAGCCGCGGTTAAGGCAAACACTGTCCCTTCGCCGCGGCTCTGCAAAGCAGAGCCGGGGAAACCAGCAGGCTCTCTGGGGGGGCGGGCGGGCGGGCGGGCCAGCCGTGGGGCTCCTCATTCTGCCGCTGTCACCGCTGGAGCAGCAGCGGCAGCTGCTTCTTACACCAGAAGTTTTTGGGTTTTTTTATTTTGAAGGCCGAGTGAGGTGGTGATGGCGGTCTTTGTGGGAGCAATTTTGCCGCCCCTAAAAAGCTGCCGCCTGAGGCCACTGCCTCACTTGGCCTCATTATAGAGCCGCCTATGGGGGAGTGTATATGGGAGAGGGGGAGGAAGCATAGGGTAGACTAACTATTGAACGGAGGATGGAAGTTGGTGGAGGTGGGTCCGGGATGCATTAATAATGGTCAATGGAGGGGGACCCCAGAGAGGAGGGCAAGGAGTAGGGATAAAGAGGGAAGGCAAGGCAAAAGATGTTAGGGAAGGGGGAGGGGAGAGGGTTTGGGAATCTAGGAGGGGAGGGGGGGACAGGGAAGAATTAAAAATACAATGCAGCCACAAAGGAATTTGGGGGGAGGGGGAGGGAGGGATATTGCTGGTGGTCCTTGGAAGCTCAGGCAGATAGAGATGGATGAGAGGAAAAGGGGAGCCCTGTGCTGGGGGGGGGGGGAAGCTGTCTCTGGCGGGAATACGCATACAAATTAAGCAAGGGTTATGATTATGGATAGATCATAATGGGTACTAAAATATGGTTTGCATCATGGAATGTATGCGGGATGGGGAATCCTATTAAATGCTATAAGGTACTAAAGACTCTACGGGATCATAGGGTGGAGGTCGCCTTCCTGCAAGAAACACATCTTACTGCTAAAGAACATGATAAGCTCAGGAGATGGTGGGTGGGCGGGGTATATAGAGTGTCCTCTGTGGAGAAAAAAGCAGGAGTGGCAATACTCCATAAGAAGGTGGGATTTGTGCTGACACGAACCATGGAAGACCCAGAGGGTAGATTTATTTTGGTAATTGGAGAGATCAGAGGCCAGAGAGTAGTGTTAATGAATATTTATGCGCCGAACTTGTACGAAGCAAGATTCTGTGTAAAGATTAACGAATGTTTGAGTGACGTGGGACACACCCCGTTAATACTTGGGGGAGACTTTAATTGTGTTATGGACGAGAGTGTGGATAGGTCAAAGAGGAGTGGTAACATCAGGGATCGGAGAACGCATTGGGTGAAGGGACTGTGTGAAGGGTTTGAGTTGCTAGACTATTGGAGGGTTTTAAACCCATTAGAAAGGGATTATATGCATGTGTCGAGGGCCCATGACACTGGATCTAGGATAGACTATTTTCTGGGATCTTCTAGGTTATTTTCTAGAGTAACAGAAGTGAGGGTGGGGCCTATAATGTTCTCTGACCATGCACTGATTTGGATAGACATTCAATGGGGGTTAAGTAAGGACAGGACACCATTGGAGGTGAATGCTGATAAACACTTTGGTGACTTTCTGAAATCTAAGTGGGAGGAATATGTTACACACAATGCTGAACATAAGGCGAACCCCATATTGTTTTGGGAAACTGCTAAGGCAGTACTCCGGGGACACATTATTAGCTATATGGGATATAGAAAGAGGCAGTATAATGGGAACTGTTAACGGTTGGAAAAGGAAGTGGGAGTAGCAAGACGCAGATTTTGCCAATTTCCCACAGCTCAGAATAAGGAGACGCTGCTATATCTACAAAAAGAGATATCCTCAGTAATACACGAAAGGGTGATTTGGTCCCAGTTGTGTTACAGGCATAAGCTGTACAAATTCGGGAACAAACCCGGGACGCTGCTGGCAGGATTGATACGGACGGGAGGGGGGGGAGGAAATATGTGGGAGCAATGAGAGATGAGAGAGGACAGCTTAGGAACACACAACAGCACATAGAAGAGATACTTCGGAAGTATTATACTGCACTGTATGAAGAAGGACAGGAGGACCAGTGGGGTGAGCAGGCATTTTTGGACCGAATAAGGATGTCATGTTTATTGGCAGAACAGAGAGAATTGTTGAATGGACCTATCATGCCTATGGAGGTGGTGGCGGTGGTTAGGACTCTACGTAAGGAATGGGCTCCTGGGCCTGATGGATATCGGGGGGAGTTCCACAAGCTCCTCTTACAGCAGGTGGTGGGACCCTTGTCAGCATATTATATGGATTTGGTAGGAAGACAACTCTTTCCATGTGAAGCAAATAGGGCAGTTATCATAGTACTACCCAAGGAGAGTAGGGACCCTGAGCAACCAGAATCCTACCGGCCTATCTCACTGATCAATGTTGATCTCAAGATCTTGGCTAAACTAATGGCAGAGCACTTAGCGCCAATGGTACCGGACTTGGTGAATGGAGATCAAGTGGGTTTTGTGCGTAATAGGCATATCATTAAAAATATGCGGAGGATCTTCGCTGCCTTGTACATGACACAAGTAGCAGGTGAGCCAGCACTATTAGTGAGCTTTGACGCGGAGAAAGCTTTTGATCGGGTGGAGTGGCCCTATATGTTTCGGATTTTAGACCGTATGGGTCTGGGAGGTTTTTTTGGAAAGGTGGTGCGGATGTTATATTCAAACCCACAGGGACAAATTCTAGTGAATGATTCATTGACGAACGTTTTTCCAATAAGGAGGGGTACTAGACAGGGGTGCCCGTTATCGCCGCTCCTCTATTCTTTTGACACTGGAGCCGTTACTGGAGCGTATACGAACACACCCCCGGCTGGTGGGAGCGAGAATTGGAATGTCAGACTTCCGAGTATCAGCTTTTGCTGACGATGTGCTGGTGTATGTGAGGAGGCCTGAGGGGACTTTACCAACCCTATTGGATATGTTTGCTGAGTTTGGAAGGTTTTCTGGCCTGAAACTCAACTTAGAAAAGTTGGAGGCAATGCCCTTGGATAAAGGACTCCCGGGAAGCTGGAAGGGAGAGTTTCCATTGAAATGGCGTATGTATGAAATAAAGTACTTAGGGGTTAGATTGCCGGTGCAAACGGGGAAGAGTCATAGGTTGAACATACAGAGATTGCTAGAGGAGACTCGCACTAGGTTGGAGAGATGGAGGGATCTTCCTCTGTCGTTGGGTGGACGGATAGCGGTGTACAAGATGGTGATTTTTCTAAAGTGGTTGTATGTGCTGCAGGTCATTCCCATTTTGCTGTTCCATAGAGAAGTAAAAGCGCTGGAGAGGATACTTACTCAATTTCTATGGCGAGATAGGAAGCCAAGGATCAGGATAAGGTTATTACAACAGTTGTGGGAGAGGGGGGTATGGGTGTTATTACAACAGTCGTGGGAGAGGGTGGTATGGGTGTACCAGATATTTATCGATATAACATAGCCTGCCAGCTATGTAATTTGAGAGATTGGCTGAGTGAGACGGAGGACTATACGCCGCTGCCAGTTGAGGCAGAAATAGTGCATCCAATGGCATTGCGATATGTGTTACACTCCAAAAAGCAGATGTTACTCAAACTTATTGACCAATATGTTGGGTTTAAAGTTTTGCGATGAGTCTGGGGGATAGTGTGCAGGAGGTGTAATGGGAATCCCCATGCCACTCCACTGCTCCTATTATATGGGAATGGCGAGTTTTGACCAGGAGTGGATGGGGTGGCACTTAAGAGGTGGGAGATGAAAGGGATACTGGCACTTGAACAGGTAGTGGATGGGGGAAGGTAGGATGCTTCCGTTTAGAGAGCTGAAGGCGTGATATGGGTTGCAGAAAGTGGATCAATTCAGATATCTGCAAGCTCAAAGTTATGTAGGTAGCATACGGGCTGAAGATTTACAAGGAGAGATATGCTCGAAATTAGAAGAGCTAATGTACACAGGACTGCCACAGCAGGCAAGTATATCATTGCTACAGAAGGAATATGTAGCCTTGGAGGCTCCTTTGGAAGAGACGGCTTTGGCGGAGCAATGGACAAGGGATTTGCAAGTACAGATTACGAGTGAGCACATAGCGGAGGCATTGGCACAGATACCCCAATTGAGTGGCTATAGTAAATGGCGGGATATGCAGTATCAGATTATCAGAAGGACTCACTTTGCCCCCAATAGAGCTTACAGAGCAGGGGCAGCTGCTTCGGCGGGATGTCCTCGATGTGCGGAGGAGGTGGCCACTTTGGGACATATGTGGTGGAGATGCCCTCGAATATCTTAATTTTGGATGGAAGTCTATGGATTTCTAGGGGGGCTGTTTGCAGTGGATATAGGAGTGGAGCCTCAGTCGGCAGTACTGGGGTTGAAGGATACTGAAGGGAAGATACTAAGGAAATATACCCAGTGGATGCAACAGGTGATGTTGGTTGCGCGGCTCCTTATTCTTAAGGGATGGTTATCGAGGAGTGGACCCCGGTTGGCCGATTGGAGACAGGACATATATGATTTAATGTTGGTAGAGAGAGTTGGAATATGAGGGAATGACAAATTGGGGGAAAGATTCCTGATAGAATGGGGACCCTTTGTACAGACCCCTCTCTGCGTGGGAGAGGAGCAGGATACTCAATACATTGAGGTAGAGATCCGATTATAAATGATATCGGGAGTACATGGACCGCTAGCAATGGGGATGTAGACGAGGGGTGGGGGGGTAGGATGGAGGGGTGGAAGGAAGGCATAGAGTGGGGAAGTAGGGAGGTTTGTGGGGGGGGGGAGACAGAGCGAATAGTTGTACTGTGGGATGGTAGCTGACGTATAGCTGAATAGAAGAAGTGAATGGACCCCTGTACGGAGTGTAAGAATCCCCACACACTGGGGGAGTGGGTAGGGGAAGAGGGTAGAGGCACACCGTAGTGTAGGTAAGGGGGGCATGGGGGGGAAAGGGTGGAGGGAGGGGAGGAGGGGAAATATTGAAAGGGGAAGGGGGGGATAAAATAAATGATATAGGCAAGAGGAATGACTATGTATTTGTTATTGATGAGTAGTTTACTATGTATATAATGATATGATGCAGTGATAATGTTATTGGATAAGGAGTATGCCTAATAAAAGAAAATTGACTTAAACCAGAACATAACAGATCACGTTATATGTCTGAGCACTTCACACAGAAAACACAATGCACAACTGTTCACACAGCAAATACAGCACTCAGCCTACACCACCTCTTGAAAATGCTTTCACCTCCCCCTCTACATCAATGTCCACATAGAGGCCTGTCAGGGTGGCCTCATATAACAAACACCATCACATATCTGTGCTAACAATTTCACCTATGAGTATCAGCATTCAAATATTGCATGTACATGAGCAGCACATGGTAGGAGATAACAGAAAGAGTCAAGCATATGCCATCATAGCTGCAGAGTTTCCTAAAGCACTCACGTCAGACATACATGCACCCTTTGGGCGAGGTACTATGTGCCCACAATGTGACTATTACACACTGGTCAGCATCACATGCACTGAACTCTCTCACACTCCTGCAACATCCTTCACCCGCTACAGTCAGTGACACTTACACCTCTTCACATACCACAGCAGTGTGAGCAAAAACAACTTCCTTCATACCCAGTTCATACACGTTGCCCAACAGATCCCTGAAAACCCTTTCTCAATCATTTACCACAAACACAGTCATACGCCAGCATTCACAACCCTCACATGTGAATACACACTCATTTCCTTTGACACATTATGTGTCTCAGGACACACCATCATTCAGGGTCACCTTCCACACACACCAATGAGTGGAGTATGAAGCACAGATATTGGCCACCATGCAATGGCCAGCCACACTGCCCACAACCATTACACACCTGATACCACATACATGTCTCATATCATACACATGCAGCCCAGATGCTTTGTAACATAAATAGCACACAACTCTGCATCAATACTAATACCCATTAAATTGTTCACATATGGGCAATAGCCATGCTTCCCTATGAAATGTTTCTGTGTATTTCTTCACAGGTGACCTCCCAGCCCTACAGAACAGGTTACAGGTTAGAGGATGACCCCGCTGAGCTGCAGCCACTTAGTTCCTCATCAGCAGACACAGGACCAGAGCATTCAGAGGATGATGTCGATGAGCCAGACGCTGGCATTTTTTCAAGCCACAGTCCATTTGATGATCCTGGGGGCGATGATGCTCATGAGCGCACCACTGAGGCTGGGGCTTTCATTCCAGAGGACTATGGTGTTGGTGGGAACCTTCAGTTAATCCTGACCTCCGGGTCAGATTCTGATGTGGAGGAGCTGTGCCACCCCATGGATCCTACCAATTTGGAAGATGTAACATACATATAGTAACATAGTAAATGACGGCAGATAAAGACCATCATGGTCTGCCCAGCACGATGGCAAGATTAGGTGCACCTGTCGCTCCATGCAGGCCACCCCTCCCCACGTCCCTGTTTAGGGGTGAACCCACCACTCCATGCAGGACACCCCTATTTGTAGAGAAATTAGATGGTTCAGTTTATTTTGATTTTATCCTGTTGCTGTAAAGGGATACACTGTGTTTGTCCCATGCCATTTTGAATTCCGTCACCGTGTTTGCCTCCACCACTTACATCGGGAGGGCATTCCAAGCATCCACCACCCTTTCTGTGAAAAAGTATTTCCCAACATTGCCTTTCAATTTACCACCTTGCATCTTCCTGTTATGCCCTCTAGTTTTACAGCTTCTCCGTCTTTGGAAGAGGTTTGTTTGTTCATTATTTCCCTTTAAGTATTTAAAGGTCTGAATCATATCTCCCCTGTCCCTCCTCTCCTCCAAAGTATACATGTTTAGGTCTTCAAGTCTCTTCTCATAAGGCTTCTGACGCAGGCTCCAAATCATTTTGGACGCCTTCCTCTGAACAGTTTCCAGTCTTTTTACATTCTTTGTAAGATACATAGAGCATCAGATGACAGGTTCCAGTGGAGGGACACCTGTGGAAGGGACATGTGCTGGCAGGACAGACCCTTGGACCATGATGGAAGGCTTGGTCCAACATATGGAGACTTTCAACTCGACAACCACAGAGAACCTGTCAGGTGTGTATTATGTCCAATATGTTTTAACTGCTGAAAAGGTCACAGTTAATGGATTTGCATATACAGGTCCAATAAGTGTATGTTGCAATGAGCCATACATGCCACACCAGGCTGTTTTATAGTACCCTAAGAGTGCATGTGGTGCAATATACATTGCAGACACAATGGGGGTGATTCTGAACCATGAATAGCGAGGAATTGGGACGTCCATCCCTGCTAGTCATTGCAGCTGCAGGGCACGGCTATCGTCCACTCCAGTTGTACGGGGAAGTTAGTTGGGTGTGGCGAAGAGGTGGCCCGTGGGCAGACAGTGTGTATTTACCAGCTCTGGACATCCAGGGCCAATTGTAATGTCTGCCCTCTACATCCAGGGCCGGTGAAATGTTCTGGGAAGTTATTGCACTTCCGGGGTGGAATAACTTCCCTGGACATTTTGTTTTGGCATCTCAGGCATGTAGATGGGGCTGGGGTGGGGCCAAAATTGATCCCCCGCAGCCCAACCCTATTAGGGGACCAGATCGGGGGTAAGTCTGCGGGGAAGTAATTTTATTTTGCGGCATCCAGCATCGCCGCATCTAAATGGAGCCGCAGCACCATGGCAAAGTGACGCCATGGCACCGCGGCTCTATTGAAATGGCCAGACTGAGGTAGCCAGTCAGTTCCTGTACATGAAGGTTGGGACTGAATCGCAGACCTGGCCTGGACATATAGGCCTGTTTGCAATTCTGATCCAACAGGGCTAGCCATGCCCCACGGGATCAGACTCGCTGTCTTCTTTGTACATCCGAGTCAGCCCAGACATACATAGGAGTTGAACATGCAGGACAAATTTGGAGCCAATGTCATATAGAACATATTTGGCCATGGCTGAGTGACAGTTTTTGGCTCATATTCATAGACATCAATGTTGTCACATATATGGTGCCCAAGACCGTGCTTCTGAGTACCCTTATCAGGGACCACCAATTGCTCTCACACTCCAACACTCACACACTCTCTGTCGCGAGTAAACTTCAACCTATCCTCCTCCTTTCATGGTACATACTGTCACACCCTCACCACCCGCCTCTAGCCTAGAGGGGCGTGGTATCGGAGGAACCTCTCTCCATTGGCGTGGGCAAACTAACTTTCCCCAGGAGTATATTGGGATATGTAGTTTGCCTTCAAAAATGGCTTCAAGAAGAAGATGTAGTCATGGTCCAGAGGTAAGGCAAAGTGACAGAATTTTATTTCTTACGCAAAAGTTCAAGTACCCTTACACAGGACTCCTTCTTATGCAGGATTGGTAATACAGCACTAGAACAGCATAACTGCTTCACAAGCTTCAAACACACACAGCTGCTTCAAACGTTTCTCAGCCCTGAAAAACAGCACTTCTATAGCAAGGGTAAAAATGCCTCTTTTTAGCTTTGCCTTGTAAAACAATTAATAGCAACAATAAAACTTAGTCCCACTGGAACAAAAGCTTCTTCTTAACTCCCTTCCCGGATTAAGTTTAAACCAAAATATGGGAGACACGGGCAGAAAATATTCACCAAGCTTTTTAGCTTCCCTGCAAGTTTTCCTGGCTGCGTCACAAACTTCTGGGTGCTAGCAAACGTATCCCCGGCCTTCTGTCGGTTCTCTGGGTCTTGTTATTTCCAGCTTTAGGAGACCTTCTCAGAAAGTGTTAGCCCTCAGCACAATGGTTCAACGCACTTGGCTTGGCATAAAGTACAGTCCATAGGAATATCCATAGCCCTCAAGTCATCCTCAGCAGTATCGACTTGCATATTTTCAATTGTTGGGGCAGTGTCCCGTTCTGAGTTCTCAAAGCAGTGCTCAGTAAACAGCTCCCATTTTGGGTCCTAGAGTCACTCCTGTTCCCAGTTCTACCTGAGACAGCCGGTCAGTACCTTCAGCCTTCGGCCCCTCTCCTTGGCTGTGTTCCCTTTGGTTCAGCTCCTCCCAGGGCTCTCCTCTATGGCTTTGCTGTGTTTCCAGCTTCTCTTGGCTCTTCTGAACCTCTGGTTTCTCCAGCTCCCCTTGTTTCTCCAGCTTTCCCTCTCTTTGCCTTAGCAGGGGTTTATATTTCCACCTCCAGGGTTCCAGCCCCTCCTCCTTCCTTCTGGCCCTTCCCAGGTGATAATAATCTCTTCTCATGCCTGCAGGGACCTCATAGGAGTCTGGGTGTGGCACCCTGGGCTTTCTCTCTCTCTTCTTTCTCTCCCTTCACGGGGCCTGAGATCCAGGCCAGGCAGGGATTTCGTGGGTATCAGTATACGCAGGATTCAGGTTACCCTTGAAATACACCACTGGGCTCTCCCCTAAGTCCAATTCCATGTCCTTTTCTATTCTCATGGGTTCAAGACGGGCATCTCTGTCACATACCCCCCTACCTAAGACATTACGAGTTTGTGGAGCTTGTTGGAGGCCCTCCGCACAGTCCGTAATCCTTGACAAGGCATCTGCATTCTGATGTAGCTTTCCTGCACGATGCTCTACCCTGAAATCAAAAGCTTGCAGGGCCATGTACCACCTGGTTAGACGGGCATTGTGGTTCTTCATCTGTTGGAGACACTTCAAGGATGCGTGATCGGTGACTAGTAGGAATTTTTGCCCAGTGAGGTAGAACCGGAGGGCCTCTATTGCCCATTTGACCGCGAGGCACTCTTTCTCAATAGTAAAGTAATTATGCTCTGCCGGGGACAGCTTCCTACTAAGGAACATTATGGGATGCTCCTTTCCTTCATGCTTCTGGGATAAGACTGCCCCTAAGCCGGCTGAGACATCCGTCTGTACAATGAAGGGCTGCATAAAGTCCACTCCACGTAATACCAGGGCCGTGCTTAGCCTCTTTTTTAACTGGGTGAAGGCCCTCTCAGCCTCCGGAGTCCAACAGAGGCGAGTCGGGAAATTTTTCTTTAATATATCGGTAAAGATGGAACTTTCTTCTGTAAAGCGGGGCAGAAACCTCCTGTAATAGCCAATCAGGCCTAGAAAGCCTCTTAATTGTTTTTTTGTGGCTGGCCTGGGAAATTTCTTAACGCTATCCACTTTGTCAATCAAGGGCTTGATTCTCCCTTGTCCTACCACATGCCCAAGGTATTTCACTTCCCGCCAGGCGAAGGCACATTTGCTCGGATTCAGGGTGAGGCCCGCCTGCCTCATAGATCGCAGGACGGCTTCGACCCTCGGGAGGTGTTCTGCCCAATTATGACTGTGGATAATGATGTCATCCATATATGCGGAAGCGTATTCCTGATGAGGACGCAGGACTTGATCTACAAGTCTTTGGCAAGTTGCTGCAGCGCCGTGGAGACCGAAGGGCATCCTCCTAAATTGGAATAGCCCAATCAGGGAGCTAAAGGCAGTCTTCGGCCGCGATTCCCTAGTTAGGGGAATCTGCCAGTATCCCTTTGTCATGTCCAGGGTGGTTAAAAACTGGGCCTGCCCCAAACCGTCCAAAAGCTTTTCGATACGGGGCATGGGGTAAGCATCAAATACTGAGATAGCATTTACCTGTCTAAAATCTATACAGAACTGTAAAGTACCATCTGTTTTTGGAACCAAAACTATGGGACTGCACCATGGGCTCCTTGACTCTTCGATGATACCCATCTCCACCATTTCGCGCACTTGCGCCACCACCTCCTGCTTTTTAGCCTCTGGTAGCCAGTAGGGTCGTTGTCTGACCACCTTCCCAGGTGGGGTCACGATCTCATGTGCTACTAGTTGGGTTTCACCTGGGACCGGCCTCAGAACATCCGGGAACCTTTCCAATAATCGGGCCAGTTCCTGCCTCTGAACCAAGGATAGCTCTTGCCCTACTTGAGGCTCTGGGTTCTTCCTCCACTCTGCCACTTATGGTCCCAGGTCTTCCTCCTCCACTCTCACTTCACCGGTGGCCGTCAGGCCTTCCATCCTGGCCCGTCCGGTGGAACTGAATCCAGCGGCTCCTTGTTCTGTGGGAGTCAACATGGGGACCTCTTCCAGTAGGGGAAACCCTACTCTCTCGCATACCAGATGGGCAATCCGGTCTCCGACCTTTACGGGGAAGTCTTCATTGCCAAAATGAAACAATAATACCTTTATACTTCCTCTGTAATCCGGGTCGATCACCCCCATACCGATGTCCAAGAAGTGTTTCAGGGCCAAACCTGAACGAGGGGCTATCCGGCCATAGCATCCGTCTGGCATTTCAATCTGTAGGCCTGTATCAATGAGAGCCTTTCCATGGCCGGGTATCACTCCATTCATGCCACTACATAGGTCGTATCCTGCGGCTTGCGGGGACGCCCTTCTGGGACTCTTGGCCTTTTCGGATACCCTGCAAAATTTTAATATAAACTTCTGTTTGACGTGGGGACTGCTGCCCGGGGGCTTTTCCGCTGAGTTCTTGCTCTGTTTTCGGGAATTCCCGAAAAGAGGGCCAGGGATTACCGTTACCATCCCATCTACCTTCTGTCCAAGGCCTTTTGTTAGCCCCTGCCTAAACTGCGGCCAATCTCTTCCCAATACCAGGTCGTGGGGGAGTTTTGGAACCACTGCTACGAGGATTTCTTTCTGTACCCCCAACCCTTTTATCATCACCCTGTAGAGGGAGTAGAAAGAGGCAGCCCCATGGATGCACCTAATTTTGACTCTACCTTCCAGCCTTTTCTGGCCAGACTCATTCTGAGCCTCAATTGCCCTCCAAAGCTTCTGTGACATCATGCTTTGGTCGGCCCCTGAGTTGAGCAGAGCATTGGTAATTACCCCTTGCACATTAATGCTTAAGAGGAACCCTTCTCCTAGATGTTTCACATTTTCGCCCATCAGCCCCGTGCGGGCTTGGCATCCCCTCCGTAGGTGTCCCATCTTCCCACAATGATAGCATTTCTTTCCAGCCCATTTTCCCTCCTGAGCCGGTACAGAAGTTTTCCCAAACTCTGCATTATTTCTCTATCCCTTTTCTGAGGGAGCAAAACTGGCGTCTGCCTCTATTTTGGGAGTGCACCCTCTTGGATGACGAACTAATTCAGCTTCTAGGTAGCGCTCAGTCAAAAGGGTGGCTTCCCCTGTGCTCTGGCAGTTTTGCTGTATCAGAAAAGACTGTATCTCTTTTGGTACGGCAGCCAAGAACTGCTCCAATACCACCATATCCACTACCGTATCAACAGTTTTCCCCTCCGGGGCTAGCCACTTTAAGGCTAAACCTCTAATTCTTTGGCTTAAGGCCTTAGGTGTTTCTCCGGCCTTCAGGGCCGTAGCTCTAAACATACGGTGATACAACATTTTTGTCAAGCCTAATCGGTCTCTAATTGCATTTTTCACCTCAGTATAATCAGAGGCGAGGGCCGCTGGCATGGCCCTGTAGGCAGCCAATGCTTTCCCTGTTAAAGAGGTGGCTAGCCTTACAGCCCATTGACCAACTGGCCATCCTACCGCATTAGCCACCCTTTCAAAGGACTCTAAATAGTCATCAATGTCATCTTCTGTAGACAGTTTGCCAAAAGAGAGTGTCCCAGTTGTCTGGGGTCCTACCAGACTGTCATTCTGAGGCACAACTAGTCCTGGCTGGGCTGGTACTCCTCCAACCCCCGACCGCTGGCTTGCAATCAGCGCCTCAACCAAGTCCAACACTGGCTTTTGCTGCACTTGTATAGCAGCTGTCGCGTGCTCTTGCGCTTGTTGGGCCATCTCCTGCTGTCTCTGGAACTGTGTGGCCATCCACTGAACCAGCTCCTTTGGATCCATCTCGCCAGATAGAGAGAGAGCAAAAACACCAAGGGCGGTACCACCCAACAGCCCTAATGTCCCTTCTTTATCCGGAAGTATTCACGTTTTCCTCCCTTTTCCCTCTGAACCAGGTTAGCCCACGCCTCGGTACCCTTTACCTGGCTCAAGCGTTGACTCTTGCCTTACAAGAGGTGTCTATACGGACCGCTCCACCATCCTGGCCGACCTTGCCAGCGAACTCCTGCCGCAACTTCCACCAACCTTCTGGCACCACTTCCCGGATCTCCACACTCGTGCTGAAAATCCTGTAGGTTGTATATCCTGGCATAGGCAAAAATCCTCACAACTGCGCCACTGTCACACCCTCACCACCCGCCTCTAGCCTAGAGGGGCGTGGTATCGGAGGAACTTTTCTCGAATGGCGTGGGCAAACTAACTTTCCCCAGGAGTATCTTGGGATATGTAGTTTGCCTTCAAAAATGGCTTCAAGAAGAAGTTGTAGTCATGGTCCAGAGGTAAGGCAAAGTGACAATTTTATTTCTTACGCAAAAGTTCAAGTACCCTGTACACAGGACTCCTTCTTATGCAGGATTATTGGTAATACAGCACTAGAACAGCATAACTGCTTCACAAGCTTCAAACACACACCGCTGCCTCAAACGTTTCTCAGCCCTGAAAAACAGCACTTCTATAGCAAGGGTAAAAATGCCTCTTTTTAGCCTTGCCTTGTAAAACAATTAATAGCAACAATAAAACTTAGTCCCACTGGAACAAAAGCTTCTTCTTAACTCCCTTCCCGGATTAAGTTTAAACCAAAATATGGGAGACACGGGCAGCAAATATTCACCAAGCTTTTTAGCTTCCCTGCAAGTTTTCCTGGCTGCGTCACAAACCTCTGGGTGCTAGCAAAAGGATCCCCGGCCTTCTGTCGGTTCTCTGGGTCTTGTTATTTCCAGCTTTAGGAGACCTTCTCAGAAAGTGTTAGCCCTCAGCACAACGGTTCAACGCACTTGGCTTGGCATAAAGTACAGTCCATAGGAATATCCATAGCCTTCAAGTCATCCTCAGCAGTATTGACTTGCATATCTTCAATTGTTGGGGCAGTGTCCCGTTCTGAGTTCTCAAAGCAGTGCTCAGTAAACAGCTCCCCCTTGGGTCCTAGAGTCACTCCTGTTCCCAGTTCTACCTGAGACAGCCGGTCAGTACCTTCAGCCTTCGGCCCATCTCCTCAGCTGTGTTCCCTGTGGTTCAGCTCCTCCCAGGGCTCTCCTCTATGGCTCCGCTGCGTCTCTAGCTTCTCTTGTCTCTCCTGAGCCTCTGGTTTCTCCAGCTCCCCTTGTTTCTCCAGCCTTCCCTCTCTTTGCCTTAGCAGGGGTTTATATTTCCACCTCCAGGGTTCCAGCCCCTCCTCCTTCCTTCCGGCCCTTCCCAGGTGATAATAATCTCTTCTCATGCTTGCAGGGACCTCATAGGAATCTGGGTGTGGCACCCTGGGCTTTCTCTCTCTCTTCTTTCTCTCCCTTCGTGGGGCCTGAGATCCAGGCCAGGCAGGGATTTTGTGGGTATCGGTATATGCAGGATTCAGGCTACCCTTGAAATACACCACTGGGCTCTCTCCTAAGTCCAATTCCATGTCCTTTTCTATTCTCATGGGTTCAAGATGGGCATCTCTGTCACAACACTGAATTAATTCAAGCCAGCATTGACCACACTTGACATATGTGTGCTGTGTACATGCACTATCCTACACAGATGCTTAACTCATAAGTCACATGTGCATACTATGACTTCACTCAGCACATATGCCCATCACCAGGCCTCTGTCATTTGCACGGGTATGCATCAGGATCTGCAGGGTCTCAGAGACTAGCTGCATGAACACTGGGAGTCACTTGTTTAAACTATGGCTGAGGGCTTCCAGTATATGTCGGATATGTTGCTACATCTCATGGAAACACGCCAAATACCTGCTTCAGGCCCAGACACCACCAGAGGGGGGGGGGGGGGTTTAGGGGAAGGGTATACCGACAGGCAAGGAGGACTTGAAGGACTAGAAAAAGGAACTGCTACTTCTGGAGAGAGAT
Source organism: Ichthyophis bannanicus (assembly GCA_033557465.1). Lineage (NCBI taxonomy): Eukaryota > Metazoa > Chordata > Amphibia > Gymnophiona > Ichthyophiidae > Ichthyophis > Ichthyophis bannanicus. Next base: position 5,470,629 of record CM066040.1, read on the forward strand.
CTGCAATTGTGAGTATATACTTCTGGGAATTTTTCTGAAGGGACTTCTTTTGATTAAAGCTGATTAATCTGTGAACACAGTGTATTTTTTAAATCAGTCACGGCCTAGTAGCAGCAGTTTAAGTTTAAATTTAAAACACATAATAGAGCTTTCTGGTTAGATTTCATACCAAGCAGAGAGCTTATTTTATTTATTTCTTTTTTTATACCGCGCTCTTTAGAATCAGTGCGGTTTACATGTATACTAACAGATACTTTTTATTCCCTTGCCCCCGAAGGGCTCACAATCTAAGTGTACCTGAGGCAATGGAGGATTAAGTGGCTTGCCCAAAGCCACAAGGAGTGGCCATGGGACTAGAGACCCCAGTCCCTCCTGCCTGAGGTTGCTTGTCCCCATGCGGGACTTGAACCCCCGGCCCTCCGCCCTGAGGTAACCTGTCCCAACCACTGAGCCACTCCTCCCTAAAAATTTAAATTTTTAAATTTAAAATATTAAGTTTAAGCTTGTAGTTTAAATTTAATACTCACTCAGGGCCTAGTATTAGCAAAGTACTTTTAGTTTAAATTTTAAACACAGAAGAGAGCTTTCTGGTTAAATTTAGAACCCAGCAGAGAGCTTGTAGTTTAAATTTCATAATAAGTCAGAGCCTAGCAGCAGCAAAGAGCTTTAATTTAAATCAAATCAGAATATAACTTAGCATGAAAGGCAAAACAGGGTCAGTATTCTTTGAGCAACAAATAAAGTCTTCTAGAGACCTTTACAAAGAGGCCTTCTACCTAGGGGGGCAAGAGACCTGTGAAATGTTTTCAATAGGTGTTAACGCCAGGTGGCAGGTCAAAAGGCAATTTTGAAAGACTCCTTCTATCCAAGCAAGGACTGTTAATCACCCAGGAAGTTGGTCACAGCTTACCTCAGAAGCACAGGACAGGGTACTGTGTAGCAGCCCTCTTTTAATAAGTGTTATTTCCCTCCCTCCCTCCCCAACACCCAACCACCCATGGGATAATCGTAGCTTTATAGGTACTTACACATCTTAAAGGAAAGGAGGTGTTCTCGGGTGCAGCTCGTTATCCAAATCAGTCATACACTAAGGACCTGAGATTAATTAAGCTTCAGGTGAACAAGGTATATTAAACATATTAGCTACAATTTTATTAGCATAAGTATCCATAGCAACCCTTAGTAACTAAAGAACTTAAATATCTAAACACAAGCTTAAAACTAAGATGCAGACAGCAGTCCAGCAGCAAGATGGGGGCTTTCAAGTCTATTGCATTGAGTGTCACATGTATGATTTTCTCCCAGTTGGTGAGAGGTCTTACGTGTGCACTAGGTGCAAGGAGCTCTTTGCTCTCAGGGAACGAGTCCGTTCTCTAGAGGCTAGAGTAGCAGACTTGGAAGACATAAGAAAGACAGAGAGGTACATAGAAGAGACCTACAGGGATATAGTCCTGAAGTCCCACCTCCAGTCTGGCAGCATCCCTGTTGCCATGGAGGAGAGAGGTCACATGACAGGAGAGCATCACCCTGGTGTGGCAGGAAGTGATCCTATAACTAGGACCTGTCCTCCAGGTGATGTAAAACCCTCTCTCACCGAGGAAGTTTTTCCAGGGCCATGTGCCCATGAGGGAAGGGTTAGGACAGCCGTTATAGTTGGTGATTCGATCATTAGGAATGTAGATAGCTGGGTGGCTGGTGGACGTGAGGATCGCTTGGTAACATGCCTGCTGGGTGAGAAGGTAGCGGAGCTCACGCACCACCTAGATAAGGTCTTAGATAGTGCTGGGGAGGAGTCTGCTGTCTTGGTACGTCGGTACCAATGACATAGGAAAATGTGGTAGGGAGGTTCTGGAGGCTAAATTTAGGCTTTTAGGTAGGAAGTTGAAATCCAGAACTTCCAGGGTAGTGTTCTCCGAAATGCTTCCCGTTCCATGCGCAGGACCCAAAAGGCAGGCAGAGCTCCGGGGTCTCAATGCTTGGCTGAGATAATGGTGCAAGGATGAGGGTTAGGAACTGGGGAACATTCTGGGGAAATGAGGGGCTCTTCTGAAGGGATGGGCTTCACCTTAACCGGGATGGAACCAGGCTGCTGGCATTAATCTTTAAAAAGGAGATAGAGCAGCTTTTAAATTAGATAATAGGGGAAAGCCGACAGTTGCACAAGAGCGCATGGTTCAGAAGAATATATCCTTAAAGGATACTACCAAAAGCAGAGAGGTTCCAAAAAAGGGTAAGGTAGCCCAAATGCCCTCGAGTATGTAGAAGACAGAGCTTAAAGATCCCAAATTACCCATGCCTACCAATAGCCAAAATTTATATGAATAAAATACAGTCTCTAAAATGCTTGTATGCAAATGCTAGAAGTCTAAAAAATAAGATGGGAGAGTTAGAATATATAGCACTAAATGAGAGGTTAGATATAATTAGAATCTCAGAGACATGGGGGCTTGTTTACAAAGCCTCCGTAGCGGCTTCTGCTCGATATCGGAGCCGCAGCCCCATTGAATTCAATGGGGCCACGGCTCCGATATTGGGCAGAAACCGCTACCGCGGCTTTGTAAACAAGCCCCATGGTGGAAGGAGGACAACCAGTGGAACACTGTGATACCTGGGTACAAACTATATCGTAATGATAGAGCTGATCAAATTAGTGGAGGAGTTGTGCTCTATGTTAGAGATGGCATCGAGTCAGAAAGGATTAAAGTTTTGCAGGAAACAAAATTTGCTGTAGAATCTCTATGGATTGAAATTCCATGTAAAAAGGGGAAGGCGATGGCATTGGGGGTGTACTATCGACCGCCTGGCCAGAAAGAACAAATGGATGATGAAATGCTCAAAGAAATCAAGGAAGCTAACAAACGTTACAGCACAGTAATAATAATGGGTGATTTCAATTACCCCGGTATTGACTGGGTCAGTGTCACGGCAGGACATGCTAGGGAGATAAAGTTCCTAGATGAATTAAATGACTGCTTCTTGGAGCAGCTGGTTCATGAACCGACCAGAGGGGAAGCCATATTGGACCTAGTCCTTAGTGGAATACCAGATCTGGTGCAAGAGATAAGGGTGTTGGGGCCACTTGGCAATAGTGATCATAGTATGATCGCATTTGATTTAATTAGTAGAGGAGGGATAGTATGGAAATCCACAGTACTACCTTTTAACTTTCAAAAGGGAGACTATGATAAAATGAGGAAATAGTTAAGAAAAAACTAAAAGGAGCAGTTGCAAAGGTTAAAGAGTTACATCAAGCTTGGGTGTTGTTGAAAAATACTATCTTGGAAGCCCAGACCAGCTGTATTCCACTCTTAAAGAAAAGTGGAAGGAAGTCCAAAAAATTGCCAGCATGGTTTAAAGGTGAGGTCAGAGAGGCTGTTGTTGCCAAAAAAGCATCTTTCAGGAAATGGAAAAAAGAGCCAAAATACGAAACCTAGAAACAGCACAAGCACTGGCAAGTTAAATGCAAGGCATTGATAAGGCAGGCAAAGGGAGAATTTGAGAAGAAGCTTGCTGCGGAAACAAAAACGCGTAATAAAGACTTTTTCATGTACATTCGTAGCAAGAAACCTGTGAGAGAGTCAGTTGGTCCATTAGATGATAGAGGGGTTAAAGGGGCACTAAGAGGCAACAAGGCAATAGCAGAGAGAATGAATGAATTCTTTACTTCGGTCTTTACTGAGAAAGATGTAGGGATGTTACCCATGACTGAAGTGGTATTTAAAGGTGTGGAAGAATTGAAGGAAATATCAATACATCGGGAAGATGTATTACAACTATTAGATAAACTGAAGAGTGTGATAAGGAAGCTTATCATAGCTCAGGTAGGAGCTATAGAAAAGATGATGTGACTCTGAACAAGCAACCTGTCAGTTCTGGTAGAAGCAAGAAAACAGAGTTTTCACATAAAAGACTACCAGTCCCAGAATGCACCAGGTTTCCAGCAGCCATGAGAGGGGCTGAAGTAAGAAAATGTGTGTGCAATCAAGAGAGCTATGAGGTAATCCCTAAGCACTCATCTCAAAGGGCAGGGCTTGATTCAACACAGCTGCGCTGTGTTAGGGAGCAGCACACATTAGGAAAGAATAAGAATAGAGATTATTCTTCAGATAACAGTTTCAGCAACAGTTTCAAGAACAGCTTCAGGAAGAGATACAGAGGGGAGAGCTTCAGCAACGACTACAAGCACCAGTATCACCTGGAGAAACAGAAGCCAAGCCAAGCAGATAGAGAGAGAAGGAAACTCTCTGGAAGGAAGAGAAGAAAGGCCCTTGGAAGGTCTGGGAGATTCCAAGGCAGTACTCATACTGGGAGGTATTCCAAAAGCCAGCAGAGTCCATTGGACTGGATTCAGCCAGAGGAATGGAGTGGCAGAGATAGGAATCACCAGTGGCTACCTGGAAGAGAGAAGACTGCATGTGGAAGGGACTTTCAGACCAAGGCCAGAAGGTATGTGAGAGGAGATCCAGTTTCCAGGGATCAAGATTGGAAGGCTGGACATCAGAATTGGATTACATATTGGCCAGGCTATACAGAGAGGAATAATGATAGCAGGAGAGGCTCAGGTATGAACACTGATCCAGACCCTATCTATAATAGAGAATGGCAGCAAGGGAATGAGCATTCTCATGATAGTGCCTTAATGAAAGACTCATCTGTGCCAATGTATGATATTGACCCTATGATTGTTGATGAAGGGGGAGATACAGCAGATGAAAATACAGTTTATATGGACTGTTCTCTATCTAAATGCTATTGCTAGTTTTCCGTGAGCAAACACATCAGCCATCACAAAGAAACCTAACTTTGTTCTTTATTTCCACTGCAAACAGCTCTTAAAGCAGGATTTGGGCTCACACAGTAGCAGCCAGCCAGCTAAAGGCTTTCAGCTGGTCCATTGATAGTAATTAGGGCTGCACCTGATTGTGTGTGTGAGCAAGGGAGAATCACTGCTGAGATCGGCGTGGAAAATAAGCAGAAGTTAACCTAACCAGCAAAGTTTATTCTTTACTTTGTGCCTTTGTATTTGGTAATTATTTGCTAAGAAAACATTAGCTAATTGCCTGACAAGCTGAAGGTTGTTTTCTGGTTTACTTTGTGACTTTTTGTTATCCATTTTAAACACTGCAAGCAAGTAACCTCATTTATAGTGCTATCAAGCATACATGTGCTGGGTGAATTAAACCCCATCAATAAAAGAAGTATTTTATTGATCTTACCACTTGGTTTCACAACTCAAATTATTGTCATCAGCTGTGTTTGGGAGTGAATGAACTACAATACCCACAATACCTTGCAAGAATCATATGAATATATGCATCGTCAAGATTGTGTAAGTTCTCACCCTAGGCAGCCGTCTGACAAATGGCGTAGTCGGCAGGATTGCTCTTGCACCAAGAGGATTTACTTGTTATGGATTACAAATAAAAGTCAAGTTTAAAGCTGTAAGAAGATTTTTTCCCTCATCTGCACTTTGGAGGAAAAGTGGTTGTTCCAGGAAGCTGTCCCAGAGGAAAAGACCCTGTGCAAAGCTGGATTCATCACTGAGACAAGGTAATATGTACCTGGGCATGTCTAGTGGTGGATGTGTGTAAGCACAGGGGGTAATTGAAAAAAAAAACCAAAAAAAAAAAACACACCTTGTTGGAAGGTGCTCCTCTTGGGTTTTTCTTTTTTCTTTTCTTGCAGGGGTCAAGATGGATCCGACGGAGATGGCTCAGTGGATGGCAGCCCAATTCAGCAAGCAGCAGGAGCTGTCACAGCAGGCCCAGGACACTGCTATGAAGGCCTTAATGGAACAGCAGAAACCAGTGCTTGATCTGGTGCAAGCTCTAGTTCAGATGCAGAGCCAAAGTGGAACAGATGCAAGACCAGCAGTTAGTACTGGTGCACCACATATGGACAATGTGGGACTCAATCAAGGGATTGGGGCATTTAATTTTGGGAAATTAACTCCAGAAGATAATGTTGATGATTTTCTAGAGTCTTTTGAAAGAGTGGCACAGGCTTTAGCATGGCCAGAGACCCAGTGGGCAGTAAGGCTGGCAGCCTCATTAACTGGTGAGGCACTAGCAGCTTACAGAGCAATGCCAGCAGCCCAGGCTTTGATTTATAAGGATGTAAAGGCAGCTATTAGAGATCGCCTAGGGTTGTCTATTTCAGAGTATAGGCGAATGTTTAGAGCTGTTACATTGAAAGTCGGTGAGACACCCAGGGCTCTGAGTCAGAGAATTAGAAGTCTAGCTGTAAAATGGTTGGAGCCTGAGCAAAAGACAGTAGAAATGTTATTAGATATTATAATGCTGGAACAATTTATGCTTGGGGTACCTAAAGATTTGAATGTTTTTCTTATACAGCAAAATTGCCAAAATCTTGGAGAGGCAACCATGCTAGCAGAGAGATTCTTGGAAGCCACGCAGGCTTGCCATAGAATGGGTGGCCCTCTAAAGATGGATGCTGAGGCTAGATGTGCTGTATCAGAAAAAGGAATAATTAAGAATGTTTCTAAAAATGAATGTACTGTATCAAACCAGATGACACAGTGGAATAGAAAGAAATGTTTCAAGTGTGGAAAATTGGGACATTTTGAGAAGAGATGCCAGACACACACTAGTTTAATGGGTCTGGATTTAAAACAACCCAAGGAAGGATTTCTTTTGATGGTTGATGTGCAAGGAATTACCACAAATGCATTATTAGACTCTGGGGCAGACCAGAGTATGATGTCAAAAAGGCTTTGGAAGAGGATAGAGGCCCAAGAAAGATTTGTGCCTAGAACCCCTGAAAGCCAAGTTCACATCAGATGCATTCATGGTGCTGCAACATCATATCCCACCTATAGGCTTAAGGTTAAGTGCCTGGGGGAACAAGAGGAAGTCCTATTAGCAGTGGTGCCTAGGCTACCCTTTGATTTGGTCCTAGGAAAGGACTGGCCAAGATTTAAGCAGGAACTAGTGAAAGGGCTAGGAAAGAAGGAGGGAGAAGGTTTAATAATGGAAATAGCTCCCGGGCCTTTCTTTGGAAGTCCTCAGTCCCTAGCTAAAAAGATGGTTAAGCTTCCAGAAGGCCAAACTATGGGTAATAAGAGGGGCCTTGTATCCACCCGCTCGCAGGCTAAGTTAGAGAGCCAGCAGAAGGAGGAGGGGGAGCAGGCAGAGTTATTAGGAGATTTACCCTCTCATGATGATTTAATAACCCCATCATCTGGTAAAGTAAGAAAGTTGAAAGCACAAAAGAGGCGTGAGAGACTTTGCAGAGCACAGGGTAGGGCTGAGATGTTAGCTGGTCAAAGTTTACCCTGGGTGCCAGCTGAGTTGGTGGCAAAGTTTCCTAACTTTCCACAAGAGCAGCGAGCTGATCAAGCTCTCACCCGAGCTTTTAAGTATGCTCAGGAGGTCAGGGAGGAGTTGCCCAGATTCAGACTAGATAATGACATATTATATAGAGAGAGTCAGGACCCCAGAAATGGTGCCATTCGTAAACAATTGGTGGTACCCACAACTTTCAAAGGGCTAGTACTTAGGCTAGCACATGATCATCCAGTGGGAGGTCATAAAGGTATGCAAGGAACGCTGGATCAAATACTTGTGCGTTTTTACTGGCCAGGTATCTTCAAAGAAACTGCCCAGTTTTGTGCTGCATGTCCAGCGTGTCAGCAAGTTACAGCGGCTCACCCACCGGTGGTGCCATTGATACCCATGCCAATCATCACAGACCCAATTGGTCGCATTGCCATGGATATTGTAGGTCCATTAGTTAAAACGCCCCGAGGTTTCCAATACATCCTAGTTATGGTAGATCAGGCAACAAGGTTTCCCTGGGCCATACCATTGAGGAATGTTTCTGCAAAAACAATAGCTTTAGAGCTAGTAAAATTGTTTTGTGAAGTGGGATTCCCAAGAGAGGTGTTGACTGACCGAGGGTCCAATTTTGTATCCAAATATTTGGCCCAGGTCTGGGATGCCTTTGGCATTCGTCACGTGAAAACCTCAGCCTACCATCCACAATCAAATGGTTTGGTGGAGAGATTCAACCAAACTCTCAAACAAATGTTGAGAAGGGGGTTAGCAGGAGAGGTAAAAGAATGGGATATGTTATTACCCTTTGCCTTATATGCCTGCAGGGAAAGAATTCAAGTGTCCCTAGGTGTAACTCCGTATGAGTTGATGTATGGTAGGGCTCCCCGGGGTTTGTTGGATATTTTGAGGGAACAATGGATTGATCCTGAACCAGGAAGTCAGGAGGTGCAACTGTTTCTACGTGACTTGAGAGCACGTTTGAAAAGGACGTCGCAGGTTGCTGAGAGGAACCTGCAGGACAGTCAAGTTCGCCAGAAAGGGTGGTATGATAGAAAGGCCAAAAGCCGCCAATTAAGCATTGGTGAAAAGGTTTTGGTTCAAGTAGCAGGAACTGCTCCAAAATTTGAGGTACAGTGGAAAGGGCCATGGGAGGTTGTTAAACAAGTAAGCCCAGTGTCTTATATGGTAGAAAATGCCAAAGGGCGTAGGCAGACCTACCATATTAATGTACTTAAGTCTTGGAGGGAGAGGCCTGTAGATAATGACCTTGAACCCAGTCAGGAAGTAAGTGAGCTTCAAGAAGATAACACTCTCGTAGGTATTACGGACTGTAGAGAAGAAGTTTCACCAGTAAAAACAGTCCGTAATAACTTAAGCGGGGGGGTATGTGATAAGGAAGCTTATCATAGCTCAGGTAGGAGCTATAGAAAAGATGATGTGACTCTGAACAAGCAACCTGTCAGTTCTGGTAGAAGCAAGAAAACAGAGTTTTCACATAAAAGACTACCAGTCCCAGAATGCACCAGGTTTCCAGCAGCCATGAGAGGGGCTGAAGTAAGAAAATGTGTATGCAATCAAGAGAGCTATGAGGTAATCCCTAAGCACTCATCTCAAAGGGCAGGGCTTGATTCAACACAGCTGCGCTGTGTTAGGGAGCAGCACACATTAGGAAAGAATAAGAATAGAGATTATTCTTCAGATAACAGTTTCAGCAACAGTTTCAAGAACAGCTTCAGGAAGAGATACAGAGGGGAGAGCTTCAGCAACGGCTACAAGCACCAGTATCACCTGGAGAAACAGAAGCCAAGCCAAGCAGATAGAGAGAGAAGGAAACTCTCTGGAAGGAAGAGAAGAAAGGCCCTTGGAAGGTCTGGGAGATTCCAAGGCAGTACTCATACTGGGAGGTATTCCAAAAGCCAGCAGAGTCCATTGGACTGGATTCAGCCAGAGGAATGGAGTGGCAGAGATAGGAATCACCAGTGGCTACCTGGAAGAGAGAAGACTGCATGTGGAAGGGACTTTCAGACCAAGGCCAGAAGGTATGTGAGAGGAGATCCAGTGTCCAGGGATCAAGATTGGAAGGCTGGACATCAGAATTGGATTACATATTGGCCAGGCTATACAGAGAGGAATAATGATAGCAGGAGAGGCTCAGGTATGAACACTGATCCAGACCCTATCTATAATAGAGAATGGCAGCAAGGGAATGAGCATTCTCATGATAGTGCCTTAATGAAAGACTCATCTGTGCCAATGTATGATATTGACCCTATGATTGTTGATGAAGGGGGAGATACAGCAGATGAAAATACAGTTTATATGGACTGTTCTCTATCTAAATGCTATTGCTAGTTTCCGTGAGCAAACACATCAGCCATCACAAAGAAACCTAACTTTGTTCTTTATTTCCACTGCAAACAGCTCTTAAAGCAGGATTTGGGCTCACACAGTAGCAGCCAGCCAGCTAAAGGCTTTCAGCTGGTCCATTGATAGTAATTAGGGCTGCACCTGATTGTGTGTGTGAGCAAGGGAGAATCACTGCTGAGATCGGCGTGGAAAATAAGCAGAAGTTAACCTAACCAGCAAAGTTTATTCTTTACTTTGTGCCTTTGTATTTGGTAATTATTTGCTAAGAAAACATTAGCTAATTGCCTGACAAGCTGAAGGTTGTTTTCTGGTTTACTTTGTGACTTTTTGTTATCCATTTTAAACACTGCAAGCAAGTAACCTCATTTATAGTGCTATCAAGCATACATGTGCTGGGTGAATTAAACCCCATCAATAAAAGAAGTATTTTATTGATCTTACCACTTGGTTTCACAACTCAAATTATTGTCATCAGCTGTGTTTGGGAGTGAATGAACTACAATACCCACAATACCTTGCAAGAATCATATGAATATATGCATAGTCAAGATTGTGTAAGTTCTCACCCTAGGCAGCCGTCTGACAAGAGTAGCAAATCACCTGGGCCGGATGATATACATCCAAGGGTGTTGAAAGAACTGAAATGTGAGATTGCAGACCTACATATAAGAACATAAGATATGCCATACTGGGTCAGACCAAGGTCCATCAAGCCCAGTATTCTGTTTCCAACAGTGGCCAATCTAGGTCATATGTACCTAGCAGTTTCCCCAAGAGACACAAGTTCCACAATGCTTGTACTGGGTCAAGCATTGATATCTTCGGTCACTTCTTAATAATGGTTTATGGACCTTTCCTCCAGGAACTTGTCCAAACCTTTTTTAAACCCAGCTACACTAACAGCCTTTACTACATCCTCCGGTAACAAATTCCAGAGTTTGATTACACGTTGAGTGAAAAAATATTTTCTTTTATTAGTCTTAAATAGTTTACCCTGTAGCTTCATTGCATGTCCCCTAGTCTTTCTATATTCTGATAACGTAAACAATCGATCTACGTTTACCCGTTCCACTCCGTTCATTAATTTATAGACCTGCTATTAGTAATCTTTGAACTATCATTAAAATCATCTGTAATACCTGAAGACTGGAAGATGGCGAAAGTAACACCAATTTTTAAAAAGGGTTCCAGGAGTGATCCGGGAAACTACAGACCGGTGAGCCTGATGTCAGTACCGGGAAAAATGGTAGAAACCATCATAAAGAACAAAATTGCTGAACATGTAGATAATCATGGCTTAATGGGAGACAGCCAACATGGCTTTAGACAAGGAAGTTCTTGTCTTACTAATCTGTTATGTTTTTTTGAAGGTGTGAATAAACAGGTAGACAAAGGTGAGTCGGTTAATATAGTGTATTTGGACTTTCAGAAAGCCTTTGACAAGGTCCCTCATCAGAGACGTTTGGCAAAACTAAAGAGTCATGGGATAGGAGGCAGTGTACTATTGTGGATCAGGAACTGGTTAAAAGATAGAAAGCAGAGGGTAGGGCTAAATGGCCAGTTTTCCCAATGGAGAAAGGTAAATAGTGGTGTACCCCACGGATCTGTGCTGGGTCCGCTGCTTTTTGACATATTCATAAATGACCTGGAAAAGCGAATAACGAGTGAGGTTATCAAATTTGCAGATGACACAAAACTATTTAAAATTGTTAAAACCCAAGAGGATTGTGGAAAATTGCAAGAGGATCTTGATAAATTGGAAGACTGGGCATCAAAATGGCAGATGAAATTTAATGTGGACAAGTGCAAAGTTATGCACCTAGGGAAGAACAACCCAAACTATAGTTACACGATGCAAGGTTCCACATTAGGAGCCACCACCCAGGAAAAAGATTTAGGCATCATTGTGGATAACATGTTAAAACCCTCGGCCCAGTGTGCATCGGCAGCCAAGAGAGCAAATAGAATGCTAGGTATCATAAGGAAAGGAATAGAAAATAAAACAAAGGATATTATAACCTCTATATCATTCCATCGTGAGACCGCACCTTGAATATTGTGTGAAATTCTGGTCGCCTTATCTTAAAAAGGATATAGCGTTATTAGAAAAGGTTCAGAGAAGAGCCACCAAAATGGTAAAAGGGATGGACGGATACCCCTATAAAGAAAGGCTAAAAAGGTTAGGGCTCTTTAACCTGGAAAAGAGATGGCTGAGGGGAGATATGATACAAGTCTATAAACTAATGAACGGAGTGGAACAGGTAAACGTAGATTGATTGTTTACATTATCAGAATATAGAAAGACTAGGGGACATGCAATGAAGCTGCAGGGTAAACTATTTAAGACTAATAAAAGAAAATATTTTTTCACTCAACGTGTAATCAAACTCTGTAATTTGTTACCGGAGGATGTAGTAAAGGCTGTTAGTGTAGCTGGGTTTAAAAAGGTTTTGGACAAGTTCCTGGAGGAAAGGTCCATAAACCATTATTAAGAAGGGATCCAGGATATCAATGCTTGACCCAGTACAAGCATTGTGGAACCTGTGTCTTTTGGGGAAACTGTTGGTACATATGACCTAGATTGGTGTATTACTATAACAAATCACTCTGAGTCCTCACTGACATCCAAACCAGGCACAAATAAATAGTAATACTAAGCTACTGTTTATTGCATAGTAAATAAAAGATTATAAGTCATACAATGCATATAAGTAAGTTCTAATAAGTTCTAACATAATAAGTTCTAGCATAAAATGACTAATAAGTTCTAGCATGAAATGAAATGCATCAATATATATATCGGATATTGTAGTGTCACTTCAGCGATCGGAGGAACTTTCCACGATGAAGGAATCCGGGAAAGCTGCCAAAACAGAATTGCTTTGTCTCTGGTGCAGTACGGTTCCCCTCTCCTTGGAAAGTTCCACATTTGATATACAAGTTTCAGTAATTGTTTTCTATCAGAGATGTGTTTTCATTGGATACTACAGCGTGAGCTTCATGTGAAAGCAAAATTCTCATGATTATGATTGGATATAGATTTCATACACAATTTATGTACAGAGAAGTGCTTCTGACTCACTATACTAGTTCAGACCACTTCAAGCAAGCTGTTTATGCCCTATAATAACCCCTAATATCTCACAGGCAAGCTGTGTATGCTCTAAAATAACCCCTAATATCTTACAGGACTATTATGGCCATTCTGCAAGCTGTTATGCCCTATAATAACTCCCAATAGCTACATGTCTGCTGTATCCATTCCATTCATGGCAAAGCATGTCACATTCGTATCACATTCGGTCCTAATGGATTCAGTAGTACATGTAGGATGCCGACCAAATTGACGGCCAATTAATTTGTGACATATACAGCAGTTGCAGATGGAGAGGATAAAAACAACTATCACCAGTAACAAAGTTGGATGGACCAACATATTTAAAACACTAGTAGCCGAGGGGGACCCATAAAAATGTCATACCAATGATGGGAGGTAGCCTTGGCAATACTGGATCCTAGGTATGCCAAGTTATCTGCCATCAGCACGGTATGCACTTGGTGCATTGCAATAGTCTTGTTTAATCATAATAAATGATCATGCAGCAACGCAGAATCATTTAACAGCTTATGTAATCTTGTCAAATTTAGATCCCAATTCGGGACATCAATTGGTATGGGCGTCCAATAATGATGTACAGCTTTATGAGTAACAGCATAAAGTAAATAGGTTTCAATATGCCACCGTAGTGTAGTTACATTCTTCAAACAACCCACAAAGGGAAGAATCATCTTAGGTATAACTTCGGTATTGACTACCATGCATACTTCTTGTGGAGCTATTTCAATCAAGTATTCATAAACTGGTGGCATAATAATGAATTTGCACATGTTAACACTATTCTGCAATAAGCAAGGTTCATATACACTAGATTGGATGCGACAGATTGTTCCTCCTATCACCTCAGTACAAGTGGATACTATGAATTTACACATTTGCATCTTAGTTACATTATATACGGTAGCTTGTCCGGTGCAACTAGTCTCATTGCACTGCATTTTAGAAGCACTATACATCAACCATTCATTAGTGACATTCAATATTTGTTTCCAAATTTGTTCATTTCCGGATAGGAGTGTAGCCTGAAACCTATCGCGTTGTTCAATAATTGTCATAGCTTGCAAAGTACATACTGTCCAATTAGCAAAGTAGGTTATGTTTTCTGACATATTCAACGTATATTGAGTAGCATTTGTAAATAAGTTCAAAAGTCCAGAAGAAATAGCTGCATGCTCTTTGACTGGTGCCAAATGGTGGGAGCCCATCGAATCTGTAAAGTCAATGCATCATTAATGCCAGCTCCGGCATTATGCTAAAGTTTAATCGTCCCATTTTCTTGGTGTAATGCATATGCCGTCTGATAACCCCCCGCCTGAGGGGCACCTGCCCACAATTGTCCGGAAGTAGTGAGATTCAGGATCTTACATCGTTGCTTGGCAGGGCAGGTGAAATTATCTTGTTGTCGCTCTGTGGTGGCATTCTTCCAGCTCCAGTACATTTTGATTCGAGGTTTGGTTGATTAACAGCTCTCCAGGGGTCCATGTTTCACTTAGGGATACCCACCAACATAATGAAAGGATGCCAAGGAACAGGGTCGCTTTTTCAGAAGGATGCTGCTCAATCGGCTGCGTAGTTTCCGCCACTGATATCGAAGCTGCTTCATCGGATATTGTAGTGTCACTTCAGCGATCGGAGGAACTTTCCACGATGAAGGAATCCGGGAAAGCTGCCAAAACAGAATTGCTTTGTCTCTGGTGCAGTACGGTTCCCCTCTCCTTGGAAAGTTCCACATTTTGATATACAAGTTTCAGTAATTGTTTTCTATCAGAGATGTGTTTTCATTGGATACTACAGCATGAGCTTCATGTGAAAGCAAAATTCTCATGATTATGATTGGATATAGATTTCATACACAATTTATGTACAGAGAAGTGCTTCTGACTCACTATACTAGTTCAGACCACTTCAGCAAGCTGTTTATGCCCTATAATAACCCCTAATATCTCACAGGCAAGCTGTGTATGCTCTAAAATAACCCCTAATATCTTACAGGACTATTATGGCCATTCTGCAAGCTGTTATGCCCTATAATAACTCCCAATAGCTACATGTCTGCTGTATCCATTCCATTCATGGCAAAGCAATTGGCCACTGTTGGAAAAAGGATACTGGGCTTGATGGACCTTGGTCTGACCCAGTATGACATATCTTATGTTCTTATGTCCCCACCATCGCTGAGGGTTTACTTGATGCCCATGGTGACATGTGTATATATATATGGAAAAGGCTACACTTTATGTTTGTTAATAAAATGTTTTGCCATTTCATGTGCAACTCCCTTTTCCAGTGTGTTGTCAACATCCATTGTATACCACTCAAGCCTTGCACATGGCCATTATTTTCCACACTGCAACCACACATGTTGCATGGTTGGGGCTGCAGTTCTCAGGGGCCCTTGCCTCAGCCATCTTGGACTTCATGATTAGAGGGGCTGTATACTGCATGTTGAACAGTGGCAAATGACAGAGCATTATGGACAGAGAGTGCAGTCAAAAATTCCTGTTCTACCAACTTTTCACATGTCACGGACCTATGATAGCACAATGCATTTGTGATACATGGCAGACACAGGCAGTGGTCCAGGTCAAGTCGACATACACATCACTTTAATGTCACTGACAAATGACACATGTGCATTACGCAGGCATTTGTGAGGACCTCCTGTGTATACCTAGGTGTCCTGCAGCATCCCATAGTGTACATCATGCACATATTACACGGGGGTTTCTACTTGGAAACTAACCTCGTATGGGGGTATCTCTCTGCCCCTGCAGTGAAATCAGGATTTGTGATGTGAGAGTAAAGGTTAAATAGCTGTGACACAGCAGACCTCTCTTAGGTTTGTGATGGATTTTGGAGGAAGAATTGTGTAGACTTGCAACAACACACTATCACCATTAGCCTGATATTCAGGTTTCAGAGAGCATAATGGATCACAGAGGGACATATAGGCACACCAATATGCATCATCAACATTAGAAGGGATTGTCATTTAATATCTAATAGCGACAGGAACATAACAGTGGCAAAGAGATGAATATGGTGTCCCTGTCAATACACATGATGATCCACAATATATATACAACAGAAGAAGATATACATGTACACGGCTCCATCTGTCATCAGACTATAGCACAGTGCATGTGGTGCATAGGTGGACAGTTGCAGCACTGACACATACATGGGGCAGACGCATAGGTACAGTGATGTTGGGTCAGGTTTCTAATGTGACTGCAATGGAAGTATTTCAGCTCATGCCTTATGCTCATTTATGCCATATTGTGTCTCATCAAGATTTCAATGCTGTACCATACAGAAATCTGAATTGAGCACATTGTCACTTATCACATGGATGGTGTCTTGGTGCCAGGGATGGCCATCCTTTGGACACTGCACATGCGTGACACAACAGCATCATGTTTTGAAATAAAGGGACAGAATGTCACATGGAGCATTTAACTATCATCTACAGTACAAAGTTAGTGAACAATAGCACTGATCACCATGTCAGTGACTGGCCTAGGGGTCACAACATCATGCAGAAGGAACATAATGGTCTAGTGAAATGCTAATGTCGTTCCTGGAAAGGACAGAACTTTTGCAACACTGCCTACAGTACATTGATGTGTATCTGTCATTAGGTACAGGCCACAGCATGGTCAATGATATGTGCTTGGGTCCATTAAGGAAATGAATACAGAGAAAAACTAAAATATTTTCCCAAACTGGAAAGAGAAACATAGGGGAATCTTCATAGGTGGGGTTCAAACCAGATTTGGCTATTTATTGGAGCAGTGCTCTAACCACATCACCAGACCTTCATAGTGTCATCACCCCATCTCAAAGAAACAAATGTCCATTACTCAGACAATCCAAGTATTTGAAGTTAATATTTATTTGCCTCAGAGATTTTCACCTTGTAAGAAATGTTCACAATACACACGTCATGACATACTTAAAAGGGTCATATATTACACATGCCCTCCCCTTATGTACATTGTTACTTGGTTATGTATCAGCTTTTCTAAAATTGTTTTACAATGATCATTTGTCTATCAGTCTCAAACATATCTGTTAATCAAGGCCATCATGTATTCATTGGGTGATGTTGCCATTGGTGCCAAGGTGTTCTCAGCATCAGTGTGTCTTTAATTATTCTCCAAATAATGAGAATTGCAGATTGTAGCAAATTTGTGTTGTGTGTGAATTCCATCAGGACGCAGCATGGTGGAGAAATGGCTACATACATGTTTTGAGATTGTATTGCGTCCTTGCATGTGGCACTGTCTGAACATTGTTAGTGTTGAGTATAGTTTGTCTTCCAGAGTTCAGTTGTAGCAGATGCAATGTTTCTTCTGGGGGCAGTGCTTTCTATATCATTTTTACTGACTTATAATAAATCACAGCTTCCAGCAGAAGGCTGTGGGGGTGCTTCTGTACCAGGCTTAGGCTGTGGTATATCTTCACCCTTTGCAATGATGGTGCTTGTACTGTTTAGGTGTCCTTGCTCTGCAACATATCATTAGTGAAGGGAGCAGGTGTCATTGCTTGGAGAAGCGATTGGAAGACCAGGGTGTATAGGAGTGGGCCAAGGCACAGTATCGTGGTTTTGGTAGAGGATTGTTCTTACATTTTTTACAATCTGCTCCTTGTGAAAGGCTTAGGTGGAGATGATTTACAAGTACTTTATCTATGTTTGCACTCTTAAGCAGCTTCTTCAGAGGGTGAGTTGTGTTGGTGGTATGACAATTTGATTCTGGTCATCTGAATCTGCTTCTGTTTTCTTCAGGTTGATTGTGACATGTTTTCATTGGACACATCTGCAGACATAATGGGCACGCTGTAGTACATGTGTGTCTACTGGATTTTATGTGACTATAAGACCATCTAGCCTAGAATGCACAGCATATGAGGGCATGTCTGAATGTACCCATGTAAACACAATTACAGGAAATATCTGGATGACATTATCCACACACCATTGTATAAACCTTGCTAAGACATGTTGCTCCCATACATGCACTTTCCATTGCCATATTACAGTGTCATCCTATCACTCAGACAGTCTCACAGACACAGGCGGAGAGGCTTGATAGGTTGTACATGTGACATGTCTCTTTGTGGCCCACACATATTTGCACAGTGTCCACTCTTTCCTGGTCTGCAAGCATTATGAAGCTGCCTTTCCCCGTGCAGTCTCTTCAAGCACATAATGTCATTGACCTGCTCTTCCAGGCAATCAGACATCTTATAGTTCATGTGTTTAAGATCTGTGTGAGGATCACTGCTGAGGATAATGTGGAGCTTGTAACCTACAGGTCATAAGCCTGGAGTGCATAAAATTAATGCAGAAAGCATTGTTCATCCACAAGTTGGTCTTGAACAGATGACCCTAGAGTTGTACAAACAGACAGCTTGTGTGTGGCGCCACAGGGGTGCCTCTTTACTTTTGTGTTAGAGAGATATTGAGGATGACTTTGTAGCATTCTATGTGGCAGCACCTGAGGTTTGCATATGTGCACTTAGCCATCTTCAGTCTCAGGAACATCTTTGGCCATTAGGGTTCTTGAGGTGTCAGGGCTCCATGCCACAAGGGGTATGTTTGTAGCAGTTGCAAATGTAGTAGTGGGAAGGTGGCTGCACTACAAATTACATGCTGTTACCATGTTTGTCAGTGTAATGACAGTAGGAGCTGCTGCGCTGCACTGCTCCCATGCCAATGGAACACATATTAGAGACATAACAAGTGACACCCACTGCAACACCACACACACACACACACAGCAGTGGCATGGTGACATTGGGGGTGTCTTCCATGACATCTGACAGAAGGGTCATGTGTGGCTACTGCCACTGTTACTGGAACATCATCCCTTGCATACAATTTGTTTAGCAGCTGCCTTGCCACTATACAGATTCTGGACTGCACGCACAGACAACAACAGGGCACATCCTTACCACACTCACAGGGCACATCCTTACCACACTCACAGGAGCACATCCTTACCACAGGGCACATCCTTACCACAGGGCATATCCTTACCACACTCACAGGAGCACACACTCACAAATTGCATTAACACATTGCCACCAGCAGCCCTATGGCCTCCCATTGTAGGACACTATACAGTTGCTACTTGTGTATCATTACTATCACTGACTGAGGCTTCCCTGTATATACATCACATTGTGGACGTTTAAATAGGTTTGCTCTCCTCGAAATGTATCCTTTCCGCCAGGTTTTCATATGTGTTACAGCTCCTGTCACTAAGGTAGCAGCTTTAAGGGAGACAGCCTTGTTCCTGCCCACTCCCCGCCCATTGACCCCCACTCTCCACCCTGTACAGGTCAAATCTCCACCCACAGCACACTTAACGATTCGGGCACTATTACCGCAGACCCCCACATACCCAGTTCCACCATGACAAAGTCATCCTTTGGACTCGCCCACACTTTCAAAGGTGGTGTTTCCTTTTCATTTAAGCTAGTCACTTAACCTTCCAGTCTTCTTTCCTATACCACATGCATCTCAAGTGGAAGCAACTCTGCACACTCTTGACTGCAAGTGTGCGTTGGTTTTTTATCTCCAAAGGACTCAAGGTCATCTTAAAACCTCATAGTTGCCCATCTCATTTGACCTGTTACCTGGGTCTTTCTGTATCTAAGTATAAACTCTCCAGATGTTTTTTTTGTTGTGCCATCAAGTCAGTGTTATAGCAACCCAGCTACCTCTGGGTTTTCTTGGCAATGTATCCCCAGAAGTAAATTGCCAGCCTTTTCTTCCAAGGCAAGGGAGGGTAAAGTGACTTGCCCAAGTTCACAAGGAGTGCCATTGGGAATTGAACCCAGAGATCAGGGTTCGATTCCCACTAGCACTCTTTGTGGCCTTGGGCAAGTCACTTAACCCTCCATTGCCTCAGAAAAATCCATGTTATCAATGTCCCTATTTAATGTACATTACCAAATTTCAATGTAAACCGCTTTGATTGAAATGATAAAGCGGTATATAAAACCTGTTAAATAAATAAACCCTTGATTTTCTGAATACAAGCCAGTTGCTCTAACCACTAGGCTACTCCTCCACTCCGTTAGTGGACTGCATTTCATTTGCCTATGACAAAGCAGGACTCCCCCTGGAAGGACATGTCACTGCTCACAATGTTCACACCATGGCAACATTGATGGCAAACCTATGCTCGGTAGCCACTGATGAAATCTGCAAGGAAGCAACTTGGTCTTCTGTCCATAGCTTCGCTGCCTATTATTGTCCAGACAAGGACTCCCATTGGGGTGCCATGTTTGGTCAAGCTGTACTCCATCACCTTTTTAAGACTTGGATGCAACTCCTACCCTCTGTCCTGGACTTTGACGATACCAGAAATCCATGTAGGATCCATGACCTCTTCGAGCAAGGCAAACCTCCACTGGTTCTGAGGTCACTTCATCTGGGAGCTAGGGAGTCCCATATGTGAAGACTACATTCCTGCTTGATCCTGGAGATAGTGTAGTTACTCAGCTGTAACAGATGATCTCCAGGAACAACAGGAATTTAGTCTTCGCAACCCACTCTCCTCCCCCAGGGAGTTGAAAGGTTTCATTTACTCTCCTGAAGAGAGGGAGTTGGAAAGATGGGAAGGCAGTCAAGTGCAGTGGAGCGCTGCCAAAAGCTTTCGAATTGGATGCTGGGGAGTGTTTCTGTGAGTGCTCTGTTGGTACCGACGTTACCCATATGTGAAGACTAAATACCTGCTTTTCCCAGAAATCACATGTAACAGGCGAGTAACTATGCTTTTTATGGTAGAAGCAGGGCCGTACGAAGCCATAATTGCACTCTATACGACTTGCACATCTGGTGCATCTCCCCACCTCCCAATCTCACCCATACCTCCGTCCAGCCAGCTCCCTGCTGCCACCATTTTTGTTTTTTGTGGCAGTGCCGGCAGCCGCGGAGCAGACCTGACTTCAAATTTAAAAAAACAAAACAAAACCATGCGGATCTTTTTCATCCTTGCTTGAACACAGATCTGATCCCTCGCTGCTCTGATATAGGTTCATGTCAGGGGAAGGCAGTACCAGATCAGCCATTCAAATATGGGTCTTTGCAACTCCACATGACCTACATCAGAGAAGGGAGGGAGGGACCAGACCTGTGTACAAGGACGGAGTCAGAAAGACATGCGTATTTTGTTCTTTTTTTAAATTTGAAGTCAGGTCTGTTCCGCTGCTGCCGGTGCTGCTAAGAAAACAAAAAGTGGCGGTGGCAATGCAACAGCAGGGAGCATGGGGGGGAGCCAAGGCCGGCAGCTTGAAGTGCATCCCTAATCGTTTGTACCCTGTGCGACTGCACCGCTTGCACAGGACTGGGTACAGCACTGAGTTGAAGTAAGTCTAATAAAAAGGTTTCAGTTTCTAAATGTATGGGTTAATATTCAGTGGCAGTTATCCATATGTCCATATATTAGCACCTGCTATCCAGACAGTGCCACTGAATATTTTATCTGACCCTCTCGGCACTATCTGTACAAGAAGTAGCTTGGGGACGGAAACAAGTAGAGTAAGAAGTTAGCCATATAGTGGCAGTTTTCAGCACCGGTATCCAGATAGTTTAGAACAGCAAAAATCTGTCTTTAATGACTATCCATATAGCAGTATTGAAAACCATTGCTATACAGATACAGATCTAAATCATGTTTTATATCACTGTATATATTATTTAAGTCAATCTGTACATAGTTCCCCCGGTTGTCCTATGTTGAATCTTCCTGTTCAATGTAAAACTCAATGTTACTTGTATGCATTGTAGTATGTTCTTGTTTCAATGTACACCGCACTGATTGAAATAGCGCGGTATAGAAGAATTGTTAAATAAATAAAAATAAATAGATAGTGGCCAGCAGTAAGTGCACTATCCACATATTCAGCGCTGACCAAGATCCAGATACCAGTGCTAAATATCCAGTTTTTATTTAGCCGCAATAGTATGACAAGGTGGTGGCAAAGGCCAGAAGGATGCTGGGTGGCATACAGAGAGGAATTACCAGCAGAAAGGAAGAGGTACTAATGACGCTGTACAAGTTGCTGGTGAGGCCTCACCTGGAATATTGTGTTCAGTTTTGGAGACCGTATCTCAAAATAGTTATAAAAAGACTGGTAACAGTTCAAAGGAAGGCAGCCAAAATTATTTGGAGCCTGCATCAGAAGACTTATGAGAAGAGACTTGAAGACCTAAATATGTACACTCTGGAGGAGAGGAGGGACAGGGGAGATATGATTCAGACCTTTAAATACTTAAAAGAGTATTAATGGACAAACAAACCTCTTCCAAAGATGGGGAAGCTGTAAAACTAGAGGGCATAACACAAAGCTGCTATGGGGTAAACTGAAAGGCAATGTCAGGAAATACCTTTTCACTGAAAGGGTGGTGGATGCTTGGAATGCCCTCCCAATGGAAGTGGTGGGGGCAAATGCAGTGACAGAATTCAAAATGGCATGGGACAGACACAGTGAATACGTTTGTAGCAACAGGATAAAATCAAAATAAGCATAACTATCTCTTATATCTGAACAAATAGGGGTGACCTACAGTACATGGAGTGGTGGGTACACCCCTAAACAAATCTACGTTTTGTACCTGAGGCAACAGAGGGTTAAGTGACTTGTCCAAGACCACAAGGAGTGCCTGTGAGACTAGAAACCCCATTCCTTACAGCCTGAGGTTGCTGTCTGACAGCAGGATTCAAACTCCTGGCCTTCTAGCCTGCAATAACTTGCTCCAAACACTAGGCCACTCCTCCATGCTAGGGCTGGAGAAGGAGCCTGAAACACAGACTTGGGTAGTTTCTTCCAGGAATATGGAGTAGCAAGATGGAATGAACAAAGTCTGGAGTTGGCAGTACCAGAGAAGGACAGAGATAAAAGGGATCTGCCAGAGGAGTGAAGTACCCGAGGAGGGGTGTAGAGTGAGATAAGAGAGGAAAGGTAGTTTGGAACAGCAGAATGAATGCACTTGTAGGTTAATAGAGAAGTTTGAACTGAATCTGGAAACTGATACCAAGCCAGTGAAATGATTTGAGAAGAGGGGTTACATGAGCATAGTGACACTGGCGGAAGATAAGCTGTGCAGCTGAGTTTTGAACAGACTAAAGGAGAGAGAGATGATTCAAAGGGAGACCAGCAAGGTGGTTACAATAGTCAAGGTAGGAGGTGACTAGTGAATGGATAAGGGTCTTAGTAGTGTGAGTAGAAAGGAAGGGGCAAATTTTGCTGATGTTATAGAGAAAGAAGCAGCAGGTTTTGGTTATCTGTTGGATGCGTGTAGAGAAAGAGAGAGTAGAGTCAAAGATGACCCCAAACGGGGAGGTTGGTTTAGAAGGAAAGATAAGGAGCTCAGTTTTGGCATTCCAATGGACTCACCGGGCAGCAACATTTTTTTTGTAAGCCAGGGCATTTCACGTTTGCGAGAATGCTGTATCCCAGATCTCAGGTGCAGTATTTTAATAAAGGCACATTTTACAAAGGACGTTCAAGCCAGAACATCTGGAAGAAAAAGCAGACACATCCAAGTTCAGGCACAATTTCACAAATATGGATATGCCTGATATGGACGTCTACTGGGATGTCTACAAGACATCCCCAGAATAGTATTTCAATTTGTAGACATCTAATAGTGTAATGGTTAAAGAAGTGGTTTAGGACCAGAGTTCAGATCCCAGTGGTGCTCCTTGTGATCTTAGGCTAGAACCTTAACTCTATTTTACTCTATTTTACTTCTGAAACAAGCACTCTCCTGATACCTATTTGTGCTTGGAGCAGATGTCCCTGACATCCTCAGCATTTCTGAAATTGGGTAGGGACTTCTATGCCCATTGCATTTCCTCAGATATGCCTACGCTTCCTATATAGTTGGACATCTCTGTGATTTAGATGTCCACATGCAATCATCAGACTTTTAAAATGACCCCCATAGTATCCCACACATGAGAAGAGTGATATAGGGAGTAATTCTATAAAGCTTTTCTGTGTATAAAGCCTTTTAATGCATGGAAAAGGCCTTGTATAAAATTGTGTGACCATATTTGTATATGTTCTGCATGTAGATATTCCTGAGGGCATAATTTTGGATAGAGAGGTGCATAGTGGAACCTACAGTATGTGCCTTTTGGGAATCTGCCAAGTACTTGTGACCTGGATTGGCTACTGTTGGAAACTTGATACTGGGCTTGATGGACCTTCATCTGACCCAGTATGGCATTTCTTATGTTCTTATGTAGAGTTGTGATGTGCATGTGTGTTTTACAAAATATATTAATACATCCTTAGAGTACATGCACACATCTGCATCAACTTTGAAGGAGGTATAAATGTATTTATTTAACAAATTTTGCTATACCGTTTTTCTATTCCCTACATAAATGCGTGCATCGCCATTTGCAACATTTGTGGGACTGGTTCTGGATGCCTATTTTATAAAACTACATAGATGTTTATAGGCTTAAAGTAGGCATCTGTTTGGACTTCTTGCATAGACATCCTGTTATAAGATCAGGCACATAATGTCCTCATGAAAATTGTTATCAAGATATACCACACTCAAAGGATCATCGTAACATTCTCAAGTCTTATGCACAGCATTATCATGACATTCTATACCAAGGGTTAGAGAAATTCCACACCTCTGCCCTTATAATCACACCATCTCAGGAGAATGCATATAAGCTCTGACACTTTGACTGCCCTTTCCATGATGTCTCCAGGTATCTTTCAATACATTTCTGCTTTTCAGTCATGTCAGCATGTATAAATAAGGCTGAAAGGGAGTAAACTCAAGAGTAGCATAAGGAAGTATAGAAATATTAGCAGATATATGAATACTCATGTCAAAAACTTTTAAGAATTTAAACAAGCACGGGATAAACCTAGAAGCCCTGCGATGTTGAGGAAATGAAGGTAAAGCTAGAGATCAAGTGGTCTCTGTTGTACTGTAATAGAAAAGGCAGACATGATGGGCTTAGAGATATTTATCTGCTATCAAATTCTCTATTTTCATGTAATCTTTAAAGAAAGGAACATTTTCTGCAGATTGATGCATATTAGATCGAAGTCAGGAATATACTTTAATAAGAAGCAACATGGAACACAGACACCTACATTTCATGTGCACAAACATTCTCTAACTACATTTTCATGTCTTCCTTCTCTCCCGCCTCCCCCTCCTTTTCCGGTGTTCCCTTTTACCTGCTCGCTCCGTGCTGTGCTCTAGGTGTCTCTCTGAGTTCTTGTTATGCTGCTGGCTCCTATTGTTGATGTCACAAAGGTGGCAACTGGCAACTATTACGACATCTGAGGATATTCCCAGCTTGTGACCCAACCTGCTTCTAAATGTTGAGGCTTAAAAGGGCTAAGCAGCAACGACAGTATGTTAACTAACAGAGGCAAACAAATGGGTCAGCAGGGAGCTGGGGAAAAAGAGACAGAGGAAGCATTCAAATATCAAGTATCACATACTACAGAAAGCACCCAGACCGGTTATCATACACCACAGTGAGTGACAGAGACAGCAGAGAGAAAGAGTGAATACCAAGACTGGATTCTACACAGTGCAGTGAAAGACCAGGAAGCAAAAGGCAGGGGGCGAGAGAGGGGAATACAAATACTAAATATCACATACAGAGAAACAGGAAGAAGACATGCAGACCAAACAGTATCTAACAGGGACAAACGCTGCTGCTATAGAGAACTGAAAGGACAGAGAAAGATGTTACACTGTCAGTTCTTGTGACTTCAGTGATTTGTAGTGAAGTTCTATGCAGCTGTATGGCTGTACTGCTGTTGACGGAAAACCTCTCTCCTGTTCAGATATGCTGTAAGTCCTGGGAACTAGCAAGTTCATAGAAAAAAGGGAACACCTACGTAGCATATAATGTTGCACTGTGCTGGTCGCCAAACCCTTGGCTTTTTGTTGCTCTTTACGGTGGCCCTTACTAAACTCAGTCTGGGCTGCCCAGAAACATGCACCTGTGACCAACTGCTGGTGAATTGCAGCCAGAAGCATCTGGTTGAGTTCCCGCTCACTATTCCAGTGGACACAAGGCAGCTGGTTCTGGCCAAGAACATCATTTCCTACCTGCCTTCAGTGGAACTGAATTTCTTGATTGATCTGGTCTATCTGGATCTCAGCAGCAACTCCATCAGTGATATAGAAGCCACCTTCATTAATTTTGTGAGGCTGGTCTACTTGGACTTGAGTTATAATAATCTGAGTCAAATAGACAGTACCACTTTCTACCTGCTGACTAGCCTGGTTGTGCTGAAGCTGTCTGGGAACCCCAATCTGGTGCAAATCGAGAAGGATGCTTTCACCAACAATACAGGGCTAAGGGAGCTGTACCTGAGTAACACTGGACTGACCTTCCTGGACAAAAGCACATTCAGTGAGCTTCCCAACCTACGAACCCTTGACCTCAGCTTTAACTCTTGGCATTGCTACTGTTCAATGAAAGGGTTCTTCAGATGGATGAATGAGAGCAACCTTTACTTTCCAGGTAATCCTGAGGGAGTTGGAAGGGGGTGATTGTGAAGTATACAGCATTTCAAAATTCTTAAGGTTGGATAAAATGTCTCACTTTCCTGCTGAAGTGAATTGTAGGGATGTGCATAGGCGAGGAAAATTTTGTTAGTTTTTGTTCTTTTCATGAATATTTTCCAAAATTTAGGTGTTTTTTGGTTAGTTTTACACATTCTTTTTAATAGTATGTAACCCCTCTTTCGTGTGGTCCTTGCAGCTTCTTTTAGTGGCTTGGAGACAGGGAAGAACACCGCTCTAATGAGCCTTTTCACAGTCCTTCCGTCAGGTGCACACAGAGTTTTATGATTGGGGTTCTTTTGGTGGGGAATGGCATGCACAAGGAGGACCTTGGCACTTAACACTCACATGCCTCCCTTTTCAAATGTCTTCCAAACCAAGACTTTATTTAAACTTTAGGGTCACTGAATAATAACAATAACAACTGGCAGAAAAAAAAACAAGAAGAACTATGTTGCAAACAATCATCTCCTTCCTTTTAGTTGAAATGGTTACAGTAGATTATTCCTTTTCTCGGTTTGGTGTGTCCCCCTCCCCCTTTTTTTCTTTATCTTAAACTAACAATTATTCCACTGTTCATCATTCCTGCACCTTTGTTACTTAGCAAAAAAAGGAGCAGGAGAAATAGATTACAAAGAACAAATTTTATTATTATTATGGCATAATAAAATCTGTTCTTTTTAATCTATTAACCCCACTCAGAGCCAGCACAAGGAGATGAGGTGTCCTAGGTGAGCCTCGTCCCTTGTGCCCCCTCCCCTCCACGATGCCCATTGCCATGGCTTCTACTCCCCTCTGGGACGTGCAGCAGTGGCAGTGGGCAGTGCCGTGGGGCTGTTTGGCTTCCACCAACACCTGATGCTGACTTTCTGTTTGCATAAAAATTATTAATTACATAGTCAGTGGAGGTTATTTTAGAAGCCCTATTCATGATTTACACTTGTATAATCAGGAATATATATGTACATATCAAATTCATGTGTAAATATCCATGCAAGAAAGGGTCCATTTTACATGTGGATGTTCTTAGTACTTGGAAGTTTTGAGGCGGTGTGTCAGGGGGCATGGCCTGGGAGGGTTAAAAATATATGTTTATTTCTCATTCCATATATGAAATGCACATGAGACTACTCACATGTAAGCCCAAAATTCTCCACATCATACACCTACTCCCTGGCATGTGTAGGTTTTTAAAAAGTGTGCATTCCAGCCAGTCCTTTATGAGATGGATTAAGGGGGCTTATTTATTTATTTAGACAGTTTTGTATACCACCTTATCCTTCAATCAAAGTGGTCAACAAGACATTGGGAGGCATACATTCAACAGGAGGAGATATGATTCACATACGTAAAAAGCTATCTACTTATAGGTCTAAATGGGGATTGGCGGTTGGGGCTAAGTGGTGAGGGTAGCTAGTGGGCCACTTGGGTGATATTTAGTGCTTAGCAACTTACGGTGGTTGCTCATAGGCCTCGGTGAAGAGATGGGTCTTGAGAGCTTTGTGGACGTCCTTCGTATCATTTAGGGTCCTTAAGTCCATGGGGAGTGAATTCCATAATGTAGCGAGAGAGCTCTCTTAGATGTTACTTGCTTAGTCTGTGATAACCTGTGGGTAAGGTGATCTTGTTGTCATTGTTGGCTTGTTACTGACATCCTTGGTTATTACATCCTGGAGCGCATCTGCAGAGTGGTGGTGGAAGATTTTGAAAATGTTCAGGATTGATTTGAATTTTGCCCTTGCAATTATTGGGAGCCAGTGCAGCTGTCGCAGAACGGGGGTGATGTGTTCAGATCTTGCAGTGCCTGTGATGATGTGTGCTGCAGTATTCTGCACCATTTGGAGTGGGTTAATAGACTGCTGGGGGAGGCTTTGGTATAGTGAGTTTCCATAGTCTAGCAGTGGGGTGATGACTGCTTGGCAAACTGTGCGGAAGTGGTCTTGGTCAAGGATTGGTTTGAGTTTTCTGATGATCCTCAATCGGTGGTAGGCTTTTGCTGCAGTTTTAGTAATGTGAGATTGTAGGTTCAGAGATCTGTCTAGGATGATGCCCAGGTACCTCACTTCATCCTTGATTGAAATAGCTTTGTTTAGAATGCTGATTGTTTGGGGCGGCTTGAATGTGGAGTTTCTGGT